>NC_051167.1:125034499-125634499 GCF_013339725.1 Rhipicephalus microplus | reverse complement strand
GAGCCGCGCGTATCGATGTAGAACGCACCGTGCAGCCCCGACACCGTGATCTGATATAGACGAGCTCGAAAATCGAAACATTTGTGCTGATTAGGAGTTAATCTGCTGCAATACTTTCTTGTATAGCGCCTACGTGCAGCCTCAATTGTAGCCTCATTACGGCTCATTTTGTGGATCTACAATAAACTTGCGGCTTTGCACTTCTTGTTTATCCCACTGAAAGCAAGAGCGACGACGCTAATAAGCTGGATAATCGCTTGCATTCATAATTGTAACGCAAAACTAAAAAAGATGGAGACACAGAAGGAAAGCGTAAACAGGACGGGCACAGGAGAAACAGGACGGGCCCTAAACATCAACTGATTTTTTTTATTGAAAAGTAGCAGAAACCATTGGACATGATCGCATGAGGACAATCAACCCTGAGGTGCTTTTCAAGGCTGTAACGTCGCCTGTTTACCACCCTGAATGCCCAAGACTTTCAAATACTCAATCTCTTTGCAGAAGAAGGCAACCGACGTAACATTGAGACATTTTATTTCACTAAAACATCAGTTGGTGTCTAGCGCTCATCCTCTTTCCGTGTTGCTTCTATGCTCCCATGTCTTCCCGTTTGGCGCTACGAATATGAATGCAAATTAATGAAATCAACTAGTCCCCACCCCCATACTTGACGGATAATTGCCACGGACAAAGTGTACTCACAATGTGAATAAGTATAAATTCAAGATGAAGAAATAATGACACAGTGGCACACGAAAACAATGGCATAATAGTTCGAAAAGCCACGTTCCTAATCGAGAAAAGCTATTGGAGCGAGCAGCAGTCTTGGAAGTATCACTTCGGCAATATTACAACACAGTATTTTTTTTTTCGCTTAGCTTGTTACAGTCCATACCAGCCGCTCGCCAAATAAAGCAGTCTGCAGATGCCACGGCAGCACACAACACAAAGAAATGTGTTGGGAGATGTGGGTGTGGATAGAGGTGTAGCCATATATATATATATATATATATATATATATATATATATATATATATATATATATATATGTATATATATATATGTATATATATATATATATATATATATGTACATATATCATCAGCCTGACTACGTTCATTGCAGGACAAACAGGACAAAAGCCTCTCCCGTGTTCTGCCAATCAACTTGGTCCTGTGCTTGCCGCTGCCAATTTATACCCGCAAACTACTTAATCTAATCTGCCAACTTAACCTTCTGTCTCCCTCTAACCCACTTGCCTTCTCTTGAATTCCAGTTAGTTACCCTTAATGACCAGTGGTTATCCTGTCTATACGCGCTACATGACCTGCCCATGTTCATTTCCTCTTCTTGATTTCAGCTATGATATCCTTAACCCCGTTCCCTAATCCACTCTGCTCTCTTCTTGTCTCTTAAGGTTACACCTATCAATTTTTTTCCCATTGCTCGCTGCATCGTCCTCAATTTAAGCTGAACCCTCTTTGTAAGTCTCCAGCTTTCTGCTCCGTAGCTAAGTATCGGCAAGATACAGCTGTTATATACCTTCCTCTTAAGGGATAGTGGCAATCTACCTGTCATAATTTGAGAGAGCTTCCCAAATGTGCTCCACCTCCTTCTTATTCTTCTAGTTACTTGAGTCTCGTGGTTCGGCTCCGCGGTTATTACCTGCCCTAAGTAGACATAGTCTTTTACATTTTGAAGTGCACTATTACCTATCTCGAAGCACTGCTTTCTTCCTAGGTTGTTGTACATTACTTTCGCTTTCTGCAGATTAATTTTAAGACCTACGCTTCTGCTCTCCTTGTCTAACTCCGTCATGAGTTGCAATTCGCCCCCTGAGTTACTCAGCAATGCAATGTCATTGGCGAAGCGCAGGTTACTATGGTACTCTTCATTAACTCTTATGCCTAACTGTTTCCATTCTAGGCCCCTGAGAACCTCCTCCATACAAACATGATGATAACGACATGCATGTCATGTTAAAACGTGACTACATGTCACACTCATGATGCGCTCGTGGCCGTTTCGCTAGCATCACACATGCCGAATTTGGTATTACGTGATGTTGATGGATGACGAAGGTATGTGACTGGTGCAAACATGACAATCATGAGATGCCTCTCATTTGAGAACATCACGACATGCCACAGTCAAGGCGCCAATACATTTCGACGTGACGCACTGCGCCTGCTCGCCGGCATTCATTCCGTCGTGTCACGCCGGCGTCACCAAACCATGCGCCGGTCCTGCCATATACTCGCAAGTGTGCGCCACGCTGCGTTGCTTTTACGCATGCGCGTTTCAGCGCGTCCGGTTTTTCTCCGTCATGAAAAGAGAAAGACGCAGTTTTGTCTGGGTAACGCATCGGCGCGAAATGCAGCATGTCATATTTCGCGCTCCTTTTCGCGCCGGTTGTCTTCTGGGCGCGTAGAAGTACGCTGGTCGCATCTGGCGTCAGACTTTAGAGTGCTCACATTTTTCTAACGCAGTGTCGCTGTGCCCAGCGTGCGCGCGCGTCAACGCTACATTGGAGTATATTGGGCCCTTTGTGACGCGCTCACGGCCGTTTTTCCAGCTCCACATATACTGAATTTGGTGTTAGGTGCCGTCAATGGAGGCCGAAATATATGACTGGTGCAAGCCTGATAATCCGGACACGCGTGTCATGTAAGAACATGACAACATACCACGCTCATAGCATGCTCGGGGCCGTTTCACTGGCTCCACATATACTAAATTTGGTATCACGTGACGTGAATAGATAACGAGGTTAAACGTCACATCCAAACATGATATTCATGACACGGAAGTCATGTATGGCATCATTTAGCTCTACCTCGTAACGTTGTGCTGATATTAAAGTGACATGTGAACATTTATTATTCGTGTTTCGCCTATCATCAATTCCCACTGTACGCGGTATCTGCCAATTTTTTTTTTCCTTCCACGAAAGGAACACAGCAAAATACAAAGTGTGGTGCATTTCGAGCCTATTGTTTACTCTGTGTGTGAATTGAACATGAATCAGACATAATTGGGCAATTAAGTAAACCCTATTTACCATTTATTAGGAAAGCTCGTGAAAATAACTCACTAATTATTTCTATGTCTTGGAAGGTAATATGGAGTATTACCTTCCATTACCCTAGAATATTGTTGTTCAAAGTAAAGGCATTTGAAGACTCGATCATTATTCGCCTCTCAAGAGAATAATACTGTCGCGGTCCTGGTGCGGTAAGCCCAATCAATTATTACGTTATCATGATCACTCAAGCTTATGTCCTACCAGTTATTTCACTACAGTTAAAAACAAGAAATATTCTGTACGCTTATTTCTGGTTATCACCTCTCGGATGCGTCTGATTATTCCAACAAAAGAACCAAAAAAGCGAGAGCACCACTTTTTTTTGTTCTCTACATTTTTTATGGCCATTGTGGGATCAGTGGCAATGATTCTGCTGACAACGCGGCTCGCACGTCACACCAAGAAGAGCACACCCTTCCGATTCCTTTGTCAAGGACTGACGCTGCAAAGCAACTTCGTCACCTGGCACGTAGTCTGTGTCGGCAGGAGTGGAACACCCCAAGCATAAGACATACGAGACTATACCAAATAAACCCTCGCCTGGAACTTCGACCTCCATACGGACTTCGTCGACGTGAAGCTTTGCTTCTTTGTCGCCTTTGGTTGGGGGTTACCTTCACAAAATAATATAAAACCCTAATCGGGTTGGCCGACAATGCGGAATGCGACGTCTGCTGCGCCAAAGAAGACATCGACCATCTGATATGTCATTGCCCTCGATTTGCCTCCGAAAGACAGAAGCTTTCGGACGCATCGCGATAACTGGACGATCGGCCACTCTCTATGCAGATACTACTGGAACACCGTCCTCGCCTTTCGTCGGCTCAAAAAGTAGTCAAAGCTGTCTTGTGCTTTTTGAGGACTACAGGCCTACGTAACAGCCTTTAACTTTTGTGTAGTGCCACCGCTGCATACGCGCCAGCAGATTGACTGACAATCCTCTTTTTTCTCTCTCTGTCTTTCTCTTTTCTTTCCCTCTCTCTCTCATATTTATGCCCCCTTTCCATTCCCCTATCTTAGGGTAGCAAGCCAAGCATGTGCCTGGTTAATCTCCCTGCTTTCTCTCTTGTTGTTCATCTCTCCCCCATCTCTCCTCTACATTTTTTTAATGTTAGCATAGCGACCAAACATTAATTATAATAAATTCGTTAAGGTTATACACACTGTTTTTCTGTGATTCTTCCCGCTTCGGTGGTCTAGTGGCTAAGGCACTCGGCTGCTGACCCGTAGGTCGTGGGATAGAATCCCGGCTTTGGCTGCTGCATTTTCATGGAGGCGAAGTAGCTGTAGGCCCGTGGGCTCAGAATTGGGTGCACGTTAAAGTACCCCAGGTGGTTGAAATTCCTGGAGCCCTCTACTGCGGCGCCTCTCATAATTATATGGTGATTTTGAGATGTTAAACACCACATGTCAATCATTGTCTATGAGTCTGAGGTCTGTACGCTTTTTTTTTAAATTTCAAAATAGAGTCCCATTTTCCCCCTAAATGGTTAAATACATCACACGCGCACAAATTGTAGGTGTAACGCTACTAACCCCATATGATAACTTGTATAGCATCGTGGATGGTTAAGGATAAATCTTTAATTCACAAAACGCATTCCATACAGCCTGTATTGCAAGAAGCGTATTTTATTCAAATGAGTGCCTTAGACCTTCTAAACTCTCGCTTCTTTTTTATCTACTAAATGGCAGACTGCAACGCAAGAAAAAGCACAGTGGTGCTGAATCCTAGAAACCGAGGGCCTTTTGCAGACATTCCTGTAAATAAATAAAAGTATAGGCAGCAAGGTTACGTACACAAGCAAGAAACGTTAAAACTGCAGCAAAAGATACCATCGGAGAAATGGTAATCTTCAAAATTTTTAACACGAAAGTGTTTCATGCCGGGGTCCACCACGCCCCCGTGACGTAATTCTGGGACGAATATGACATTGTAAACTATTTTGTAATTGGTTGCAAAAGGAAAAAGAACGAAAGGAAAGTTGCGCTGCGGGGTATGGAACCAGCGACTTCGCGCTCTTCATCGCGCGATGACGATTGAGCCAGCAGGCCACCCATCTCTGACATGTTGACGGCGAGTCATATATATAGGCCTTCTACCGCTGGAAGTCCTCCGAGCTCGGAATTTCAGTGCATTTTTGTGATCAGTTGCGAGACGGCACGATGAGTGCGTGCTGTCCGCCCACGCTTTAATGATTATTGTGCCACTCCACCTTGCGCGTCGATGTGCTCGCGTGCTTCCACATGACGTGGTCAAAGTGCGTATAGATCTTATCTAGTCTGGTGCCTCACTAGCACGCGTACGCTTATCTAAGGATTCTGGCGCTGTGTACATCTTGTGCTTCTACTGCAAGCGTGCTTTGAAGTTACAGTAGTTAAACAGAGCACGGACGTTACTTCGCTCGCTGCCGTGGCCGCGTTTAAGCGAAAAGTGCGCTGCTCACATACGAGGTAAGAATCGTGGCCGTTTATCGCGCTCGTGAAGGGGTATACTTGCGCGGTCATTTCATGCGTCATTCGCTCTGTTTTAACAGCGTGTTCGAAGTGTCAGGCTTTGACAGCTGCTTGTTCGCGCTCGTCCTGTGTGTGCTCCTTTCGAGCGTGCTTTCTGGTTGAGGTGTGCCCTGCAAGTTCACAGCTGCTTGCCTTTCCTCACATGACATTGTAATTTGTTACTGCAGCTTTTATTTGTTCGCCCTTGTGGCGGAACAATGCACATTGAACCCTCAACTACCAGTCTAACAGGAAAGTGAAGTGTATCCACTGCGCGGACTCATTTCACTTTCGCATAAATCGATTCCTAAAAAGAGGGATCAACTACATTTTTAACGCGATAGCGTTAAAGAGCTCGTTCGTTGTGAGCCAAAAATCGCCTGTGCGTCTGTGACCGAAAAATTAAGTTACTGAGATAGCCGTGGGAGGCCACTACTTGTCCACGCGTGCACGCGTGTTCACTATAAAAAAGCCGCACATTCGAAGTAAAAAAAAGTGCTCAAGGTCACGAGACGCGGTAGTTTCTTTGCCCTGCCACTTCTCCCTGCTTAGCTTCAATTGATTTCGTCGGGACGAGAGAAGAGATAATGCAATCGCAGCATGCGACACACCTTTGTATCTCCACTCGCATTTGACGAATTCTTGAAACTTTTTGGGGCGTTTAATTTGTGAAGAAATAAGCTCTTCTAGTGAATTCATTCCATGGTTACTTGAAAAAGTGTTTCAGGACCATTGAACACGTTTTGTTCGACAAATGTCACAACGAAAACGAGCCCATTTCGGTGATAATAGTGTGCGCTGGTCCAATTTACTGTGCGCGTGCTTGTGTGCGTGCGTGTGTTTCTAACAAAACATATGAATAAGTATGCACTTAGCGGTTGAAGCGTGCACCAGAGGCCGGTTTTCGCTATGACGTTCAACTCGTAAAGGCGAACCTTAAGAGTGCCCCAGTTTTTTGAAGAGTTTCAAGAACCAGTGGAAATTGGTAAATGTCAATACCAGATAACAGCAAAGGTCCACTTCTATTTTGGTTGATGTGGCCTGTTGCCAAGAATGAAGACAACCAATTCGCTCTTGGAACAATGATGCTTTCTTTCTATATCATTCTTTGAATGAGGATATGCTACAAACCACTATTTCAGCTATTTGGCAATCTGAAATTTAAACGTGAGACTTTTAACGCGATAGCATTGGAGAGCTCGTGTCGCACAAATTCTGCCATCGGCGTCGGCACCGTTGGTTGTGGGCGAAAAATTGTCTGTGAGCGAAAAATCGAGAAAGAAGCAAATAGAACAAAGAATAAGATTAAAAATTAAACCCGCACTGTTCTTGTAGCAAGCAGGTGTCCTACAACAAAGCCATGATGTTACTTCCAGGTGTTTCGAAAAAAAAAAACACTACATAAATGCCATAAAGCAGAAGGAGTCTCCTTAACAAATTTTGTTCGACAGGTGTCACGACAAAATCGAGCCCTATCGGCGAATCGTAGATGTATTTGGGAAGAAATCAAAGTACGTCAAAAAAGTCAGAGATAGTGCAGCCATCGCCGCTAGAAACACACAGGAACTTTCAAACAGCTATAAAGATGGACAACTATGTTTATCTAGCAGACATGTTTGCTTGATCAACACCTTTCTAGAGGCGTTGATCAAGCAAACAGCAAACGCTAGATAATGTGCTGCCATCTGTGAGGCACTGTGAGACTCTTTATGGCCTGCGAGATGGTGAGCGTGGCGTGTATTTTGGAGGCCATGCGACTCTTTATTTCGATCAAGAACGTCTATGTACCATTCGCGCGCGCGCGTTGGTACAATCTACTGTGTGCGTGCGTGCGTGTGTGTGTCTGCGTGTGTTTGTGTGTAACAAAACATAATAATATATGTGCACTTAGCGGTTGAAGGGCGCACTAGGACTCAAGTTTCGCTATCGCGTTCAACTCTAAAGGCGAAGCTTTAGGGTTCCCCAGTTTTTTCTAAAACCGTGTGGAGCACTAGTGATTTTTTGAGCTCTTGTACCTGACATCAGCGCAACACAACGCTACGAAGCTGTCACTGCAAATACCGTTGATTGTTACTCGCTTTATGTATGTAGCCTTTGAAAAGTTTCGTAAAATTGTATGGCTTACACGAAATGATTTGGGGTGGTTAGAACTTGTAGTTATTCGATAGATTTATATGAATTAAGCATCTTTCCTTTGAAGATACTCACCAACCTTGCCCACTTTTATGAGTGCATCCTACAGTGGGTGGCTGGTTGTCAAATAAGTCGTCATAAAACAAACCAGCATTAGATAACTCGTTGTAAGGTAACATTATGTTAGACAAGTAATTAAAAGTCTGAAGAACTTTGTTGACTCACAAGGTGTGATAAACATGATCATAATACAGAATTCTACAGAACATGCCGATATGCCAGATATTTGTGTGTGTTCGCTGTAGACATTTTTACGATGCCGGAAAACTGAACACAATGTTTGTGCTCACAATATTGAGTTTATATATATATATATTTATTAAAAATATAAATAAAGAAAATACATACCATTCCATCATCGAAAATTTTCGCATCATCCGCGCCCATACCGGTGGCCGTCTGTAAGAGAGTAACTCCAAGTAACACGCAGCAAAAAATTATTGTATCGAAGGTAAGCTCATTGGGCTTAAATAGCTGGGGGATATATGTTCACATAAAAAAACTATAGTTACGAGCTCCTATTATACTTCGGTGCTCCATGTAGGTTTTATGAGGTGGTCGCATCAAAACATACAGGAAGCCGCTGTGCTCCGAAAGGGTTGCAGCCAGAACGCTCCCGTCACCTAGTTCAAGCTGGCCTTCGCTACAGCGACACAGCAAGTTACAACCGCTGGATGTAACAGATTCCACAAGACACTACTTCACGTCATACACAACACTGGCCCAACAGCACATAATTACCGAAAATATTATGCCCTAAAGGCAAGTCTTGGTCACCATTAAAAAAAAGTTTTGTACCGAAGCACTTCATAATAATTTATTTATTTATTTACTTATTTATTTATTTATTTATTCATACTTGAGGCCAATATGCTGGCCCATGCAGTAGGGGCGAATGCAATAATACAATGACAAGGCATTCCCAAAAAGACTAACAATGCAAGAAGAAAAACGTACAGTGACAGGCGCATGGGATTTCCGACACAATTGCAAGACACAATTTATGGAGTTTTACGTGGCCAAACCAAAATTTGATTTTCAGACAAGCCGTAGTAAATTTTTTTCAGAAATTTCGGTCATCTGGTTTCTACAAACAAGCGCTAACTTTGCACAGTAAACGGAAACTCTAGCACTTTGCCTGCACTGAGATGCTACCGCTACGGCCTCGAACGAAGCTTCGGACAAAGTGTACATGGGTCACTTTACTCACAATCTTCAGCAGTTATTTATTCAGACCGTTGCTCAAGTTAACTCTGTTAATATGTGTTATTTCCCGTGAAGACAACATTCAGTGGCCTAAGGTTAGTTTTGATGGCTTTCTGTGTTGTAGAGCTCAGGACCTCATGACTGCATATCAATCGCCTTCATAGGAAGGTGACCATTGTACGTAGAGGCTGAAAGTGACTCTTTTAGCAACGTATAGGAAATCGACTGTGACGCAGCAAGACGCAGACACTCCCGTAATGTGGAAGATGAGGGCACTGGTTTCTTTAACCACGTGAATGTAGCAGTAATTGTTAAGCTTTGATCGGGCTATCGAAAATAGATATTCAATGTATTTTTGTGAGATTGGTGCGTGAAACTATTAGAAAAGCAATGACTCAATTTTGTGCCATAACGCCACAAGAAATGAGACAGCGACCACATAGGACGCAGCTCTGTGTCCCGGTGTCAACTGTTCTATTTTGGGGGGCTTTTCTACAGTTATTGAACGAACTACTTCGCTTCAGAATTCTCATGACTCACATTGATTGCCTAGTTTATGCATTTCCTTTTGTGTGTTCTCGGACATTCAAGAATAAAGACAACACATATTATAAATATTAGTGGTGTTATGGTGTGATTCTAAGAAGCAAGAACGCGAATGCGCGTCAACTGTACCTTAAGAGAAAGAACATGAAAGATTTGTTGGCGGGTCGATCAAGCGTTGCTAACTCCCAACAAACTGCTGAATATAGCAGCACCACGGTCAATAGTGTAGGTGGTGGGCTTCAGCAGTAGTGTCTGCGAAGTAAATCTTTAACGTGAAACTTGTTGTACCTGTAATATGAACCTGATTCATTCGGCAGCAGACTATTTAAAAACTCACCTTAACTCTGGCAACCGCCTCTTGCGAGCAACTGACGTACTGAAATAATAAAAAAAGGCGACACAAATAACCTTATCGAAACGTTTTTTTTTAAATTGCCCTATACTTATTAACAAATCATTGTGCATTCATAGTGATTATTATATTTTTTATCTTGGGAGGGTAGTATTGTTACATACAGCACTCCTTATTGAAATGTCACTGGTTGAAAGTCGTCTGTACAAGTCATTATTACCCTTTATACATTCGTTCTAATACTCCTATGGGCCAATATTGTTAGAAGTTATTTCACTCATTAGCACATATATACAGGTTACCAGTAAAATCCATAATGCATAGTCACTTTGATCCCTCGTTGATCTCGAACGGCATTATTAGTAATCCTTGACTAAAAATGTTGATATTGCATAGCCAATTCCAGTGTGTGATTAGTCCGGGAGAATGCGGAATCGAAGACAATGCCTATCTGGGTAGTTATTCTTGAAAAAATGAAGTGAATACAAAGTAACTTTAAATGAAAATGTGAATTGATATGTTGAAGAGACACTACCTAAAACATATCAGTTCTTGCTGAAAGGAAATCTTAGTTATAATGAGGTTAATCACATTAGATGCGAGTAGTATTTATAGACCTAACATACAAATATGAAAGAAGAGCCACTTACAACGCTTGATTTCTGGTCATCAGGAGCAGCCGACAACTGTACTCCGCAATTGTTTAGGGCCGGTATCATCTGGTCGATGACCTTAAAGGTAGCGAAGAAACAGTTTGAAAGTTAATGGCTGGTTATCACTGCGATATAACATTGTGAGAGCAACACTGTTCATGCATTGGGCCTGAGAAATGTTTCAGGTACAGCTGTCACAAACTATTTTTGCAGTGGCAGAAACAAGCGACAGAGTTTGCTTGTTTTCTTAAAGAACGTCATCATTTTATATACAAAGCAGATGTCATTCACTAACAAACAACTTGTCCTCTCTGAGTGTGTGTATTTTTGCGCTTGTTTCATCACAAACAACTCAATCAAACAAAAAAGGGAGATTTATGAAACCCAAGTTTTTCTCTGTGGAATTGTGGCCGCTGAATATATGTACGTAAAATAGGTACAAAGGCGTTATTTGTGATTAACGCGCTGTTGGATAGTACTGTGCCAAAATTCTGCAATCTTTATTTTTAAATTTAGTACAGTTGATTAAGCCTCTCCAACAACAACGAGACGCTGTTTCCGCCTGCCACACCATTTCGATAAAAAGTCGGAAGTACGAAATTTAGGGTACTCCGCAGAACGGCCCCACTGTACGAAATTACTGGCGTGAGAGAGTGAAACCCGAATTGTGAGATACACGTGTTACGGCTCAGCAAGACGAGGGCACCGAGAGATGGTAAACGCCGAGATCAACGCCCAGGAGAGAACCCACAGGCGAAATTGGTGAGTAGGTGTCCCGACGTCTTTTATTACCTTGTCATTTTATGGGCTAATATCTATATCATATGAAACCAACACAACCAGAACACTACGCTACTAAAACGAAAGGTGACCTGTTCTCTTTTTCGTATAGTATAAAGAAACACTAACCTGCATGGCGACTTCAGGTGTCATGGTGGCCATACCCATGAGGCAGGCCTGAATCTCAGGAAACTTGGAAATAACAAGCTGCTTCGTGTCAGCATCGGTGATCTTCTCGTCGATAAGCGATTTAACAATCTCCAACAGGCCTCCTTGCGCTACATCAACCCCACAGAAATTAAATATGTAAGACTGGCCCTTCATCACAAAGTTGCAGGCGGATAACTCACACCGGTTGACACCATTGATTTAGCGACTCTAGGTCTATAAGTATACTGATTACCAAATGCAGAATGTCAACGATGTTGGTATACTTTACTTTCAGCCATGTTCACAGCGTTTTTTGTTTATATATCGCAAGTTTTCAAATTAATATATTCTAATAAATTGCAATTCAATACTGACTGAGATACTGTGGGAAGGCTGTAACATTGCATGGATGGTACGTTGTTTCATAAGTACACACCACTGCGCAGTAGAAAAAAAAAACACTCTCAAATTGATTACAATCTACTGATCGTGTTAAATTAAGACATCAATAACCAGTTGTTTACCTTGCTTGTATTTGTTTTTTTTTCATTTTTTTCTGTTGCTCTTGTGCATGATAGACGCTCACTATTTTACTATGAACACAACTGTGTCACGTCACTTGCGAGCGCACCTTTAGTCACACCGAAGTACCGGCTGCGCACCGATAAAACAAGGAAAGGAAGACCCTAAGTTTAAACTAAGGCTTTAGCGGTTAAATCAAAATATACAGGTGAAAAGGTGTTAAGCACAATAAAAAGTGGGAGGTATTAGGATGCTTTCATCACACGCAATAATGACATTACAGCATACTCACGTACGCTTTCAAAAAAAAAAAACAGCACGCTCGCCTAATTGCTATGGATAATCGTATACCTCTCGGCGATGGCACGCACACCGCTCTTGATCCAAAGTTATCGTGACCGATGAATACAGCGCAAAGAGAGGTACGCGAATTAGATGACGAATTCAGGAATTGTGGCTTAAAAACACTCAAAATACGCCCATTCTGTTGAGAGAGTAGTGAATGTTATGGAGTGTAGTTACCTTGTACGTATCCTATGGTGGCTCCAAACAACAGAGTGGAGGCGACTAGAAGGCGGAAATCCATTGCCGACCCTCGTGCGATGTAAGGATGGACCCTAAAGCGTTCGGCGGGAGTGAACACGGCCGTTTTTAAAGGAATCTTCAGATGTTCCACTTCACCGAAATTGCACTGAAGGGACACCAGAGGTACAAGACAAAAAAGAACATTTGCGCATCACGCCTCATTTGTGATGAACATTCGATTAGACGATAAGACGAAGGCGGGACGCGGGACGTTTGGAAACAATGGCCTTCGGGCTCATCCCGACAAAAGTGGCATGATGTTTGGCTCGTGTAAGCATGTGTAAAGCAACACCACGAATTATTCAAGAGGGCCTTCTTCAGGAAAAAAAAGATGCATCACATCCGGTCACGCTTCCGCGACCCAGCGCAGACTGGAGAGCTGTTTCCTGTACGCGAATGCCGCTTGAAAGGGCATGTTATTGTGCTTGCCATTGTGTCAGTTGATATTGGGTGATCATTTTCTCTCCTTAGTTGACGATATCATTAACATGTTGGTTTCACCCCAATTGTATTGTTTTCTCAAACATAATTACTAATAACAGATGTATAAGCAATAGGTGATCAATAACGGTATAAGACCTTTGTTTTTCCTCCTCAGTTGAGGTATCAAAGAAGAAGGCAGGACAGTATGAGCATGACATTACGTGCAATGTAGTGACTGCGAAAGGATGATTAGTGCGATATATATCAAGTGAAAGTTGGACGAGTCCAAAATATTTTAATGCAGCATGTTAAAGAAAAGTGTTGCCCAATGTTATGTGAAATACACTATCAGTGTAATCCAGGCGCTGAGATCGTCATCGCACCAGTGAATTATCAACATGATCTTCATCATAATCAAGGCTTCTCACATGTGCCGACAATCAACCCGGTCCTTTGCTTGCGACGGTCACGTTATACCGGCAACCTTCGCAATTTCCTCTGACTGTCTAACTTTTTGTCTTCCCATGGCGCGTTTGCCTTATTGTGGGACTCATTCGGGTACGCATAATGACCATAATGACCAGCGGTTATCTCGCCTACGCGCTACAAGCCCTGTTCATGTCATTTCTTGATTTTTTTTACTAAAATGTCCTTAAAATACGTTGATTCTCTGACCCACTCTACCCTCACCACTCAAAGCGGCTTTAAAGTCTACATCTCTTGACTACAACGATGCGAGAGCAATGTTCAAGACTTAGACTGCTTTGTACAGCTGAATAATGCTTCCGCATGCATAGTAAACGTTTATCATAAAACAGCTCCCACGAAAAATTCTCTGAATAATTTATGCCTCGATCTTCGGGAAAATATGGAGTAACATCAAGGTAATAGCTTGTGTGATTGTATTTTGTTCGGATGGTCGCGACAAAAGAACCGTTCAAAACGTTGCAGACAACTTTCAACAGACTTGCGCAGACTTGACTGTGAAGACAGTAAAATTGCGTGCGGGTTTCCTCTTTGTCCTTTCTATATATTTTTTACATCTCTGTATAACTCTTCTAATGGCCCCACTGTATGGGAGCATGCCAGTCATCGTAAACTGGTCGATTTCACTGCCTTTGCTCTCTCTCACGTTTTTTACTTTTAGGTATTTATTTCAACGTGCTTTGCATAGTGCGTGTAGCTAAAATATGCTTACAGACTGCGCCCATTATGAATATACATCTCTCTTTGTGTCATGTAGTGGTGTAGAGATGATGCCTAGAAACTTGAAAAACGAACAAGTCTTTAACGCGAAGGACCGTCGCTTCATGGCCGAACACTCTGAAAAACAACACCTATTCCGAGTTCAAACACCGTCGCACGCAGTTAGTGTCGTGATTGCGCAAGTGTGTTTCTTTCATACGAGGCTTCTACTAGATTAGGAAGGTTCTCCTGGCTTAACGTAACGTATAGTATAGCGAGCCTAGTGGGTCTTGATGATTTCGTATTCTAGTTACAGAGACGCAACGTACACGTAAACGTAGATTACACTAAAAACAAGCTATGTTTTTTACCTTCATAGTGGTCTTCTAGGGACCTCAACGTTGTCGTGATGAAACAGAGAAGGGTGAAAATAAATGTCCCACGCAAGCAATTTTGGTTGAGCTTTGTTAGAGCTATAGTGTACTATAGTTCAGCCATTCACGCGCTAACTTAGCCATAAAAGATTATTAAGTATAACTGATTGCTCTGCCCATGTTCTTTTATGGTGCAGCTACGTTCTAAATAACCCTATTGCAGCAAGCGAGAATAATACTCAGAGAATATAAGGAAGGCTTTTTATCCAAGTTCTTTTTTAAAAGGAAAGCACTTTAAGAGTCCGGTTATAGCAAGCATGTTTTTTTTTCGAAGAGTATTGCATAAAAATAAAGCTAGCAACTGAACGCTTGCTTTTAAAATTGGGAATTTCAAATGTTTCTGCAAATTATGCCTCTGAAGGAACAGAGTGAGCCACCATGAAGACTGGCACCACTGTAACTGCGGAGAGAGACGCTGCTGTAAGTTTGAGGGGTTTCCAAAACTTTCAGCATTTGGCATTCAAGCATGATGGAATGTTGTAAAAGACGCGGCTTTACTTATTTACGCAGAGTGATTCGCGTTCTGAGGGTTTCATTGCGGTATTGCCAAAATTCCTTTGTCATGTACTTCATGGATGGCTTATCAAACGCTGAAGTATCGATTTTTATACAAAATTTGCTGTTTGCATTGACGTGTTCGAAGTAATAACGAAAAACACTGTTACCGTGTAACGTGAACTCTCTTATATGTATGGAGAACAGGAATGAAAGAGAGAGAGCGTACGGCAATGGTTAATAAGAAACATGTTATGCGTTATTTCTAATGAACAAGTATAACCAATTGGTGGTGGTGAGTTTCACCCAGAAGTGTCAATAAATGATGAAGGCGGTGATGACAAGAAATGAAGAGAAACAGATACAAAAAATAGATTAGAGAAACAGAGGTCATGAAATAAAAAATAAAAGGTACAAAGATCGCAAAAGCAAGAGAGAAAAATAAAATAAAATAAGAAACAAAACAAATTAAATGAGAAGAAACTTGTGCACGAAATAAACACAAGCAACAAACAGTACAAAGAACAAAAATTACACAAACAAGAAAGCAACCATGCTATGACCTATTGTCAGTCTTGGCATCGTTGGTGTGAAGGTTGATATTTTTTTCCTCTCTGAGATACGCACTACGAAAACAAACAAAAAAGTATCCGCCACTTCCTGCTAAGTCCCAATTTCAAAACCATAGCTCAGTTTAAAGATGCAAATGAACTCTCTTTTGTAGTGTCGTGATGATCCGAGAAGTCGAAAACAATTTTCAAAGAAAGTTATTATGTGTATTTATAGAGAGTTGTACGTGCGACAAGTACGCACGTCAAAAAAATAAAAAAAGAGGTAACTGAGTCTGCTCATTTATTTCTATAGCCTTAGTCGGAAGACATGGACTTTCCAATATTTTGTGTGTATTTCGTTCAGGAAGTGAGTATTGCTCTCCCATACTAGACTACATTGTACTACATTGTACTCTGAACTACATTGTAAATTGGACTACATTGTACTCTGAACTGTCGAACATTTGTTGTAAACACAATAATAATGAAACATAACAAATAATAACAAAAAGAAAATTATAGTGGAGATTATTGGAAGTTTTTGTAATGTAGATCTGACCAAAAAAGTGTAGATGAAAGGAGAACTTGCCGGGGGGCAGTGACCGAACTTACAACCTTTTATTAACGCACCCGATACCTTACCAACTGAGCTAATTGTTCCCATTGTAAAAAAGTGTAAAACATTTTGATACATTTTATGGTTTCTTCAACTTGTCACATTGGAATACACAAACATATTGGTGTTTAGTGCCCATACATTATTTTTACTTGTTTTCTCCGTCTCCATATGTTTATATTCAAGTTACATGTACAAATAAACCTCAATCCCCTCTTCAGTCCACGCTGCTCTCTTGGAATCACTTGGGATTCCAACGACTCTGTAAAATATCTAATACACTAGTGGCGCTTGCTTTCAGGGCACTTCTTCCTGCTAACATGCACGTTATTTCTTGATGAGCTAGTGTTAGCATCAATGCTATGATTGCTCGCAGTAAGCTTCGCAGCGCGCCTTTGCTCATATATTGCCTAACAGTGCCCCCAGTTCAACCAAAGTTTTAAGTTGCTTCTCTTGCTTGTACCCGCGGTCGTCTTCACACAGGTTAATGGTACCACGTCACGGGTATCCACACAGGTCTTAAATGGTCTGCCCAAACTCTTTGCGGGCAGTCACTGTTGCAAGTGGCATAGCATGGATAATATTTTGTCTCCCTTTTTTCAAAGAATAGACGATGCTTCATAAAAGCAGCAGAACATCTAATGGTATTTCTTTTATGACTCATTCTCAAGAATTGTACATCGTGGTTACGTTGCCAATATTCGGCATGCTCAACAGTCACTGTTTATTATACCCACACAGCTTGCACATTTTAAGAGAAAACATAATCGGGTGTTGTAGAGCCTCTGAACTAAAAACTTCTAGAATTTGAAAGTAATGGTTACTATTTTTTCTGTGTAAACCTTCCTCTTTTGTGATTAAGCTCGACCTTGTTTTACGTAACACTTCTTCGCGACCACTTACTTGTGTATATCCACGGTACCTGATTCTTCAACCTGAGAGTGAGGCTTAAAATAACGACTAGATAATCATTACGTTATTCACAAATGATCAAGCACTGATCACCACGTAACCTTGATGGTTTCATCTCACTTACATCCACTAAAAGTTTTTGTCAGATACTGATTGATTGATAAGGGGGGGGGGAGTTTAACGTCCCAAAACCACCATATGATAGCAACAGAATCGAAGTTGGGCTAGTTGGATATGCATGGTATAACTATCAGTTAAAGCTTGTCCTCTCTTCCTGTCTGTTTTTCGTGCGCTTTAACTGATAGTTACAATAAATGACTATGAGAGACGCCGTAGTGGAGGGCTCCGGAAATTTCGACCACCTGGGGTTCTTTAAAGTGCACCCATATCCGAGCACACGGGCCTACAACACTCCCGCCTCTATCAGAAATGCAGCCACCTCAGTCGGGATTCTATCCCACGACCTGCGGTTCAGCAGCCGAGTACCTCAGCCACTAGACTACAGCGGCGGGGGATGTCAGATTCTACAACCTTGCGTTTTGTTTCAGGAATGTCATATTCACATCAAAATTATATGTACTCCATCTGCAAGCACATTCCCGGACTGAGGCTATCTTGTAGAAGCCTGTTTATCACCACGCTTGCTTCAACCAATCACAAATTTTTGAGTTGGAGTCGCTTTATCTTTTGCTGCTAGGAACAGTACCTTTCACCAAAGAGGGAACGGACGCCTTCGATGCCATTTGGGTAAGGCGAAATCTCGGAGGGCCATGGCTAGTTTTCCGTATACTGTGTTCCAGATTGTGCGGATCATTATAACAAATACTGTCTGGTACTACGAGGTGAAGTGATGCTGCGGACACTCTCAAGGTGGACCAGTGTTTTTACATGCAGTGTCTTGTGTCGGCTGTTAACGCCCAGTTGTTCAGTGCTTCATTAACATTATAATTAGCTGAAGTGTTCAAACCACCATCTCGCAAAAGTATTGATCCCAGTTTCGCATTCTGGGCCAGTGCGAATCTCTCGTACTTTGGACGCTTTTTATGTGAAGAATTGGTATGAACCCGCTGCAGCTACAGGCTGCAAATGGCATGTTAACACTGTTTTGCTTTAATAATGGTTATTTACGTTGAAAACTTACTCAGGACATATACCACGTGGTACATTAATAAAGACCTGACATTCAGCATCATTGCAATGCAAGTTATGTAAAAGTGTTGCGGCAGTTATCTGTTGCATTTCATATGCACGTCTGTATTGTCAAAGGTTTGCAGACACCGAAGCATTCAGCATAATGACAAATCAAACAAACAAAAACAACAAGACTGTCTGTTAAAGACAAATTTCGGCGTTTTATTCTGTTCTATTGTATCTGTTTTGTTATGGAGAGTTTGAGGTCCAAATTACATCGGCTACTCCACATCAATAAGTACAGCAGCGAAATAAAAAAAAACTGAATGAATGGTACCCAAAATGAACAATCATCAGGAAAAAAACATAATAACACACTGAGACCAGTTGACACAAAACGTCAATGAACAGTTTGCTTGCAGCTATTCACACTGTCATAAAATGTTCACACGCACACCTTTCTATTTCTGCTCCCAGTATATGCACTAAAACATCATTTCTAATATCCCCACCCCTGCTGTATATCCCAAGCGCTTATCCAGTTCGGTCTCCACTGGGAAGTCTGTCACGAAGGTACGTCTCAGGCCATGGCCAGAGTAACTTCATTTTTATGAAAGGCCATATGCTCAAAGTGGCTACCTTCTTCCTTGATTTTTCTCTTTCATTTGTGTGCTGTACACACTCCAAAAGAATATGGCAAACATTTTCATCTGCATTATCACAGTGGCAATGGGTTCTATTGTTGTATTTTGTGTAAGAAGCTCTTTGTGTCTGCTAGTTCCAGTCGAAGTTTGTGGATGATCATTTCAAAGTGTCGTGCAAGATCTGTCACTACAGAAAAGTTTGCAAGGTTTTGCATATATTACTTCACATTACTTTTCTTGACATTACTCTTATGAAATCATTTTAACCCAAACGAAGTCTTCATATCTTCTTTTTTATTTATTTAGATGCTGCTAATTACTTGAATTGGATTATAATAAATATATTTCAAAAATAGCTTAGTGTTTGAATTGAAATGTGCTCTCCTGAAAGTTGTGTGAAAGTGTTCATGCGGTCATATGTTGCGCTTCATTTGCAATCATAAAGCTTTCCCGCCTTTGTAGTTGTCCTAATAAAGTGCCACCCACTGAAGTAGATAATTGCCCAGAATTACTTGTTGGGCTGAGACGTCCAGCAGTGATAGTACTATGAAGGAATAACATGGACGTAGATGTGGAACTACTTTCTATTCGCGGTGCACACAAGGCCAATCCTACTTCCACAAGAAGAAAGAGTTACCTGGTGGTGCCAAATTACGCTGATAAGATCAATGACATTTCAAGTGAACTTGATACTCTCTCTCTCTCTCTCTCTCTCTCTCTCTCTCTCTCTATATATATATATATATATATATATATATATATATATATATATATATAGTCTTCTGCTTTTCGGGGGCATGTTATTCTCGCACTCCTACTTATATTCTAAGTTCCTGGCCCCATCTAGCGCGAAGGCTTCTTTTCAGAATCCAGTCTAAATCTCGTTATGGCCAGTGGTCACCTTGTCTTTTATGGAGTCGCCACATAGAAATTTGGCACATCCCACGCACTTTGGGAATCGACGTCATACGAAGCATGAGTTCACTGACAGAACATGGGAGAGGCCTTTGTCCTGCTGTGGTCGTAGTCAGGCTGATGGCGATGATGATGACGATGAAGAATGTGGAGGGAAGGTAGCCATACTGTAGTTTTTTATGAAGCGACGGGTCATGATATCACCCTAAATATTTCTATCAATGTTCCACGTGATTTACAACCAATTGTTTGCAGATACGCAGCAATGCCAACAGGGACATCAGTACTAGCAGTACCACAAGCGATAAGCGGATATGAAGTGCCGGCTCTCGTGAAAGTTGCTGCCCTAGACACATCTACAAAAATCAGCTTCAGCGCATAGCGTCTAACTACGATTGACGTTAACCCGACGTGATGGCTGTAAGTACATGTGTAATGTTTATAAAAATGGATAGCCATCAGTGCCACCACAATTGACGTTTGACGAACATTGGGGTCCATTTCAAGAATACTTTCGAGAGCTGGCGTCTCGGCCGCGGTGGTCTAGTGGTTAAGTTCTTCGGCTGCTGACCTGTGGGTCGCAGGATCAGATTCCGCCGGCGGCGGCTGCATTTTCAATGGAGGTGAAAATGCTGTAGTCCCACGTGCTCAGATTTGAGTGCACGTTGAAGAACCCCAGGTGGCAGAAATTTCTGCAGCCCTCAACTACGGCGTCTCTCATAATCACACGGACGGGGGTTTGGGACGTTAAGCCACACATATCAAAGCAATCAATCAGCGAGCTGGCGTGGCGCTGTGGTATACTTCTTGATCGCCACGCAGAATGCTTGGGTTCGTTTCCTGCGTGGACCCTGAGATTTGTTCTTTACAATCGCTGGGTCAACGCTGCCGATAACAGGTATTTCTTAATGATCACGTGTTAAAATTGGCCATGTGTGTTCTCGTTGTTCCTGGGCAAATGCTGTGTGTCAATCACCAGTGGCAAGTTACCACACACCAGTGGCACATACCTACCCGCGATAATGTGCCATGCCTGAGGGGAGTGCTTGACTACGTATGCGACGGCATTGTGACAACATTGATGTCTTGACCAGCGCGTCATATTTGCGAAACTATCTTACCCTCGCATACAAATTTTGGTTCAAGCCGAGTTATGTGCTTGATCACGAGAACACCCCAAAGTGGGCTGCTAGATGGATGTATGTATGAACGAATGAACGGACTGACGCATGAACAGATAGATAGATAGATAGATAGATAGATAGATAGATAGATAGATAGATAGATAGATAGATAGATAGATAGATAGATAGATAGATAGATAGATAGATAGATAGATAGATAGATAGACAGGCAGACAGACAGACAGACAGATAGATAGATAGATAGATAGATAGATAGATAGATAGATAGATAGATAGATAGATAGATAGATAGATAGATAGATAGATAGATAGATAGATAGATAGATAAAGACCTTTCAGTAGGCAAAGAAATGCTTAGCTTTACAAATTACGAAGGCTACTAAAGAACTGTCTGTGCGTGTGCGTGCGTGCGTGCGTGCGTGTGTGTGTGTGTGTGTGTGTGTGTGTGTGTGTGTGTGTGTGTGTGTGTGTGTGTTTGAAACATCCCGTATGCTCGGGCAAGACGACGTAAGTCAGTCGTATGCATCAGTAAGTGACAGCGTACAGAAGGATCCGAGAGGGTTGTACGAGAGAAGCGTATTGGCAACGCTATGTGACATGAACACAAAGGCACTTTACTCTGACTGACCATTTTACATGTTTGTTCATGGTGTAATGTGCTGAATGGCACAGTCGTTTTCCTGCTTGTGCAATCCGATGAATATAGCCCAGAAGCACAACAGAAAGAGGAAAGGCACATGAAAAATAGTAGTTCAGCCTTTCAATGTCATCTTCACGGCAGCATTGGGACATTTTTTTTACCGCCACACTGAACACGCGTACGAAAGTATTGAAGCCAAGTGGCTTTCATTCCATGTCTTAGTTATAGATTGCCAAATGAGTTTCCATCTGACAACTTAAACTAACGCCTTGACTGGCAGTTTCTTCAGAACAGTTTACCACCCTCTTAAAATAGGTCCCCCTCTTTTTATCCTTCTCCCTTCCCAACCTAATAGCACTGTGACCAAATCATATTCCTTAAGTATGTCAATTGAACGATCATTGCATGCGCTAATACACACCGCATGCAGTTCCCTAATATATTTTATGTTCTAGACAAGCATTCTGAAAAATAATTGACGCTTAGAAAACTTCCTCGTCACTTCATATGTCGGTCACGGCTGACAACTCATTTTTTAAATGTACAAGTAAAAAAAAAAAACCAACGCCTTTCTGAGAGATGCGCATCTTAGTGAAGGGCTGTTCAGTACCGACTTGAAAGATCAGACGCCTTCTATCAGGAAGGCATTAGGCAAACTGGTTTTTCCATGCATAGCAGTGCGTGAACGACTATCAAGAAGTGCCACCTTGCGCGACGAACTTCCTTTCGCGGTTGAACTAAAACAAAAAAGTCGAGTTGACGCCCCATTATTGTAGACCTTGACGGTTTCCCTTCTAATCTTCGAATCTTCTTGATTCTTGATTTTCGAATGCTCTCTCGCTCACGGCAAGAGTCGTTTCCGCCTCGTAGTTTTTTATAAACACGCTTGCTAGGTGGGTTAGGCCGCTACGCGAGGACACCAGCGTCATCTAGCTGATGACCTGGTGATGCACACCGGTAGTATATAAGATACCGCGTCGGTTCCAGTTCGACACGTCTGGATTTCGCTGCGACTGGATACGCCACCTTCGTGTTGATATCGTCTACTAGTTAAACGTAAGCACAGCTGCACGATGAAAACGGGTTTCCTGCTGTGTCTTTGCCTAGGCTTTGTGTGCCTGGTAGCCGCCGACGAAGGTGAGTTCACGTGCGATTAATAGCAGGTAAGGTTTACTTTAGATACTTTCAACAAGCATGCTATAAAAATTATCGCCTAATTACAAGAGCTCTTTTACAGGGAATAAAACACGAGGTACAATGGAAGATTTAAAATAATTTGAGAACAGAAGACTGTGTCATGCTCTGAAACACATGGGGATTCTTCTGTTGTGAGTTGAAAAAAAGTTTATAAACTGCATAGGCAAACGCGCTCACATTGACAAGATTTTCATATTCATCAATACCACTTATAAAATAAGCGCTGGCAAGGTATATGTAACAATCTGCCATAAAATATTTCCTGTGACTAGAACTCTTGCACTTTTGCGTGGTTTCCACTTTTTGAGTTTGCAAATTAGCGCCGATTAAAACAAAGTGCTAAAACAAAAGATTTTGAAAGCATTTGTGCTGTGAAGTGACTAATTAGGCAAATATTATTAAACAAAAATTCAGGCTAGCTTGCTCAATCTACCAGCTGGAAAAAGAATATTACTTCTTGTGTTTTAACATCCGAAATTATGCAAATATGGAAAACACTGCAGTGAAGGATTCCGCAAATTTAGACCACCTTGGGTGATTTACCATGCACCAAAACCTAAGCCTAAGGCCCTCTAGAATTTTTTTGTCCAAGCACCAATCCCATGGCCAGAATTCAATACTACAACTTTTGGGTCAACAGACCAGCATCCTAACCGCTAGCCCACTGTATCAGTTATGCACGATCAACAATACTATATTAAATCTTATGAAAAAAGTTGAGACATTCCTAGACCATAAATAAATATACAAAGGCACCCTTTATTTGTGAGTCCTCTGAGGTCATAGCCATGACATATCGAATTGTGACACTTACATTAGGTGCACTTAAGTTTAAACGTTCTCGAGTTTTGTAAATTTTATTGTGGTTGAACACCATTGACAAACTGAACGCATACGCGAAAGCTCGACGTCTGAAAGAACTTCCTTACCTTAAGGATTTTTCAATGTCACTTTGTCTATGGTAATATAATTTCGGATTCAGATTCACAAAAACCAATGTTGAATAATGTTTAGCGAACTTTGTGGATTAGAAATTTATACATTTCCAACAGCGGCAGCATATATAGATAAGTTTCATCGGCATATAAAAGGGGGATGAAGGGCGAAGATTACTGATAATGTTATTTCTCAATTTTCATGACAAAATGTTCCAGCATTACGGACAAGTGCTTCCAAAAAGTGGCGAGCTTTTACGTGCAGTTGAAAGCCTTTCAAAATGATTCTAAACGCACTTGATAGACAGATAGACAGATAGATAGATGGATAGATAGATAGATAGATAGATAGATAGATAGATAGATAGATAGATAGATAGATAGATAGATAGATAGATAGATAGATAGATAGATAGTCAAAGTGCGTAGAGGACACAAAAAAATGCTTCGTATTTAAAAACAATTATGCGTGAAAGCCTGTTTCAATTTACTCTTTGTTGGTTACAACCCTCCAGAGCATGCCGTTCCAGCATTCTATACAAATGTGGTGACTTTTGTAAAACAAGATTAAGACACTTATTACCAAGCGCGCGTAATTTTTTTATTTCTGAGCATAATTTTCTCGCAGCTGAAGATGTGGCTAAACTCATCGAGGAAGCTATTCGAGAAAACGCTGGCAGTGACGCACTGGCTGAGAAAATCTTGGCAAGAGTGAAGATTCTTCAAGACTGTGCTGCCGAGCAGAATGAGGAGGGCATCGAACTGCTTAAAAAGGTAACTTCATAGTTTAGCCAGACAGTCGTGCTCTTTTGAACTGTCTCTTTATATTTCACCTATGCTGCGTAGTTCAGACCAGCTTGTAAATTTTAGATAGCTTGTTCTGTTTGTAAGTTATGCTTAAACTTCCATCGAAAGAAACAACATTATACCGAATAACCATCACATGAAATTTTCAACAACTTCAGGACAACTTGTTTTGCGCAACAAAAACAGAGTTATAAAATATGACTTTTCAAAGTGCTCAAGATACTGAAAACGTATTTAATTAACACAGTTCTTTTTATTTGAAACATTTCTCTTCGATAGTGCTGCTTGCAACTCTACAAAAAAAAGCAAAATTAGTATTAGGCATAAATAATTAAGAGGGCAGTGTACAAATCAAATAATGGCAGCTGAGATCAGCCAATCGATCAATCGGTCAATCGATCAGCCAGTCAGACAGACGAAAAAAATAATATAATCAAATAAATATAATGGGCAGGCAACCAACTTCATCTGCGCAGTTTTTTTTTTCAACAAGCAAACGAATCGCTGATGGAGCCACTTAGAGTACTATCTTGGCAGCGGCAAACACGCACGAGGTACATCACCATTGGTGGGGCTTCGCCGAGGAGAATAAGAATTTTTCCCATAATTGCAGCATTATATTATGCTTAGGTATACTAGTTAAGTACTGTAAATATTGTAATTGTATTTAAGGCACAAATATAGCATGCATGCATGCCTAATTTAGCAGGATACTCTTTAGGTCAAAGTGACATTCTACTAAACGGCAAGTACAACACCCCTTTGGCTGTACCCCAGAGCAGTACCCCAAACGAAAGAAGAACAACTTCTGAGATTTCCAGGCCCGATTGCTGAAGTAGCGGTACCAGTATACTCTAACTCAATGATTTGAATCGGCGACAAGATATAAAAAACTGACCAATCGTTTCTTCCTGATTAAAGAAAAAAAAACACAAAAGGGAATTCAGTAAGCCTGATCCACAAAAATGGAAATTGAGGCAGGTAACGCGGGAAGGAGATTTCGTGATGGAAACTTCCATAATCCTTGAACTAGCCAGATAACTGCGCCAGGAAAATTAAAGGTGTTTGTAATCCAGAGAAGTAGTCAGTGCTGGGTCTGATAAACTTTGCCTGATTGTATGAGTGCGAAATCGTGCCACCGTGATGCGTGCGACTAAAAGCAAAACAAAAAATTATCGGCACGGAGAGAGACAATCTTGCAACGAATCAGCTATTTTGGTTGTAAACTAGAACTTTATGGCCCGGAACCGAGATGAATAGAATTCATCTAAGATGACAGAGAACTAGTTATTTAGTAATTGAAAAAGTTCCAGTATAGGTGCCTCACCAGACGAGGAAACAATTTTACACAGACAACGAGTCAGTTAAAAGTGCCGTTACCGGATTTCAAGTACTCAGCCTGCGAACTTATTTGTTTAGGCAAATTAGACAGGTAAAGCATCATTAGTGCAAGCAACACAACTGCCTGTTACGACATCTGCCTTCCCCGTTTCAAGTTAATCGATTAGTGTAAGAATGCAAGAAAAAGCAATGATGAGTGGCTTCTGACAATGCAGAGCATTGTTATGTCACCATTTATGTTTTGACAGCGCTTTTAGAAGCTCCATTGTCCAGTTAACAGCCACTTTATATTTTCAACCTTGGGCAATACTTCACGGTAGGATGGTTTTATCTTTTATTGTCGCTCTTCTATTTCCAAGGAACATTTTGATTGAATTCTATGAGTAAAAGAATTTAGATTTGTCACCTATGAGACAATGTCATCGTTCACTATATCGTAAACAGCCACTAAAGATAGGTCAAATGGTTTCTTCGTTGCCACAGTGGTCACAAGCTGCGGTGTCGGCCATCCTAATGCGAAAAGCGTAAACGCAACGCCTAGCCACAGTTTACCCAAAGGGACCGTGTATGTTCTGCGAAGCATCGACAGGACTTCATGACCTAATGCAGAGTGAACATACTAGATAATAAACTTCTGTCGGAGGACAGAGTTTACAATATCGCCGGAACGCAACGCCACAAAAAAGGTTCTGAAAGCGCTATAGCGCACTTTTCTTGTAATCGACCAGCCTTTCTGAACGTTTGTAGCGAGAATGCCCTTCCCGTGTGTGGGTATCTGCTGATTGCACATGCATTTTCTCCTCCTCCTTTCTATATATTTTTCTATACACCCTCTTTCTTGCCCCTATTTCCCCGCCCTCAGGGTTTGGTATCAAACCGGATGCCCATATCTGGTTAACCTCCCAGCCTTCTTTTCATCTCTCTCTCTCTCTCTCTCTCTCTCTCTCTCTCTCTCTCTCTCTCTCTCTCTCTCTCTCTTAATTTATTGTCTAGAGCATTTATTTTCGTTTCAGCAGTTGCATTAGGAATATTTAATTTCGAGAGATATAATGGTAATCATGAAAAAATCACAAACGAGGTGCAGCAGTTACAGTTACGCAATGTTGCTTGTTTGAGCCACTCATGTCACTCAACTGGTGTGTTGTTTGACACTGATCATCAGGCATTGTTCCTGTGACAGAAATTTATGAGAATATAACTATTTCATTTCAGTACACAGTACCGATAACCAAGGAGGCAACAAAGTGTGCTGCAACAAAATCTGACATTGCAGATGCTACCGAAAGGGACGTCGCTGTAAGTATAAATTTTCATTGTCATTAAGCGAATAAATCATTCAATGGCGTATTGCACGAATGTGTACAGGGGGCAGGGTCAGAAGTTTCCAGGCCTTTATCTCAGGTATTCCTATCGGAGCGTGACCGGAGAACTTTTGATCTCCTCCCCCACCCCATATGAAATTGATATTTACTCAATCATTCAGGGCTTTCTGGCGTAGAAAGAGTAATTGCACGCCTTCGCTAGCGATGCCTTTATCACGTTCTCTAAATAGCAGCTAACATGCATGAGACTTGCGACTAAGTATATTGCTTGAAAGTTCAGTACGTAGTTGCATGTTGGAAAAAATACTGACCAAAGTTTTAGTGTGCACAATAAATTGCTTTTTTTTTTCTACACTTCCCGTCATCACGGTGTCTTTCTCTGAGAGTGCAGGCATTGTATTTTTAGCTAACAGTTATGCAGTCATCGTAAAATGAAGTAGATGTGTTCCGGGCTGTCATAAAAATCACCTGTCTAAGAATTATTACAAATCAGAAGTGGCAAAAAAGAAGACAACGTAACTTCGCGGAAACTGTGACTGAAAATGCGAAAATCAGTTTTCTATCAACAACTTGTAAAAATAACGGTAATGTTTTGTCGTTTTATCCTTTCTTTTTTAGGAACACCAATGCTTTAGGGAGGCTTCAAAGCGGTTCAAGGTACGTTGTCTAATTATAACGAAAGTTTGCATGAACTACATTCAGTCAGATCAGTTTCAATTAGAGCCTTTTTGCGCGCTACGTAACGTACAAAACACAATTATACAGACTGAAGTCCTGAAGGAATAATACTGCAAGATCGGCATCTTCGGTTAGAGAGCATAGAAAAACACTGTGGATGCTTTAAAATGTCATGGCAGTGTCGGATAACTTGAGGAAAGATGGCACAGATGAAATTGTAAAAAGAAAAAGAGGTAATAAACGTGCCATGCAGGCAGGCCTAGGAAAAACAGGAATCCATTTTTTGGAGACATTGTGAGTTTTCACTAACTTTATTCTGGCAGCCGTCAGACTTCCTTCGTCGGAGTATACAAAGCATAAAAATGGCCATAATTTATGATTGACTCAAATATTTTTTACTTCACACTCTGAAGAACAATTTATGTAGTGACAAAATATCTCGTGAGCACCATTTTTCTTGTTAAGTTTTTTCTTTTTTCCCAATGAGCGGTAGTAGCAGACATTGGTGGTAGAAAAGGCAGGATTTGTAATGAAGTACCCTTCCAACAAAGCGTAGTTGTTATGCTGCTTCATAAATTGCTACACACTCAGCAAGAGATACAAGCATAGCCAGTAAAACTTTTCCCTATCGTCGGCATGTCGCTTGGCTGCTTCTTTATTCATAAGCAATGTTCACACTAGGTGCACTACGTACATATCCTCGGTTAGGAACGTACGAGTAAACACAAGCAACGTTATGAGCTTGTTTGGACGCTGTTGTATATAGCGTAGAGAGCTTACGTTAATGGAAGTAAATCAATGAATGTAGCCGGGCACGCGACTTTTACGATAAATACTGATGTGACTATTCCGTGCGACCGACGGGAAATGCATTTTCAATTTTCACTTTCCGTTCACAAGGCTTCCAGCCTTCACAGATTACGCATCTTGATACGCGTCTTGAAAGCCATGTAGTAACATGTCTATGCGGTTGTTTGGTCGGATTAGAAGGCTTGCGAACAATAGAAGAGCTCGTCGCATCTTCCTTTTAGCTCAACCTGCCCACACCATGTGCAAATACTCGAACCTTGCTTAGGTGCAACGTTAGCGAGGACGCAACGCCTATACACAGTGGTGATTGGCACGTCGTGAAAAAACGCGTTCTAATGAAAAGACCTTTGTGGACAAACGTGGTCCCTTTTATCTACGCAAACAGAGGATACAGCTGTTGAGTGATACGACACTAACGATATATGCGACTGCTGTCTGAACGCTGCCTTACTGAACAACGTGTCATTCGAAATGCAGGAATCAACACCACCGACTGAAAAAGAAAGCGCAGTCTACGACGCCATTAAGGTACGTATAATGTGGGGGTGCTTAACAATGTGTGATGGGGATAAGTACGGACAAGCATGCGTATATCTTAAAGCCAAGAAAACAACTAGCAGGTGTAAGCCAGAGATTTAGCCAGATGTTAAGCCAGGGATTTTCTCGATTCATATTCGTGGTCACTAACACGGTACTACAGAAAGAACTTCCGAGCAAGCGAAAAGAAAAACACTTGGTGAAAAAAGATGTCCAATAATTTCTGGAGGTTCCATGAGGTTGTTTTTTCTCTGTTCACTGTGTCATTATTACAGCAAAAAACGGTGGTAAAAATGACGGCCACCTGACATACCGAAAAAAATACTGCATGCTTTTTCTAGCATCTGCCTTTTGAAGAAAAGTTAAACTCAAGCTTTCTTTCAATTGAAATTTAAAGCATTCTTTACAATGTTCATTAATGGCCACGTGAACACCATCAAGCTGCCTAACGAAATAATAAGTGCAAAATATGGTCAATGCTTTATCGTAGGATTACTTGTGCCTATTTGGGTGAGAGTTGGAGGAATCCAAAAGCGACAATTTGACAGAAATTGATTGTGCAGGCTAGGTGTTTTCACTATCATCAGCGCTTGGCACACTGATGACTGTGTAAGTCCTTTTTTTCCATACCGAAATTTTTACAGTGAAATAGTGCTTGAATTGTCTTGCACTATTTCACGCGGACTATATTCTCCACATTGTCATGACCGGTAAGTTTCTTGAGTGGTCGTTTAAATACTGTTTGTAAAAAATACTAAAATGAACTAAGTTGCTCACAAAAAGTACGAATCAGTCAATACAATCACTTAAATAAAAATATTTGAGTTATTTGAGAAGCAGAGCTCAGTGCTTTTTTTTTCTTACGAGTTGTCTAAATATTTGGTTTCTTTTCGACATATATATTTGCGCGACCATCATGCTGCCCACTTCATATGCCTGTGTTGCCATAGGCCCCACACTGGCCATGCGTCTATGTTCTCAGACACTCATACATTTTCAATGGAGGGTGGAGACTACAGAATGCAAGCACTTGATACTACAAATAATAACTAATCTAGTAAAAGGGACCCGCAGAAAGACAAATACGTTTCGTGCACAAAAATGCATCATACTTCTGAAATGGCAGGAAAAACTAAAAGATGGATGCGCTGCGTCTGTCTACTGGCATGACTAGATTTCCGAGTAGACACGTTACATGAAATATAGAGCACCTGTATCATTTCTCTGAGGTGGCTTTTCTCAAAATACGATGTTTTTTTTTTCGCGTTTCATGTATTCAGTACAATTAATGTATCTACTTATTTCACGATACCCTTTGGGCTAAAGCGTTATGATGGGATAGGAAACATGATTTTCATTATTCATACAATGTTGACTGATTTGATAACTGATGTGTAGAGTGTAACGTCCCAAAACCACCATATGATTATGAGAGACGCCGTAGTGAAGGGCTCCGGGAATTTCGACCACCTGGGGTTCTTTAGCGTGCACCCTAATCTTAGCACATGGGCCTACAGCATTTCCGCCTCCATCGTAAACGCAGCCGCCGCATCCAGGATTTGATCCCGCGACCTGCGGGTCAGCAGGCGAGAACCTTAGCGACTAGACCACGGCGGCGGGGCATTCATACAATCTTAGTTAAAACATGGTGTGTTGCGTTTATATCGCTGACGTTAACGACGCATAGTTGGATATACCCTCAGAGGCGTCCAGCAGGAAGGTGAAGAAGCTGACGCTTTTTTTAGTGAAATGAAAAATAAACGAAGGGGTTGATGCCACCGTTGCTTGACGGCGGCTACCCCTTTCCACTTGATTGTTGGAAATAAACAACGAAAAAGCAAAATAGCATATATACATATATACAGTCCTATATAGATGAGTCTAAAAGTTCTCATTTGGAAGAAAAACGCGTAGCCACCACGCTCACCTTTAACTTAGTCCGCTCAGCAGTAGGATGTTCGTGTGTGAGCTGCACTGCTGCTCGAGACCGACTCAATGTTACGCCACGTGTAAATAATACATAAATAATATTGTTTGGCTGGCTACCTTAGAGCCAGATATCACCACGATGATAATACTATCGTAAAAACCAACAACGCTATTAAAAAAATGAAGAATAGGACAAAAACAAAAAAATAGTTAGGAACAGTATGCCTGGTGGATTGAAACAGGACTTTTTTGAGGGAGGGGGGGCTAAAAAGTGTACATATTTTTGTTTCCACTGTCTCCAGTTTGGATCGTATCGGCGTAAATTTGACACGATAGCGTATAGGTCAGAGCCAACATTGTCTTTAGAAAACATATTCGTCACAGCGTGACGTGGTCATTCTGAAAAAAAAGCATTCAATAGATACGGGACAGTCACACAGTTAGGAACGATAGGGTACGTGCTCTCTCTTAAGAGACAAAACAGCTAAACACACTTCGCGGTCATGCACATGAGTGACCTTTCGGCGAGTTATGTTTTTATTTATTTCAGTTTTTGAAAAGTACAATTGTATTGCCCGCGGTAAGGACGAAAGGAGGTGGTTTGCTTCGTGACGTTCAACGTTGGCGATCAACAGTTTTGGTCAACGTTGATTCAAACAACGTTGGCAAAAAAGTTGTAAACTATGGAAACAAACCTGTGTCACCTATCTTTTTTTTCAGGCTTGCTTTCTTCCTAAACTGGCAGCACTGGAAGCAGGAGCTTGAGCCACCATACTACCGACAACAGCCGAGGAGCGTTCGCCAGGTCTGAGCTGTTCTGCTGAAGCGAAGAACAAAAATGTGAATCGCTGCGTTGTTTGTCGTTTAATGTGGCTTAATAAACGTCACTACAATGAACATCTTATGGCGATTCGTATTTCGTCGCCTGTGACCTTTTCCTGCTGTTCCGTACGCATAAAAGCCGCTTCAGTTTCAATGGGACAGTGCTAATGTTTTGACAACGTTTCATGTACAAGCTCATAAGAATAATGGGAATAAGGAAAATATTTCTAGTTTTACGACCTAATACCCGAGTATTTTTATATAAAAATATCAGAGTGCCAAGATCTGGCCATTTCGATCACTTGGTGTCCTCTGATGTACAACGACACAGCACAGCGCCCGTGCAGCTACCATTTCGGCTCCCCCAAAATGTGACCAAAGAAGCTGGGATACAACCAGCAGCTATCCAGTTAGAAGCCGAACGCCATAAGCATCACACAAACGCATCGGACGAGAACGGTTGTAGAGTTCAACGCCAACCAAAAGGAATCGAAATCGAAGCTTGCAACAAATTGTTCAGCGAAGCATATGCGGAGCAATAATAAATTATAGTAATAACCGCTGGGGTTTCATGACGTAAACGTATGATATGATTAGGAAAGACGGCGTGGGAGAGGACTTTGGAGTTTGTGAGCTGCTGGTGTTTTGGATCGTGCACTGACATTGAGCAACGCACAGGCCACTGTTGCTTTGCTGCAACCGAAAAGCAACCACCGCGGCTGGCCTTCGATCCCCCGATCTTCGCATCTTCAGCCAAGCACCAATGTTCTGGTTCTCAATGCATGTGGATGAGCGTGGTTCGGAAAGCCCACGGAGTATAACCTGCAACAATACAATTCGGAATAGAGGAGGAAGGTGACAAGTCCATCTATTTACACTTCTGGTTTACTGCAGAATGATAAAAAAAAAACTCGTCAGGCTTGCTCGGAAAGCGTAGAAGAGTAACAAAAGCTGGAAGAAGGGCTTTTGAAGGCCCACTGTCAGGACACTTGGGACAATTCATGCAATTTCATTGAAATTTACTCCCCCCCCCCCCCCCATGCCACAACTCAGAATTTTTTGGAAGTAAGAAAACAATCACCATACAATTATTCATAATTCTGTGAAGCAGTAAAGTAACCGCCACGCATCTGTTAGACATTATGCGTATACACTTAATGTTTTAACATAAATATTCATCGCCATCAGCTACAGCACCAACAAAGCATATTTTGTTGGTGCTGTAGCCAATGGCAATGAATAATAATGTCTAGGCTATTGTAATGAGCTCGAAGAATTGGACAACCCACTCGTTACGATGTTTGCATTGTGTGATGACTGGTTGTTAGCTTACTCTTCAGCCACGCTGTATCAGATCATGTAACGTGATGTCTTACCCGACACGACGCCTGTATAGGGCGCTTACGTAGATGAGTTTGAAGCACCGGCATGGCTCCGTAATGAAATGCTCAAACGCTCCACGGAGTAGCTGGGTCCAAAAACGCTCAATCCCGGACATGTTTTTGTCATTATGCGTGAACCTTGCTACCAACACTGGATGTCGTGATGGTAGCGGCTACTTCACCTGTGCAATCGGCTAATATTATCGGCTAATGTTAACAGCGTTCGCTGTAAAACCAGGTATGGGGCGCAGAAGGTCTGACAGGTGAGCGTTTTATGAGCTGTCGTATAAATCACAAAAATGTTACAAAGTAGCACAAAGCTTGCGAATTGGTTGCAATCCTGCGAATCACGTATACTGCCGCAGTTATTCTCGTTATTCCTCTCGAAATAAAGCGAAGTGAAGCACACGGGCAAAAAAAATAACAAGAAAACATGGAGTCATGTGTCATCAAGGCTCAAAAAATATTTCCCACTACATAAGCTTTTCCGGAAACCAGTTTACGCTTCATAAACTAACTAGACATCGATGGCAGCACACGTGACATGTGCTTGCAAACATTATTAAATAATTACTATCGGTTGCCTATCAACCGACAATCATAAATTCTAACGAATTCTCAAGAAGATCACTTTAAAAAACGAATTCAATCAGGTGACGCTCCCTGAAATTACGAGCATTTTGAAGTAGCAGTACCTTAGTGTGAGCTACCACAGTTAAGTACTTAGTTGTCCTATAATACACACCGGCTTTAAACATAGATCATTGTTCGCAAAAATAATCACTTTGTGGTAATATTGTCTTTAGTGACATTTTCTGTTAGACTACTTTTTGTTAGCTCACCTTGTATGAGAAAGAACTACTAAGTGGAAATAAAAGAACAATGCAAGAACATTAGCAGGTCGAACTTGCACGGTACAATCGCGCCTTGTATGAGTTTCAATGTGCTGGGCGGGGTCAAGTTGGCACCTGCACTGCACGGTGGTACCAGCGTAATCAGTAACGCATTAAGTGAAGTAAACCCTGCTTCAACTAACCGTATTTGGAAAGCTTGTTTCGCGTTTGCCAGTGTTACTGTCTAGCCTTCGAGTCTCTTCAGTCAAGGCCAGCATATTTCAACTCATAATTAACGCCACTGTGCATATCGTTTACTTTATTTCTTTCGACATGCTGTTCTGTTTTTGATAATTTTTAACCAACGATTATTAACCGTATTGGTGAAAAAGTTAGTTTTTGCACTCATCTTCTTGTTCTTTCAGCACTGCATGGTCCGACAGCTTTTTGCACCGGCATTCTGAACAAACCTCATTGGGTAAACTAATTCTGCCGTCGTAGATTCACGTGCTTATGTCACAGATGCATGACTTCTCCGAATAATCGACGTGTTTCGTGCTACAATCATTACCGAACGAATGCTTACGCTTGAAAATATACACAACACAAAGTAAACACTACTGAAGCAAAACGCAGATTTATAATTTTATGCAATCGTGCAGGAATGCCATATATTTGACGCTGAAAGTTTTCCCTTTTATAATAAAAAATGCTCCAGATTTCTGCTTTGCGGGTAAGTGCAGGTATAAAATGCAGTTGTTCGATGCATTCATTTTGAGGAATAGCGGTTAACTATCATTCATGAATTTGCAATGAAAGCTGTTATGAGATCACAACGCGTGTCGCGTGCGCCGTACCTGTCCGCCGCCACTGATGTCCGTAACCAATATCGCAGAAAGCGAGGAATAAGATAAGTAAATAAAACACCAAGGACACAATGGGATTGAAATTCGGGTTCCCTTCATTTCAGCTACCGAGATAAGCCGGTGCTTGAAACTCCGTGGCAAACTTACCATAAGCAGGATTCATGTCGGGAAAAAAAATCGCAATAATGTGTGTAATAAAGCGTTTAGAACAGCAAATAAACAGTTGGGCATCACGCAATGTGAATTGCGTAAGGAATGGGTCGTCGATCGGTACAACCACGTTACAATAGCACTAGACATAATTCTTCATCGTTGTCAGCCACAGCATCAAAAAAAAAATTGCGCAAAATTTGTTAAAAGTGTGTAGCCGGTATCATGCTTCAACAAAGATTGACTAAGGATGGCATAGTGAATGCCTGCACAAAAATTGCGATGACTTATAACCTAGTGGGTAACGTGAAAGTGCACTTGCAGCAGTTACCCAACGAGTGTTTATAAAGGCTCTGAAAGGACACTCTTCCAGCTTTTGCTGTGATGGTGCTGGGCGTACCGCATAGGCCTGGTGGTTTTTTAGAATACCCGCCAGACGCATGACTGATTTTATATTCTAACATGACTAACATATCTGTCTTTCGCGCAAATGTGTAAATAAAACACCACCGCGCTAGGAAGAAAAATAGGAGGAAAAGAACGGCGGGGAGGTAAACCAGCCCATAGGCAGCCGGTTTGCTGCCCGGCGCATGGGAGGGGGATGGGGGAGATGAAAAATAGAGAGGAGAGAGGGAAGAGAGATAAACACAGCACATTCGACAGCACATGCGCGCACACTCAGTTATAGTCCAGTCTTGTGTTTCGCGTTGTGTGACATTGCTGTTACAGCCGCTTGTTCAAGTCCGTGTTGCGTAGGAATTTCACCAGAGCTTTTGTCACCTTCTGTTTCAATGTCTTCTTTCGGGCACTTGAAAGAATAGTGTCCACAGACATTTGGCTGTTGTCGATGCGCGCAAGAACGGACGCCAGTGACTGTCTCTGGTTGTCATACAACGGACAGTCGCACAGGATGTGGTGTAGCGTCTCTTTGCAACGACAGGCATCGCAGAGAGCATTGTCGGCCATTGCTATGACAAATGAATCAGATTTTGTAAATGTCACTCCTAGCCATAAGCGATGAAGAAGAGTGGCTTCGCTTCGGTCGAGTCAAGTGGACATGCAGAGAGCCATCAAAGAGGACGTGTGGTGTTGACGATTCGTCTCGTTGCTTGGTGGGCACCATAAAGAAAACGTGATTTCACGTGCAAAACGTCGAAGATGACTGGCAGCATCAGTCCACGAAAGTGGTGTGGCTTCTTCTCGTGTTCCTTCAAGAGCAGCCCGCGCGGCAGTATCGGCCTGTTCGTTCCCTGTGACGTCACAGTGACATGGCAGCCACTGAAACGTCACATGATGCCCTTTCTCGTGTGAAGTGTGGAGAAGGCGTCGAATTTCAAAAACAAGCTGTTCGTTACGGCCCACGACGCAGTGCTGAGAGCGCGTATTGTAGGGCAGCCCTTCAGTCGCTGAAAATCGACCATTGTTGTGGTGGTTCCCGATTGACCACACAAAGTGCCGCGCGCAAAGCAGCTAGTTCTGCTGCTGTCGATGCCGTGGAGTCGTCAGTCCTAAAGCTGATGGCAACAGCTCTTGCTGGGATAACTACTGCACCTGACAAACACTGGTGGTTCAATGAGCCATCGGTATATGTATGTACACTGTCTGAATATTTCTCGTGCAAAAGAAGAAGAGACAGTTGTTTCAGCACGGGCGATGTTCCTTTGGATCCCTGGTACACCAGATGCACTGTGGGTCGAATACGACACCAAGGGGGTATCGATGTTTTAGATGCAGGAGTGAGGCCCGAGGGAAGTTTTTCGTTGTACTTCACAATCATTTTAGCGAACGATGCTTGGCGCTTCTCTAAAGGAAACAGTGCAAGGTGATGACCGGCAACACGTGCAAAGTGTCTGATGTGCGTTCTCAGGACTTCTACAGCAATGTGAGTTTGCATCGGATAGTCACCAGCAATTGCAATTGTTGCCTCTGTTGACGTACATCTGGGCAGACCAAGGCACACTCTCACTGCCTGTACAACACGAACATTAGTCTTGCAGGTATTGCTGAGCACGGGCAAGCTATATCTTAGGAAACCGAGAAACAGGGCTGTGCAGAGTTCCAATATTGCGTGTACTGACATTCCCCACGTCTTTCCTGCCAGGAACTCGAACGATTGGGAAATAGCAGTCAGGTGCTTCTTCATATAGGCCACATACGGACTCCAACAGAGGTCCCTATCAATAATGATGCCCAGAAACCGGTGGGTCCTAGCACAAGAAATGGGTCGCCCGCAGATTGAGATGACATAAGGAGTCATTGCTTTGCGAGTGAAGGCCACCAGCGTGCATTTTTCTGGTGATATCCTGATACCTTGTTTTAACAAGTAGTAGGCAATCATAGTTGCTGCTCTTTGAAGCCGAGAACGTATCTGAGGACGTGTGACTGCCGAAGTCCAGACACAGAAGTCATCTGCGTATACTGAGATCCTAATTGTACTTGGCAAGTATTCAGCAAAGCCTAATAATGCAAGATTGAATAACGTCGGGCTAAGAACTCTGCCTTGAGGAACACCCCTGGAAGTATAGCGTCGCGTAGTTGGGCCATCTTCTGTTAACACAAAGAATGACCTTGCAGTCAGGTAACTCGAAATCCACTGTAAGATTTGGTCACCAAGGCTAACCACCGCAAGAGCACAAAAAATGGCTTCATGTAGTACATTATCATACGCGCCTTTCACATCTAGAAACAAAGATGTGGATAGTCGCTTAAGGGATCTTTCGTGCTGAACGTACGAACCTAGATCAATGACATTGTCCAATGGAAGAGCGGTCGCGTCGGAAACCAGCCATGGAATTCGGTAAATCTTTTTTTTAGTATTCAAAATACCACTACAGGCGGCCTAGTATCACCTTTTCCATTATCGTTCCTACGCAGCTGGCCAGTGCTATTGGGCGGTATGAGGCGAGTTCGAGTGGGGGTTCGCCCTGCTTCAAGATGGGTACCAAGCGGCTTACTTTCCAGTCGTCAGGAACATTGCCATCCTACCACGAGATGTAAAAGCTCAACAGTTCTCTCCTTGCACCTTCCTGGCTCTGAATGGAATACCATCTGGTCCCGGAAAAGTTGAACGCCTGCAGAGAGCTAGTGCCACCTCGAGCCCCTCCATTGTAAAAGGGAGGTTCATGGGGTAGTCAAGGGAACGGGGGACGTCACCTCTCACTGGAGAATCTGGACGAATGGCTTGGTTGGCAATCTGCGTACAGAAATCTTCTACGACATCGATGTCTTGCCACCCTTGAAAGAGCGCGAGCGCTTTAAATGGAAAACGCTGTTTCGTAAGGTGACGCAAGCATTACCACTGTTTCGCATAGCGCCTATGGGCTACTTACAGGACTCAAATATCGTGAGTTATGCTGCTTCATACACAGCGACACACTCGACAAGAAATACAAGCATAGCCAGTAAAACTTTTCCTTATCATCGCCATGTCGCTTGGCTGCTTCTTTATGGTCAGTTTTTTTTATGAATCTCGCAATCAAGTGCCGCACATCACAGCTGCAGCACGCGTATCATACTTCAGAAGTCATATACATCTAGTGGCCCGCCAGCCATTGCACACCACTATGTTTTGGGCTTCAATATTGCTTAGTTCACCTTCAGACTGGCACGACCTTGTCTAGAACATCATCCCCATTGCTTTTTGTCTACTTTCCAAGAATGCACCATTGACTTTCTTCAACTTCAAATGATTCAGCTTCATTCTTCATGAATCCGAATCAATAAAGGTGTCGCGAATTAGTGTTTTTATATTTTGTTGCCGTAAGTGTCAACGGCTGCAGGCTGAATAATATTTTGTATTGCTCCTTATGCTACTTCCATCGCCTATGTAATTTATTTCACTATTGTTACTCATGTCGATTATGTTTGTTACTTGATCATGTGTTTAGTGTCTACATAAGCTGTTATTTATTATATGGCTTGCCGAGCACCGATCGTACAGAAGTATTCATGCTTTTAGCCCTGACCCCTTTGGTTTGCTGTAAGAAAACCGTCAAATGTGTGGTTAAAAAAGGCTTTTCTGCTGGGATTGCGCCACCACGGTAGTCTAGTAACTAAGGTACTCGGCTGATGACCGCAGGTCGCGTGATCAAATCCCGCCTGCGGCGGCTGCACTTCTGCATTTCCGATGGAGGTGCAAATGTTGTTGGCCCGTGTGCTCAGATTTGGGTGCACGTTAAAGAACCCCAGGTGGTCGAAATTTCCGGAACCGTCCACTACAGCGTCTCTCATAATCACATGGTGGTTTTGGGACGTTAACCCCCACATATCAATCAATTACTGCTGGGCTTAACATTGCAAAAGTTTAAGGGGCTGCCCTGTCATCATCTGACGTCTCGTGTTGGGGTGATGCAGGCGGCAAGTTTGATACACGTAAGCCGACCAGGCTGCCTCGCTTGGAACACGAGCACAAACTTGCTAGTGAACGCCAGCGTCACCGCAGGGCTAATCCCGTGCACTGACATCGAAACGCCAGCGTCGGAATTTTGGCACATACCTACGAAACAGGGAAGCTGGCAAAGTACCAGTGCCAGTCGTTAGATGCACTGCGCTCAGAACGGCAACAGTAGCACAACGGTATAAAGGAGACCACATATCAGAGAGAAAGTGAACAGTCACCAAAACACAAGAGGTAGTCACAAGCAGAGAAAAGAAAAGGATACAAAATATCACATAACCAGATTAGAAAAGAGCACAGAAACACCCATAAAAGTCAGAAAAGAAGAGAAAGAGTAAGTTAACGGTTAATAATAAAAAGAAGGTAAACACAGGCTAATCAGTGACTCACAGTTCATACTTCTTTGAATTGAGATTGAACTGATTTAAAAAAATATATTCATTTGTTAATCTCGCCCCTTAGATAACGCCCCCCTAAATTGGTGCATTTATGTCAATAAAGCTGAAACAATGTAGTTGACGAGAACACGCCCACAGCACACTCACACAAAACCACGTGACTTGATTGAGGAAAATGCGACTCTCGTCACAGCACTCGCCGTCAAGCATGGCTGCACTCGCCGTCGGACGAATGATAAATGACGCGCAAGACCGTGACGGCTGCTTCGGTGCTTTCGAGAGTTACTCGTGCACGCCCGATTTCCGCACGCGAAGTCACGCCACGGCGGCACGAGTCGAAACAAAGAAGCGTGACTTGGCACTGTTTAGATCATCTATTGGGAAATCCGGCTGGGGCACCGAATTGGGCGTGTTGATTGGCGTTTCAAAACAGCTGACTTCTCGCGTACTTGTCGAAGAAAGGTCGCCCTCGGAGAAAGTTACTCACATTAGGAGGAGAAGGAGTACATACGCAACTATATTGTATTTCGAAGTCCAGGAGATACGGCTTACATGTACTTTCCCCCAGCATTTTTCGCACAAAAACAAAATACAAATTAAAGAAACTGCTACGGCGTATACCTGTCTACAATTGTAATGCATGTCGTGTGTAATTACAAATACACTCATTCGCAAGCATACGCTGCACAATTATCCAGTGTGTTGCTTTGCTTAAGAAGCATTTGCTCTAATTATTTCTTTTTTCCTTTACACCTTTTCACTTTCATTTGCTGTAACTATTGTATAATGCTTGTAACTATTGCTTGCATGCCCTGTTGTTTCTAATTTTATATGCACGTTGTTTTCTTTCCTATCATCCCTCTTAGGCCATGAAATACAATCTTGTAACGCGTCCGGTTTGTTTTGCTGTTTGCCAGGCTCTGCCACTCAAGCCACCAATTGGCTTTGGCAGGCCTAGTCACATGTACTGTTTTATCTGAAGAAATAAAAGGTATTATTATTATTATTATTATTATTATTATTATTATTATTATTATTATTATTATTATTATTATTATTATTATTATTATTATTATTATTATTATTATTATTATTATTATTATATAAATAGCTTCATATCAAATAAGGCTCAATTCACACGCATTCCGCAGACACAAAAGCGGTGTGGGAAAGCAGCACTAGATAAGTGGCGTCCTGAAAACATGCACCTGGTGGTGAGTCGCGACACAACTCAGCCGCTTGCGCCCTGAGACTGTCCGCAGTGAACCGCTGCGAGTGCTCGCACGTGCACCAATCACGTGCTTGATTTTGGCTCGAACAGCTCGAGCAGTTCTTGCACCCTTAATACTGCAGTGTGCCAAACTTTATCACTTGACATCGCTTTATCTTGATGCTACTTTCGCAGGGAGGCGCTGAAAAAGAGAGAGAAGCTGTACAGAGCGGATGACGTCGGTTTGGAGCGGCTGGGATATGCGCACTTAGACCGTCAGGGTTACCGCAAAAATTTTCGTGATGGTTTGGTAATAATAAGTCCGTATAATATGATTTTGATATCTGACGCTTGCGCTATTGATATAAATCTCTACTGGCATGGATTTGTTGTCATACGGAGAACGCATTTTAAGCGTTCGGAATACAGATTTGTGGAATCTGAATGAAATTATTTTCTACGGATATGGGTCCAATACCATTAGGGCTTTGTATCATGTATTTTTGGCTTCTAAATCTTGTTTTCTGTAAGAGAAAACCTGACCCTTACAATGGTTTCTTATATGTCAAAGTAAAGAATGTAAACCGAACAGTATTATATAGGTGATGAGAGGAAAAAAGTGTGAGCAGTTTTTTTTAGGTCTCTTGCGTTTCACAGGGCCTGAATGCTCTCATTTTTGAGCCAGCAGACCCAATCACTCACTATTCAAGAGTGCTACTATTCATCTGAATGTATATGGAAAATTTATTCTTTACACACATACTGTGTGCAATAGTACTTCAGGCAAATTAAGAAAAAATCCTGAAGCACTAGAGATATAATGTATGTGTCAATCGTTACATATTTCTTCATTGAATTTTAATTAAAAGACGTGCTTTCATTTGCCTGCTCAACAATGGCAAAGCTATGTTCTAAAATGAATACTTCTTTCTTAGTTTGTCTCCTGGAGGTTGCCATTGTCGAATGAAAACCTAGGTATTTGCCTTCCCGCTTTCACCACTGTTCTTGACCGAAAAAGAGCAGGTTTCTCTTTATAACTGGGATCACTACGGAGAAAACGAGTAAATTCTATGAAGTCCAAACCAGGAAATCTGCTGTTGTGCGAATGGGAAAAATATTTGTTTTTTGCTGTTTTATTTTGTCAAAGGCTTTTCGCCAAGTCCAACAAATGTAATATATATATATATATATATATAATAAGCGGAATCACGGTATCTTAATTTTAAACGTGACGCTATGATGACTGGATGACGTGGCCTGGCTCATACCCCATGTTTTTTCCGTTCTGCACTTCTTCTTCATCTACTTCTCCTAACCATCGCTTCATACGTCACACGATTCCCCCTCCCCCCGAAAGAAGGCATGGATTACGAACAAGAAAAAGTTAACAAGTAAAGGTTTAAAAGTTACAAATGTCAAAAATTCACAATTGGTTCTATGCTCCAGGGGAGTTCCGTAAACTTTCAAAGACTTCAGGGGAAAGTGCAGCAGTCCGGTTAACGCAGGAGTTCTGGTGGGCGAGGCTGGTGGTTGCGTCCTGGATAACACAAAAACGCTTTGGACATGGAAACAGATGGAAATACAGCCGGTATTCTTGAAAAGAACGGACGAGGTTGAAACGCTTTGCAGGATTGAATGTTTCGTAGGCGTCGCATTTTTTGTCGTGGGTCATACAAACGTCGTGCATGCGATTTGCGCGCCCGTTGATCGTGGCTGATTAGGCGCTGCTTGTGTTCCTGCAAAGCACCAGTGGTTGTTTTGTGGCTTTTTGAGAGTTTTCTGGGGTGATGACGTAGATGTTCAGACCGAAGGCGCAATCTTGAACGCTGGTGCAGAAAAGTTCCTTGGCTTTTCTTTCTGCGAAAATAGCTCAGATGCGGAATCAGTCTTTTCTTTAGGGTATGTTGATCACGACAAGTATCCTTGCGATGTAGTTTTAGTTGTTCGTTGCCGATGTTGGTGTGGGCGTTTTAGCTGTTGGGGTTCCTCTTGTTGCTTTTGTTGGCATTGCTGATGTTGCAATGTGAAGACTAGGCAAGTGCGTGTACTACCCATGATTCCCTTGGTGGATGAACAATCGCAGCGCCTGAGTTCCCTATACTTAATTGTACGAAACTCCACGGCTTCAAGAACATGTGCGGCGATTTATTTAGCACGAAGTAAAGTAACCTGACGCTGGAGAGAACATGTGTAGAAAGAACGAAAGAGAACCAAAGAAAGAGGAATAAAGGGGAAAATATAAAAAGAGATAAAGAACAGACTTTTTGCAAAAAAATTTTTATGGCTAGGCGGGATTTAAACCCAAGCTCTCGATATTCGTAGGTGAGAAACGTAACAATAATCACCTATACAGGCACGCAAGCGAAGCATAGCATAACTTTGTGTACTATAACGTAACAAGAGTGAGGGCGGCAATGAGAAGTGAAGGTGTAAAGGAGAGGTGGGAGGTAGAAGAGTAAGCAAAGGAGGAGGAGAAAAGAGAGTAGAGAATAAAATAGTAAGTGAGAAGTAGACTGAAACAAAGATAACGAAAGGCAGAAATAGAATAAAGCAAAAAAAAATAAGCAAGGGATTATAAACGGATGGAAATAGAAAGATTATTGATATTGTAAGAAAGTGAGAAAAAAGGGAGAGGAACAAAGGAAAAGATAAAAAGAGCAAAAAGGAGAGAGAAAAGTTAGAAGGAACAAACAAGAGAGTAAGAACAGGAAGCGACGCAGAGGATAGAAGATCTTAGGAAAATAATGAGTTGAAGAAGTACGAGAGAGAGTAAGACGTTGCATAGACTTATAGAGCAAGAGAGAAATAGAAAGACACAAACGCAGAAAGAGAAAAAAGGAATGGAAGATAGGGTATCCAAAAAAAAACGGGAATGAGGAAAGAGATAGAGAAAAATAGAGACGAAGAGAAAGCAGAGGATAAATAGAGAGATAGGAATAGAAAGAAATAGAAATAAAAGAAACAACTTGAAGAAAGAAAAAGAAAGAAATGACTAAATGAAAACGAAGGTCCCCCGGCTGCGAATTACCTTCAAGTTGGCAGCGCTAGTGGAATCTGCCTTAATATGTACATTGCTTTTGAATGATTCATTAAAAGTGTAGTTTCTCCATTATTCTGTCGTAAGTACATCGCATTGTCTCTTCTCATACTGCTTTTCCAAATTTTCGTTCAGTTATCTATTCAAACAGGTTGGTTGAGCGTTCTACTAAAATTCAAAAAAGGACACCAAAGTAAAGCAGTGCCTTGGTTTAGATTGATAAACATCAGAACTTTGATGTGATAAGTTTCCCCGCAAGATCACGTTACAGGAGAAAATCAAGGTTTCAGTTTCATTCTGAAGTTTAGCGTCGAAATTTCCGCACGTTGCGTTATGGATTTCAAGATGAATTCGTCATATTTTCGCGACATCGGCTCGATGAAATTTTCTAAAATTTCGTACGTTACGTCTATCGTCTCTACAAATGACATGACAATGTACTTCATTTTCACAGATCACAAACTCCGTAGGACCTAGCGGATGCCATCAAATTATATGAAGTCATGTTTTTTTGTGCGGAAATCTCATGATGGCGTCTCCACTAGCATTTTCTTTTCGCTCATTTGCTCGCTTACCAAGCGTCAACTCGTGCTAAGGGTGGGGTCTTCAGGATTGTGTAGCTGTACTTCATTATTAAGGAAAAATTATTTTTTTCTATTCAGTGTCCCTTTATGGAAGCTTTATTATATTTAATACTAAAATATATTTCTTATGGTTGTTCTATAACATTGTTCTATTATTACTACATTGTCTTGCCATTTGCCAGTGTCATATTTTTCTATGCTTTCTAATCGTGGGTCGCCTCGCAGTCTTCGGGCTATAGGACTCTAGTCTGCAAAACGTGTTCTTCATTTGATGTATCGCTACAGTGTTACTAAGAAGCCTCAAACTTTAAACTTCAAATGTTCCCACCCAAAGTGGGACTTTCAATAATTGTTAGATACGCCTGAATATTCAGCATTTCCTCCGAGTGGGTAGGAACCAATATTTTTTGGAGAATCATCATCGCTAACTAACCTATCTCGCGCAGCTGTCGTTCCGCTACCGGGAATTCCCGTGCGAAGACCTCATAATGGTGAGATGATTTTATTATTGAAGTTAATTCGCATAATAACCGCTTTACACTTGATTTAGGTGCAGCTCCCCTCTTCAGTATCGGTCTTTACTGCGGCAATAGGAAAGATGCTTCTTTAGTTGGCTTGCCCGTTTTCTTTCATCCGAGCTTGTTGATGAGCAAATCATCCAAGCAGGAGGGATAAAGCCTGATGCGATGTTTCACGAACAAGGAAAGGCTAAAGTTTGATGCCTTATTTGAGTCGTGTTGACGCTTCACTGCCAAATTATGAAGGAACCAAAGGTACCCCCCCCCCCCTCATTAAACTACAGCTTTCTTGAGCAGGCTTACCGTCTGATAATCATTGGGTTCCCTGATCATGCGCTGGTTTCGGTGGTGGGAAAGGCGCCTAGGACCATTAGGCAGGGATGTGAAACATCAGCAAACTGCGCGGTCAGTAACACAAAGCTCGTTGCGTTTCTCGCCTATCTACGTACTACCGGTATAAAATTAAACCAGAACAGCGGCAAGCCTTTGCGATAGTGTAGTGCGTGCCGTCCAGTTATCACCATTGCCAGAAGCGTGCATCTTGTTCAGTAATTGATTGATCGATATGTGGGGTTTAACGTCCCAAAACCACCATATGATTATGAGAGACGCCATAGTGGAGGGCTCCGGAAATTTCGACCACCTGGGGTTCTTTAACGTGCACGCAAATCTGAGTCCACGGACATAGAACATTTCCGCCTCCATCGGAAATGCAGCCGCCGCAGCCGGGATTCAATCCCGTGACCGGCGGGTAAGCAGCCGAGTACCTGAGCTACTAGACCACCATGGCGGGGCAATCAGGAAAAGTTACTAGATAATGTTCACGTCAAGGTTGATTTGTCTGCCCCAGAAAAGCTTTCAGTGCTCTGCAAACGTGTGACTTCTCAAACAGATCAAGCGGCTGCAGAACCAAAGATAGAAGGTGACTTGTAGCATGTGCCGTGGCTGTTTTTTACATGGTCCCCTTGTCCGGCCGCAAAAATATGTTGCACAAACGGGCAGATGCTTGATTTAGAGTTTAAATGAGCATCATGATATATCACGTACACTCAGATGTTCAAGGTTATTTGGGTATTCATTGTAGAGACTGTGGTTGCAAACCGGAATGTGGAAAGTGCACTGTTGTCGCATAACATCGTCAGCAGCCAACACGTGAGGTCATTGAGGCTAATTAAATGAAACTGTTGGGTGACCTGTGTGTTAACCATGTCTCCGGTTGTGCTCACTAAAAAGAGCATGAAGCTGTGACGCAATAAATTTTGAGTTTGTGCTGAGGTGAGCTGTTTTAACCACTTAATACCATATCAATTATCTGGTTGTAAAGCAGTAAGTTGTGTGGTTGTACTGTGGTGCGCTGCTTTCTGTCACGTGTATATATTTCCAGAGTTTTCACTAGTAAAGTTTAGTTAAAGTCAGCGCTTTTTACTGTATATGTTTCTTTCTTCAGTATATTCACTGTAACTGCTCGTTTTTTTTTTGCTCTGCGCAAATATGTTAATTCTAAATCGCCGACTAACCCAAGCATCTACCTTATCGAACCCCAAGAAGTAACAATAATTAAGTGACGACACGTTAAACGCCGGATCGCCCATAGGAGGAGAACTCTAGTGTGCAGTACTAGAGTCAAATGTCTAACGAGGTTTTTAGAATAAACAAGACTCGTTGAGAGCTCACAAGGAAGACGGCCCAGAAAGAGACGCGTAGTCTTCTTTCAGTTTTTCTTGCGCATGTTTTAGGGGCGAAGCTCTTTATGGCGTGGCTTGGGCGTCCCTCGTATGTAACCACCAGTGGCACATACCCGAAATAGGTATAACACTTGACCTCCAAGGTGGTGCCAGTGAGAGATTTCTTCTGTGCGTTGTTTAACAATAAAAAATAGTGCTCAATGTACATGCCAATGGCTGCTAGTGGGGAATGAGAGGCATGAGCATTCGGCTTTTAGTCAACGCGCTCGCTGTGATCCCCATTAGCAGCCATTGGCATGTACATTGAGCACTATCGGACAAGAAAGGGATGCTACATTATACTCGCTGGGTGTAACCTCCTTAGCTTTAGAAAGGTTTAGCGAGCGTTGAGCCGCAGTGCCATGAATACAATGAACTTGTATATACCATTAATGAACTCAAGGTGGTTAAAAATGAGAAGTAGATACGAAGCGCAAGCCGTAAGAAAGTAAAAGCCGAATTCTCCTGTCGCTCATTTCTCATTAGCAGCCATTGGCATGTAAATTGAGCCCTATCTAACAGGGAAAGGTTGCTACGTTATACTCGCTGGGCGTAACCTCCTTGGTTTTCGAAAGGTTTAGCGAGCGTTTGGTCGCAGTGCCATGAATACAGTGAACTAGAATATACCATGAACTCGAGGTGGTTAAAGGTGGGAAGTGAACCCAAAGCGCAGGCCGTAAGAAAGTGTGCGTGTGCCACCTCTCGTTTACTCCTTGGAATGTCCGCTGGATGACGGTGCTTCTATATGGGGAATATATGATAAAAAGATGCGAGATGGTGGGACTTGGAGTGTTGAATAGATGAACGAACGGACACACAAACAGATGCATGTATGGACGCATGAACGGACGCAGGGGCGGATGCATGAAATAACGCAGGGACGGGCGCACAAACAGACGCATGGACGGTCACACAGACGGACGCATGGACGGACGAATGCTTCGCCCCACTCTCCATCATTCACTCCGTGGATATGCTGCCATTTTTTTAATAATAAATAGGAGGTGCAGTCGGTGTCGTGACATTTGGGATAACTAGGTCTATGAAAGTTTTGCAATTTCTAATATCATATTCACTGTGCTTGGTGGAGCTGCACAATACATGTTGTTAGCAAGTGCATAGGATGGCAATTTAGGTACAAAACTACCTGCCAATGAAGCATGAATATGCAGATTCTTCTTGTTTCATGGTGCTTCATATTTCCACGCTGGTGACGAACAATCCTAGCAAAAAGTTCTACAATGAGTGCCTAGCCTATAGGCGCACAGATTCGTTGTATCTGTTAACATTTGTGTTTATGACCAGAGAATGCACGTAACAAGGATCGATGCAGCGAATGAATAAAGTCAGCGTCTCAATGGTAATCTCATTTGCAGCTTATGAAGAAGGCGAGCTGCTTGGCCGCTGACATTATGCGTCATGGCCGCAAGGCGAAGACCGAGATGACGCCGCTCACTGACAGCACCACCTTCGGATCTACCTGGAGCGAGCAAGGCAAGGAAGGAACGAGCTCGTCGACCGAGGCAGTCCTGCCTGAAGAGAAGAGACGCAGCCGGCGCGATGCGGAGCCCGAGCAGCAACAGCAGCGGCCGCAGCGCCAGCGACGTAGTCGACGTTCATCGTCGCAGTCCTCGCTAGAGCGGGTACTGGACGATTCCGAGCACTCCGTCACGAGCGTGCGAGGCGCCTCGCCAAAGCCAAGGCGACAGCAGTGGTGAGAGTCGTACTCCACGCATCTTCGAGTGTCTTTTTGTTTCCCCCGAAACCTCGAATAAGCACAGGCTCATCCAGAATTCGTTTACTAATTTTTAAATGCTGGCTGAACTGTCTTAGGCCAGTTTTCATCACCTACGCGTAAACTATATTTCTTTTCACAAAGGACGACGATGTTGTTGAAGTCGTTAAAGATGAGCAAAGAGAGAAAATGTTAAACCGGCGCTTAACCCACTTCCTAGAAAGTAACAGTATACTAGACCCTCTTCAGTGTGGTTTCAGAGAGGGGAGGTCGACAACAGACCACGTTGTTCGTATAGAGACATTAATCAGAGATGCATTTATTCATAGGCAGTTTGTACTTTCGGTATTCTTAGACCTGGAGAAAGCGTACGATACCACATGGCGATTCGGGATTCTACGCGATCTTGCCGCCGTGGGCATCCATGGGAACATGCTAAACACAATTAAAAGTTATCTGTCTAACAGAACCTTTCGCGTAAAAGTGGGAAATGCTCTCTCTAGATCATTTACCCAAGAGACTGGTGTTCCGCAAGGGGCCGTGCTTAGTTGCACACTCTTTCTTGTAAAAATGAACTCCCTGCAGTCAGTCATTCCAAGTACGATGTTTTATTCGGTGTATGTTGATGATGTGCAGATGAGTTTCAAATCATGCAATATGTCTATCTGCGAACGACAAGTGCATCTTGGAATGAATAAATTCTCTAAATGGGCGGATGAGAATGGTTTTAAAATAAACACCGAGAAAAGTACTTGCGTACTCTTCTCCAACAAACGAGGGGTAATGCCACTTCCAAATATTACGATCAAGGAAGACCAACTCTCTGTGAGAAGCGAGCATAAATTCCTAGGAACTACTTTAGATTCTAAGCTCACGTTTATTCCCCATATTAAACATGTAAAAATGAAATGTCTGAAAGCGATGAACCTCCTAAAGCTCCTATCACGTACAACATGGGGTAGTGATCGGAAGTGTCTCTTGAACTTGTACAAAAGCCTTGTTTGGTCGCGCCTTGATTATGCCTCTATAATTTATCACTCCGCAACGCCAAGTGCTCTGAAAATCCTAGACCCCATTCACCATCTGAGTATCCGACTGGCAACCGGTGCTTTCAGGACAAGTCCGATCCAGAGTCTCTATGTAGAGTCGAATCAGTGGTCACTTCACCTACAGCGATCATATAGCAGTTTCACTTATTTTATAAAGGTACGCGCAAACATAAAGCATCCTTCTTATTCAGCTATAAACGATATGACCGCTGCCACCCTCTACCATAATCGACCCGCAGCGAGAAAGCCGTTCTCTTTGCGTGTGAGAAGCTTAAGTGAGGAAATGGGTGTTCCGCTGCTAGAACTTTGTCCTATGCCCACAACAAAACATTTACCGCCGTGGCAGTGGCAGCTCATACATTGTGACTTCCTTTGTCGAGATCACTAAACATGCACCAAAAGCACATATTAAAATGCATTTCCGACAACTTCAGTCCAACTACTCATGCGTAGAGTTTTATACTGATGTTTCTAAGTCACATGCAGGGGTGGCTTATGCAGCCGTCGGACCATCCTTCTCGGAATCCGGTGTGCTGCACCCGGAAACAAGTATATTTACGGCTGAGGGATATGCACTATTGTCGGCTGTGAAGCATATACGGAATTTAAACATACAAAAATCTATTATATTCACAGACTCATTAAGCATCGTAAATGCATTAAGACCCCTTTTCAGAATCAGAAATCCGGTTATAATTGAGTTGTATTCCGTCCTATGTACTGCGTACATGTCCAACCAGCATGTTACTATTTGCTGGGTTCCTGGCCATAGAAGCATCGAGGGCAATGTGTTAGCTGACCAAATCGCCACGTCAATTATATTGCGTGCTATTAACCCCACCGCTACTGTCCCTGCAACAGATCTAAAACCCTTCCTACGTAAGAAACTGCGAAACCACTGGCAACGCTTGTGGGACACAGAAATAAATAATAAGCTTCACTTGATTAAGCCGCGGTTGGGTTACTGGCCCTCCGCTACAAGAACACGGCGAACTGATGTCCTATTCTGTCGCCTCAGAATAGGACACACGTATGGTACCCATAGGTTCCTGCTGACTGGCGATGAACCTCCTACTTGTGGTAGATGTGGTAAGAGGCTAACCGTCCTCCACGTCCTCCTGGAGTGTCCGGAAGCTGAAAGTGAGAGAAAAAATATTTTGTTTTAGCATACCGCTATAATCTTCCTTTACATCCGATTATGTTCCTCGGCGAAGAGCCGCTTTTCGATGCAAAATCAGTTTTAAGCTTTTTAAAGGATGTAGTATTGAATGTTTTTAGCCCAACATTGAATGTTTTTAGCCAAACAGGTTCATAGCGCATCCTCTGTTCAGAGGATACCGCTGTGATAGCAGCTTTTAATGAGCCCAGGCCTCCACGCTCTTGTTTTAAGGGTTCTGTCGAGGCACTGGTGCTCCATGCCAAGTTTTTATTTCACATACATATCACTTTTAAACCATTTTATGTCTCCATAGCACAAATCATTTGTCATTGCCATAATCTTACTATATATATATTTTTACGCACCTACAGCGACTGTTTTTTAGGCCAATTTACAGCCACATCATATCTGTTTTATCTACACTGCACATCGTACAATTCATTATCATCGTCCTGGCGCTCTTTGGCCACATCTGGCCCTTGCGCCAATAAACTCCACTAATCATCAAAGATGAGCAAAGAAGGCAATAGGCTGACTTACGTGTACACAAATTTGCTGTATCATGCAGCAGGGGGCGTCTCGCACCTCCCGCTTCTAGTATGTCCGTGGGAATTGTCCTGACAACATGAACGAACGTCTGTAGCTCCCTCACAGGTACTGGTGTCTTCTGCGTTGTCGTGACCTCGGGAATATGGCACTCGTGACCTCGGGAATATGCCACTTTTCGCGTATAATACTAGTATCGATATTAACCCAATAAAATCGAACAACATCAGCTGGGCCTTGAACTGTCCCTCTTCTCTTGATATCGATTGTACACACGACATCTTCATCAAGAAGTTTCGACAAGTCGTGGATTACGGGACGTCTCTCAAAGATATTCATTTGAAGCTTTCGGTACGCTTCCAGAAAATTTCGAAGGCTGTCTTGATTTGGCAATCAAGGTGTCAGCTGGGTGAAACAAAAGGAAGCCTGGATTGCATCCAATGACCCATCAATAGTTCAGAAGGGCTATACCCCTTTCTTGAAGGGGTTCAACCTGTAAGCTATAAGACCACGTAAGGTACTCGGTCTTCGTCATGTACATCTAGATGACTTTTGCTGCAGCCTCAGCAAGGTGATTTCACTGATGTTAGTGAGTGCCAGTTGTAATGGGCTTGAAGCAGTAATCTTGGGCGAAGAATGAAAAGTTAGTCGATGAAAACTGCGGGTCATGCTAGAAACCCCTTTTTTGAGAATTCTGTGGCGTACGAAACAAGCATTGCAGTGGTTGACGACAGCTGTGGAAGTTATCTCTTCCAGGTTGATTAGTTCGGGGTATCTACAGTAATGATCACTACCTATTAATCACCAGTGGTTCTTGAAGTGAAACAAGTCTATCGTAGTGCATTGCCAAGGACATTGAGGCAACTAGGAGCTTATTGGTGGCCTTTTTCCTGTTGACTCATGTTTCAATGCATTGCTGAAATCACTTCACTAGGGACAAGACTTCAGATCCTAGGCGGGGCCCCTGGAAACAGTCCCTGGCTCGTGAAAGTGTGTTTGTTGTGCCAAAATATTCTTCATGTAAAAGCCATAGGACTTCTTTTCGGCAAAAGTCTGAAACAACCACTTGTGAAGCGCAGACGAGCAATACACTCCCCACAGTGAACCGATGTCGTAGGTCTTCGAAGGGTTTTATGTCAGATTTCAAGTCTCTCCTGGAAAGCGAATTTTCCTCAAACAGAAGACAACGTTTTGTGCATGTAGGGTCTGCTTGTTGAAATGCATTTAACCACTGAAGATAATGTAGTTCTATTGGTAGAAAGGTGGTCCAATAGCATCGGAACGCTTTCACGCTTTCTTCTAGCTCACTGTTTTCTCGCAGAAGCCCAGTCCTCATCGCGAACACACAAACTGTTTCCTTTCATAAACGATGACAGCGTGGGGTAGCGTTTCTTCACAAATTGAATAAAAAGAAGTTAACGCAACCACGTTGAGCGCTCATCTTATTACGATGAAATGAAAAACACTTTATTCTTTTAAGAGAACAGCGCTTTACGCGAAAAAGGATCAAAAAGGTAATGTACATACTGTGCGCTGAACTCTGAACTAAAGTGTACATTTAGGAACATTTGTAGTGTATATACAAGATGATAGCACGTGATAACGATGCATATTTTAGTGGAGGGGGCATTGGCGGAAACGTCCCTCCAATTCAAGCCGATGCAGGTTTTTTTTTTTCGCACAATGTCACAAAGGGCTAGCTGATTAACGCACGAGCGTTTCTTCCCACTGTGACACTCTAGGGCACGCTGTAGCAGTTCGCGTTGTAACACACTGAGTAATACGCTTTTTCTTCAAGATGTATTGAACTGAATCGCCCAACTTGCCATCTTGCTTCATCAGTAAATTATTCTACCGAATTCAAATGTAACGAACACTCTATTTATACATGTCACAGGTCCGCCATGTTTTTCGTCCACATGTCCCTCGTGGTCGTGTCGTTGGCGGTGGCCGCTACCATCGCCTTGGTGTTCACCTTGCGAGACACCGAGGTTCAGAACCTAGACATCGCTGGACTGTCTGACGGTAATGACGTCGCCATCGTAGCCGGCGAGAATGCTACCGACCACAACGTGATCCCCACCAGTGACGCAGGGGTCAAGGAGTCAGAGCCTCCGGCGTCTCACGAAGTTGACACCGCCAGCTTAGGAGGTGGACGAGTCAGGCTTACTTCATCTTCTGTTAGAAATATCAAAGAGCCGAGACCCCCAATGCCCGAACAGAGATACAGTGCCGATTCTTCAGCGGTTCTGGTGTTACAGGATGGAACCTTCGGGAACGTACGCCTGGACGTTCCACCGCTGATGCCTTCGCCGGGTCCCGCTTCAGAAATGGACGTCGAACGTCGACGAGAGCGTTCTATGCCGCGTGATGGCCTGACCACACCTGAGCCGTTGAAGGTCGCGAATGGCCCTCAGTCATCTCTTTCTGTCAGATATGAAGACAAGGTTGCCCAGGCGAAGCTCGGCAGGGGATTGAAGCGATTGGACCGAAAGGCTGTCGTCAGGAGTCGAGGAATTCAGGGGCTAATGAATGGCTGAAGATGTGTCGTGGGTTCGTTGCCTAGCTGCCAGTTCCAGTGTGCTGTGCCAGTAAACTGGAGTTTCAATGATACTTTCCACCTTTTTCACGAATGTGCTCCCAAAATTTCTGGCAACGAATACACATGTTCGATCCCTCGGGAAAAGCGGATTGTTTTCCTATCGAATGGAACAATCCTTCCCATTTATGTCTTTATATTTAATGGTGATTCTTACAATAACGCGAACTTATCTTTCTCAGATTGTGATCGCATAATATAGCGATTATGCAAAAAAAGGACCCTCCCGTTTCTTATTTCTACCCAAATATAACTGACTCGCTTATGATAAATCAGAAAAAAAAAGTTCTAGAATATTGCTACTTGCGCACTTTTTTTGTCGAACAAGTGCACAAAAGAGTTCTATATATTTTTGCAGTGTAAGGAAACTACCAACTTATGGGCCATCTATGCAGTAAATAAACGTGCAAGCTTAGCAGAATAAGTGAGGTGACAGTAACGAATGTACACCAAACAGCAAAAGAATGTGTGACATAAAAGTTTCGACAAAGTTATATTACCGCTTTGTATCTGAAAATAACCTCCAAATTACTGTTTCAGTCTGTAGTTGGAATCACAACTTCAGCAGTCACAAGGCAGATAAAAACATTATCAAACTCAAAGAAGAAATTCACAAATGTTGTGCAGCCAATGTCCCGTTTGCTGTTGCCTGCACCTTATCTAAATGTTGGAATTTAATCTCTGGCTTGCTTCCAAGATTAAACGACAAAACAAGTCTTTATTCTTGGACATGTTTTCACGTTCAATGAAAAACTTATCTCTGCCTTGCGACTGGTGCGACACCAGTCTATCTGCCCAGATGCCATTAGGTGCATCGTATACAGCATTGTTTCGAATCCATCGAGTTTTGCGCATCACCATCCTAATGTCCCCCGATCAAGTTTCAGCCTTACAAATTAACGTGAACTATTAGGCCAGGCTTGCGGGCGGCGGTTTTTGAAAACACGGCATGCTAGCGCACACGTACACGTGCGCATGCCTTTCTAAACCACGCTTATTAAACACCTTTGGCCAAGGCCAATGAATTCAGTATCTTCTTCTAACGTGGAGCACGTGCTCTTGCCTTCGAGAAAACGCTGCGTGTAAAGAAAGAGAATGAAATGTTGATTAGACTAAAAGTTATAAGGGGAATGAAAGAAGGCTGCGCAAGTCATGGTTCATCTTCACCATAATTTTGTGAATATCGTGTCAGTCCGTTCATATGCATGACCTTACGCGTAAGCAGGGTCGTCCTTCTTGCGGGGGGACAAGGGTATGGGAAGGGTCGTCCCAGCATCCCCCTCTGTGTTTTGGGGGACACCCTCACCCTGCCCCCTGTACGCTCGCCTACGTGCATGAAAAAGTAATTAAAATCAAATTTTAATTGAAACTTCACCGCTTGGTGCGTTTTTCGAAGGCTGCCTGGCCCACAAAGCGGAAATTACGCTGCATAAATGGACAGGTAAAAGTGCTGAGGGCAGATGAAAGTTTTTTTTTTTTGCATGAATCTTTATAGAGCGCTCATAATTTATTTCAATGACAAATTCTTTTCGCTCTGTGCGGTGGCCTTTCGCAGAAGGTGGCGACACAAAACGTCACGATGGTAGTGCCCCGTGGCGTCGAAAGTAAGAGTACGATTCTTGCCTTCGAGATCGGATGCCCTTTAGTTTTCGGAGGCCATGCTTTGATGACGAAATCTACAATTTTGCCTACTAGATAGCGCAGTGAGTGGCCTTGAAAATTCGCCAATTTTAATTGAGCAGCACCGACTGCGTGTGAGCCGGTGCGACTTTACTTCAAATTTAAGCCCCGAAACAACACTCTGAGGCTGTACTTTCATACTGAAACTTTTTATTTCAGCCAAGAGATGGCGCAGTAAGCGGCCTCACGCTAGCTTTCGGATTTGGGTAAGCAGCGCCAGCTAGGTGGAAGTGGGCACAGCAAGCGTTCGTATTGATTTTTGTAGAAGCGCGGAGCTTTTGAAAAGAGCTCAGATCACACCAGCGCATCACGCTGTCATTTGTAATATGTCAACGCAACAGACGACTGTTCTGAAACAGGTTAAAGCGCCGATTTCACCAAGTGGTGGAATCAAAGTCTTTTGTAAAGAGTTGGAGAGAAAAATGGTACATTAGCGTAGGTTGAGAGTGACAGGAGCAGCGCTAACTTTCATCTAAAGTGTGAATGAAAGTATTGGTGGAAGTAGGTGCCACTCTTGTTTTTTAACACGGCTGAATGTGTACTATTGTACCTAATTTCCCCGCAATATCTGCTCCATCTCGCCAAATATCACCTTTAAGCAATCAGAGCTGTACTGCTGAAATCTAGGAGATCATGTTAGAACGTTGTCTTAGAGACAAAGGGACGCTCAAGTAACTCGACCATGCTATAAACATGACTATCAGAGAATTTACTTTGAAACAATCAAAAGTTCATCCTTAGGTATTACTGTACAGTGGGATGCTTAGTTGTCTATGACGTAACTTATAACTGTGAACCACCATGATCATACTTGTATTACTTAAACATGCGCGTAAGATTCAAGTTTTTTTTTTGCTTTAATGACCAGAATTCTTCGCACAGTACTTACCTTAACGCTAAGCTGTCTTTAGAAATCGACTCTACAGGAGTATCAGCACACCAATAATCATTTTTTTTTTACATTTGAACCGCATCACTGATTAGAGCTAAACACAAACGAAAATTGCCGTCTTTCAACATACGAGTGCATGGTAACATTGGTAATTGACATTGAGACAGCGCTGAGGGTTCATTCTCTTTCACATAGGCTAGTAATCAGGCACATTAGACATGAAAGCTACCGAGCCAAATGAAGAAAGAACGGGTACCTGTACGTGGTACGCTATACCACTGGTACCTCTTGTATGTACCAGTTGTAACCTGATGCCATAAAAATGAGTTACCCTCAGTATAAGACCTGCCAAGTACACAATGCTTCGTTGACATTCCGCAAGCGGCACAAGTCATTCAACTAGAGATAAGCACTCTTCGTTTCACAGCCCTACGCTCCGTCTTGTGGCTGTTGGTTCCAGTTAAAGATGACAGGCACAGCTTCTCCCCAGTCCTCTTCATTAATTTGGATTGTAATGACCCTTTTATATTTTCTAAGTCATTCTCGTTGCTGGGGTAGTAGTAGTAGTAGTAGAAACTTTATTGTACATGAGAGAATTTATGCGAAGGTGAGTAAGTCCTATAGTCCAGGGCCCTACTGGCCTTTTGAGGCTCGCTGGGCCTCAAAGAGCAGAGTAAACTTGAATCTCTTAATCTTTGCTCGTAAGCCAGACCTCCTACTGCCTCTACAGTGGGTTTCTTCCAGAAAGGGTGGATTAATTTTGGTGGCTCAAGTCTGCACGTCCACGTTATGTGGGTGAAAAATGTCTGTTCAGAACACCCCGGAAATGTGTCTGGGTACTACGCTGGAAAAGGTTTCTCACAAAATTATTCAAATTTGTAGGCCCGTAGTTTAGCTCGCACGTGGAGGCAGGCAGAAGCCACACGAGGCAGAAGAAGAAGAATTAAGAACAGAATGTTCAGCTGTATTGATCTATAATTGGTATATTGGTATATTATTCCTCTGAATTTATTTCCCTAGTAAACCAATTGGTTTTTCTTTTTTTGTTCTTCCGTTTGTTGCTGTTGTTTTCTTCTTCTTAAGCCTCATCTTTAGCCCTATAATGACCGCGGGTTTGAAGGCCAATAGCCGAAGTGGGTATGAGCCATATCACAAGCGCCAAGCAAGCAAGCAACCAGCAAATCGTCGCTCAAGCCTCGTTGAGAACAAGCTGCCAAATGGTAAGACTTTCCTCTTCTAGGCATCGCACAATATCGCGTGGTGACTGCATGACACGTAATCGAAACACAGGTCCCACCTAGCTTAAATCCGAAGGAATTATAGTCGTATCAGTGGCTTTGTGCACACCGTCCTGGTAAACCATTTGTAGGTGGTGTAGCACGAGTTGCTGCATCAACCTGCGATAGCGAATAACGCCAAGGAGGGCCCTTCTATTTATGGCCTTTGAAAGGTAATGTCGATTGATACTCGCTCCTCTAAAATAAGCAGCACTGTTTTGTTGTCTAGTTTCGGTTCGATTATCAAAGTTGTTTGGGGCACCTCGCTCAGAAACGAGGATGCACGCACCGTGAGGGCGCCCATGAGGCACTTTGTAAATAAAGTGTTTGAGTAGTGTGTGACGAGCACTCGAGTTGTTCGTCGGCGCTTCACGTCGACCCCGCTGCGCCATGTAGAGCTCGTGCCCCTACCCGCCACGTCGGTGACCCGTCGTGCTTCCTGCTTCCTTGGAACTGCTTAGCCACGACAAGAACTTTAGGGTCAAAGTACCACTTCTGCTTAGCTCAAATATCGTATTCTTGTTTGGAGTAAGCGCACATATCATCAAGTTACTTAGCATTAATAGGCAATGTTAGTGCAAAGTGCAGCGAAGCCAGTTACTGAGAAACTGAAGACAACGCATTGGCGAGCGATACTTTGTCTACAGTATGGAGAAGCTCAAGCTTACCACGAATGAGCTGGACGAATGGAGCGAGAGACGTGAGGCGTCAGAAAAGTGCAACCATGAAAATTCTCTTGTTGGCACCAAGTACTGGAAGCAGATAACAGGTGCGAAGAGCCACAACACAGGTTACTGAAAACAGTTAGTGTTTACGCTCTATACCTCTGCGCCTTGTAATTTAAGCGCAAGAGGTAGTCCATACCAAAGCTCGGTAATCTACGGCCCACGTGACAGTACTTTGCAGGCCCCGGAACTGCATCACCAACACTCTCCTTCCTTGTCCCACCCTATCTGAAGGCTGACGTGGCCGTTTTGATCTCAAATTGTTGTGAGTACAATTGCGAATCGTAAAGTGACATGCGTGCTGGAAATGAAGATTACTTTTATTCTAGCTTATGACATTAGAGTGAATTCCAAATCGCTGAATTTTCGCTCGTTGCCTGCAAAGACGTTGCCTGCCACGCCCCTCGGTTGGTTATGTGGCCTTCAGTCATCTCGTCTTTACGCAACTATAGCCCGCTGTCTCAAAAGGTGGTGGACCCTTGGTCTAAACCATTGATACATCGCTGCATTTAACCAGAGTATAGTGCCACATTAAAACTGTTCTTTTACACCAGCTTAAAGAACATAGCCACAACATAAAATGTTCGCCACCACGTGATCCTTTGTAGCAAATACAGGTGAAAGCGTTCTGCCCACTCGGTAATTCGCTGTGTTGCACAGCCACGGACGAGACTTTCTCGAAAGAACGATGCAACCCAGTAAGTGGTACACGCATTAAATAACCTTGACGTTATCAGTTCATTGCAGTGGCTTCTCTCCACCTGATGATTTTATCCTCTCGTGCGGGGTTGCATGACCACCAATATCGGCAAACGTTGTACCAAGTTACGATGCTACATGATGACGTCATTACATGACGTCACGGCGACATCATTATAATGTCATATATGGTCATCATTTGAGTAAGTTTAGTGGATGTTTGTACCATTTTTTTCTCCTTACGTGTTTCGTTGAATGAGATAGTCATTGATGGACTTCAAGTTCTCGCCACATCAGAAAAAAGCTTAAGGCTCAGAATAACGAAGATCTGAGATAAATACTACGTATTTATCCTAAAGAGACAATGTGTGCAAACAAAGAGACAAAATGAAGTCGGGACACCACAAACGCCTTTGTACGCTGCAGAGGCCTTTTTGGTCTCCTAACTTTCTCCGTGTGTCCGTGTTGACACTCCCTGTATATTTAGCTTAAAGGATCACTGAAGTGGTTTGTTCCCATTTCACTTTTGATCAGATCACTTCTGAAGCAAATCATTGGCACCAAACCTCCACCGAAACACCCCTTAATAACGGAGCTATTACTAATAAATAAGTACCCTCCTCCTCCACTCCACTTTTCACCCTCGACAACCTCAAATCTTCGTTCGAGCGCTCGTGGCTAAGCTCCACCTTCACGGGGTCTGTGCTGCACGTTCTACAGCCAATCTGATCAGGAGACACGGTGACGACAATGAGGCAGAGCATGTCGCTCTGTAAATGGGCAGTTGAAAACGCTCTTGTCCGAGTTGCAGTGATACGCAGCTTCAGCGCGTTGTAATAAATTACACGTTAACGCATAGAGCTTGAATTGTTTCCTAAATGACCATTTGTACTTGGTCTACCAGTCCAATGTGTTCATACAATGATGTCAAAACTGCTTCAGGGTCTCTATCAGGATTTCGCGTCAATCAGGACGCTCTCGTCACAATTTGTTTTGCGTGAGCACCCGGCAAAGTGGTCTAGTAATTGAGGCACTCGATTGCTGATCCCGGATTCAATCTCGGCCTCGGAGGTCACCTTGTGTTGGAGGCGAAATGGTTAAGGTCCATGGGCTGTGCGATGTCAGCGCAGGCTAAAGAAAAACACCAAATGGTCAAAATTTCTGGAGCCCTCCACTACCGCATCTCTCATAACCATATCTATATTTTGGGACATATAGCCCCAAATAATATTATTGCTACTAATTGCCAGGTCAAGGTATCCAATCACCGATTGCAGCGATTGAGTTTTTCAGAAAGAAAATGCTCGTAGCCCGCGTTCTTAGATTTTGCTGCACGCTAAAGAACTCGAGGTGGTCGAAATTTCCGGAGCACTGCTCTACGGCGTCTGACATAATCATATGATGGTTTGGGGAAGTTAAACCTCATAAGTCATAATTTCGTATGGCCCGCCTCAACATTGCTTTCTTCATCTGCTGAACCATGTGCTTTGGCTCGGCAGACACAGTGGAAAACTTGACTGCATGGTGCCTATGGTCCACTTCTCGCAAAACATTCATTTTTACCACCTGTGGCTTGGCGTGCATCTGACCCAACGCAGCCTGCATGCATTTGAGACAATTTTAAAGTCGTGATTCTCCAAAGGCTTATCCAAAGCAGCTTAGAGACCCAGTGCTTTGGGTCCCCAATTCCCAAACTCTCTTATAGCTAACAACATTCCTTGACGTTGTACGACCTAAAAGCAAAATGTGATCATGAGAGACGCCTTGTGAAGGGCTCCGGTAATTTAGACTTCTTAGAGTTTTTTAACGTGTAGCTACATTTACGCACATGGTCTTCAATGCTTTTGCCTCCATTGCAATGCCGCCAATATGAAAGAAGGTGCAATTTTGACGGCTCGTTTCTTTGTGTGAGATGACCGTGACGAAAACAAGGAGATAAAGAAGCAAAAGTAAATACAAGGGGCTTCAGTTTTATTGTTTGGAAATTATTGTATTGGGATATAGAGGTGAAGAATGTAAACAGGACAAAAAAAAAAGCTTTTCACTTGCGGGGACCAAACTGGAAATCTTCGGATAACGCAGCTCAGAGTGAATGTGACAACAGCACGTCAGACAACGGCTCACAAAACACACACACACACACACACACACACACACACACGCACACGCACACGCACACACACACACACAAACACAAACACACACACACGCGCACACACGCACACACACGCACACACACGCACACACACGCACAAACACGCACAAACACGCACAAACACGCACACACACGCACACACACGCACACACACACACACGCACACACGCGCACACACACGCACACACACACACGCACACGCACACACGCACACACGCCACACACGCACACGCACACACGCACACACGCCACACACGCACACACGCACAAACACACACACACGCACACACGCGCGCGCGCGCGCGCGCTAATGCAAGCTAGTTTACTGTGTGTTATCTTTGTCATTCCTAGGCTATTGCGCCGCTCCTTTTAAATTTATTTTCTGTAACGAACGGGTTCATATTTTCACCCTTCGTAGCTCAAGAAGATCCACATTATGGCCACGGATTTCTGGCGCCATCACCACGAGGATGGATCAGAAATGGTGGCGCTCACTGACGTCTCGATCTGCGGTTCTGCATGGAGCGAGCAAGACGCGGAGGAGACGAGCCGTTCGACTGAGCCTATATTTTCTGGAGCAAAGAAGCATGGGAAAGAAGAGAAGCAAGAAAAACAGCGACAGCAACGCGCCCGGCCTTCACCTCTTCCGCCATGCGTAGATCAAGTGCAGCAGGATGGTCAAAAGCCGGCCCTCAGCTTCCGCTGCGAGTCGTCGAAGCCGAGGAGACATCAGTGGTGAGCATGTATCGACTTTGCTCACATTGTTTGTGGCGGAGTGTATCACGAGCTGCACGAATTTTCGGGTCTTCTTTCCTAGTTGCCTGGCATCGCATGTATACTTAGTGCAAGCACTCAAGGGGTGCCTTATGCATTCGCTCAAGGCAGGCCGGAGGTGAATGTCATCTTTTGTTTTTTATTCTCAATCGATATTGATCCTCCCTGCTCCATGTTCGGCCCTTCGACGTACACATCATTCGCCCCCTCGTTAACGAGCCTCTCTACGGAAATGGTCTTGCCAAAAAACGTCCCGTGCACCTCCTATCAAGCTCCTCCAAGGCCATTTACTTTGTGTTCCTCCTGTAATGATCACGAAGGAGGTCGACAGTATTGATGAATAAATAAATAAAGTAGATAAGTTTTCGAACATAAATAACGTGATCTTGGGTATGCTGGTATTCCATCGTAACACCTACAGCACGCAGAAAGGACAAGGCCGGTACCTCAGCAAAGGACTATACCTCAATGTCTTGTCTTCAGTATCTTGTCCCGGTCCACGTCGTTCCTCAGTGCCTTGTCTGTCATTCGCTCTATAGAAATGCTAAGCTTATAAACGCCGAGCTAAAGGTGCGGATGTCCGTCTCTTTCTCGCTTCACAGGTCGGCCATTTGGTACGTTCAGATGTCGGTCGTGGTCGTGACGCTGGCGGTGGCCATTTCCCTCACGTTGGTGTTCGCACTGCGCAATTCCAAAGACCGGGCTAAGGACGGCAGCCGGCACTCAGAGGATGACGGTGGTGACGTCCTCGTGGCTGACGGCAGCGACTCCTTTGACGCAGCGATGGTCCAATCCGGTAGAGCTCACTTCAAGAACTCAACTTCTGGGGCCAGTGAGCGAACGGAAAAAGAGAATGTAGAGCAGCGAATGGGTTCTGATCCTGCTTCCGCCGGAAGCCGGGGACCCGGGATGTCCGAACCGAAGCCCATTGTCTCCAGTTTCCCGGTGGCCGTTGATGGAGTTGTATGGTTAGAGGACGGAACCTTCGGGTACGTGCACCCCAAAGGAGCTCAGATTCACCCCTCGGGTCGCGTTGATGAGTTCGATGGCGGACGTCGACGTCATTCTGACCCTTCTGAGGACAAGAGAGCGCCTGCCGGGGCGAAGAGTTTGGTCAACCGTGCGTCACCATCAGTGGGTCGAGGCGAAAACAGGATGGCTTCCGCAGCAAAGATCGACAGGAAGCTGCAGCGATTTGACAAAAAGGACATCGCAAAGAAACAAGAACTTCGGTGGCTCTTGAGCACATGAGACGACGTAAGGGCAGGCTGGGGCTGGTATATTTCCCAGTATCTCTCATATACCACGCTTTTCCTTGCCAAATTTCTCAGCCACGTGTGCAACTTTATTTTTTTTTCACAATTAGTAAGCATGTTGTTCTGTCTTTCTTAATAAGATAATACTTCTCTTGAAATCCCTTTATTAGCGTGTAAGCTGACGCGAATGTCCGTCACTTCTTAGTAACATTTAATTCTTAAGTGAAGTTATCCAAAAACAATGTGTTTGTATTTAGATAGAATTTTGAATAGAACGAACGCTGCGATAAGATAAGGAGACAGACAATGTACTGCACTAAAGTGACAAGCGGTAGTGAATGTAGTGAGAAATACATTTTTGGAAAAATATATATAACGCTTAAAAAATAAAAGTAAACGTCAACGGCACTTGAGAGATGTTGCTTCAGAGTAGTGCATTAGGAGGTGCAGGTTCTACCTTTTCACTAGCTGGAGTGACTGTTGTCAGCATTGTATGTTTGGTTTGCGTGTACAGGCGTGGTTGAAAGAGAGAAGGGGGAGGTGGGTCATTCGAGACCTTTTGCTTTTGATTGCATCCATTATGACACGGAGCATAAATGTACTGTATTTATGCGGTGGCTGACCCTGAGTTTATTTGATTCCTGCATCGCGGCAAAGGACAATGTTTCGTTATAAAATTGACGTAATACTTCTGATTCTGCGTTTCCTTCAGGGCTTAGTTAATTGTCTTCTCTCTTCACGTACCATTTTCCTCTGTACGATCACAAAAATGTGAACATGAACAGGTGATTGCCACCCAATTTTAATTGTATATTTCTGTTTGCAATTTTGTTATAACCCGATTTTTCACATCTATCGTTTCGTGGGGCTTTTCGAACTCTCGATAGATTGTGTAAGAAAAATTTGAAGCCGCTGGATTGACTTAACGTTTTTTTAAAAAGACTGGTTAAGCGGTGGAGCTACTAGCATCGCATTGCTACTTCCCCAATTAACATTGCTCTATGATTGCTTTGCCACCATCTCCATGGTTTAACCATTTTGCACGATGTTAAGCTAGTGAAGGAGCTTCAAATATAAACTTCATAACGTTTAGGGGACCAGAGATGAGTGTGGACACTTGCTCAATTTCTGTACACACCCGCTAAGTTTTATCATTTGTAGTAGTGTCTGTGTTTGAACGTCCCAAAAGTAAGACTTTTTTTATTTACACTCATACCCACAGCGTCATTATGTCAGTACTGTGGGGTGGTCACACAGAGAATGGGTACATCATACATTTCAAGAACATTGTTGTCACTTTTGTCAATGAACATGAATTACATAAAAACCATCTAACCTATAGACGAAGAGGGAAATACAAACATGAAACTATACTGTACAAACATAAAAAATACATGAACTATGTGGTAAGATTTCTGAACATTATATAAAAATCGACTTCAGCGAAAGCTTCGTTATCTAGTATGCTGAACATGTTGGCAAGCAGACTATTTTGTTCAGAAATTGTTTTGGGGAATAAAAGTGCTTTTAAAGAGATTAGTTCAACAGCTATGCTCTATAACATTGAGCTCATGATCTGTTCGTCTTGATGTATAATGAGGCTGTAGAATATACCGATTATGGTCTATTCCAATGTAGCCATGATATATAATATGAAAAAGCTTCAAGCGCAAAATTTGTCTTTGCTTTTCTCTAAAAGCTCCCATTTCAATGTTTTCTTTTCAGCAGTAATACCAAGGTTTCTTTTATGGCTACCAATAGTGCACCTGGCACCCACGTCATAAACTCGCTAATTTTGTCGCAATACGCGTTTGTGGAAGGGTCCCACACAGTGCGACAATACTCTAAAATTGGTCTGACGTAGCTCTTGTATAAAGACGATCGGCGGCCTGCTGAAGAAACAGCTTTGGGCTGGTTCTACTTCGAGACGAGCCATAGTGGAGGCTTCAGGAATTTCGACCACCTGGTGTTCTTCATAATGCACGTAAATCTAAGTCCAAACATACCCTCCATCAGAAATGCAGCCGCCACAGTCAGGATTTGATCCCGCGACCTTTCGGTTAGCAATCGAGCGCCATACGTGTATACATGAACACCGTACTAGATCATAAGTACTACACCACCTCGGCAGGACCATTGTATTAGAAGACCATACTTGAGCAGCGCGGCTTATCCTATTCTTCTGGCACATGTCTGCTACGAGCTGCCTAGCACATTGGCCATTGGCTTGTTACAGGCACTATCATATTACCAACAGCAACGCTGTTTTCCAAGTCACTCTTTTTTTCGTCCCGTGTCAATAAACAACCGCCAAGTAAAAGGGTAGTGCCACGGAAACCAGGTAGGTCCCGCTACACACAACTTGCGCCATAGAAGAACGCAACAGTTACTCGAAAAATGACTACGAAGCGACAGCGGTGAAGGGAAGACCCTGGGTATTCGTACAACGAAAGCATGTTAGGGAACAGGAAGGGACAAGGCTGTTGCGAGAAGACCCCTAAGCAATGAAAGGCCTTCGACAACGAGAATATGACTATGTCGCTTTGGGACCGTCAGTATATAGCTTAACTCGGACCTCTGTGCACTAAGAACGTATAGAAACAAACCAGCATACCCCGCCGCGGTGGTCTAGTGGCTAAGGTACACGGCTGCTGACCCACAGGTCGCGGGATCAAATCCCGGCTGTGGCAGCTGCATTTCCAATGGAGGAGGAAATGTTGTAGGCCCGTGTGCCCAGATATGGGTGCACGTTAAAGAACCCTAGGTGGCCGAAATTTCCGGAGCCCTTCAGTACAGCGTCTCTCATAATGATATGGTGGTTTTTGGACGTTAAACTCCACATATCAGAAACAACCCCGCATCTATTAGGCAAAACTTATAAATGGCATTGCGGTAACATACAAACACCCTGAATCATATGGCTAAGGCATAGGAACAACCTAGATGCAACGAGATTAGTCCTCAATATCGTCAAGCTTCACATCTTAAAGGATTGCGCGGCTTAGCGGAAGCTCTGTAATTATCATTTTTTTATTACCAGTGAAGAATGATAGGGCTTGACCAACTTATTTGGTACACACGCGCTACAGCTGCGGCCACCACTCTTGAGCGATTTATTTCAAATTTAAACACATTCGGGAATGGTAACCTTGTTCAGTATAAAAAAGGTGTCCCACCTATCAAGAAGCATGATGTTCAGTTTATTTCTAAAATTTTACTTACGGAACACTGCCAACCTTCCAAGAGGGTGGACAGCATTTAAAGAAAAAAAAATAAAATTATTGGGGCCTTAGCGTTCCAAAACCATGGTTTGATTATGAGAGATGCCGTAGTCGGGGGCTCCCGATATTTCGACCACCTGCAGTTTTTTAACACGCACCCAAATCTAAGCAAACGGGCCTCAAACATTTTCGCCTTCGTCGAAAATACAGCCGCCGCGCCGCCGCAGCAGGGATACATTTCCAGAACCTTCGGGTTAGTTAAAAAAATAAGTAGAATGGACATTACGCGAAAAAACTTAGTACATAGTGTTGCTTGTACACTGCAAGAGCCGCTCAATTTTGTTCAGTAATGAGAAATATTTAGGTAGTCGCAGTTATACTTATATCTCGAAGAGTACACACCTACTTACGGAAATACGCCTATCTGCGCTCTCTGCATCAATGAACCAAAAGCGCATTATTTTTTTTCGGGTTGACAAAGGAGGCCAACGAAATGGGAAAAGTGACACGTGACCAGACACCTGTCCGCCTAAAAAAACTGCGTCATTGCACTCGCTATGAGTCAGTAAATACAAAGAAAAAATATATATGTTTTTGCTGCCCTATTTGTGATTCACCGTCAGAAGGAAACCATTGCTTTGGTTTTGCCGAGTCCAGCCGCCCTTATAACAGCGGTCAACCAATGAGATAGCTCGCCACGAGATGTGGATAATGGCAGTGAAGTACAATCGAGTGGGATGAGTTGAGCAACATTGCAAATTTGCGACGCGTGTGGGCGCCTCACCTGTAACCTTGCCCAAGTGCGAAACGTTTTAGGGGCGAAGCTCCTCGAGGCGTAGGTCTGTCCGTCCCTTGTATGTATGTAGTGGTACGTAGCCACCGGTGGCACATACCCCCTCTAGGGCGGGTTCGTGCCACAGAAAATGCGATATGGGAGATGGCGATACTTGGAATGTCCCCTAGATGGACGCACGGACGGACGAGCAGACAGACTACCACACGGACAGATAGATGGATAGACGCGCGGACGCATCCACGGATGGACGCACGAACAGACAGACAGACAAATGGATGGACGGACTCATGGATGGACGCACGGATAGACGCATGGACAGACGGACGGACGCATGGATTGACGCATGGATGGTCGCGCGGACGGACGCAAGCAAGAACGAATGGACGGACGGAAGCATGGACGGGATGACGGACGCTTCGCCCCACTCATCATCATTCACTCCGTGAATATGCTGTGAGTCTTTTCTCTGGCAGCGGTCGACATTCAGAGCGGTCGCTGGTCATGGGTTCATTGAAGGGCGTTGCTTCCTTTTGCGGGTGAAAGCCTCTTAATATAGAAAGTAGCGTCAATCTCCTATACTACGGTGCTTTCCTCCTCTGTATCCCTCCCCCCTTCGAACAGGTCGCGCAACCCCTCTTAACTGGCTACGTACTCCTTTGAACGGCCACCCTGCGGGTGCCTGATCACATCGTTTTTCCAGTTAAGACAGTTACGTCACTATTCAATGCCGAGATTCGGGCTATAGTTTGTGGGTGTATAAGTTGTGCAAGAGAAAGAGACGCCGAGATTTGGGCAAGGTGTCGGGTGTATAACTTGTGCCAGAAAACGAGGCGCGTAAACAGGACCAGCACCCGTCCCGTTTACATGTCTTTCTTGTGGTTGTTCAGCTGCGCTTGCCAAGATGCCCAAGTTTTGCTGTGACGCTAAAAGCCATAACTTTTCGCGGGCTACGGCCCGAGAGGCGGGAGATGAGATGGCCTAGCGCGGCGGCTCGAATAAAAGCAAAACTGCGCTTTTCAGAGAATATCCAAGGACTGGGAGCGAGCGTCGTCACGCTTCGTTTTTCATATTTCACGGGCTCCATCAGTCGGAACAAATGAGTACGTAGTTTGTACGTTGTTCAAAATAACATGGTTTTGTGTTATTTGATCATGCCTACATATGCCTCATTGACATTTTCGATTGATTGGTTTAACGTCCCAAAACCACTATATAATTATTATAGACGCCGTAGTGGAGAGCTCCGGAAATTTCGACCACATGGGGTTATTTAACGTGCACCCAAATCTGAGCACATAAGCCTAAGACGTTTTCACCTCCATCGGTATGCAACCGCCGCAGGCGGGATTCAATCCTGAGACCTGCGGGCAATCAGCCGAGTACCTTAGCCACTAGACCGCCGCAGCGGGGCCTCATTGACATTTTCGTAATTACAATATTTCTTGTCGAGTCATCTGTGCATCTCTAGCTAATAAAACATCAATAATAAAAAATATCGATGAATGCTTCAGTCTACTGAGAATGATGGGTACTAGGTCTATTTCACGTTACACTGTTCTCATTTTTAAACATCATGCTTGGTAATAGTGGGGACACCCTCCATGTTTGATGCCAAACTGTGTTGAACGAGACGAAACATTCGAAATGTCAACTGTGAAATGGCTATCACTGTCTGTTGTGCGTTGTTCATTGTCCGGAACAGCACATCCAAAGTAGCCACTATACGCCATGACAATGACAATGAAAAATAGGTGTGTTATCACAAGTAAGATATATGATTACGCTGACGCTGCCATCACGTCACAGCACATGCAAGGTACTCACATTATGGAGAGACGATGACGACAAAGTTGACGATGATGCTGACCGTGATAAAGTGTGTTTCAGAGAAAAGTGTGTTGCAGATCACGCATTCTTTTTCTGCAGCGGTTGAAAACGATTGTGAAAGTGCTCTCACCCGCGAAAACCCAAGCGGCAACGCCTAGCACAAGTTGCTCGGAAGTCTATAGAGCGTGGTGGCTCAACGTCTACGCCGACAACAAGTCGACAAGCCAGGATTTGGCACAGGAAGTGACGACTCAACGGCATATACGCATTAAATTTACTCTTCACACTCGCTGTGAAGTGAACTTTATTGCCACACAGACACATATCATGATTGAACAGCAAGGATGGTGAGATAAAAGCTGCATATGGGCAGCTTGACTGGTCCCTCCTACCCGAACAATAACAGCAGCATCAACAAGAATTCTTACTTGTTACAATAATTAAATAAGAATACACAAGATAAGGCAATACGATACTCAGTAACAAACACATTTTCAACGAACGCAGTAACTACGTTGATATTTGTGAAATTGTAGTAAAGTTGACACAATGCCTTTTGAGAAAGATGGCCTATGTTATCATCACATAGTTTATATTGGTTTAGTGTAAAGGAAGATATGAGAGTGTTGTCACTCATTTACATGCGCGAGAGGGCAATGTCCCGGGTGATATATACGTTAAGAACGATCCCCGGTGCTTAGCCTACTTATAGTAACTCATATTTCACTTTGTGGAGATGCGTAGGTATTTTATCATCTTCGCTCACGACATGAAGGCATCATAAGCTGGATCACTGAATGGCTGTGGCTTCGTTGGCAAGATATAGCACTCTCTGTGGCCGCCTGGTGGGCTGAGCTCAGTGGATACCTTCGATAGAAACTGTCTTTACATCGCTTCAGTTTCGCACTTCTAGTGCACGTCTGCCATCCCTCATGTCTCGTTCAGATTTCCTTACTTGGCTCACAACAACGTATTTTTTTTCTTTCTTCCGCCACGCCACACACTGTATCACAGTTGAGATAGAACTAAACCTTCATATCTCCTGGCGCGAAGCACTTGCTTCTTTTCCTTCAACCTCTCTTCGTATATACAAAAGAGATCTTTCTTCTGATACCTTTATTGACTGTTTTCGTATCTCACAACTTGGTATAGGCGCTGTGGAAAGCACCGTGCCCTTTATTTTCCTTTTGATTTCCCCACAGTTTTCTCGCATTGAATTTTTTAGGCACTGGGGCACTCGGGAGGCCCCTGCGTATCTTCTTTCACCAGGATAGAAAGACAGGTGTCGTTTCCATAGCTGAGGTAAATCTGAAAGTCACACGCGATGTCAACCACCGACTGGCTTTTCAGGAATTCGCGTCAGTATATGAAAAATAAGTGCGCATAGAAGCACACATGCGAGAAAGAGGACATTAAAATGTGACATATGTTACTGCGATGAAAACAGAAAGCAAATAATGACGCACTGAGTAGGTAGAGAAGGCAAGGAAAGTGTGCGTGTCTGTGTTTATAGTTATTGTTGTTTCGCCAAATTATATACGTTTTTTTGCGAGTGTCGGAGCTGGAGGTGCATTTCAAATACAGGCGTCCCATTTATTTCAGAAAGCATCAGGTCCCTCAAGCAAGAACGCCACCCTTCTGGTCTCTCCGTACACCAGCGAATGACGCACGACCGGTGGAACATAGTGTAAAAAAAAAGAAAACACCAGAACAACACTACGCTATGTGGAATGATCGGACAAAAAAAGAACAAGCCCCCTGACTCAGCTACCCAAAAACATCCCGTATAAACTCTTTCTTGTGATAACATCAAACTAAAGAAAACGTTGTGGCTAGAAATTTTCAGCAATACTGATTATTCAGGCGCTTTCGTTTTTGCTTATATTTCTCATCAGAGTAAGAGAAGTTTCTTAATTTATTAATGACGCAAAAGAGGAGCTTTCGTATTCTTTTTCTGTGTATGCGACATTACTCGAATAACGTGTTTACATTTGTTCTTGTGGGCAATACGGCCCGTATTGTTGTAACGAGAGAAGGAGCATTAGTTTTTGTACAAAACTTAAAGGAATTTCAATGGAAGAGAGTATCTAATGAAAAATAAATTGCAAGTCTGCTATGACAAAGTTGCAACCCCTACACGAATGTGCTGGGCTGCAGGTATGCCGTGGTGTTTATACTCGTGATGAAACGAATAAGAAATCAAAGAATGAATAGACCGCATAATTCGAACAAGCAGCAATATTCAAATGAGCCTGATGTTTCTTCAAATACCTGACAGGCCAGTATGGTTCCAATATCTCACGCCTTCATTGAACTTTGTAATTACCCAATCGCATTCTTATGTAAATTGGTGATTACCCAACTGCACGTAACGTCTCGGTAGCAGCTTTGGAGAGCGTAATTATTCACAAATATACGCTATTGCAAAAGTAAACTGACAAGAACTCTGCGGCTGCTCCGTGCTGAACTTTGTTTTTCGCTACTAATAGCAGTATGCATCTAAGCGGAAGGAACAGCTGATGATATCCGGGGTCTTACAACCCAAAATCACGAGATCATTACGAGAGACGCTTTAGTGGATGGCTGTGGAAATTTCGACCATTTGGTATTCTTTGACGCGCACTGAAATCGCACAGTACACGTGCCTCTACCTTTTTGTCTTCAACCAAATGCGACCGCTGCAACCGGGTCCAAACCCGCCAGAAGGAAATGTTCTAAGTTTAAAGGGAGACATACTTTAGCATTGTTTTCACATTTTTAGGACCAAGAACAATGAACGTGATAATAGGGATTGAAAAGGGGGAGAACACCGTATTGATTTAGATAACATAGGGCAGTTCATATTGCAACCTTGACGTGAGTGATCTCCAAAGCGCCCCTAACGAAATGCAGTCGCTGTGACGGAGGACTCAGGTTGTCGAACTTTGCTGTAGCTACTAAATTTTTCCCTCACACCCACCCTCTGGGATGGGCCTTGCATCTAAGCAGCGCGTAGTCGTCTTTTTCTTATCCTTTTTATGTTAGCAGATAGTGCTTGTTCGTAATTTTACAGCAAAGCTATTATGCAAAGAAAATCGATAACTGGGCCTGTTGGTTACAATGGATGGTTTACCTGATCAACAATTACGGTCGAGTTTTGCTGCGCGTCGTATATGAAAAATTATCACCGTCATAAACGTGCACGCACTCAGTCACCACCCAGAAGAAACATGTGGCCCCCAATACCATCCATATGTGATCAATACTGTCTAAGCATTCGCTTCTTGGCCAATCCCCTAAAGGAGATTGATTCATTGGTTAATACTCGGGGTTTAACGTCCCCAAACCGCCATATGATTATGAAAGACGCTGTAGTTGAGGGCTCCGGAAATTTTGACCACCTGAGGTTCTTTAACATGCATTCATACTGATCACACGGGCATTTTCGCCTCCATCGAAAACACCCAAAGTGGATATAAGTCTATACATTTAGGCCATCATCGTCATCATCATCCTTATCATAATGAACAACATTATCATTATCACCAATCGGGGTTTGCCGTTCGTGTACAGTGCCTCATTTTACTGTGGGCCAGTGGAAGTGTGTATCGAAATTAGCTCAGTTTAAAGAGGCAAATACGCGCTATAGGTGAGGGCATTCTGTGACAAACGGGAAACAATATAGATATTTTCTTTTTGACCTGCACGCAGTTTACGGCAGCACAAACAAAATTCTTATGAACACGCTTATGTGATATTGTAATGACTTTACCTGTGTCTTTCCCATTGTTTCTTGGGGCCTCTATTCATGGGTTCTTCAATGCCAAGGTATACGTAGCTGTCAGGGACTACATTAATAAAAACCAATCGGTTGACTAACTAATCAGTATTATTACGTTCATGCGTCTACATCCTTCTACAGTTATTGATATGTGGAGTTTCACGTCCCAAAATCACTGTACGAATATGAGAGACGCTGTAGTGATAGGCTTCGGATATTTCGATCCACTTGGGGTTCTTTACCATGCACCCAGTTCTATACGGTATAAGGAAATGAAAGTATTCCTTCATTTTATTACTTTTTTCCTTACAGAGAGACATATTTGCTTTCTTTTTTTGATAAATCTGCAGAATAAATAGAGCACAGTATTTTCTTATTTCATCTATAATAATTCTATTCTAAAACCTGGTTTATTATAAAAATTGATAATACTTTCTAAAACCACTCAGTTCTTGGCAAATCTCCCACTGTGAGTGTGTGTCAAAGTTAACAGGATTACAAGAACACTAAAAAGGTGAGAGAAAGTACAGCCCTGCATAGTAAAGTGTATCAATGATTAAAACAGAGATGAGTGAGAGAGTTGAAGCTAAGCCAAGCGGCCACTAGGCAGCAACCCAGCAGCCCTGCTTGGACGCAGTGTCGCGCGACTTGCTGCAAAGCAGGCTTACATTTTACGGCACTTCTACCATTGTTGAACGTAGTATCAAGCTGATAGTGTTTGCAGACATCAATTTCAATGGAAGCAACGCCCCGCGCGAAGCGCCTCCTATATGAGCCTTTTACACTACTGTTATAAAGCAATGAAACGAGGAAAAAAAAACGCAAAATCGGAGACATAAAACAAGAGGAGTATAACACAGGCGCCTGGCAATTTCCGAGAAAGCGTACACAGCGTCCCAGCTTGCATACAAGACGTGTTCTGGAGAGAATAAACATTGAACGGGAAGACATAGGAAGCGCATCTTCGGGCTTGAAATATTGAGAACGCCGCAAAGATTGGACAGCCACAACGGCATCCGCATATGCCCTCCGGAAGCAAGATGCCACTCACACCACCTTACCGTTTTGGAAAGGTTCTTTCTTCATTGCAGGGTATTTTTTTTCCCCTATATAGTGTGAAGATTGATGTGCATGGCATCCGCTGTCATTGTCGGAACGCATATATTACACCTTTTTGTTTTTTTTTTCTTGCTTTTGCCTTCTTTTCAGAATGAACGGGCCGAAAAATCTTGAGACGCGATGGTCTTTGTTCAACTCATACCGCTCAAGCACTGCGTCGGAGATACGTCACTCGTGTAAGGTTGCCTTAGCACATTCGGATTGCAGGGCGCCTTGATGTCGTGTTGCCGTGTCTGTACTAATATTGAAAGTACACGACTTTTGTCGAAAACAGAGAGTTTACTGTCATCTATGATACTGTACGCGTATGTCGTTGAGGTCCCTGGTGCGGTATGCATATTCCCTGCGAGATTGCCGCCCTTCGGACCGATGATTGGTGGAGCTCTTTTTTTTTCCTATGAGGATTAAACTTTAAGCAACCTACCGATAGACCTTTGAAATACCTGCAGTCAGCCTGACGGGCTCAGGCAACGCAGGTGCCAGGTATATGCATTATGACGAGGATTATACTTTCTTATACATGGCGTATCCTCGTATTGCCAGACGCAGTGCAAAGAAAAAAATAACGTAGACAAGGAAAAAACACCACACGGTGCAAAACTTCATGTACCTTCAGTGAGCGTGAAATTGGTTGAACATCAGAATTATTTTCTTAAAAGAAGATGGTTGCACGCAATTCGTTTCCCTCATGCAAATGAAATCTAAGTCTAAAACCAACGACCATGTGAGGAAACCAAAACATGCTTAGAGACACGATGCGACGAGTATGTGATTCGGCTACTTGTTTAGGATTACATTATCTGAACGGCAAAGTTGCTTAGTCCACATTTTAAATCACGAAGATGTTGATACACGCACACATCGCCCCTTTCACGGTCAAATCAACACTTTCAAATTCTTGCTCTGTTATCGCTGCGTTGGACAGTCAGAGGCTTAGCCACTGGTACGTGGATCAGCCTTCTTGCCAGCTTGAAATCAACAAAAGAACGATGTTGCATCGTGCGTATCTGTAGTGTGTTCACTTTCGGTGATCAGCGATCTAGCATGACCTTGCATTATCTAGAACAGGAACCTTTTCAGGCGGAATGCCAAGTTCACACGAGGCCGACACACCAGGAAGGAAAATAGGAGAAAAGAACGGCAGGAAGTTTAACCAGCCTATAGGCAGCCAGTTTGCTACCCTGCGCAGAAGAGGGGGATGGGGGAGATGAAAGAGAGAGCAGAGAGGAAAAAGAGATAAACACAGCACATTTGGCAGCACACGAGTGCACACTCAGTCATAGTCCACTCTTGTCTTTCGCGGTGTGTGACACACCAGGGGTCAGCTGGGAAATTAGGCGATGAGGAGAGATTAGTAACAGTAATAATAATAATAATAATAGCTTTTAATATAATAATAATAATAATACTAATATTAATATTAATAATAATAATAATAATAATAATAATAATAATAATAATAATAATAATAACTGGAGTTTTGAGCCCTAAAACCACGCTATGATTATGAGAGACACCTTAGTGGACGGAAGTTTTGATCATCTGCTGTTTTTTAACGTGAAATGCAACCACCGTACTATCACGGTGGGACGAGGGGAACTTCTACCACGCGGGGGACGCGGGGCAAGGACAGCTAGACAAACTGTAGGGGCACCTTGAAAGCTGAAGTCATGCTGTCAGCACACGTCCCCGCCCAATTCCCTTCCCCACGCAGAGTAGCAAGTCAGCGACACACACACGCCGGCTAAATTCTCTGCTTTTCAATAAAGAGCTCTCTCTCTTTCTTTCTCTGACAAGGAAACAAACTTCGGCAAATTGACAATACTGTACAAGTTTGAAATAAAGATTATGTTTACTTTCTGCACGCATGTCCCGATCATGCAAGGAGCCCGCAGCATACGAAGAGACCCGCTGCGATGCATGTGTGATTAGACTGCTTGTTTAGGAATACAATTTGTAAACGCTGAAGTTACACAGCCTTTATTTCACATCACGTCTTCGAAATATTATCTGGTGTTTTAAGTCCATCCAGGTGGTTCACAAACCAGAACACGAGATGGTTCACAAACATAGGTTGCAAGGTAAAACCAAATTGGAGGTCAAAACTAACATGTTGGCCTTCAAATAGGCGGTGATGAGAGAGAGTGGAGGAGGGGCATTCTCATACCTTGCTGAAGGCCGCATAAAACTGCCCCGGGGGTGGTCCAGCCCTGATCTAGGAAAATCTAGCAACGGGCATGATCAGGCTGGCGCTTGCATTTAAGTGTATACACGGCAGCTTCTTCTACCATGCGCTTGTAACCGTGGCCTTCAGATGATATCGGCCAGAAATGGATGATGATATATGGTGTTTTTTGGCGCAAGGGCCATTTGATGACCAAGGAGCGCCAATTCATGGGACAAAGAATGCGGACAATGATTGTGATTAGTGGCTGTATAAGGGCCATAAAATCCCTCGCAGTAAGGCGGGTAAAAACATACAAGTAATAAAATCATGACCATGCCGTGAAAGGTGTGTGTGGTATGAATAGGTGACAAAAGTTGGTGATAATGAAAAACGATGGTGGACATGTATGGCATTAGCACAAGTACCTCACACGTTCATACCCTTGCGTCCAAGGGCCGTGAGGCAAGTGCTTTCCTGTGTAGCCACCGCAGCAAAAACCTCTCTGGAGAGGTTGTGCTACGAAATGCCCGGGTATATGATATGAAAATTATGAATTTCTTTTAAAAACGCTAACAATGATTTATTACTAAAAAGCGATTCCCTACCAACGAACATTGCAGGGTGTAAAGGTATATGTTGTCGGTAGGGTAATGGAAAGTGTTGTCTTCTTAGAGTGTCTAACTGTTTACATTGAATTAAAACGTGAAGAACTGTTAATGCCTCACCACATTTATCACACAATGGTGGATCACCACCGGACAAAAGATGTGTGTGTGTCGTGTATGTGTGTCCTATCCTGAGTCTTGTTAGTGTTACCTCTGTTAGACGTGATTTTGATACTGGTGGCCAATGGCCAAGGTGTGACTTGATAACGTGTAGTTTGTTTTGTGTGTGTCTATCCCACTTGCTCTGCCAGTAGTCCCTGAGCTTTCGTTTGAGAGACGGCTTAAGATCAAGGGGCGAGATCGATATGGGTGTGGTGGAACTGATTTCGTGGACGGATGCAGCAAGCTGATCCGCCATCACGTTGCCTTGGATCTCACGGTGCCCTGGCACCCAGCACGCTACAACATGTTGTTTGAGTGTGTAGAGTGTGCAAAAAATGGAGTAAAGTGAGACAAGGACCGAGTTTTTTTGTTTTTAAGACTGTGCAGAGCCGTTACCACACTGAGGGAGTCTGTATAAACTACTGCTTTTTGTATTTGTAATTGTTTGATGTGTTTAGCTGCCACAAGTATCACGTAAGCTTCTGCTGTGAAGATACTTGTGCCTGGATGTAGAGGGCCAGAATCCGAAAAGGATGGGCCGACAGCAGCGTAGGACACAGAGGAGTTGGACTTGGAGGCATCTGTAAAGAACTCAGGACGTGTGTATTTGTGTTGAAGTTCCAGGAAGTATGTTCGGATATGGGCAATAAGTGCATGTTTTGTAACTTCTAGGAAAGACACATCGCAGTCTATAGTCTGCCACTGCCACGGTGACGGGCATGCTACAGGAGCCATTAAACTGTGTTCAAGTGACACTTCAGTTTCTTCAGCTAGACACTTCAGGCGAACTGAGAAGGGCTGCCTCATCGAAGGCCTGTTTTGAAACAGAATGGAGCTCGACAGATCATTAATAGTAGAGTACGAGGGATGCTTCTTGTCTGCTTTCACCTTAAGAAAATATACAAAGGACATGTAAGTTCTCTGTAGATGAAGTGACCATTCATTTGACTCAACGTAAAGGCTTTCTGCAGGGCTGGTGCGAAAAGCACCCGTAGAAAGGCGAATGCCCAAATGGTGCGCGGGGTCCAGCATCTTCAAAGCACTTTGAGTTGCAGACTGATAAACAACGGCCGCATAATCTAAGCGGGTGCGAATGAGGCTTCAATACAGATTCATGAGGCATTGCCTATCACTACCCCAAGTAGTACGTGACAACACTTTTATAACATTCATGGCTTTTAAACATCTTGTTTTTAAATACTTGGTGTGTGGTACGAAGGTCACCTTGTTGTGCAAGATTAAACCTAAGAATTTATGCTCGGCTTTGACGGACAGACGTTGCCCGTTCAGTCGAATGTAAGGTTCCGAGTGCATGCCTCTCTTTCGAGAGAACAAGACACACGTGCTTTTTTGTGGGTTAAGTCGAAATCCGTTTTCATCTGCCCATTTGGAGACCTTGTTTAAACCCAGCTGAACCTGCCGCTCACACATGGCCAAGCTGCATGACTTGAAGCCAAGCTGAACGTCGTCGACATATGTACAATAGAACATATTGCGGGGAATGGAGAAATGCAAAGAATTAATTTTGATAATAAAAAGTGTGCAGCTAAGTACACCACCTTGTGGCACGCCTGTTTCCTGGACAAATGTTTGGGAAAGAACCGTGCCAACTCGGACACGGAATGTCCGGTTTGACAGGTAACTTTCGATTATATGAAACATTCTTCCGCGCACACCAAGGTGGGACAGGTCTCTTAGAATTCCGAAACGCCATGTTGTATCATAAGCCTTTTCGATATCGAGGAGCACAGAGAGAAAATATTGTTTATGGACGAAGGCGTCTCTGATCTGTGCCTCGACACGAACAAGGTGGTCTGTGGTGGATCTACTTTTTTGAAACTCGCACTGAAATGGGTCGAGCAAATTGTTTGTTTCAAGGATATGTACAAGTCGGCAGTTTATCATTTTTTTGAATACTTTGTACAAGCAGCTTGTGAGTGCAATAGGTCTATAACTTGAAGCTAAGGAAGGGTCCTTGCCCTCTTTCAAAATGGGAATAATAATAGCCTCTTTCCAAGAGGTAGGGATAGTGCCAGAAAACCAGATAGCATTGTACAAACAAAGTAAGGTTTTTCGTGTTTCGGCTGGTAGGTACTTTAACATTTCATACACCACACGGTCAGAACCTGGGGCAGAAGTACTGCAGAAGTTTAGAGATGTTCGGAGCTCAGCTAGACTGAAAGCTTGGTTATATGCCTCGTATCTAGTGGATTTGTGTTCGAGTTTCTGCTTTTCTATTCTTGTTCTGTATTTTTGGAAAGTGTCAGTATAGTGGGATAAGCTGGACACCTGTTCGAAGTGTGCACCGAGGAAGTTTGCCTGATCTTCCAAGGTATCACCCTGAGTGTTTACGAGTGGGAGTGTGTGTACTTGTTTTCCTGCTATCCTACCAACCATGTTCCAGACTTTAGCCTCCTGTGTGTATGAATTGATTCCTGACAAAAACTTCTGCCAGCTTTCTCTTTTGGCCTGCCGACGCGTTCTCCTGCCTTGAGACTTTATTTTTTTGAAGATGTCAAGATTTTCGGCTGTCGGGGAGTTCCGAAGCAACCTCCAAGCTCTGTTTTGCTGTTTGCGCGCGTTTCGGCATTCAGAGTTCCACCATGGCACACGCCGTTTTCCAGGGTGTTCATTTGTTTGTGGGATGCATTTTGTTGCAGCATCAATCAAAAACGCTGTGAAGTAGTCGACAGCAACATCAATGTTCAAAGTACATATGTCATTCCAACCTAGACTAGCGATGGTATAAAACTGATCCCAGTCGGCTCTGTTTATGAGCCACTTGGGAATACGGGGTGGACACTCAGTTGCTGTAGTTGTGCTCAAAACTACGGGGAAGTGGTCACTTCCGTACAGATTACTGACAACTTTCCACTGGAGTGGAGGCACAAGAGATGGAGATACTATGCTTAGGTCTATGGAGGAGTAGGTGTTATGTGCGAGATTATAATAGGTTGGTTCTTTTCTATTTAGGAGACATGCGCTCGACGAGAGAACAAACTGTTCAATCAGTCGACCTCGCGCGTCGCTACAAGAGTCTCCCCATAGCCTGCTATGCGCATTGAAGTCTCCAAGGAGAACATATGGCTCCGGAAGTTCATCAAATAAAGAGTATAAATCACGTTTTTGCAGCTGATAGCTAGGAGGAATGTAAATAGTGCAGATTGTGATCAGTTCATCAAAAAGAACCGCTCGAACAGCCACTGCCTCAAGAAATGTTTGGAGTTGTAAGTGTGTGCATGCAATTCCTTGATTCACTATGATGGCAACACCTCCGGATGATGTCATGGCATCATCACGGTCCTTTCGAAAAATAACATATTTACGAAGAAAATTTGTGTGTTTCGAATTAAAGTGTGTTTTTGTACACACAGCACTTTTGGTGAGTGTTCGTGTAAGAGTTCTTGGATGTCGTCAAGGTTTCTGAGAAGGCCCCTGACGTTCCATTGTATAATTTGAGTGTTCATGGTGAATGTGAAAGAGTGCTGTGTATACGAAAAGCGAGTGGCTGTTTAGACGGGGAATTTGAGTTCACTTAACAGGGCCGTCACCAGGCCCTGTTATTTGCTTTTTTGTTTTCTTGGCGCGCTCCAAGGAGCCACGCCGCTCTTTCGGCACCAGGGGTACCGACGTATCCATTGCCTCCTCGGAGGCACTGGATGCCGCACATGCGGGCTGTTAGTTCGGATTTCGGGCCTCGCCTGGTGAGGGGAGGCCTTGAGACCCGAGGACTATGGAGTCTCCGGTCTCTGTTTGGGAGTAGGCGGTGTAGCCTGGGCTACAGCCGCCTTGGGGGCAGGTGCCACAACCGCCGGCTCGGTATGCGCGGGACGAAGGAGTGGCGAAGGCTGGTGCGGCGGTGCCCCCTGACGCGCCGCATCAGCGTATGTAGGTCCATAGAATGGAGCGACTCTTCACCGTGCTTCCTTAAATGTTATGTTCTCCTTTACCTTTAATGTAATTATTTCTTTTTCTTTTTTCCAGTATGTGCAGCAGCGTGAATATGCGGCATGGTTTCCTTCGCAGTTTACACAGTGTGGCGGTTGTTTGCAGTTCTCAGACACGTGGCCTAGGACTCCACATTGTGCACAAGTCTGGCGACCACGACAGGTTTTAGAGCCATGGCCATACCTCTGGCATTGGAAGCAACGACGAGGGTTAGGTATATACGGCCCTGATAGATGTCTTCGTGTACCCTGTTTGAATGGAATCTGGTAGTTTACTGGATGCAAACGTGAGTATTAAGTGTTTCGTCGGTATTTCCTTATTATCTCTTCTGATGATGATTCTCTGTACATTAGTGACATTTTGGCTCTTCCACCCTTCCAAAAGTTCAGTTTCGGTCAGGTCAAGTAAGTCTGCGTCAGATACCACTCCGCGAGTGATGTTCATAGATCTGTGTGGTGTTACGGTGATCGGTACGTCACCAAACGTTAAGAGGCTGTCTAACTTTACAAATTGTGCTTTGTCCCGAATTTCGAGAAGAAGGTCTCCGCTAGCCATTTTGGTTACTTTGTATCCAGCCCCGAGAGTTTCAGTAAGACACCTGGCAACTACAAAAGGAGATACGGTCCTAGCTTGCTTTCCGGTTTTTTCACAGTGAATGACGTGGAAGTGGGGAAAAGTTTCTATTGGCTGGTTAAAGAAATTTATGTCATCGGTGCGTACCCGCTTTAGGCCGGTACGATCAGACAGTTGAGGGAATGCTCCATGCATGCCGGTCTTATTTTTGTTCAGCAGCGTTGGCGGCCACCCACCACGGAGCCCAACAAGGGGACACTGCAAGTTTGCAGGTGCTGAAAGCTTGCAGACGTCAGCCGTACAACACTGCCATAACCCAATGCGCCTAGACCAAGGTAGGCTATTTGCACAGGGTTAACCCTTGCCGCCAGGAAAATTGGAAGTAAACAGAAGAGAGTAGAAGACAGGACAGATAGATAGCGATAGATAAAGATGAAGATGTAGGCAGAGAGAGATAGGAAAAGGCGACTGCCGATTTCCCCTGGGTGGGTCAGCCCAGGGGTGTCGTCTACGTGAAGCCGGGGCCAAAGGGGTGTGTTGCCTCTGCCGGGGGGCCTTAACGGTCCAATCACGCAGCGTCGGCTCAACCCCCAGGATCCCCTTTTCCCCGGACACGGCAAAGCCACACACGGCTAGGCGTGGGAGGGAGTAGAAACTCCCCCGTTAGCTCGGGTCCGTGGTGTCGCTACACACCAAAGCCTGCTTTCACAGGCGCCCCTGCGGGGGGCCAGAAATGTAATGCATAATGCTATACAAATGGGTACAACTTGCTCGAGTAGCATGCCGTAGCAGGTCTCGGTGTTCTTATTGATACAACAGTGAATTGAACAGGAGTGGTATGCGATCCGTAGCTATAGTGCGTCATTGTTATATTCTGTGCGCCGATACTTGTGTTCTGTAAGTTGGCTTTCCTGCTGCTAGGTTTCAGCACTCATGGACCAATCAGTGAGATGCAGAATGCTTCCCTGTAAATGAAGGTTGTTGATCGGTGCGGATGGAGTGGATTTTTTTTCTTTAGCTCAGAACAATGACTGGCTTTGTGCGACTTTGCGTGAATTAGTGGTACTATACGCCGGGGAATTCTTTGTTGTGTTATAAATCACCGCGAAAAACTGGCTGATTGCAGCAGGCGGGAGTGACGAGATATGTAGGAAAGGCATAGGGGGTGAAGTAGACATCATGCTGTTAGCTTTTCTTTCTATAGTATCTGATTTCTTTTTCTCTCCTTTTAGGGCACTCCAGTGGTCACCTACCGTTGCAGTGTGCATAGGTACTGTGAAGTTCAAGAACAAGAGACGCAATATTGGTGCTTGCTTTTCTGGAATTAACATCAAAACAGCACAGCAACAGCTCCTATCGAGTCGCATAGTCACTTGAAATTCTTTCAAAATCTGCTTTAACGTACAGACGAAAATCTGCTTCTTTCTTTCGCTTTTTCTTTCGTTCATTTTGCCGATTCCTTCTCCATTCTAAACTTTCGGTCGCGAATGGAGTTTTCTTTCTTGATGACGATTGGCGAGACTTTTTCAAAATGTCTTCTACTTTGGTCGATGTGCGCAGGAAAATAAAAGGTTTAGACGGCATTTTCGCGCCCCCTCCGACCCCGTTATGCACGCTTGAGAAAATTTAATAAAAGAACGGGCGAAAATTGGAGGGTAGCGACTTTTCCAAGCGAAAACAAATTGCTTTTTGACGAGTAGAGACCGAAGAAAGAACGTGTGCGCGTGACGGTAGTAAGGTGAGAAAAAAAAAAACTGCGTCGTAAGTACGCGTCGAAAAAACAAAATTACGAAAAACGCTACACGTATACTTGCAAGTTGGCGACAGTTTTCCTACACTACAAGGCCTCGACACGTTCGTATATTTGGGGGAATGAATTCACGCCTAGCAGGTGGGTCAAAAAAATAGCTTGGCTTTGCGAAACACACTTAAGCCTTTGAGCTGAAAGAACGAAAGGCGCGTTCATTTTGCAATATAGCCTGAATAGTCGCACAACAGCGCACGCGCTCGCTGGCATCAGTTTCTTTCTTTCTTTCTTTCTTTCTTTCCTTCTTTCTTTCTTTCTTTCTTTCTTTCTCTCTTTCTTTATGTCTTTCTTTCTTTGTTTGTTTCGTTCTTTCTTTCTTTCTTTCTTTCTTTCTTTCTTTCTTTCTTTCCTTTATGTTTTGTATTCCAGCGATGGTGAAGCAAACTGCTGATACCGGCAAAGTGATGTTTACACAGCGTACAGGTGAACAAACGGGGATGATGGAAAACTAACTTCCCCAGAAATAGGAGTAACCTGACTTGGCCTTTTTATTGTGAATATAGGGAGCGCCGTCGTTTCCAGACATTTTTGCTTATTAAACTTACGCGGGAATTGAGTCCTGGCAGGAGCGTGTCTCCTGTACCGTACGTAAGAGGCGGGCGATGCAGTATGCGAGACGGCTATTGAGGCAGCACGATGGCTTAATAGACGGGGATGCAGAATGGGAAGTAGTCGGGAGTGGGGCACTGCGTTGTTCTTTCGAGCAAAGAGGGTAGTTCCGCATTCACACGGAGTGGGGTTGTTAATGCTTGGATGCGCTTTGTACCTCAATAAGTTTGCAGTTATAGGCGGAGAACTGGCATTGACGAACAATATATTCAGGATGCCTCGCCCTAGTAGAAAAAAAAGGAGGCATATGGCGTCGCTCTGCACTTGCCTGAGGTACGGATTTTTCTTTTCTTCCTGTTTTGTGGCGCAATGCTCCCTCCAAACTTTCTTCTTCCTCCATGCCGCGAATCGAATTTTCATCCACGTGCATGGAATTGCGACACCTTAGTTGCTCAGCAGAGGAAAACAAGGGTCACGGCAAAGCGTCCGAGATTGCACGTCGGCGTGTTTCTTTCTGGCCGTCCCGATCGCGCGGAAAGAGTGTAATTTGAGAAACAAGTATGGTTCACTCCTTCTCTGCACCGTGGCGCTCGCCGCCGAGGGTGGGAATAGCTGCTGCGCTGTTGGCGTGGCTTGCACGGAGTGGAGATGACACGGCTTGGCGGCTTTACATGATCTTCCACTGATTTGGAAGTGCCAGAAGAAGCTGTAGGAGAGGCAAAGTGCGTGCTTCGGCGGAAGAACTTCTCATAGTCCCGCTGCCATCAAGGTTCGCGACGACCAGCGATATAAAAGCTGAAGCTGTTTGAGAATCCACAGTGTATTCACAGATGCAATACCACGGTAACAGTCGGGATACCAACAGCACAAACACAGTGTTCAATTTAGTATGGTGTGTGCACAGTGGTGACGTTCAAATTCGCTATCCTTTTCACTGGACTTCAGCGGCGCATCCACTCAAGTAAACCATGCGAACACTGCAGCATAAGCGCGTTACAAACAAATGAGATTGAGCGCACGCCAGAGAGGAACGCTAACTGAGTCGACCAAACTGGGCGCATGCCATCAGCACTTAGCATCCCTTTCTTTCGCAATGTTGCTGATGCCACTGGGCCTGTGCAAAAGCGGCTCTCACATATAGCACAATGCTTCGCACTTACCTGCGTGATTATTGTAGTTTGATTAATATGTGGAGTTTAACGTCTCAAAGCCACCATATAATTACGAAAGACGCAGGGCTCCGGGAATCTCGACCACCTGGGTGTCTTTAACGCGCACCCAAATCTGAGCACGCGGGCCTACAACCTTTCCGCCTCCATCGGAAATGCAGCCGCCGCAGTCGGGATTCGATACCGCGACCTTCGGCTCAGCAGCCGAGTACCTCAACCACTTGACCACTGCGGTGGAGCTGATTTTTGTAGTTATCCTTGCAGCTACCTCCTGTCACACCACACAAGCAAGAGCGCATGCCAAAATGTGGTCTATTTCGAATTGCAGGTGTCGCTTGTGCTGGTCCAAGCTCGATCGACACTCCGTCAATCTAGACATGAGGGTTGATCGCCGTATTCCCGCTCGCAGTCTGGCATGGCAGCGCTAGCATCTTTCTTGTCAAAAAATCTATACAGAATGAAGGAGGCGATGAGCCTATGCTGTGATGAAAGGTTGCAAGGCACCGCGCCATGCTTTTTCTCAGTTTCGCTTAAGGCATTTTCATTTGCTTTCACCAGGCGTTAAATTGTTAGGAGCCGTCAGAGTACCACAGTTCCAGCACGTGGGATTCTTTTCAGCAGACACCCGCTGCGGTGGTCTAGTAGCTAAGGTAATAAGCAGCTAATGCGCAGGTCGCGGGATCAAATCCGGCGGCGCGCTGCATTTCAGATTGAGGCGAAAATGTTGTAGGCCCGTGTGCTCAGATTTAAGTTAAAGAACCTCAGGTGGTCTAAATTTCTGATGTCCTCCATTACGGTGTCTTTCATAATCATATGGTGGTTTTAGGACGTTAAACCCCAAATATCAATCAATCTTTTCGCACGACGCCATGCGCCCTCAGGCGAACGTGGCAACATAAATTGTGCAGACGGTAGACGGAGGTGACGATACCGTTGTGCGAAACTGCGCGTGCGTAGAGCAGGCCACTTCCCTCAACAACGGTCCTATCTCTTATCATCCTCGGCTTAACGCGGCGTCAAACACGGCGGCAGCTTGAAACAGACGGCACCAGTGATCACGATGTCACGGCTGTTGAATTAGGTGGGAGTCGTGACTCTGCCTATTTTACTGTCACCGTGGTGCGCACTCATATGAGATTTTTTTCCAGTGCACCGGTTGTTATAGCAACGGGAGATAGGACCTTTTCTTCAAGTTTCCAAGTGCGGCTATATTGCCGGTGATTGAGCGATGTTCACCCACAGACAGGTATCAGATCGGCTTTCTAAGCGTCTCCGACAGCCTGCCTGTTTCCGAAATTGAAGTGTTCCGGTGTTTCAAGACACGTAAGGACTCTCCATAAGGTTAGACAAGTTTTTTTCTCTGAATTCATTATACGTGACCGCATAGGCGTTCAATGACAGTTCATTCTTTCATCCGAAACAAATCTGAAACACGGGAATAAGAAAGGCTACAAGTGCTTTCTAAGCTGCATGCGTGAACAGTGCGCAAATCTATCTACTACTACTAATCATTTCCGTGGAGTTAGAAATCTCGCATAACTAGAGTTCCTTCTAGTAATTACTGCCGCGAACTCTATTAGAAAGAGCAAACGCCATAAGGCTTTGAAAAAAAAATTCAAAACTCGCAAGAATCAACACTTTTCCGAAGAAAATATCGTTGACTCTGATGTTTTCCAAGAGTGCGCTTCACAACACGTCGATGTCGGGGATATATTTCAGTTGACCTCTTTGACTTGACCACTCTTGAAAACGTGTGACATTACACCATCTCAGCCACTAGCTAATAGTTTAGCATAACCTCATTGGATAAGCCGTTACAGCGGTTTGTCTCTGTAAAAAAAACAAACACAAGATGGTGTCAGGGAACGTTTTCAATCAGAATTTATTAGTTTTCTTTTGTATTTCATTGGATATTCATCGTACACAGTAAGCGTAGTTACCCCTTCTTCCCGAATATCACTGGAGTAAATCGGGGCACGTCAAAACAAAGGACGGAATTATTTCGCCGCCCGTATATACAAGAAGATGGTAGAAGAGAAAAAAAAGAGGGAAAGAAGTAACGTAATGATGTACACACTGAGAATCATGGACGCACGACACGCCATACTGCACACGTATCCACACATACAATACACACAACCAGTGGTGATACAGCTGTTACACTTTCACGTGTGAAGTCAAACAAGAAAATAAAAAGTAGCAATACGTTACAATGGATAGGAGGCCTTTTCTAGGAAGAGCAGGGACAACATATTTCGGCGCGACAACCAAACTTGTAAGAGAAATTTTTCGAAACACTAGTACAGTGCGTGCCAATCAGTGAAAGTTCAACTCAGTTAAGCCAATGAAAAATGATGTGCCATACGACTGGTGAGCCTCTCCTGATGATCCATGCGACTGGCACCAGATAGCGATTTCAATCGTCCGCCACGGTAGTGCAGCAATTTAGGTGTCCAGCTGCTGACCGAAGGTCGTGGGTTCGACACCATTGCTGGAGGCGAAATGGTAGAAGCCTATCCGATGTCAGTACACGGCAAAGAACACCAGATGGTCAAAATTCCCGCAGCCCTCCAACATGGCGGCGATCATAATCAGACGATGGGTTTGTGACGCCAATCCCATATATCATTATGAGTTCGTTTGCTCACCCAGACAAAAAAAAAAAGGTTATACTGCAAAAGTAATCTTTGTACAAATTTCGGTTATTACTTTTTCTTAGTTGCGCAGCTGAAGCCTACAAAAATTGATTTCACTTTTATACCTCGTAAATCACATAAAGCTTTTTTCAAATGAAGATTTTGATCACATTATTTTTTTAATAAAAAGGAATACTGAATAATTTATCCTTTCCGGCAAATATGGTGACCACTGAACTCACAACATTGAAGTAATCTGAATAGTTTTGTCCGAAAACATCGACCACATGATCAAGCAAAAAGGAGCATCGGCTATAAATTGCTCTTGAGAGACAAGCCTAGGAAACATAGAATTTCTTAAGAGGCAACTTGTCCCACCTACAATTTTTTAAGCCTCAAGTGACAACCCCCCACCCACCACCACCACCAAACATTCAATATAGTTCCTTACGCGGTCTTGCACTTCCACAACCTAGGCGATAAACTTAACGCTGCAATTTGATGCTTAATTGATTTTAAACAACGATAACGTTGAAGTGCCTTACAGGCGGCTGTCCATTCATATTACGGTGTGGCTCTTGGATCACATAACATAAACCGGTAATTATTGTCAACAATATCATTTGAATACAATGTTACAGCAAACGTGCTTTTATACTACAAAAAACATCGCTCAATTTAACCTTACTGGCTTTATTGTCTGTTACCTCAAACCGAATTTTCCTTGAGCGTTTCTAATAATTCAGTGATAGCTAAGTAAACGCGGCGCATTAAGGCCCATGAACAGGAACTGCGCTTCATTGTTATCTCAGACAGGCGCTCACACGGACACGTGGAAAAATGCACGCTAAAAGACGTAGAAAATAATCTTCATCGGCAGAAGCATGACTTCAATAACATCAAGGAACCTTGGAAAAGTATGCATGTATGTGTACCGAGACGTTAGATGCAGCCAGGATATTTTTTGTACAAACATTGGTGTAACACGCAAACTCATGCACAATACAAGCATTAGGCTTACCTCCAAGGCCATGCTCTCAAGTTTTCCACCCAAGGCAGAGAGCAAGACGCACAAAGAATATGGCGACGCCAACGTCAACGTCAACGTCGGTGGCAAAATGCAGCCGAGAGTGTCCACATAATTGCTATCGCAATAAAATTCCGACTCGCTTCACACGCCGTCCGTCGATGGACACACGGGAGTAACAGCTGAGTGACCCAGAAGGCCCAGTGACCGAGCTGATACAAGTGCGCATGCACGGCACGTGGGCACAGCCAGTGTGTTTACGGTGATAGTCACTTGCCCGCTCATTTCGTCTTCTCAACGAAGCGTGCTCAGCGGACATGACAGCAGACGAGCGCGCGAGCATTTTCTAAGCAAAGCCGTAGCCTAACATAGTGGCAGAGCCTCGGCTTGATTGAGAGTAATTTAATCGTTGTCGAACAGGTGGCGCCACAAAACGCTTTGTTGAAACAAGTGGGCCGTTGTTCAACCATTTATCTTCCTTTTGTCTTGTGCTACGCTGCCCCTCTGCTGCTCTGCTTAGGCACTCCGCTATTACTCACTAATAACGTTCCTTGTGATACACGCAGCCTTTTTTTTTTGGGGGGGGGGGGGGGGAGAAGTTCAAGGGCACCTAAATTACTCTGATTTCATAGACGAGAGAGTGATTTCCCTCTCGATTTCACTAGCCGTCCTTGCAGGGCATATTTTCTCCTCGTCACCTATTTCTTCACTGAACACCAGGACAATAGGCTGCCAAAGCCATGTTGAGTGGTGTCATTGCTCTTTACGTGACTAAGATTATGCACGCTGCGTCTCCGTTCGCCACAACACTGCCGCCCCTGCACACGCGCAGAGCTCTCAGATTGCATCGGTGGTGCGCCACAAAGTAGCTATTGCTGACTCTTGCCCCCGTATTCTAGAACGTCCCTTTACTCAACGCTCCACCTTCACTGGAGAAAGCCGATGAAAGCGCCGTCTCTAGTCACGACAAGTCACTGCATATCAGCAATGATCTGCTGCAATTCTGGAATAGGACAGCATCATTTTCAGCCGAGAAGCGGCTCAGTGCTCAACTCTGTCAAGTGAAGGGGGAAAGTCGAGTCGAGGACTGTGAATACGGGGGTCAGTGCTTCGGGCCCAAAGAGGGACGCGTGCGCACGAGTATCCTTTTCGCCACCGCTGCCAAATCCGGCGACAAACTGCAAGCGTCTACCCTGCAGCAACGCATAGCATGCATGGTCGTGCGAGTGTCACACCCAAAAGTGAGCTCGGGTTCCCTATATCACAACTAAAGGCTGTTTCACATGCCGCAATAGCAGCGAAACAAATCGTTCCAATCACTTTGTTCGCAACCACTGCTAATGGTGGTTCCATTACACATCGACTGCAAATACTCTGTTATTTTCACTCTTCGACTGGAGCGGCGAGAAACGTTTTGACACCGTTCTTTGATGCAGACACTACAGAATTTTTCAAATCTAATGTAACAATCTGTGCGTTGTGATATCATAATGTTTCCAAAAACGGCAACGAAGAGCACGCGTGTTTTGTCATTCAAGAACACTCTCCAATCTATAACCTTTTTTTTTAAGTTCGAAGACAGCGGTTATTATGAAAGCAAACACACCAACGCATTTTCGACGGCTTGGCCGGTCCGACGTTATTTCATACGGGTCCCGACCGAAAACCATTTCGCCGTTGCGATCAGGGCGAGAACTTTTCAACATGTTGGTAGCTCGCCGGTGGGAGCTAACTGCCACTTTCTCTTCGCTGTGAGTGAATTCCCAGCCTGAAAATTGCTCCTTTTTGTGTCATGCGAAACGGCCTTAAGCGTTGAGTTTATCAGTATCTCGCGATTTTTGGTTTCGCGCTCTGACCACCGTCTACTCAGCCTAAAATGTATAGACCTAAATGAAATAGGTTGATCGCGCTCTTTTGCTCCCTTTGATAAGACATCGAAGAATAAACAGAGTGCATCACGTTCCCTATAACTGCTCGCTTTTCGAATTTGACTGCGTAGCGAGGTGGCAGCGTTCATGCTTGCTGCCAAATCTACCTAGAAACCATATTACCGCAGTTTCGGGCTTCCCGAAGAACAATCATGTGCTTTTAACCTTGCATTCGCTCTGCGATGGCTTCCTCCGCCTGCCTGAGCAGGTTTTTTTTTTCAATTTGCTGCGGACGATGTATTCAAAAGAGCTTGTGTTGGACCTAGTTGGAACAACGTGGTGAAATGAGCGGCGCTGCACACTAGCGAATTTCAAAAAGCGAACCGTGAGTGAAGATAATGCACCATGTTTATTCTTTGCCTTCTTATAAAAAAAAAGCGAAAAAGGAAGAAGATGCACCCTACGCCCTTCCACGCACACGATCCACTGCAGCGTTCGCCGAAGTGTGATTGCGATGGCAGTGCCGCGATAGCAGCGAGATTCTCCTTTTAGGCCAGGTACGCAGCCTGAAAACTTTTGACCGACCATGTACCACAAGCCTAAGCTGATATTTTTCACTTCTCTCCTTATTCGGAGCACAAGCGCGAATAAGTTGTGTTTTGGCCCTGTGATAATGTTTTCGTGGTAGGAGGCAATTAGGCCGCCGTCTACGAGCTCAGCAGCGGAATACCTTAATCTCTAATTAACCAAGACGTTTCGTGTGTGTGAGTGAATAGTAAATTATTTCCTTCAAGTGCTGATTCATACAGACAATGAAAAGAGTAACTAACGTATGGAATTCACGAATGTGTTTCAGTTGTTCATGAATGTAAGCAAAACCCATACTCCAGCTTTGCGAGTGTTAGCCAGAAACCTTGTGTGCCTTGCTCTCCATTACAGGTTGAAACCAGCGTGGCAAATGTCGATAAGCAGATGGGAAGGAGGTCAGACAGAACCTCCACAGATATTCACTGCTCGTTTGACACACGTACAAATTGATTTGTCGAACACGTAGGACAGTTGGACATTTTCTTTTCGTTATAACGATTAAAAGGGACTATATATTAAGTCAGTGGCAAACCAGCGCCACTCAAAATGTGGAGAGCACACAACAGCGCAGCTTTCTTGTTCCTTCGTTTGGCCAAGGTCGTGGCTGAATGTTCCAGGGGCAAGGCTTAATAACAATAAGAACAAACAACAAGTAGACACACTCGATTTCTCACGGGCTCTCACTTTCTCACTACTGCAGTCATCACTGAACTGCCAGAAACAACAGCAGCACTTGAAGGCTCACGTTTCCAGCACACACCACTCCTCTAAATACTTGCACTGGTTCACGGCAGGTACACGCACAATCTGTTTATCGTCAGAGTTTTCACCTCAGCGCTATTTTAGCACTGCAGGTTTCAGCGTCCCACTTCCAGCACATTTCCGTTCCGCAAGGATTTTACATTGATGTCAGGTGGTCAGACAATTCTGTTGAGTGCCAGCGGTTCATAGGTTTGTTTTTCTCACAGGGTTGTGTATGAAAAACAGCTAGGTCATGACCAGGGTTTTCACCTGAAAATTTTAGTGGGCATATCGAGAAAAGAAGGGGCTGGGGTTGTCGGGAAAAGAAGTTAAATTTCAGAATTTGAAGCTTTCAATTGTGCTGCTTTCGGCACACATTCAGATGTCATGTACAGTTGCACATTTATGGCATCTATAATACCTATAGAAGGCGGAAGCAAGGGTGCTTGTGTTCAAGCGCTGACATCGGTGTTGGGTATACGCTTGTAACCATAAAGACACTTGTTCAGACTCCTGTTTACATAAACGCGTGGAGAGAGGTACGGCTCAGTGGCGTTACACAAACACGCTTACTATTTGTTGTTAAGTATGTTAAATTTGAGCAGCGAGTGGCATATTGAAAGCGGCGTACGAAAAACCATAGCACTGGGGTGGGAAGCCGAAACCAAATGGGGGGGGGGGCAGGGAACTTTTATCATGAGATAAACTTCGCTCTTGACGACGGCGCACTAATGTTGTCACGTGAAATGGATGCGTTTCCACTGAACCGCTCATTGTCGACCATGCGACTAGATAGCTGATCTTTGTGGTCGCCGACATACAGATGACAAGTGCCCACGCGAGGCAACACGATGACACGATGCTTTAGCGTTCTTTATAACTTCCAGTCTTGGATCTGGGCACCACCGGAAAGTTGCTGTTATGGTGTTGACCGAAACGCTCACGGAACAAGCCGGCCAGGGGCGAGTGGCACACAGTCCATCGGTGCGCCGAAGGCTACAACCTCACAAGCAGTCTTATCACTGACGAGACCGAGTGGAAAAGAAAACGGGAAAAGACAGTAGTCACTGGTAGTTATCAAGTCTTTCAGGACGCGACCGAGACACCAGATCCTTTCGCTATCGTAAACGACGTCTCTTCAGTGGTCGTCTTGAGGGTGGAGTTACGGAGAGGATCACGATCTGAAGCAGCGGCTAGAGAAGGTTCCACCGCCACAGTCGCCGTTTCTGCAGGAACGTTCCAAAAATGGGGAAGTTCCGGCACGCTTGGCGTGCTGGCGGGCACAGGAGTGGGCCTCTGGAAAGTGCTGAAGGACTCCAGCTTGGGCTTGTCCAAAGGTGTCTGAACAACGCCGTTGATTCGAATGGGAGTGGTTTCACCGCCAGCGTAGGCGAACAGGATGTGCGCCTTCTGGTCGCCGGCCAGCGCGATGGTTGTTGGCATGTTACGCGACGGGTCGTGAAACTGGTTCACGGGTTCGGATACTCTCAAGGTGTTGGTCTTGATGGTTTGCTGCTCCTGACCCGAGTAAAGGTCGGGCACCATAGATGGAACTTGGTGTTCGGAAGAGTAGAACTCCTTGTGGTTGTCCTTGGATACAGGTTCGTCGGTAACCACCTGTGAATGAAAAGTCAGCGTGTCAGAAAAAGTTAAAAGTGAGGGTTGAATTTTTGAAGCAATGCATGAACTAATGAACCAAGCTGATATATCATGTCTCCCAGTGCAAAGAGAAACAGGTCCAATTGATTGATTGATTAAAACTTTACTTTAAACAGGCCCAATAGCAAAAAAAAAGACTCGCGTGAACAATTTCAGGCATCATTAAATTTCACAAGATGACAAATGTTAAGCATGCTTGCGTGGGAGACTACAGTTATTAAGTTGTGCTATACCAGTTAGATGCGTACGCAGAAAAATTTGTTCCGAGGGGGGGTGGCTCTATTTGGACTTGCAGTGGGGGCGGGGTAAGAAGATGTGGTCACATGCCATCTCGTGATGATTGAATTATTGATATGTGGGGTTTAACGTCCCAAAACAACCGTATGAATAAGAGAGACGCCAAAGTGGAGGGCTCCGGAAATTTCAACCACCTGGGGTTTTTCAACTAGACGCAAATCTGAGCACATGGGCCTCCATCATTTTCGCTTCCATCGAAAATAGAGCCGCCGCAGCCGGGATTCGATCCCGTGACCGGCGGGTCAGAAGTCGAGTACCTTAGCCCCTAGACCATCGCGACGAGGCATGTCATTTCGTAGTCAATGTGCCATGACAGAAGAAAAATTGTGAGGAGGGGGGCATGGGCCCAGTGGACCATCTTCTGGCTATGCCACCGATACCAGTCAATTATCTGAATTTATTGGTCTAGTGGTATGATACATGGACTCATAAAAGCTGACGGTCAAGTAAACCCTTGAATAGAGAATGGCGATTTGCTAGCCTATACCTCCATACATTTTGCTCACATTAATAATTTACATGCAGAGGCATATGATTGTTTTATATGTGGGGTTTAACGTCCCAAAACCACCATATGATTATGAGAGGTGCCATAGTGGATGGCTCCGGAAATTTCGACCACCTAGAATTCTTTAACATGCACCCACGCCTACGACATTTCCGCCTCCAGGGGAAATGCAGCCGCTGCAGCCGGGATTTGATCGCGCAACCTGAGGGTCAGCAGCTCAGTACCTTAGCCACCAGACCACCGCGGCGGGGCTGCAGAGGCATATGGGGAAATTTGTTTGGAGGGAAGGGGGCACCTCCTTAGAAATGTCAATTTTCTTTCTGTATGTCATGTCGAAAAAAATTGGAAGGGTGGTCGCACGGACCCAGTGCGCCACCTCTTGGCGACGCCACTGTATTCAAGTAACGTGAAGTTTTATAACGTGAATGCCCTACTGATCATTGAAAACCCTTAGCCCCAAACTCTGAAACGAAAAACTTTTGGGACCTTAACACACACAAACAATTACAATGATGTTTATATCTGTCCGTGGCGTTGCATCAGCAACAAACTATTGCGCGTGCATTGGCTTGGTGATACACGATTTGTTGAAGTCAACCAGAGCCGCGAAATGTGATGCTGTTTTACGAAAATGAGAAATTTAGTAGAAGAAACATGGTCGGAAATTGTGATCCTAAGGACACTTGGAATCAGCCTGTGATGCAGAATGAAGCATACCAATAAAGCCCTGAATAACTTTGATAGTACAGGTACTATCGATGTCGAATCATGCACGTGCATCAGCAAGCATTATAAATGGTATAGCGCACCATCCAGTACCGATCACTGAAAGGCGCGAATATACGATTTCGCAGCAATGAGCATAGTAGTGTTCGTTCATAGTGTTGACTGGACGGCGAGCTCTGTATCATCGTGAACGCTTACGGCTGCTCATGTTTCGTTGGACGCTCACATATCAGTATGAACGAAGCCAAGATTATTCATTTAGCTAGATAAGTATGGGCAAAAATACTTTAGAGCACTTTGACTAGCTTTTCTGGGTATCAAGCTTTATTTTACATTGCTGCTGTTACCAGGAAGTTAAAAAAAAATTTAGGTTCACCTTGTGTGAGGGCTTTTTCTTCTTAGTCAGCGTCCCTGAATTCTTATCGTCCTTTTGCACATTCGAGTTCTTCAACAACTTCCCAACACCGGAGAACCGGGGCAGCTTCGCTGGATGGTCTCTGGAACCCGGTGTGGCACCATTACCTCCTTTACTCCAGATGTTGCTGTTGAACACCACGGTGCTCGTGCTGTCCGTGCTGCTAGATGTTACCCGAACCATGGACGAGTGGCTGTTCTGCTTGGGATTCGAGTTCGCACACCAGGACCCGGCGGGAACTGCACCGCCTCGGTGCTTCTTGAATGTGCCCGTGGTGACCAGTTGCGTCCAGGAAGCGCGTGCCTCCGGGTACTGCAGCACCCTAACCACGAAGATCAGGAAGCCCTGCATCGAGTTGCAGACGCAGAAGACGTACTGGAAAACGGTCTTGGCTTCCCCCACGGCGAACACTCCGAAGATCCACGTGACCCCGAGAAGAGTCATCACCGTGAAGGCACCCCTGACTTGCGTCGCGGTGATTGGAAGGTTATCCGTACCACCGCCAGATGGGCTAGAGGCGGAGCACGAGTTGTGGTTCGCCGATTTTCCGCTATTGGCCTCGGCCATGCGGGGTTTGAACAGTACGCGGGTGACCATGATAAAGACGAGTAGGTTGACGAAAAGGATGAAGCAGGAGATGCCCAAGAAGGCGATGTAGTAGATGAGTTGGTTTTTAGAAGATATGACGCAGCTGTAATGAAGAAAAATACGAATTAGGGAGACATTATGTACGATATTTTCTAGTAGGCATACACTGACTTGCTACGCATACCTTGCTAGTCCTTGCTTGCTACGTGTGAGTCTCTTTATAAGCTTGTGAGCTCTCCTTCGAGATTCTTATACTCTAGTTGGAGAGTCCCCGGACCCCATAAGCGAGTTAAGGCGTCTAATTAAAAAGAGCCTCATACGTTTCCAGTGAAGACTGACGCAGACGACTAGATTATTCTAATGTCTTTAGGATGCCATTGACTCCTCCGTGATGTCAACCTCCCTCAAAAGCCATAATTCAATGGATATTATATAATTAGAGGCTGTGGGCGACGGAAAAGCAAATCATTTGCTAGTTAATGTGTACATGAGTAATTCGCCCCATTTTTCATAGAGTCATCGCAAAGGGGATAATCGAACGTATGTGTGTTACGTGATAAATGTTTGCGAATACAAAGCAAGAATTGAGCTTTTTCTAAAGTTGATGCATGTTAGAGTTCATTTTGGGTGAATTTAGCACCTCTGTTGAACCACAGTAACACCAGTTCACCAGGAGTGTATCTCTGGTGTAAAATTAGCCACAGTGCTCTCCATTCCTAATATGTAAACTGGATTTATTCTAGCTTCACTTTTCCTAATGGAAAAGCAACCATTATTTCACTGAATGTCCGGCTAATGTAACTGTTGGATATGCCTTAGAGTTACCTTATGTCCATACTTATGGCCCAGCAAAGCTTTCTGTTTGTTGCATTTGCTTGTCTGTGTTGATTGGAGATATCACCTCCGTCAACATAAAATTTTTCTACACACCCGAAGTCGGGGTAAAACTGGTAGCACACGTGAATTTTCCGTTTTGACTGTATACTTACTAGTCATCTCGATTTCTGTAAGGCTCCAAGTCAATGGCCAGACAAGTTCCAACTATGACAGCCGGAATTCCTGAAACAATATAACATTTATGAGCATTGTTGTAGAAAGTCGTATAGGTATGGAATTTAGGTGACTTAAAAAACAGATCTGTTGTGATGTCCAGACCGCAATGTACGAGTTCGCTAGCAAGTTCCGCAAGATCATACCAAGCGAGGGCTCCGAAAACACACCGAAACTCTAAGCGCGTCTTCTAAGTGAATAATGCGATTAACATTGGGACGGAAATTCGCAGGTGCCTAGAAATCTTGAGAAAGGGGTCGATTAGTGACATCTGCACGTAGGTGTCCCTGTGCTCTGGTGTATTCCTAGGGCTAACCTTGTACTTAGCGCTGGTGAAACGGATCACAAAGGCCACTTAGAAACAAGCATGTAATTGAAATCTGCTTCGCCTGATGGCACACTCGTGCCGGTGGCTCACAAGGAGAGCACCTGCTCTTTAAATGAACTCTGTTAATTCATTTCTCTAATTACATAAACAGTTTATTGGCCATATTGGAACAAACTTGTGGTCAAGTATCATATTGTCACGATGAATCACAAGTACTGGAGGTTTATTAAACCACCGAGTAGCTAGCTCTAGGACAATGCGTCAGTCGTGGCTGGCTCTCCACTCGAGAAGAAGCACGCGATCTCCTTTTTTTCTCTAGATTGAGAGCCGCTCTTATAGTCGACTCACTACGTGTGGGTGACAATATGCATACCTGAGAACTTAAACCAGAACCATCAATTTTGTGCCGGTATTGCATTCTTGATGCACGTTTTTCCAATATGCTTAAAACAAACGTGCTTCACTGGATGTGCTTGGAATAGAAATATGCGTTTCTGTCAGAGCTCGAGCAACTAAATATTGTCTTGATCACCAGTAAAGTCAGCCTCTCTTTCTGGCGGAGATGATATGGCCTTCCTGGGTAATCTCCTCATATCCATCATTGCCTAAAAACAATGTGGCGACCATGAGTTGCTTGATTTGAATAATTACGTGGATGGACGTTCTTCGAGGGCATCCACAGGTTTTGCAAGGGCAATATCGTGATTTTGCTTACGCAACGGCGTCCTCTGCAAGAGAAACTTTTCATTTATCAGGGTCCCCTATTTGTTCGTTATTCCTGCAACCCTTCGTACTGAATTGCTTCAAGCATGTCACAACGAGGTGACTCCTGACGTCACGGAGCTAGCGCGATACTTGGTGTGGCCTGAAATATCACCTCCACAGCTTCTCAGACAGTCCATGTTTTCGCATGTGTGTCACCCCACACTCTGTCACCAGTTTTGTAAAGTACTGTGTGACACTGGGCGTTGTAACGTCATACGCTTGGCGGATCCGTAAGCATGCTCGGTCTCTAGCTTCTTCCGCGTGCTCAGTAGGTTGCCCGTGTCTTCCCGCTGATGTGGCAACATCGCATCTAACACTGTATGTACTTTCCGTCCATGAACCAAATTGAATGAAGTCATGCATGTGAGTCGTTTTACAACGAAAGCTGTTATGAGACCACAACTCTGGTCTCGCGGCATCGTAGTTGTCCGTCGCCGCCGCCGCCACCACCGGTGTCCATAACCACATCGCCGGACACTTAGAAAACAAAATGGCAGCATATTCACGGGATGAATGATGGAGAGTGGGGCGAAGCGTCCCTCCGTCCACTCGCTCTTGCTTCAATCCGTCCATGCGTCCGTCTGTCTGACCGTCCATGCGTCCATCCGCCCGTCCGTGCGTATGTTCGTGCGGCCGCACGTCCATCCGTGCGTCCTTCCCTGCGTTCGTCCATGCATCCGCCCCTGCGTCCGTCCATACGTCCATCCATCCGTGCAGCCATCCGTGCGTCCGTCCATGCTGTGTGTCTGTTCGTCCATCTAGTCAACACTCCAAGTGCCACGATCTCGCATATTTTCATCATATATGAGTCCGTCTGTGTGACCGTCCATGCGTCCATCCGCCCGTCCGTGCGTGCGTATGTTCGCGCGTTCGCACGTCCATCCGTGCGTTCATACCTTCGTTCGCCCATGCATTCGCCCCTGGGTTCGTCCATGCATCTTCCGTCCGTACAGCCATCCGTGCGTCCGTCCATGCATCTGTCTGTGTGTCCGTTCGTCCATCTAGGCAACACTCCAAAACAACCATCTTGCATCTTTTCATCAAATATTCCGCATATAGAAGCACCGCCATCCAGCGGACATTACAAGGACTAAACGAGAGGTGGCACACGCACAGTTTCTTACGGCTTGCGCTTCTTGTCTACTTCCCACATTTAACCACGTCGAGTTCATGGTATATACTAGTTCATTGTATTTATGGCACTGCGGCCCAACGCTCGCTAAACGTTTCTAAAACCAAGGAGGTTAAAACCAGCGAGTATAACGTAGCAACCCTTTCTTGTCAGATAGTGCTCAATGTACATGCCAATTGCTTCTAATTGGGAATGAGAGATAGGAGAATTCGGCTTTTAGTTAATGCGCATGCTGCGAATTTTTTATTGTTCAACAACGCACAGGAGAAATCTCCCACCAGCACCACCTTGCAAGTCAAAGCGTAAGACTGGTTACGCACTACGACTACGATGAGGGACGAACGGGTGCCGCTCTAAGGAGCTTCGCCCCTAAAATGCTTTTACCTATGGCAGTGTCACTGCGCCCCTCGCGTTAAGCAGTGGCTCTAACTGCGGAGAAATGCTACCATTGCTCTGAACTCTATTGCGAAGGCCGTAAGACAGAACGCGCCTTTCTAGTCTGGCCGTGTGTAAGTATTGCTCACTACCATTTGTTGTCTAAGCGGTGGGTATAGAGTGAATTGTGACACACTTGACAGAAAGTATAAAAAAATATAAAAAACACAGTTGAACTCTCAATGTGTGTCACAATATACGAAGTTCCTAAATATCAGAGCGAAATGGTTATAATACTGCACGTTCAACGTTCAACCAGGCCCAGGCCTGGACAAAACTGTCGGAAATATATCCTTTCCAGGGCAATTATGAGAGGAAGGAAATTATGGAGGGCTGGTTTCTTTTTTTTTTAGTCAGAACATTAATGAGAAATAGCACACTGTACAGTAAAAAAAAATGGACAGGGGATGTTACTTGCAGAAATATTCTAAATGCAAAAAAGGAAAATGGACGAAAAGGCTACTTGCTGCGGACGGCCACAATTTTTCGTCAAAACGTAAAAAAATGACCCACAACATTTGACTGCTATAGGCATATTTATATGGTCCCTGAGCATCGTTTCATTGGCAGCGTATGACGTTTGCAATACAATTTAAACCTATGGATATAGCATGCAAGATTCACAGTAAAATTCACATTGAAATGTTTCGTGCAGCATGAAAAATTCACTATAGAAAGAGGTTCTGCAATGACAAGATAATAAATATCCACTTTATAGTCTTCACATCTACATCCCTATAAGAACATCTACTACAACAAATATCCTGTATACTTGGATAAAACATTTACCTTATAGTTTTCACATCTCCATCCCTATACGTACATCTACTCTAACAAACATCCTCTATACTTGGTCCCCATTATTCTTCCAGAGTACGCAACATGAAAAGCGTGATCGCTTACCCCAGGCGACAAGGATGCGCTTGAGCATGAAGCACGTCTCCGACGTGGCAAACACGTGCACCAGCATCTGGTACATGTTCGAGGCCTCGACGCCCATCCAGGCGAGGCACGCGAGCAGAAAGTAGTGCGTGGCCACGGCCGTGCCCATACACAGTTCGAGTCTGGGGAACCGCTCGTGTAGCGAGCCCACCAAGAAGGACACGTTCAGCAGGAGCATGGCGGAACACAAGTTGAGCAGGATCTTGCCAGAGCGGTCCTTGTTGAGGCATCTGACAAAGGACGCGTACGGGACAACATACCACAATGGGTTCTTGCAGATTTTTACTGAAGCTAATATGCTGTTAGAAAGAGACGGTGCAATTTAGTCGCGTTTAAGGCGCTGCATGATCAGTCGTATCTTCAGGCGAATTGCAAACAATATCAGCGCAATCACAGCACTTAGTAAACGTGAACTAAAAAAGATACAAATAAAGCAGCAACACAGTCTTCCACAAGCTCACGCATGTAGATAACATTGTGAGGCTGTAATCTATTCTATTATTTCCCATATATTATTTATTAGTTAGGCTTTCATTACATCTTACTGAAGATATTTTAACTATGCGATGTTGAACTACGGCAACAGCGAATTTAAGCGACATGAGATCATAGATACCACCTTCACCAGAATGAGCCTAATGGTTAAATCCCCTTATTAGAGCATCTTGTACAGTGTAGTCTTAAACTGCAAGTTCCCTTCACAGCCGAATGTAGGCCTACAGATTTTTGCAATCCTGCGGTAACCTCAAAGAATAGAAACCTATAGCATTGGGGACACGTCATTGTACTTTCTGGTTTGCCAAAACGTAGTGTAACAATTATAATATCGATTGCACTCTTCTTATAATTATTTACTACGCTTCCGGGGCACACACAAGAAAAAGCGTGTCCTTCGAACTGTCCATATAGTCTAAGGACGCCTATTCGGACACCCTTCACCACCACTGAGTAGATATAGTAGGTCAGACTAAACACGGGACTATGAGGCGATTGATGCTTTGAAGAGAAGGAGGTAATGTGGCAGTACGAGCTACCAAACTTTCAGTTTCAGAAGCTCACCTGAAAAGGGAATAGGTCAGTATGGTGAAGAAGAGGCCCACGACAGACATGATGCAACCCACGTAGGATATGAGCGAGAGAATCCGGTAGTGGTGACGTGCCGTGACCATTCCCGGGACGGGATCCTAATAAAGAAACGGTTCGCAAAGTAGTGCGTCAATATAAAACTCAGCACGCCCTTCAAAAACTCAAAATTGACGTGAAAGTTGAGTGTTCTAATTTAGGGCGGGTCATAGTTCGCAACACTAGAAAATTAGCTTGCGCATCGCCCGCATTCATGTATTAAAACGTCACTATTATTGATTTTTACAGCTGCTTCGCCACTATGTTCTGAGGTAGTGGTACTCATGACAGCCATATTTTCCTTATGTGTTATTAGCATCAACAAACAAACAAGGAAATGCTCATTTTAGCGTTATGAAACTAGAGCTAACATTCGTATAAGAAACCAAGTGTCGTGAAAGATGCAACGTGAAATGAGTCTGTAGCAGGTTACGTACCAGGAGCAGTGAAAACGCGGTCATGTGCGTTGAGGTGCACACAGTCACGTTTCCGGACTTGTTTGTCGTTATTCCAGCGGTGGACCACTCCTTACCTGAAATTGAGAACGCTCATTGATAGTACTTTGCCTAGAACTCGTACATACTCATAGTGCCATGAGTGTCTTGGTGTCTGTTGTTTGGGGTGTCATATCAGCCCAATGCTGATGCGTTATCGCATGCACACTTAAGTGGCACGATGGTAGACGAGAACATTCCTTCACAAAAGTTCGGACGTTCATCTCATTAAAAATATACACATCTACAACAGGGTACCCAAACGTTTCGTAAAATAAAACCTAGAAAACATCAAAAAGTGATGTTTCGGGACGTTAGGTTAATTACCGTTGCCGAATTTTGATGAGCATCACTGACACTTATAGTAAGTACATTATTTCCTGCCTGTTGTGCAGCGAATCCATGTTTTGTATTCTCTTGTGCAACGGATAATTTTGACTCGCATTTCGTCCATGAACAAGCGTATACCAGCCCCGCCACGGTGGTCTAGTGGCTAAGGTACTCGGCTGCTGACCCGCAGGTCACGGGATCAAATCCCGGCTGTGGCGGCTGCATTTCCGATGGAGGCGGAAATGTTGTAGGCCCGTGTACTCAGATTTGGGTGCCCGTTAAAAAACCCCAGGTGGTCAAAATTTCCGGAGCCCTCCACTACGGCGTCTCTCATAATCAAATAGTGGTTTTGGGACGTTAAACCCCACAAATCAATCAATCAATCGAACAAGCGTATACCATTGAGCCTTGATAACGCCGGACATTCCGCTCTGTCACTAGACGATAGTTATAGCGCGAGAACAAAACGACGACACAGAGACAAGAAGGACACGAAAGACACTTTCGTGTCCTTCTTGTCTCTGTGTCGTCGTTTTGTTCTCGCGCTATAACTATCGTCATGCCACACGAACTAGCCCAAGCTGCCACATCTCTGTTACTAGAGTGTGCAGCGTAAACGATGTTTTAGTATGTAATTCAAATACAAATAATTTGATGAGGTACATTAGCGCTGTCAGTGTTTTTGTATTCAAATGCATGTAGTAGCGTTATTAATCAGTGATTATCACCGAGCATCTGAGGGTTTCATACAATTCAACGAACCAAGCAGCTTCAAAGTAAGCAATGCTTCTATGAAATGCGACTTCAGTGCTTAGAACTGCTCAGGGCCAAAGTAGACGCAACATCACATGGTTCTTAAGCATGCGCCTCTTATTTATGTGTAGGCTATATATCCGTGTGTTGTAATAAATTTTTTTTGAAAGTGTACGATGGTACTTGTCTTTCCTGTGTTGCTGTGCTCACTTTTGCGCAGAGCAGATGTAAGCGTCGAATACTAACCCAACTCAATCTTACACTTTAGTTCAGTACTCACGGCGCTCATTCCAGAATGCGCAGATGCGTCTCTCCGCGTTGTAAGTCGGGTACGAGTAGACCAAGGGTTCCGTCAAGTTTTCGATCTTGTTGTCGCCGATCTTGGCGGAGAGCACGACTTGTCCTGCGAGCCACACGAAAGAAGATGCTGCTGTTTTAAAATACTCGCGGCCAATTTAGATGAGCGACAATTCGGAAGCAAAGGAAAATAAATTGAGGGGAGTGATTTCCTCTGTTGCACAATATCTAACGACAACAGTTTCCGAATCATCAAGGGCTACAATTTTTTTTTCATCATTCGTAACAGCGCTGTGAAGAAATGAGATATTGTTTAACATGGGGTGTCGTTGGAGCCAGTGTTTTCAGGAACATTAAGAAAAAGGAAGCTTTAAAGCAGTGACCTTACAAAAAAAGCAAAAAATAAGTTGGTTGGAACGTTGGCTCTCGCGAAAGTGCCTAGTTAATGGCAGCGCTGTACTAGAGAGCACTGGTTCCTAGATGCTCTAATTCTCAGCTTCGAATTACTTCCACCAGTTCTGAGTTGAACGTTGTAACATGAATTGATGCAGTCAACACTTCTCTTTTTTTAATTGAATGGCTGAAGAAAAGTATACTTGACCATGACCGCTGTCGTCAGTATAGTAAACAAAAAGTAATCATATTGATACTGAGCCAAACTGTGAGCTTCTAAAATACCTTCTAAAAAAACAAAACAAGAGCAAACATTGAAAATATTCTACTTAAATACAACTCTGTTTCACTTGCAGGTGGTACCAGTATATTAATAAACTATCGCCATGTGTCGCCAAAACATGATGATATCAATGAAGTTTTAAACACCCTCAAACACGTCTAACTCGACGTGACAAAAAAAAGAGAGATAAGTTCGTGTGTTGTGCGTAATTTGTCGATCTCGACTGCCTAAACGCTACACTTGTATAACTACTTTATTAAACTGAATTGCGTCCCGCTGGTTTATATTAGTGCTATGCTTGCCAGAGCATTTGTCTTTGTGGGGCTCCTATGAGACATGCTTCCTACAGACTGTGAATGCTTATGGTTGCCGGACGCTGCATACTTAAGGCGAGAAATTCCCCGGCGTTCAGCTAGTGAAACTTTGAAAGATTTAATCGCGCTTTGGCATTGTAGGGACAACCAAAAAGGTGCCGACAGTATTGCCATTATTTCTCCAAATGATGACACCACTCAGACACGCCATCACATGATGTCGAGATGATGTCGCGAATTTTTGTGATCTTTGACTTCACATGATGACATCAAGGTGAGAAATGTTTGGTGACGTATGCCACATGGACGTTAGAAACACTTTATGCACCTGCCATGTTTCGCTCAAGGTCCCGCTCAGTAAGACCTAAACTTAAACTTTTGCTGCAATAAATTCACGAAGCTTGTAAGTTTGCGAGGAAATGGAGGACTTACCTGCACTGACCAGAGAACCGGGGTGGTGTCTAACCGGTCGAAAGAACTTGTCGTTGCGGTAGGAGATGAAGGCGATGCGAGGTCCTTTCTCCACTTCGTGTATGGGGCGGTACGGCTCACCGGACGCCAGGAGCGAGCTGTTGATGGCCATCGACAGGGCCTCAAACGGGATGGTGATCACGATGTTCTGCGCCACGCACGGAAGTAAAGAATGCACGAATATATTATGCAATTTTAGAGTTGAGCTTCAGCTAACTGGCGTGTATTAACGACTTGAGGTACATCTAATTGCCGCAGTAAACAACGAAGCATGATGTGAAGGAAGCAAACAGCGCGTGGCGCTAAACATCACCTGGAGATTTACTCCCAGTAAAATATACTATTCACATGCTGCACAGAAACCGGTGCTAAAGGAAAAACAAAACTCAGTTTTAAAACGCCCCCTGAATCCACTACCAGGCTTTCTAGCCATTGAACTTTTACCTGCCCTGTATAAATAAACAGCTAAATGCGTAGAATTACGTCTCAAATTGCGCGTTCTTGATAGAAAAAACCAGTGACGGAACACTTATACAACTATCAGCCGCTTTTATTGCGCAATATGCTCCGAGTATTACGAGCTTTGTCTTATGCAATAAAACACTTAAACGGCAAAGCATATTGTGAAGAGTATTCACTGAGGCAACGAGTTCATTGAATGATCAGTTGCTTTATAAAACTGCATCTTACACGAATAGAAACATGAGCTCTTTTTTTTGTTCACGTTTGTTCTATAACGTGGGGACATTTTGATGGCGCGAACTTTGTGCAGCAATGTCATTGAATGACATTTTGAAGTCCGAAGGCAATGCTGTAACTTCATGCGGCTTTGATAGAATTCTGGCCATCTCAAACGAACGCTGCTTTTCTCATTTGTCAATCTAACGAGAAAAAGCACTGGAACGAGCGTCTCGCAAGCACCCTAGAAATTGTGAAGGCACAACCAAACCCTTTGGTGTAGGCATTGTCTCCGGCTATGTTTCCCAGACACGATGTCAAATAACCTGAATTTCTCTCAATTGCTGTTCATTTCTGTTTCTCCGGAATTTTCATAAGTGAATACCTATAATTTTTTAGAGACTTTGCTGATTAATACATCACGAAAACAAAAGCTACTCGTGTGAACATCACAAACATGAACAGAGCGATGCGACAATTTTCGCAAAATCTGGAGGTGACCCGAATCTTTGACTTTACGTGTCAGTTAGAGCACCGCTCACGCATCCGCGTTTGTGAGCCGTGCAGTACACTTGCGTGTATTAACCTTGCGAATCCCGAAGGCCACGTACAAATAAACGCGTTCTTGAGATGTGCTCCACCAGGTACCGCAACCACTACAACTACTTTCAAGAACCGTGTGCTCTTTCAGTGACCTCATTCAATTCACCTTGATAAACTATCCTGATAATTATTTGCCACTATCTTATATAAAATTGAGGTGCAGTTTCTCAACTGTTTAATATTTTTATTTATTTATTTATTTTTCATTTATTTATTTCAATACGCTAAAGGTCCTACTGGGCCTCACATAGGAAAATGGGATTCAAGTGAACAGATACATTTCGAACAAAGTTAATAGAAAGCAAAGTAGCGTAAGGAAAACAAAAAGACGAAACAGCGAGAACACAGAATCATAGCATCAAGTTAAATACATTCATCAACATCATACCAATACATACTCATGAGGGAATGTTTTTTAGTAACGATGCAAACCGTTTTAAACATTACATCGAAGAACATTCAACATATTTCATGAGCATATAACTGTGAACAAGGACCAGAATTATTATTACCCGTTTTTTGTTTTTTTTACTGTGTAAAGCTCACGTAGCTTTGACCTGCCTCCGGGATAGATTCATGATTTACAAAGTGACGACGTCGTGTGATGAATCCATGTTACGTTCCATTACGTGATGTCACTGTGACACCTTGGTGACATCGTTACTTTTGGCTACCAGCCACTTCACGATTACGTCTTAGGGTGACGTAATCTCGTGACGGCGATATTATTCCCCGCACGTGTTAAGGCCAACAGTCTCTTTTCGCGTTTGATGAGCCACATAGGGCTCAGTTCGCCTAAGAGGGGCACTAAATAGAAACAATGACTTAATTTACATTTGCAAACTGTACACTGAGAACTGTAATGTGAAAAGTCTCATTAACATTAGCTCATTGTTAACAGAGAAGCTTATGGATGTAATGTTTTCTTTAAATATTGCGCTGAAATCTGCACGCATGATGTCGAAATTTTCAAAATGTACTTTTCGTATTTTGGCGACATTGGCTGAATGAAATGCTTTGAACTGCAGTATGCTAGGTCCATGGCATTCAGTAATAATAATATATCCTTTTTTAACCAATTTTATGCTACGTAGGACCCAGTAGACACCATCAATATTTATGACGTCATGGTGTTTGGTGCGGAATCATCAAGATGGCGTCTCCACCTGCACCTATGTTTCGCGCGTTTTCATGCTCACCGGGCGTCGTGTCGCAGTAAAAGTGGTCTTTACGGGATCACGAAACAGTACTTTACTAATACGCGAGAAATTGTTTTGCTTTTTAGCGTCCCCTTGACAGGCCCCTGAACAACCTGAAAAAAACACAATAATGTTTGCGTTGTTCCCTCCTGGCATGTCACCTTTCTTCAGCAGGTTTCGTGAAGCCAGCAGCATTTGCACGTGTCGTCAAGGGGAATTTATGTGATTCTTTAAGAGAAAAGAAAAGTGAGCCCCGTAACTGTCTGCATCAGAGAGCGACACCTCAACAGTAGCTCACGGGGTATCGGGGTAAAGGAGGGATTAAAAGGGCAGGATTAAAAGGTAAAAAGATAGAGAGAGGAAGGAGAGAGTGAGGCGCAGGGACAGAGAACGACAGAAAACGACGGAAGTGGAGAGGAGATAAGAGAAATGGACGCGGTCACAGGAGTCCGAGGACGGGCCACCAATCGGCGAGAGCTCTTGTCGGCGTCAGGAGATGGCGTAGGGAGAGCCCAGTCGGCCAGAGCTGCGTTGTCGTCGGAGATCGCGGGGGCACAACCGGTCGGCACGAAATCCAGAAAGCGAGTCATCAAGGGGAACTATTCTTTCGATTGTTCTGTGTACTAATTATATCGTGATTAGTCCTCTGCTGTGGTTCGCCATGCAGTCACACATCTATCGTGCTTTGCGCCCCGATACAAGTACGCGCCATCACCTTACTTCTCCGTTTTCTGCGCTTTCGACTGCGCAAGCAGGTAGATTGATAATAGCGTTTAGCCAGAAAATACCACATTAGGATAGCCGCAGCGCTTAGGGAAGACATTGTCTACGTCTTTAGCGAAGAAATCAGTGGCAAGAACAATAGATCGCTCGCAGAAAGTACAGCAAAAGCGAGAAATAAAGGGTTCTCTCAAAATTAAACGAATAATACCTTCTGCGGTTTTTCGTCCCGAAATTACGATCTGAATATGAGAGATGCCGTAATGGAGGGCTTCAAAACAATTTGACCATTTGGTGTTCTTGAACTCGCACTGACATCACGCAGTCCACGGGGGCCTCTAACATTTTACCTCCATCGAAATGCGACCGTCACAGCCGGGTTCGAACCCGTAACCTTTCAGGCAGACGCCGAGCACCGTAGTCACTGTTCCACCGAGGCGGGCCTCTTATCTTTAAACTAGGGGTGGTTTAGGGCTTAGAGTTTCCTAATAATACACTAGAGGGAAGTCTGGCGCTGGTGTCTATGGGAGCTGTGATGGAAGGCGCTTCAGCAAGCATTGTAATAATAGATAGGGCATGAATTTGCCTAGCCCTTCTATTTCACATTCCGTCTGGCTTCGCGAAGCTGGAAGCTGCTTTGCCACCAAACAGCAATCAGCAAGAATTTATTGGTTACGCTTTACTACCCTGATCTTTTAGGCTCACCAATTGAAATGCAGTCACAAACTTCAAAACGGTTTGTTTTTAATTGAAAACAAAAGCGAAACGCTACAATAAACGAAGCCAGAAGTGCGTTTACTGCCCGCAAGCACGATGACTAAGCAAATCCATGTACTACCCATCATTTTGATGGTCGCTGAACGATCGCAGCGCCCCAGTCTTCTCTAGTGAATTTTAATTATTCTCTATGGTTTAGTGGTCCTTTAAAAGACGTGGTTGCACTCACGTCTCTGTTTTCTTGCTCGTCGCCGTCTCCAGAGAAGTCCTCGTGCAGGTAGTGGTCTCCGTTGGAGCGCAGCGAAAAGCTGAGGAAGTCCTGGCCTTGGGACAGAAGCTTGGGCGACCAGGCAACCGCCTTGACCACAAGGTTCTCGTTCTCGATGATAAGAGCACCGGATCCGAGTACCACCTCCGAGGTGAACCTCTCCACCACCGAAACCAGCCTGCATGTCACGCAATCCGTCAGCCGATCCCTAACGTCACCGATGTTTCAATCTCTGCCGTTTATTCCCTTAATGGCTTTTTTATGAATCAGAAAAAGGAGTGCAAGTTTAAGCGTTTGTTTTCTTCGTTAGACACAATACTAATGAGAACTGAGATTGCATCCTGAAGTGTTAGTTCGTACTGATATCGTGTTATGAACAGTACATACCGTAAAGTGTCAGAAATAATGTTGCAATAGATAATACGGCGTCAAAAACAAACAAAACTTCAGAAAGGAAAAAAATAGTACTTGTGCTGATCACCACTACTCCAGACGCGTGGCAAAACTGCTTAGCCTTCTTGACTACTACTCCTGTAGGCATAAAAATACGCTACGTCGCCATTTTCTCAATAACTCATCCTACATTAAACAATATTAAAACACTCCCACTCGTTCAAACATTATGACCATATTAATACTACTGGTAGCGGAAGAACTACCCCTATGAATATTGATCGGTTGATTGTACTGCACGAGGTTACGCCACAAAGCTACTAACCACCGGCTTTGGCAACGTATTTGCATACTGTCATTTTCTGTCCTTTTATTGTGAATATATGATATTTTCTATTATTTTGTATACTTTCTGGCGATTATTTTTGTTGCGATCATTTATCTTCTGTTGTATGGTCTCCTTTCTACTCACTGCTACTTCGTTGGCGTTGCGTGTAACTCCCGACGCTGTCATTTAGCTGTCGCTTCGATGGCTTCTACAACTGAATCAACCCTTCAGTGACGCTGACGTTCACAGGCAGCTGGCGTTCTAGACACGCTCGTCTATGCGTATAGAACAGTGTCGTGGAATGGGTGCCTCCATCCCATTCGAACTAAATTCCGGGGAATTATAACTTGCCGTAGTTCCATTTCTCTGCATTCCTCAGAATGCAAAAAAAAAGAAGAGAACTTAGCCCATTCCCACTCCTGCAATCGCCGGGCATTGCGATTGCACTCCTGTAATTCGTCAACGTAAGAAAGGCGTCTTGATATTTTTATCGGGTAAAAAGTGCACGCTCCCCAGAGCTCGTGTCAACAGATGCATTGAGAACCACAAAAGTGCGCCAAACACTTCACCAGTGTCAAATATCTCATGCAGTCCTACTAATAGTCATGGTGCCATTTCTCCCATTACCTATATAGTTTCTGCGAAATATGGATGCTTGAACGATTGGTGAAGTTTTAATGTTGCCTAAGCCTAAATGTGTTAATCATGTAATATTGCTTTAAAATAAAGGCATAGTGTATTTTTATGCTGAGAAAACAAGACTAAGCAGTTTCGCCACGCGTCTCGACTGGTCGTGAATATGAAAGAAACTCCTATTGAGCTGATGGGGAACAAAACAGTTTAGATCTGGTAGTATTAGTTGGAACGTTGCCCCGTTTGCCACCGTGTTCCTTTGAATCGAATTCAGAACACTGGGCCGCACTGCTCGTCAGCACTATAGCTCGTAGTTGTCGAATTCAAGGCTCTGGCTTACTAATGTTATGAGTTAAAAAAAAACAGGACGTAAGCGAAAACGTGCTCTATTTTCTAACAAAAGACGTAATTTATTCACATTCATTCCACGCAGAACGAGCTAATTTCATTGTCCTTTAATTTCTCGTAGCGTTGTCCCCATACTATTCCCATACCATTCAGGGGTCTCGATAATATGGATTGATTCTGGAGTCATTCCAATTCCGGAGTGGCAACTCCAATCAAACGAGCATGACGCCTACGTGGGACAAAACGTGTGCCACGCCAGCGCGATACATAAATGAGTCCGCGGCTACAAAGACGATTCGCAATACACAATACTTCACTCTACGAGATAGACACTTTTAGCTGAGCGTTTACAATTCGCTCCGGTCAGACGGGCGTATGCTAACGATATACAGGGGAACACGTAGAAGCAATTATGTTGCGCGTAACATGGTTTATGACCATGCGCGTAGAAGGAGCTGTAGCGCGCGTGCGCCGATCTTTCAAGCGTGCAGCGGAATAAAAAAAAAAGCATGCATACGTCGTTCAGCTACGAAGTCTATTGAGCGAAGCGTGAAGGGGCGTGAAGGCACCGTCACTTTGCAGCCAAGCTGACCGCATCTCTGAATGACGCGCTCGTCGTAAACGCGTGCTCTATGCAGTTTTCTACACACTATCGGGGCGCTACAACTGCGCGTGGCTGAGCCTAAGCCACAGTGTAAGTCTCCCACTTTGGGTGGGGAGACTCATGTCCTGCGTGGGAGACGCGATAGAGCAGATGAAGTAAGAACGGCACCCATCCGTAGGACCACTGATGGCAGCGGATACCTATCGGCCGGCGATCGTATAACTACAAAAAAAGTTTGGCGTACCATTGCTATACCAAGCGGCGAGGCTGATGGCAGCGCTGACGTTCTGCGAATGTCACGTTTCTCACTAGCCCATAGGCTGAATTGACTATAAATAGTAGAGAGGCCAGGGAAGTCAATCTGCAGGGCGACAACCCTGCTTCACAGGAAGAAGCCGTAAGCTTGGTGGAACATGCCGCGAAAAGCCAAAAACTCTTTGACCGCTCTTAATCGCAGTGGTACTGGTCCCCGTCGCCCTATAGGCCTGTGTTCCGGGGACGGAAAGGCGAGGGCCCTCTTACGCGGCGGATAATAAAGCTGTCATCAAACGCAAAACGTGCCACGTGGCAGCTTTAGTTGCTGAAAGGGGTTTTCACCTTACGAACTCAAAGACGAAGGGAGGACTGAAATAGTCAGATAACAAGCTCCCAAATCGCGGCAGAAGATTATTTTCGCTCAACTATAGCGAAAAACCCTAGCGTGTTTCGGGACATGACTGAGCATTTCACTGCGCTGCAGCTCACATTTCCGTGCACCGAGCCATAGGCAGACCTAGTTTCCCGAATCCTGCGCTAGTACATTCCCATGAGAATGCGGCAACACTGCAAGATGTGAAGCGGCCACACTACAAGATGCGACGCCGAAATGCACCTGTAGAGCGAAATCTGCAACAATAACAAAACAAAAACGAGGCTTTGCAGCATTTAAACATCCCTTTTAGTACTGTTTGGTCATGCTTCGCATTTCTTGTGGTGTCAGTTTTGGAATATCCAATGCGAATGAATATCTTCAATGCACAAACCTACCTTTATTTTATTAGCGGTTTTTATGGTGCAGTTATAGTTACAGTTTGTATACAGTAATTTGTTGCGCACACACTACTTATGCGAGGATGCTTCCAGTGACGTTCCTAAAAAGCTGCGTTGATTTTTTTAGTACAACGTTGTAGGCCCGTGTGCTCAGATTTGGGTGCACGTTAAAGAACCCCAGGTGGTCTAAATTTCCGGAGCCTTCCACTACGGCGTCTCTCATAATCATATAGTGGTTTTGGGACGTTAAACCCCACATATCAATCAATTATCAATGATTTTTTAGTACAACAAAATTATTTAGTACGTATCGCATGCATGGTATGAAGTGTTTAGAATAATTTTACGACGATTTAGAGTACGATCTACTGTACCATAATAAAGCAATAAGCTGTCCCAAGCCGCAGAACAGGAACGCGGAAACGTACAAAGGATTACGCCAAGATGTGCCTTTAGAAAAATCATTGGACGATTCAGAGTATGATGTGCTTAGAAAAAATTGTGAACGCTTCAGAGCACTGTATGTACTCTACTAGGGGAGAGCCGTTAGCTGTCGCAGTTATGCACAATCAACAAGGAAAATTTCTTTAGAACAAACTCTCAACAATTTAGATTACAATAGTTGGGATAGAGATACGCTGTCCCAGTGCGTGTGTTTAGAAAAAGTGTTTAAGGATTTTGAGTATTTTTCCTCAACTATGGGATAACAGTGAGCCGCCCTAAAAGGATGAAAAAGATAGTGTGTGTAGAAAAAGTTGTTAATGATTTAGAGTACTTGATACTCTACTATAGGAGAGCTGAAATCCATCGCGTGGGCCTCACACTTGATGAGGCCGCATCGGCAGTGCAAGCCAAAGGCGGAGAGACAGAACGTGTGTTTAGAAAAAGAAAATGTTTGACGATTTCGAGAACTTCGTACCCAACTATGGGAGAGCACTGAGCCGTCTCGCAAAAACCAAAGAGATCACATTTTACAGCGTTTCCCTCGCACGCCCAACACGCGTTTAGGAAAAGTGGGTAACGATAGCAACACAGAGAAAACAAAGTTGAACGCTAAAAGGCAGACACTCATATCTGCACCACACATGCTACGCTAGTTTGCAGACAAATCCACCCTGATTGCCTCGAGTTCTTTGATTGTGGCTTTTAAGTATTTGTTTAGGAGATTGTTCAATTTATTTAATTGTCTTGGAATGGAAAGAAATGCACAGAAAGCGTGAATCATTTATCCTATAATTTTATTTCTTAGAACTGCCACCCGTTTGCAGTGGACACGCGTCACCAAGAGTGGTCCCTCAGTATGAAAGTAACAGCAATTTCACTCACCCGTTTGTGTGTCACTCTATACGTCCCACGTACAGTTGTCATCAAGCTCGAAACGACCACTCCCCACGTGATCTGGACTAGTTCTACTGATACCAGCCGCAAAGCACTGGCCACTGTTGCCAATAAAATGTCTCCTTGTGCTTGGGTAGTAGGTCGGCATGCATGGGTGACACCTCGTAAACAGAACTCGGAACTGCGTTAGGCTTGCGTCAATCAAAGAGTTTCAGCACGTGCTGCGGAGTGTCTCCATCAAGTTTGATGACGACTGAAAATATCATATAGATATATCGTTCCAGGGTGTCACATTAGGCTACCATGCAAATGATATAATATATATCAATATATGAATTATAATTTCTCGCATTCTAGAATCATAATAAGGTTATCGAGAATTCTGGATTAATTTTTGAAATTCACGAGCACCGAGCGACTCGGCCTAGTTATCAGACCACCCTGGCAAATACAACCGTGAGTTGTCGGGAAACCTTGATAAAATATATAAAGTGGATCGAATGCGTAAAGGTAAGAGTTGTATAAGATAGAGTACACATTAAGACAAATATTGTATTGAAATTTGAGTAATGTAGCATGTATAACTGTATATAAAGCAATTACACATAAAAGCTCATGTAATCGCGGCTCTTTGCGGTTTTCGGCAGATCAGGTCTCAGCCACGCGCTGTTTTTCTACGCGGCACCACAGGAAAAACGAACATTGGCTTAGTAATGCAGAAAGGCACAGGAATGTCGAAAACGTATATATGACGGATAAATTGGTTAACTTCAGAAGGAAAGTAGCACCCTCCTCAGGTGTATTGAAAAACCTCTAGCTCGATTTTCACAGTATGCTGTGTTTGCTGTGCACGGGAATGAAAGATTTGATTTCTTTTAAGCATAGCGTATTCCTATGTGGACATTAGGTACGCCCAAATTTTGTAGGGGCTGTGCAACTTGTTTCAAGTAGCCATTGAAAGCATTCACTGAATGAGCTCGTTGCCTCATGATTTCACCGTCGCAAAAAGTTTTAGAATCCGTCCAGTATAAGCGGAGTTACCAAGATTTGTCGCACGCTGCAATTGCAGTCTCTCTTCTCTGGTCCCGACGAAAGCACTGAAAGGTAAGCATGGAGTGATGGCATGGGGAAAGAAAATACGTCATGCGCATCCCATGACCTTGAACACTTTTTCTATATTTTTTTTTCGAATCGTACGCTCACTCGTGGGCAAGTCGTGGCCTCCCGCGGCAGCCCCTGTAACGCCCGAAAGGGCCATGCTCACACCAGCCAATGACTGATGCAGCGGTTGTGTCACATGATTTCTTAGCTTGTTCCATCATTTATTGAGAGAAGAGAAAGCACTTTCTAGCTGACTGAGAATTGTGAATTCCAGGCTGCGTGCAGCGCTATAATATTTGGCTCGCGTGTACTCGGTAGCCGCCACTACCTATCGGCAGCGTTTTCTGACCAGGCTCAAATAGTGTTGCAGGGCCCAATTGAGATACGCTAAAATAACGTGAAAATCTGCATGGTGACGCCCTATTTTTTTCGCCACACGCACTCTCAGTCTTAGTTCTCCCTCCTGATACGCAAGCTGTGCGTGGGAAAGGAAACATTCATTTGTGATGCTTTAGCATCCTCTCCACTCCACCTTGTTTCTATTATGCTCTTAATTTTCTATTCATATGAATTCAAGAACCCGAAAGACCAAAGGGGAGACACTGCCCATAAAGTATTAGTGTGTAGCTTAAACTACCACTGTTACTTGTGTGCCAATGGCCCGCCTAATATAAAGCTGCGAAGCTTGAGCAGTTTTCTTTTAATGTAATGTTCTCACCCAGGTGGTGGGTGCAGTTCAAAGGTGTACTTACTTTTCGACAGCCAATCCCTTTGCATCTCCTTCTTCGATTACGCTGTCGTTCAGTGCGAGGAAGTTGCTGATCACGTGAATCATGGCTTGCGCAATCTGCGTGGGAATGAACGCGTAATCTTAGTTCACACACGAAACACGATTTTATACCATACTAAGCAATGTACGCTTACTTTCAAGTCGCTGTACCACTCCGATCTTGTTATAACGATACCTAACTGGGAGCAAGACTTCATGCCGCTGAAAACTTCGCACTATAGTTCTCAGTTGTCTCTACTTCTCCAAATCTCGAATAATAACGCCTCGCCATGATAGGAGCCAGTATTGTTGCAGTCGTCTACTTTTTCATTACAACTGCCATGGGCTATGAATATGCTTGTGAGTTGGTGAGATAGTTTACATACAACTGTCTTTCCGAATGCCCCATTAGAAAAGTCAAACTGAGTATCGTACATTGCACCCACGGTTACGCGTACGCATCCCTTGGGAAGAAGGCACCTGGGGAAGAACGAAACGTTACAATGAGTTTTAACTTGCAAGTAATCTCAACAATTATAAGTTTAATGTGACAGAAATATTTTCGCCTTCATGATTTAAAGAAGTTCAGTTAAACGAAAAGCTATGTGATTGTTTGCAGGGCCTTATTCGAATATAGGTCACAGCATTGCTCAATAATTATTACGTGAGTTGGGTGGCAAATTAACGGGGGAAAACGAAAGCATTTTTTGAGGTTGTCAAGCTTACAAGGTATGGCATTAAAGATCATAAACAAAGAGGTACGAATACTGAACAAACGGACAAAGGGTGTGTCGTTGTAGCTAACGTTTCGACAAATGGTGCTGAGATTTCCAAGAAAATGGTCTTGAGCTCTTCGAGGAAGCAAAATCGTTGTGTTTCTTATGGAACAAAAAAACAAAAAAATCACAGCATATCCACAGAGTGAGTGATAATGAGTGGAGCGAAGCGTCCGTCAGCTGTTCCGCACTTCTGTTCATCCATACGTCCATCCATGTGTCCATCCGTTCGTCCGTCTGTGCGGCCGTCCCTCAGTCGGTGCATTCGTCTGCGCATTCGTCCATCCGTCCGTGCGACCATCCGTATGTCCGTCTGCCTGTCCGTCCGCGCGTCCACACACATCTGTCCCTGCGTCCGTCCATGCGTCCGTTCAGGCATCCATCCGTCCATCAGTCCGTTAGTGCGTCCGTCTGTGCGTCCGTTTATACGTCCGTCCATGCAGGTGTCTGTCTGTCTGTCTGTCTGTCTGTCTGTCTGTCTGTCTGTCTGTCTGTCTGTCTGTCTGTCTGTCCATCCATCCGTCCATGCGTTCGCTCATCTGTCATTCTAGTGAGCACTTCAAGTACCGCTATCTCGCATATTTTTATCATATCATCATATACAAGTACTCTCTTACAGCGGACATTCCAACAACCAAACGAGAGGTGTCTACCTACTGCTACTATACTTACATCGAGGAGGCTCGACCCACGGCTTCAAAATATTTGCCCCTAAATGTGTTAACGTTTTTGAGTACTTGGTGCTCTAGTATAGGCACCTTCCGCTGAGCAGAGGGAGCTGCGTTGCTGGCACTAGCCGAACCTAAGTTCGCCAACGCTGGCCACCAGGGTCACTAAAGAAAGAGACGCGCGCACATGTGTCCCCGTGTATCCCTGCTGCAATCCGCCCACTCACGCGGGCAGGGGGACACGGGCATCGCGTTCCTTTTTGACTGACCCCAACCTATTATTCCGTTTTTTCTCCGATAGGCATTGCGTTCTGGCGCTGCAGTCACACTGAAAAACTTGACTGCACGGTACCTATAAGAGCGCATAAAGACGCCCCATGGGCCTCACACTTGATGAGACCTTGTTGGCAAAAATTACTGCGTGAACGGACGAGAAGTTGTTTAGAAAAAGTTTATTTATACTATGTAGAAAAAAACAAACGTTTCATAACATTCCGGTAATAGGGCACATACACTTATGCTCATCTATGTATCAAACATCACTAAGCTGCAAGGAAGACTTCATTGCTCTAATGTACACGACAATGTTGACATACGTGTACACAAAAACTTATGGGATATCATAATACAGTGAATGGTATAACGATACAATCAACGCAATGAAACACAATTGGTTACAAACGAAATCATGAATAACTACTTAACGGGTACTGCTTAGCCGCACGTAAATAGAAAAATGAGTTTCAGCCTTTCGTGTTCAACATTGACGAAAGGGCACGACCAATGCCGCTTCCCGAGGACGAAAAGCTCCTCAGAAAGGAACGCCAGGATCTCTCGTGTCAGTCGGCCCAGTATCGGCCACAAAGCACGCCAGCGGCAGTTCGCAGCCACGGCCTCGCATCGGTTTCGGCAAAGGCTGAACAGCCCCGCAACTATTAAAAGAGCCGACAAGCACCCGCGATGGAATCGGCCATTGGACACGAATGTCCGCACACCCTGCCCCCGAACACCAGCATGAACCGCACGCCAAAAAAGGCGGGAAGCCACACATTCAATCGTCACATGTCGATTGGTCTCGATCACGACGCAATTGGTGCAAGTGCAAGTGTGAACCACCTGCCATCGCTGGAACCGATCTCGGATGGAAAGCAAGCCCCAGCCCAACCACCAGATAAAGTCCCGGATATGTCCTGGCAACACTGCTACAGTTATGGGTTTCCAAAGCTGTTCATCATAGATTGACGATATTGGCGCACCAAGGGCCACAGCAGGGCAGCTATTGTGTCCACCACTTTAAAGTCGGCCACCTCTATCTCTGGGCACGTAGCCTTCAACTGTAGATGCCAGAAGGGCACGATACAAAGATGGCAGTTCAGTTTTTTTGGGACCTGGGTAATTTGGCTATCTGGCAAGAAGACACGTAGTGGTGGCCCCAGATGATAGTGAGCCAGTGTCTGAGCGGGCGTACTATTGATGCTTGGTATTCGCGGTAAAGTGTGGAGGCACAAGGCAGAAACCGTGACGGAAACATCGGGGAATGCAAAACCACCTCGATCTCGTGGTTGAGTTAATGCCAGACGAGACAATAATTCTGTGCCACCAGACCAAAAAAAAAAAAATGAACTGACGCAGCTTTGCACTTTCTTGGACACGTGGAGCGGTGGTTTTACAGAATGGCAAAGGTACCAAAATTTTCCGAGGTAAACCGCTAGAGCTAAGCATCGGTGTTCCAAGAAGGGGAAGTCGAAGTGTGTGGCTTCTTTTACGTCACTTTGAAGAGTTCGTACACCAAACGACCATATGCTGTCCTGTACACCAAGTGCAGTGAAAATAACGCCTAGAATTCTAATGCTAGGAGGCCGCTGTAAACGCGACGTGATGCTAATACGAGGGTGGGGTAGCCAATAAAGGAAGACTGGCTTTTAGAAATGTTTAACCTTGCACCGAAGATAATACCGAAATGGTGGAAAGTATCAAGGGCACGCTGCAGTGACTGTTCATTATTAACATAGAGAGCAATATAACGCTAACATCTTGACGGCTGATTACAACATTTTATATCATCCCCTTCTATTACAGACAGAAATACATTACACAAGCTTCGTCCACTAGGTGCCAGTAAGGTGAGCGCTACTTCTGAACGTGAATGCTAGGACATCAAGTATGCTGGACGAGGGCATCGTAACAACGCAATTAGTCTACATTACTGTGCGCCTTTTATTCGAGGTTTCTTAAAAATGAAGGTTTAGTGTAGTCTTAGTAGGTTAAGTGAAGGACCGCCATGCAGCGGACATTCCATGGAGTAAACTAGAGGTGGCTAAATACTACTACGACGACTACTACTGCTACCACGTACATCGCAGACGCATGGCCCACGGCATAAGGAGTTTCGCCCCTAAAAGACCCTTTGTCAAATTATTTTCTGACATCCCCGGTTCAACAATATTTATCTCATCAAGTCTCCATCTTCTCCTGATTATCTACCTCGTTGGGTTGGTGGGTCACGCTTATTCGCAAGTGAAAAATGAACTCCGAAAGGCATTCCACAAGAAGAATACAACAGCGCATGAGGGCTTCTTCATGGTGCTTCGTGAACTGGCTGCTTATCGCTGGCTTATCATTTACGAATACTACTTGAACACACGAGCGCACGTAGTTCGCTCACCTTGATGTCCTTGATGGCGTATTCGACGACAGGCTCAATCTTTTCGGCGAAGCTCTGTAGCTGATCCGGGCTGATGTTGCTCGGATCGTGCGTCAGAAACTCCAACTCGGAGGTGATGTTCTCGGCCGTCTGAAAGCTCTGCACGATATAAAAATAAAAAAATACATTGGACACATAGTCATATTATTGTGAAACTTTGAATATCATGACGCGTGCATGAAATGACAGAGAACAATCTCACATGCCTGCTCCGACGATGCAACATCGATTCGGGTGCCTTTACAGGCAGGCATTGGTGGGATTTGAAAGCCAAACCATAAATATGGTTAGATTACACGAGTGGTGTACGGGAACGTTCTCTTTGCGTTATTGTGACAAGTGGTTGATTGACGTATCAAAATCTGACAAATAAATTACGCTCTACAGGTAAGCACAGCGCGACTGAGTTGAGGGATGGAGAACACATACGACACACGACCGCTGAATACCAACTGTGTGGTTGGCGCTCATCTCTTGTCTTAGTCACGTTATGCCATGAACCAATTCCCTCCAATCAGAGCCTAACGGTTAAAGATTGCGTGCACTTTGTGCATACCGAAAAATTTGTCTTTCTTATATTGTAAGCAAGTATCTACGTAGCCGCAAGTCATCCATGTTGCTTTGCAATAATAATATGAAATATCTGGATGGAAATATGGGGCAGTTCTGTTATGCTCATTCCGAAAAAAGAAAAACTGTACTCTTGACGTGGCTTTAGAGAATCGGCATGTTGTGCTATTCGCCGAACATAGAAGGTCCTTCAGTAAAAGACGGGGAGAGAATAATATGAGACAAAGACAAAGAAGGTATCAGATTAATAGCACCCGGCTCTCTACCATACGCTAAGGGTAGGGAAACAAAAATTATCTCTAAGGAAATAAAAATGCAAACGAAATCGTAAAAAACAGGAAGAGTGAGAAAAGGGGAAAAATAATAAGGTGCACAGCTCGGCCTATTCGATAGGCCACTGCCACGCCAACCATTGAGGAAGTCCTCACTTTATTTCCGGTTGGATGCCAGTTCAGTTCAGCCCTCTAACACTGGCTGATTCGACAGAGGTCTTATGTCAAGACCACGGTGTATGTATTTCACACCGTGGTCAAGGAGAGTCATTTCAGCAACTAGCGGCTGTACGCGCTTGCTTTAGCGAGTGCGGGGACCACGAATGTGTGCTGTAGTTTTATCGCTACCGGAGTAGTTGAAAAGAACACTACTTTTTGTGCTGATTCGGAAAGCAAAAATATAATATACAATATTGCAACAGTGCACTTCAATATGAAGTGACGACATACGTACTAGTCAGATGGCTCAACTCTTCCTAACCTCAATATATCTTGCTGTTTCTTAACCACAGTCGATACGACTACCAAGAACAAGATGCGTAGACAAATAAGCACAAATGGCTTATGATGCTTATGAAGTAAGCACAAATGGCTTATGAAAGGTGATGATGTGTAATGACGAGCCAAAGGAGAGGTCAGCCCGTATAGAGCATGTTTCTAGGCTGCTATTATTCACGGGTGTAGAGGGAAATGAGAGAAAAAAAAAAGAGGTAGATATGATGATGATAGGTGGGTATGGTATACGGCCCAATGCGTCACTCTCCACACTGCCTTGTGCGGTGACAGGACACACACAGAAGAATAATGCAGAGAAGGCGTGTACACCCGCAGCCTCTCCTCACCTTGTACCGGCAGTGCTGCGCCGACACCTTCATCCATCCTGTCTGACCACTGGGCAAGAGCCGGCATTTCCGTCTCGCGTACTTGTACTCGCTGGCTGGGTTGTAGGCTCCGTACGGACACTCAACTTTGGCCACCGAACCGTGAGCTGTGGGTTGCCAGTGGAAGGGGCCCTTGTCAGTCTGCTGTAGTTCCTCCGGGCACGTGTCTGTTGGGACAGAAAACGTGTAAGCAGTGGACAAATCCCGAGCCAGTTCCGACCCGAGTGATAGCTCTACGCCGTGTCTGTACGAACTGCGGATAACTTCATAACGAAAGGACGAACTGCGCTTAAATGACGGGGACAAATAAAGAGTAACACACGATGCGCATCGGGTCCTATTTACTTTCCTTCGCCTTTCAAGCGCGGTTTTTCTTTTCGTTATGCAATACCAAAAGGCTGAACGTCGTTCCTTTTTGCAGATCACTGATTCACATGAATTTATCTGATCTTTCCTGTTCCTGTCGATTTTCGTTTGATTATGTGGTGTTGTTTTGTAATATATTCTGCTCTGTGCTTGTAATTATTTGAATTCTTTTGCTATTACCTATTTTGTGTTGGGCGCTTTCTTTCCTCCTGTTTTTTTTTTTTTCAACTCTCCGCTGCACTGAGGATGGTGTGCCTAACTCTCCTCGCTGGCGTTTCGCACGTCAAACAACCCCAGGTGGTTGAAATTTCCAAAGACTCCTCCACTATGGCGTCTCTCGTAATCATATGGTGGTTTTGGGGCGTTTATTCCCACATATCAATCAGCATCATCAATCGTTGGCGTTTCATGTTCATACATTTGTCTCTAACGACAGATGCTGCTATTTCGCTGACACTTCGCCGACTCCGAAAGCCGAATGAGAAGTGACAGCATATCCAAAGATTTAATGATGATGAGTGGGGCGGAGGGTCTGTCCGTCCTAATTCCGTCTGTCCGTCTCTCCATCCGTTCATCCGTCCATCTATCTGTCTGTGTGACAGACAGACACAGACGCTCCACCCCACACATCATGTCTACGTGATTATGCGGTGAACTTCTTGTTTTGACAGCGCAGTCAATCCTCTTTAATCGTCAACTATATGAAAACTATTTACGCCATCTAGTGATAATAATTTCAAGGGCATATACACACAACGTATTTAGCGAAAAATTCCTAAAACTAACTAGAATTTGATACCACTACAACACAACATTACGAGAAAACGAACCACACCCGAAGGAGCTTTGCCTAAAGGATAAGGTGTGGCCCATTGCGTTACTTTAAAACAGACAGGCAGAAGTGGGAAGGCTGTTTTGACTGTTCCGCCCATGTAGGTGCTAGTTGGCGAATAGCCAAGTGTCTTTATCTCAGCATGCCAAGAAGCCACTGATCTTTGTGGCAGTTTTGAACAAAAAAAAAATGTCAACGTCGGCTACCACGAATTTCCGTTAATATCCGATAAAATCCGTTAGTATTCGTTAAAATACCAATAATCAAATAAGAGGGCTTTCCTTCAGGAGAAAAAGAATAAAGCACAAAAGGGGGTGTTGATGACGTTTCAAGAGTTCAATACTGCTCGAGAAAGCCCGCAACACAAGGAAACTAATGCTTTCTCCTCTCAATATATCTACGACCCTCTTATGGTGCCACCGCGGCAGCAGGCTCAACTTAACTATGGGTCACCCGCGATTTTTAGGGCATGCGACGGGCCCCACCTATTCTTTTTGTCGAGCGGCCGGCACTCCGCATAAAGTCAGGGAGGTAATTCAGTGTGTTTAGAAGAAATGTTCGACAATTCAGAGAACGCTTTATTCTACAATTGTGTGTATGAAAAAGTGTTGAGTTGTTAAGAGCATGGGTACTTTACTATGGAAGAACAGAAAGCCGTTCCATTTACATGTGGTGCTTGAAGGTGTGTTTCTAAAATTTATTGTTTAGAAAAAGTGGTTAACAATGTAGAGTACTCGGCACACTACTATAGAAGAGCCAAAGACCGTCTCGTGGGCCTCACACTTGATGAGGCCGCATGGACAAATATTACCGGCTCTGTCTACATTGCTTATGTGTGTTTATAAAAATAGTGTTGAACAATTTCAAGCACATTGTACTGAACTGTGGGAAAGCAGTGGCAGTCCAAATTACTAAAAGCCGTACCAGAAACGGCCTGTGTGATTAGAAAAAGTGGTTGACGATTCAGAGTACATCGCATTCTACTACGAGAGGGCAAGAAGCCGTATCAGAGCATGTGTTTAGAAAAAAGTGGTTAACGATTTGGAGTACTTGGTACTCTACTATGGGAGAGCATAAAAACGTGCCGTGGGCGTCACAGTTGATGAAGCTGTGTCGACAAAAATTACGCTGCCTCGGGTGGAGTCTTTGCTGCACAGAACATGTGGCGCGCCTTACCGATGGAGTTTGGTTTAGAAAAAGTTGTTCACGATGCATAGTACTCGGTACTCCATTATGGGAGAGCAAAATGCCGCCCAGTGGGGTTCACATTTCATGAGACCATGTCGGAAATAGTTCTGCCGGTAAATTAACCCGACTGTAATTCAGCCAATACAATGGCTAACACAGACGTTCTGAACCGACCGAATGGAAAGGAGCTGGAAGGAAAAGCATCAATGTCCTGCAATGGTGTGCTTAGACTTTCGTTTCTTCTTACCAGGTGACGTTTATCTCACGCAGCACTCACCGATTTTATCTTGTCGAACGTTATGTAAACATTTTATTCTCTCTCTCCAAACAGAAGACTACTCCTTTCGACCTCATTCTCGAGAAGCACGCAGTTACCGGGTAATTTTTAGGGGCGAAGCTTCTTATAGCGGCACCCGTTTGTCCCTCGTAGCCGTTGTAGTGTGTAACAAGTGTAACATTTTCACCTCCAAGATGGTGCCGGTGAGAGAATTTCTTCTGTGCGTTGTTGAACAATGAAAAATAGTATTCAATGTGCATGTCGATGGCTGCTAAGGGGGAATGAGAGACAGGAGCATTCGGCTTTTAGTTAACGCGCAGGCTGCGATCACCATTAGCAGCCATTGGCATGTACATTGAGCGCTATCTGACAAGAAAGGGTTGCTACGTTATACTCGCTGGGCGTAACCACCTTGGTTTTAGAAAGGTTTAGCGAGCGTTGGGCCGCAGTGCCATGAATACAGTTAACCAATGTATACCATGAACTCGAGGTGGTTAAAGGTGGGAAGTAGACCCGAAGCGCAAGCCGTGAGAAAATGTGCGTGCGCCACCTCTCGTTTAGTCCTTGGAATGTCCGCTGGACGGCGGTGCTTCTATATGGGGAATATATGATGAAAAGATGCGAGTACTTGGAGTGTTGAATAGATGGACGAACGGACACACAGACAGATGCATGGATGGACGCGTGAATAGACGCAGGGGCGGCTGCATGGACGAACGCAGGGACGGAAGCACGAAGAGACGCACGCACGGACGGGCGGATGGACGCATGGACGGTCACACAGATGGACGTATGGACGAACGGAAGCAAGAACGAATGGACGGACGAATGCTTCGCCCCACTCTCCATCATTTACTCCGTGGATATGCTGCCATTTTTTTCAGCGATCCTAACGCCAGACATACGAAGTGAACCCCAAGATAGCGATCCTCAAGCCACGCTTGAGAGGAACACCGCTTGTTTATTTTTGAGGCGAAGGCCATAATTGCCTTTCTTGACAGTTGCGTCCGCGAGACCTTCCAAACGTTCCTTTCCCGCAAGGTGTCATAGGTTCTCGCAACATCACAATAAAAGCCCACATGACCTTGTCCCACTGACTATGTCGCATCATGACATCCCATGCTACCTAAATTTGGGACGTAGTTATGCCATGTCACATCACGTGATGACGCCTTCCCCCTTCGAGTGATCCTAGAAAAGTGCAAAGAGACCTTGGGATTTTTTCAGACACGTGACCGCTGCAAAAATGGAATGACATTCGCTTGGTTATTGCAAGAAGGTTGAAGTAACAACTTCATTGGAGTAGTTGGAGTATCGTGATCTCGTTCTCGCGAGCTTGTTATGGGGTATAGGATACATTTTCCCGTCATCTTGATGCAGACTTGTAAGTTCATTGAAGTCTGACACTGTCACCTATCGGGGGGTCCGCTTCTAAGCAAAGCGCCACGCGAATCGTTAACCCACGTGCCACTGCATGCCCTTACTTGTTGCAAGGGTTTCTCCACTAAGCCTGGTCCTATACCATACAAATTGCATATCCCCTTGATGGGCTCAGCATGCGCTTTGTTCAAAGTCATTACATGATGCATTGCTCACCTCTCAGCTCGCACAGGGGGCCCCCGTAACCAGGAGGGCAGTGGCAGGTGAAGCTGTTGATGCCGTCCTCGCACTCGCCGCGGTTCTTGCACGGACTTGAGAGGCACTCGTTGATGTTCTGCTCGCAGAGGTTTCCTTCAATAAAAGATGAAACAAAACACGTTCATATGGTTTTCTTCATGGAACGAATTCATTTTCGCGCATGCACGTGCGCATGCGCGTAAACACAGGATTGAGGTGTGTTTTCTGTCCTATACACAAACTTGCACATTTACGTCAGGTGAGCAGACTATCAAAAACTCACTTTCCTGGGTTTCGTTTTTATTGTATTTATTACAAGCAGCTAGGCTCTATACTTTCGTTAGATGAACTCTAGTTGTTTGTTTGTTTGTTTTTTGCGAATACCAATCGGTGAGTTCATGATTCACATTTTCCTGGTGTCGTGACATTTAGTACCAGGTTTTCCGATGATAAGGGCATCAATTTGTATATAAATATTTGAGAAAATATTGTTAAGACCACGTTGATAGCAAATAACGTCTGTTGAAAATTATTTGGGGAAAATAATATCGCAAACATGTTTTTGCCATGGAAAATTCCGTGGCACACTGCGTGTGAACTTCTTTATTTGTGCACTATAAATAGCAATTACTTATTCATAAGCTACACAACGTTCGGCTACGCGTTCTAGCAACCTCAGACGGTCACGAACAATATCCTGTACATCGAATATCAAACTAACTCATCTAGTTCAACTTCCTTCCGCACATTAGTTGCTAGCCGGCCATGCACATACGGCGAAGCGTATCCGAATGGCAAACCGTACGCGGCCAAACGCGGACAACCTTTTAACGACTGATGCCGACGGAGCTATCTGCTAGCGCCACCTAATGTACCCGTTATGACAGCGCGACGACAAAAAGATTAAAGGCACACCACGACAAGTGGGCCCTCCGCTGTGCGAGCACACAGTGAAATATTGCGAGTCCTATTTGATATTGAAATCCTTAGTAATAGATTTCAGGTAATCAGTTTGCAAGATTGCTTTTCTACCCGTGCTGACGTCATCTCGGGAGTTCCCCAAGGCTCCGTCCTTGGCCCATTATTATTTTTGATATACATAAATGACATAGCCGTTAATCTCGCATCTCAAATACGCCTTTTCGCAGACGATTGCGTCATTTACAAACCCATAACCAGCAACAGTGACGTCATTTCTCTACAATTAGACCTAAATAGGCTAACAGAATGGTGCAACATATGGCAAATGGAAATCAATATTTCAAAGACTAAACACGTGCAATTCGCTTCAACTATTCGCCAGAACGCTAATCAATATAAAATACGTGGTGCTAACATTGGCTCAGTATCCTCGATTAAATACCTTGGTGTACTTTTTACGTCAAACTTAAACTGGAATGCGCACATTGAACACGTCACCTCCAAAGCATGCAAAAAACTAGGATACCTTAAACGACGCCTACATGTCGCAAACACTGATACGAGGCTTCGTGCGTATATCTCACTCATAAGGCCTTCTTTGGAATATGCCTCTATAATTTGGCACCCTCATCACGCTTACTTGTCCAATCTACTTGAATCAGTTCAAAATAAAGCAGCCCGATTTATCATGTCTTCATATTCTCACTACGTAAGTGTATCTGCCTTGAAGAAAAGGCTAAATCTTGTCAGTCTTGGCTCACGCAGAAAATTTGCACGTCTGGTGTTTTTTCATAATCTTCATCATGGAAACTCCACATTTGCTCGAGCTAACCTTCTGCCTGCTCCCAATGTATCTACTCGGCGAGACCATGTTCATAAAATAAAACCAATATTTGCACGAACGAACTTGTATCAAAATTCGCCGCTAGTGTTATCAATTACAGAATGGAATTCCTTGCCCTCATCTCTAGTGTCGCTTACAGAATCAACTCTATTTCAAGCTGCCCTAACAGTGTTTTTCGATGGAAACCCTCCTTAGCCCAATATATTCGCATATCTTGTGAACTTGTCACTACTGTTGTATTTGCCTTGTGTATTTTTGTCCCAAACTTTCTCGTTACCGCTTCGCATTGTGCTCTATTTTTATAATGTCACCTAAAGTATTTCATGGTTTTTGTGTGCAGTTTTTACCATTATATGTACACACCTCGTTTTTGTAAACTCACTTGCATCCCCCCCTATGTAATGCCCTCTTTGGGCCCTTAGGGTATTTGTATAAATAAAATAAATAAATAAAATATTCTTATACCGAGACAGGCGAAAGAGGAACACATCAGAAGGAATTAGTGCGAGCCATTGGCCAGCGTTGGTTGTGGGCTTTCAGTAGACTATATATGCCCATACACCCACAACAGGGGCACGCGGGCATGCCCGATGGGAGCTGCACGACACAGCGCATTAGCCGGGACGTCGCACTAGAAGGGAGCTACACAGGCGGAGAGAGTCCAGATGATGTGGAAATCCGGAGCTGCGCTTGGTGTGGGCTGCCGTAGTTGCGTGCAGTATCGCGGACGACTGAGAAGGCGACGGTGACGAAGTGGCGATTCAAAACGCCTGGGACAGGCTAGTCACGCACCACGACATAACGAACAACTATAGGCAAGAAGTGATTAAGCATGCCCACCACCGCGCAAAACCACTTGACGAATGTCAGGAAAGGGACTGGGGAAGATTGCGAACCAGAACACTCCGAAATGCGGTGCACTTAAAACTGAGTAAACTCCAGACAATAATCAGAAGCGATCTGTAGGCTCTTCAAGCACAAACATGTAGCATCTCACAGATTTTAGGAAAATGCATAAAAATCTGAGATATATACTGACAGGACAACGCATAACTGGCTCTTCTCAAGGAACGATGGCTGAGCACTCCGAATTGCTCGATTCTATATTACCAACTGTGGGTATTCTACAGTGCCCGGGCAGCGAAATGGCTCTGGCTTACAGCACTTAATACCCGCGGGCTTGAGCTTCGGCAGACAAACCTTGTAGGTCCTTTTCTGACAAAATCTTCGTTTGTTTTTTTTCAACCGTACATAATAAATGCAGCGCCGACGCCACTTCGAACGCTCAAAGAGACGACGCCTCATTTGGAGCGATAAAGGTGATCTCACCAGCTTAACTTTAACGACTGAGAGTACAGCACTAATTAGTAATACAGCACTAACTAGAGTGCAATTAGCCGAAGTTAGGGTTGATTTATCGTGCTTTCGATTTCTTTTTGCGCAGCCAAAACTTTCACAGACTTTCACATAATTGCACTTTCACAGGATTGCACTTTCACAGGATTTCACTTTCACAGGATTGCTAATAGTTATTTTGTTCATTACTCTCTTGCTGCTGCGTTATTGAATGCTTTTAACGTTTCAATCAAAGTATAATTTAATCCCCCCCTGCGAGCCTGGGGCGTCATTGTTTCTGTGTTTATGCGTAACAACGATCTGTATATAGCGGCAGCTGACGAGCTGGTGTTCGGAACGTCGCTGGTTCGATGCCGGTCGCGTTGGTCGCATTTAGATGGAGGCAGAATGTTTGCAGCCCGTATACTGTGCGATCTCAGTGTACGCTAAAGAACAAGTTTCTGCAACTCTACACGACGGCATGCAGCGTAGTTATGCCAGACTGTTTGCACGAAAAACCGCAGACAGTTTTAGAAGCTTGCTCACCAAACTTCTTAGGCTCGGGTTAAGTTCCTTGGCGTGTAGGTTAGAGGTGCAGCGGTGCAATGTAGCCCACCAACCGTAAGTTTCATGAGGTTAGGGAACCACCCATTATGTTATTATGCCATTTGTCATTCTGTTGATAAGCGAGGCGCCCAGTACACATTTGTCAGGCATTATGCACACTTTGGGGTGCGCAGAAGAGTTTTCAACAGGCGGACCCCAAGGTGCGAGCTCGGGGCGATGGTGGGATTTAATTTCGTGCTCGTGTGGTAACAACATATTGTAGCAAATTCCAATGAGCCTTATAAAACGCAGATTCAGTGGTGACGGATGGGGCAATGGGTTCTGTAAAGTGTGTCAAGAAAAAGTGTTTCACGATTGAGAGTAATGATTGATTTGTGGGGTTTAACGTCCCAAAACCACCATATGATTATGAGAGACGCCGTAGTGGAGGGCTCCGGAAATTTCAACCACTTGAGGTTCTTTAACGTGCACCCAAATCTGACCACACGGGCTTACAACATTTCGCCTCCATCGGAAGTGCAGCTGCCGCAGTCGGGATTCGAGCCCGCGACCTGCGGGTCAGCAGCCGAGTACCTTAGCCTCTAGACTACCGCGGCGGGGCTTTCAGAAAAAGTGTTTAAAGATTTAGAGAACTTGGTACTCTACTATACGAGAGCACAAAGCCGTCTCTTGGGCCTCACATTTCATGTAGCCGTATCGACAAAAGTTTAAAACAAGCGTTTTCTTCGCACACCCCTAGAGCAAAAGGCCACCAACCCTGCATACTGTTTGTGATTTACAATCCACAAATCCGGAGTGTTGAAGGCACCTGCCTTTACCTTTGTCATGAAACTCAGGAGATCCATATGACTATCTCAAGATATCGTCCACTACATCCTAAGAATTCATACGATCACATTGCCGTTGTTTTTTTTTTCCTAAATATATCACTTCTTGTGGCCGTTGGCAGACAAAAAGTACTGTTAAGCTGCTTTTCAGTGGGGCCGAAATGCTAGAGGCCCTAATTAGCACTTGCCTTGTGCACTATCTTCTCCCCTTCACAACCAGTTCTTTTTTTTTTTGTCTTCCTGTTTGCATTAAAAAAAATATGACATCTGAGATAGAACACAAACCAGCCCGAGCCGAAGTTTTTTATTGATGCTAAAAGGCCGTGTACTTAGGTTTGGGTGCATTTTGTGTTTGGAATGAGCGTTTAACAATTTAGAGTACTTCGTACTCAACTATGGCAAATCAGCAAGCCGTCCCGATTAGAAACACAGTCAGTAAAGACAGCGCAAAAGACGAAGGAGACAGAAAGAATTGCCAGCACCTTCGCTTTCGTCTTTTGCACAGTTTTAAAATAAAACCAGACCAACTAGATAAACTCAGGCTCTTGCTGTAGATTGAGACGCCCATTATAAAAACAGCAATATAGCCCAGGTGTTCAAAATTTTCTAAACCTTCCACTACGACGTCCAATATGTCATGGTTTTGGGCCATTAAACTCCAGCTAAAGCGCTTGCTGGGGCGTGTTGGTATGACATATTGAAGAGCGATAGCGCTAAGGACAAAACACCAGGCAGAGAAGAAAGCATACAACAGCGCTGACTTACAAGAAAAGTTTGTTCATAAAGCCACAAACTATGTACTTGCGCAGTTAAAACGTCAATCACCTTGTCAGAAAAGGAGGGTGCTTTTCTAACAGAATAATTGCATGCGCAATGAGCGTGATTTTTGGTGATGATTGTGATACTTTTTTTTATCTTTGGCTTGTCATTTTTGTTTCTTGTTTTAATTTTTAACTGTGAAGGATACAGTGAGTCGTTTGACAACTAAGCTTTTGTTGTAAGCCAGTGCTGTTGTATGAGTCATCTTCTGCCATTCTGTTGTTTTCTGCGCTGTTTATGTGCAATATATGCTGATTTCCAACCGCTATTATTACGATTTATTATAAAGCGAGTGACGGCGCCTGGCATGCAATTGTAGGAGCTCGACTATTGGGAGCAGGCGTTCATAGTTGCTCCACCACGCGCGCGAGCTAAAGTACTCATCTATTTACGCGCTATGACGGGCACTTGGTAATTTGGCTAACTACAGACTACGCGGCTCGTATGACAGATTCGCACAAGATCGTAAAAGTAAGGACCACGCTTTTTATTTTCAGCGTTTCATCCATGAGGCCACTCTTCGATTATAGAGCTAACTGTGCTATATTTTCTACACAAAGTAGAACGACGTGTTGTGTACTATGACTTCCATAAGTGATCATTCTTCTGCATGTTGCATGTACTGCCCACTAATTAGAGACATTATTAGGTAGAATAATATTTGGACTTCTAATGCTGTTTTACCTTATAACGGTGCTACCTAAACGGTCTATTGTTTCATTTTGTTGTTTCGTTGTGTCCTATCGTCCTAAATGCCCAGCTACGCCCCATACTCTCCGTGTTTATGTGTCGGGCGTATATGTTCTGTTCATGCTGTTCACAAGAAAATGAAAATTTTCACCTTTTCTTTTACTGAGTGGCATAAAAATAGGCGGCAATCACTACGGCACCGCTTCTCGCAGACGAACGATATAGTTCATTGCATTGCACTTGAGTTTAATTAAGAAAAGAACAGGCGCGTAAACATTGACACTAAGAATGAGTGTTTAAACAGGGTATTCGGAAGGACTTGGCTTTATTTTTTATTCTGGTCTGACTATGCTGCAACGTGCTTTTTTTTTTGACGTTTGTAACGTGAGCTTTCGCGGTCTGACGTAACCCAGATATCGCATCTCCTACGCACCAGGAGCGCTCCGGTATTGCCTAAATTGCAGCCTTAAATTTCTAATAATAATATTACAATGTATGTATCTTTCGAGATTTAACAACTGTCTTTAAGGTAATTATTTTAAAGGTAATGAGATTTGTTTTCAACTGCGCAATTATTTGTAAATTTCGCGACAGTAATTTTTTCTCGTTTCGGCATACACAGTTTGCATAGACAAGCAAGGCCTGAAAGTGATCACTTAGTAAAAAGTACGTAGAAGAAAAAAAAAATTGGCCCCGTATCTGCATGTTTCACCGCAAATAGTCGAGGAAAGACGATAGTCTTGTGTGTGAAGAGAGTGAACAAATCAGTTTGTTTGAAGTTCTGCGAAAGAAAATCAGTGGATTGTATTCTGGAGGCACTGCGTTAGGAAGTTTCGATCCGTGCAGCGAAGGCTAGTGAGCGCACCGAGGCACGTCGGACACGAGCACCATCTGGCGGTTATCTTCGAACGATGGAAGGCGTGTGCGACCACGGAGATATATTCGCGCTTGTCTCGGAGGCGATAAGGTGTAGAACGCAAAGCGACGTTCAGGTGCCTCAAACGTGTCGTCTTAGCAAAGCGTTGGAAACACTTGCCTTGTTGAACATCACGTTGTACTGCCAGCGCAGCGCGATAAACGCTACGGTCCTTAGACTTACTTATGTGTGGCTTCTCTTGTATAAAGATACACATACAAAATATCGACGTGTTGTTATGGTGTCTAAGATATGCGCAATAATTGCTTTTTAATTGAAAAGTGCACAAGTATGAACGCTGAAACTTGAGCAACATTGGTGCGTGCTGCGGATCAGGTTGCCCGTTTAAAGAATCGTTTGGTGCCATGATGACAGTTATAGCCCGAGAACAGAACGAATAGTAGTATTAACCACTTTTTCTAATCACACAGTAGAGTACCGAGTGCTCTAAATCGTTAACCACTTCTTCTAAACACACACAGAGACAAGAAGAACACAAAGAACACGTAGGTCTCTGTGTGTTCGTTCTGTCGTCACGCTATAACTATCATCATGTCATACCAACTAGCCGAAGCTGCCACACTTCTACGTTTGGTGCCGTTGGGGGTATCGTTACTGCGGACAAGCGGACAAATGTACAGACATACCAAAATTTTGGCGTCGAAGGTCCCCACGAAAGACTATCGTCTTTAAAAAAAGACACCAGTATATACTTTCTTGTTTCAGCAGGTGGCAAGGTTTGTCTCGCCTAAAAGTAGAACAGATTTGTACATCACACAGAAGCTTCTGCGAGCGCATGCGTCCAAACGAAAAAAAAAAGATAAAAAGAAAGGGGAAGAGAGGATGAAAACCCAAAAAAGTTTGCGCAGCGTGTGGGACGTAATATAGTTTTTTGCTCCCTGGTTATACAACCACCCCCCACTCTCTTCTTGCGTAGTTTTCAGCATGCTATCTGGTAGAAAAGAGCGAGCAAGCGGTAAAGCATGCGACAGATACGTCCAACTACGCTCGTTCATGACAAATTCAATTTTTTGCTGCAGTATCATTTGTAAGACTTATAATGTGTGCTACTTAAGCTACTTGATAATTACCCGGCAAAATGTTGCAGGGGCTGTTTAATAATACACGCGGAACAACACTCACCCGCGTATCCTGCCACGCACTGGCAGCTGAACTTCACGTCCGACTCGTTCAGGCAGCGGGCACCGTGCAAGCAGGGCGACGAGTAACACGGGTCGTACTGGTGGCAGGTCTTGCCGTAGTAGCCGTCCACGCAGTGGCAGGTGAACATGTGCGACGCGTTCGACTGGCACACGCCACCGTGGAGGCAGGCGGAAGGCTTGAGCAGGCACGGGATTGAAGTCCGAGCAGTTGCGGCCGGAGAAGCCCGTGAAGCAGTCGCAGCGGTACTCGCCGTGGCCCGTGTTGACGCAGGTGCCGAACGTCTTGCACGGGTTCTCGGAGCACGGGTCGAAGTGCTCGCAGGCCTCGCCGTAGAAGCCCGGATCGCAGAGGCAACGGTAACCGGGACGCGCGTCGATGGCCTCGCATGAACCATGCTTGCAGACGTTCATCAGGCAGTCTGAGGTTGGAGATAGATGGAGACAGATAGCTTGCTTTTGACAGGGATGAATGAAAGCAGCATCTCAATTAATGAGTGTTTTCACGTCCTTAACTACTAGAAACAGGGTATAAACTTAGGAAAAGATAGAGTCTTGTAGGAATGGATATTTTTGAACATGGCATCCTCTGTCTTTTTCAAGGCTGCAACCTTGGTGCTCTGAAAAACATAAGATTAGTTGTTGATAAGTTTACTCAAGCAACCCACCTTGTTTATGATTTTGACTCGCAAAATAAATACCTGTATGCCATGGCAAGCAAATGGGTTTTCGGTATAAATATATCAGTAAAAAAAAACGTAGCTAATCCTCCTATATAAGAATCTTTATAACACGAAAGTGAAACGGTGTTTTTACAAAGGTAAATGAGCATATATTCTGCAGTGTTTCATCAATAGCAACAAACTTCAAAGTCAGGTTAGGAACGGCGGGAAGCTCTAAACTTGCAGCGCACACCTCAAGGAGAAAGCACGCACGAAAGCATACACAGGACAAGCGTGGACTAACAACTGTCACAGATCGACATTCAAAGCGCGCTGTTCAAACAGAAAGACGCATGAAACGATCGCACAAGATACCCAGCAGAAGTGTGAACAATATTCAGTATTTTTCCTGCGTCGCGCGTCAGCAGCGCGCTCCTTTCGTAAACGTGGCTGTGGCTGCGTGGGAAGTGACCTTCACCCTCTACTGAATTACCGAGTCTGATAAGCACGCGTGCGGGAGAGACCACGCTCCCTGGAGGCGGCGCTTCGTGGAGATGATCACCTTTAGAGTGCGTCCAACGTGACCTTGTCACAACATGTCACCACTGATAACAAAAACGCGCTAAGGTTTTGAAGCTCTGAGGAGTGCCAAACGGCTTATGATGTGTATAAGGGGCTTGCCGTTAGCATACCACACAATGTGCGCTCTGTGGGGTGGTGGTTAGCGCCGGGTGCTTAGATTAGAGAGGTTGTTTGTTCGATGTGACGCGACAGAAGCCTGCATTCTGGTTTACTTCTTTACAATCTTTAAGTATATAATCTTCGACGTCACTTTCATGACGGAAAGGCGTCAGCGGAGCTGTGGTAGAAGCCGGCATGAAACAACGTGGTGTTAAAAGAATAAAAACACATTTGTTGTGATTCTTAGAGCATACGGGAGACCTAAAAAGGGAAATGTAAAATTGGTGAACTCAAAATTAAATAATTTATTACTGAAGATGCACATAGCATGTCAAAATGCATATTGCAAATGCTACGATGGCGGACCCCGTTATTGCCCTTGGTTATGCGGAAGACCTTGAACACATGCGTTTAAGTTTGTCAAAGATCATGCATTCGATCTCCATTTCTTAGCGATCACTGCCTGAAGAGAAGCCATCTCATATTAAGGTTGCTAAAACGAACTTTAATAAAACTTAAAAAAAACGTGTAAAGCTATATTATCTTCATGGTAACGGTTGAAGACGAGTATGCTTGCAGGGGCATATGAACAACACGAAAGCGCGCCACTCGGTATGAACTTGTCTCTGGCGTATCACATTTAAGACGGGATTAAAAAATGATATACCGACACACTCATACACACAGCAACACACGAACAGCGTAGCTGGGAGAGAAAGAGAGGGAGAACAAAAGAAGAGATGTGAATACAACAAACCAAACAGGAACCTAAACGACTCGACTTTTTCAAGCTTTGTGCAATGCTGAATGAAATATTTTTCTGCAACATATTCTTTTCTCTTGTAACGTGTTGCGCACTTTATGATGCAGTGCTATTTTTACTACTATTTGTTTCCTTATATCCTGGTTAAGTCAATCTACTCTTGGGATTCCTCTTATAATCCGATGTTGCATACTAGCGGCAATATCGGCAATTCACATCGTAAATAACGTCATTTCGAAGTTGGAAGTACAGCTCGTGCCCTGCCTACTTACTGCATCTCTGGAGTGTGTTCCTCTCACACTGTCTAGTTGCAGCTAAGAAGAGATAGGCGATCTGCATGCAGCTATTTTTTTGTTTCGTTTTGCTGGCGCTGTAGCACCATTACTCACAGTCGATGCGCGTGGTGAATCTGTCGACAGGGCTGCCGATGCCCTCTTCTCGGTCGTTCCAGGCGTACACGCGGTACTCGTAGTCGGTCCACGGTCGCAGCTTGAGCACCGGGACGCACTTGTCGGGGGCACTCGTGGTCACGTTGACGTACGAGGTGACGTTTTCCGAGGTCGCCCTGTACTTGACCACGTAGCCGGACACGTTGCCGTAGAGGGGCCGCTGCCAACATATGCGAACGCTCGTCTCGTTCACCACGACGGCGCGCGTGTTTTGCGGGTCTGCGAGAGATTGGAGGTAATGGGAATATGAGAGAGGCGATTGAATAGACTTTGCCCGCAAAACCCGCGGTGCGCTCGTCATTCATCAGTGTATATAAGAGTGTTCCAAGTTGCTTCAAGTTTGAATAAGAAGCACCTTTTGTTCCTGTGCTAACGCAATAAAATATCAGATGTAGGTCAAGGGCGTCAAAATTTTAAAAAAGAGGGGGGTGGGGAGCACCTTTTTTGAATGGTTCGTTATATTGGGATGGGGTCACACGGGTTTGGTGTGCCACCCCCTGGCTACGCTGTTGCTCTAAACCGAAAATTGGGGGACCCTTAAGCTTCGCCTTTAAGAGTTGAACGGGATAGCGAATTCTGGCCTCTAGTATGTCCTTCAAGCGCAAAGTGCATACTTAACAATATGTTTTGCTAGACACACACACACACACACACACACACACACACACACACACACACACACACACACACACACACACACACACCACACACACACCACACACACACACACGTGCGCGCGCGCGCAAAAGGCGGCGTATTTTTAGTAATGGTACAGTTTTTCGGTCTATATTTAACAGCCCTTTTATAACAACAACTTCATGAAAATATTTTGCAGTGAAATAGGCACATAGTCCTGTATTATGAACTGCGCGTAGGCGTCACACTTGCATTCGTAATGGTCACACTCTGTCGTCCATCTTGCGTTGGTTATCTGGCAGTAGTTCGACTTGTTCTTCTGGAGACCTCGGCCAATCGCAACAAACAACGCCTTATGATCAGCGAAATGGCAACTGCAGTACTTCACTTCTTTAATGGTGCCGTGAGAATGAAAAGCTAAATCTATGCAAGTGTTGTGGTTTGTTGAAATGGCATTTCTTTGAAGGGGCATAACGAGTCTCACAATGCTTCACAGATGGCAGCACATTATCTAGCGTTTGCTCTTTGCTTGATCAACACCTCTAGATAGGCATGATATCTGTTTTGACGGATACAAACATTTCCGTGCGCGCTGTGCTGTGAAATACTTTTCACCCAAAAATGACGTCGCTGTTCGTTGCCGTGAGTGGTTGTTGTGCTTTCTGCTGCCAGAACAAGTCTAGTGATGGCCAAAAGCTCTTTATGATAACGCCCGTAAAGCTCATGTGACTTGCCACAAAAGACATGGCTACGTAGAATCAGAAATGAGAACTTCAGGCTGAAATTTCTGAATCCACTTTGCAAAGTAAGTTTCGCGTGTCTCATTACGAGTACGGTTGGATGTTTGCTCAATTCAATGCCTGCTCTATAAGGCCGTAGACAAGTCGCAGTTAATTGTGCAGGACGTCGCGATCTACCACTCAGGTTTCATTAACGCTTCTGCGGAGCTTTTTTTTTTTTTGTCAGCAAAACATGTTTACGTGCTGTCGTTATGCGCCAACTGGTTTGAGTTTGCGCTACTGGTTTGTGCGCTTGGAATGTACGCATCGCATTACGATAAAGCCAAAATGCCTTTCAGGGCCTTTGTCGAGCACTCTTTGGGTAACTGCTACAAGCACTTTTGCAGGGTACCCACTACGCCATAGGTTATCATTATTCTTGTTTAGTATATAGATGCATCCAATATGATATTCTTCAGAGAAGTGTGGTATCCGCTACACAAGTAATTTGCACAATTTTTTTTTATGCTGTGGTGGATGACAATAAAGAATTATGCTTGACGCTTTTGTAATGGGTTGGACCAATCGACGACCCACTTGTTACGCAATTCGCACTTTGCGTAGCCCGGTTGTTTCTTTGCTGTTCTCAAATGTTTTATTACACTCAATAACGCGAATCCTTTCCCAACATGAAGAGGATCGGTTTGCAATGGCGTTTTAAGCACCGGTTTGCAGTGGCGTTTTACGCACCGGTCTGTGTGCCATCCCAGTAGAATACTGGGTGGCACACAGAACACCTGATATGATATCCCATACGGTCCTCAGCGGTTTTCAATTAAATACTTCTTTTTTTTTAATTTCCCAGGGAAAGTGGTTACGTGCACCCGCGGCAGCGACAACGGTGGACAACTACGCAAGGTGTGGTAGCGGGCTAGTTGCCATTTCGTATGTTTAAAGCTGAAGTTTAAAAAAAGCTCGACAGTGGACAAAGAGGACAATGAGGGCAAGCGTTTGTCTTTGTTGTCCCCTTCATCTCTTGTCAATCTTTTCTGGGGCTTCAGTTTTAAAAATATGGACAACTATGGCACCAAAAAAATGGCCTTATTTGTGATCTAATAACTGCTGTCGCTTTAAAGCATGCTTTAAATACCAGAAATCGGTGGTTTGACTGATTATTAAACGTGTGGCGTCGTCAAATATAGTCAAAAAGAGTGAATTGTTGCATTCCTTATCGGCAGTCTTCCAAGTTGCTTTCAGTTTGAATAAGAAGCACCTTTTGTTACCGTGCTAACGCAATAAAATATCATATGTAGGTCGAGAGCGTCAAAATTTTAAAAAAGAGCGGCGCCGGGAGCACCTCTTTTAAATTGTTCTTTAAATTGGGATGGGGGCACACGGGTTTGGTGTGCCACCCCCTGGCTACGCTGCTGCTCTAAACCAGAAATTTCGGGACCCTTAAGCTTCGCCTTTAAGAGTTGAACGGGATAGCGAAATCTGGCCCCTAGTATGCCCTTCAAGGGGATACTTATTATTATGTTTTGTTACACACACACGCGCGCGCGCGCGCACACGCACGCACACACACACACACACACACACACACACACACACACAAACACACACACACCCACACACACACGCACACACACACACACATACGCGCGCGCGCAAAAGGCGGCGTATTTTTAGTAATGGTACAGTTTTTCGGTCTATATTTAACAGCCCTTTTATAACAACAACTTCATGAAAATATTTTGCAGTGAAATAGGCACATAGTCCTGTATTATGAACTGCGCGTAGGCGTCACACTTGCATTCGTAAATGGTCACACTCTGTCGTCCATCTTGCGTTGGTTATCTGGCAGTAGTTCGACTTGTTCTTCTGGAGACCTCGGCCAATCGCAAGAAGCAAGGCCTTATGATCAGTGAAATGGCAACTGCAGTACTTAACTTCTTTAATGATGGCGTGAGAATGAAAAGCTAAATCTATGCAAGTGTTGTGGTTTGTTGAAATGGCATTTCTTTGAAGGGGCATAACGAGTCTCACAATGCTTCACAGATGGCAGCACATTATCTAGCATTTGCTTTTTGCTTGATCAACGCCTCTAGATAGGCATGATATCTGTTTTGTCGGATACAAACATTTCCGTGCGTGCTGTGCTGTGAAATACTTTTCACCCAAAAATGACGTCGCTGTTCGTTGCCCTGAGTGGATGTTCTGCTTTCTGCTGCCAGAACAAGTCTGGTGATGGCCAAAAGCTCTTTATGATAACGCCCATAAAGCTCATGTGACTTGCCACAAAAGACATGGCTACGTAGAATAGGAAATGAGAACTTCAGGCTGAAATTTCTGAATCCACTTTGCAAAGTAAGTTTCGCGTGTCTCATTACGAGTACGGTTGGATGTTTGCTCAATTGAATGCCTGCTCTATAAGGCCGTAGACAAGCCGCAGTTAATTGTGCAGGACGTCGCGATCTACCACTCAGGTTTCATTAACGCTTCTGCGGGCTTTTTTTTTTTTTTGTCAACAAAACATGTTTACGTGTTGTCGTTATTTGCCAACTGGTTTGAGTTTGCGGTACTGGTTTGTGCGCTTGGAATGTACGCATCTCATTACGATAAAGCCAAAATGCCTTTCAGGGCCTTTGTCGAACACTCTTTGGGTAACTGCTACAAACACTTTTGCAGGGTACCCACTACGCCATAGGTTATCAATATTCTTGTTTAGTATAGATTCATCCAATATGATATTCTTCAGAGAAGCGTGGTATCCGCTACACAAGTAATTTGCACATTTTTTTTTATGCTGTGGTGGGTGACAATAAAGAATTATGCTTGACGCTTTTGTAATCGGTTGGACCAATCGACGGCCCACTTGTTACGCAATTCGCACTTTGCGTAGCCCGGTTGTTTCTTTGCTGTTCTCAAATGTTTTATTACACATAATAACGCGAATCCTTTCCCAACATGAAGAGAATCGGTTTGCAATGGCGTTTTAAGTACCAGTTTCCAGTGGAGTTTTAAGCACCGGTCTGTGTGCCACCCAGTAGAATACTGGGTGGCACACAGAACACCTGATATGAAATCCCATTCGGTCCTCAGCGGTTTTCAATTACATACTTCTTTTCTTTTTAATTTCCCAGGGAATAGTGGTTACGTGCACTCGCGGCAGCGACAACGGTGGACAACTACGCAAGGTGTGGTAGCGGGCTAGTTGCCATTTCGTATGTTTAAAGCTGAAGTTTAAAAAAAGCTCGACAGTGGACAAAGAGGACAATGAGGGCAAGCGTTTGTCTTTGTTGTCCCCTTCATCTCTTGTCAATCTTTTCTGGGGCTTCAGCTTTAAAAATATGGACAACTATGGCACCAAAAAAAATGGCCTTATTTGTGATCTAATAACTGCTGTCGCTTTAAAGCATGCTTTAAATACCATAAATTGGCGGTTTGACTGATTATTAAACGTGGGGCATCATCAAATATAGTCAAAAAGAGTGAATTGCTGCATTCCTTATCGGCAGCCCCACAGTGCTTCACTAAATGTTCAGAAGTAGGGCTTGAGCTTCAATTTATGAGCTGTGCTCTTTTCGCAATATTTTGTCAAGGCCCTTGTATTAACAGTGATTTGATATGTGGGGTTTAACGTCCCAAAACCACCATATGATTATGAGAAACGCCGTAGCGGAGGGCTCCGGAAATTTCGACCACCTGGGGTTCTTTAACGTGCACGCAAATCTGAGCACACGGGCCTACAACCATTCCGCCTCCATCGGAAATGCAGCCGCCGCAGCCGGGATTCGAACCCGCGACCTGCGGGTCAGCAGCCGAGTACCTCAGCCAGACCGCCGTGGCGGGACTCTGTATTAACAGTGCTCTCACAAGAGGTGGCCTCTCGCCTGCCTTGTCTAACGTCCAGCATTGATCTCTAGAGCGCCGTTCCACGCGGGCCCTAGACGACACAAGTCATCGTCCAGCCACTTCTCCGTTCCCCTTGGGCGAATTTGTCGTTTATTTGCCTGTTCCACCGAGAAACGAGAACGATTGAGTGGTGGACGGGGCACTTGTTTACGCAACGTGTCATAAAGCTCCCAGACTTTCGGACGTGAACGAGCGCTTAGACAACCGTAAAACGGTGAAGAAACACATACCGAGTAGTAAGACTAACAAACGAGGGGAGTGCTGTTGCAATGTGTGTCCATGGCGAACACAACTTGGCGAGCGAGTAGCGTTGAAGCGAACGCAGCAATGACGACGAAACGCGGAATATAGCAGACCATGTCCGCGCGTCGATCCATCATCATGGCCCTTCAGAACACGCGCACTCGTTGCTCTGGGGTCAAGACGGATTATGCAGTTTCCCCAGAGAAGGAAGGAACTGGGTAATAGTAAAAAAAAAATGTATGTTTGAGTACCACACTTTGAAGTCACTTACGATTAAAGTATAGAGAGCAGTACGTAGATGGAGTAGGAGCACCTCTCCGACATTTGTTTTGCGTTGTTCATGCATACGTCACTAAGCAGACTCGAGAGTAACGTGTTCTAGAACACTCTATTGTCCTAGAACAGCCCTAGCGTATATATAGCGACGTTCGTGAATACCAGTGTAATGCAGGAACCGTTATTCCTTTGATATATTTTCACAACTCGGGAGTATATTATATGTTTTGAGAGTATTTCTACGTGCCGTATTGACGAGTCATTTTTTATACGCAAGTGGAAAGCCTACATCATTATATCTTAGGAGCATCGTCATTGAACACGCTGCATTGGTAATAGTGTTATAGCCCTGTAAAACAATTCTTCAAAACCAGCTCTTCACATAAAAAGGCGAATGATTACAGGAAATGCGCTATAGAAAGTATCCTACGGGTACTTTCAATTGTCCTTACTGCAACACACACACACACACATACACATGTGCGCGCACCTGTGCTATCACGTACATACAAATATTCTAATGCTGTAGTTATAAAAACCTGCATTTTATATATCGTGTCAATAATACTTGTTTTTTTGGGACGGCTTTCAGCTCTTCCATAGTAGAGTACCGAGTGTTGTAAGTCGTTCAACAGTTTTTCTAAATGCACTTTCAATTCCCGCACTTGTCTAACTGATACTCCACCACTCTTGCTGGTCCGATCTTGTCCTCGGACGGAGGTGGAATTCTAGAAGGCAATGTCACGTGAAAGGACACTGCACGTGAAAAAGAAATGAAGATGCTCGAAATTTCCGGAGGCCATCACTATGACGGGCCCTAGAATATCTTTCTTTGAGAATGTAAAACTCCAGATCTTACTATTGATAAATGACATGCTTCTCTGCTCACAGGAGACAAAGCAAGAACGCGGCTGCTACTGCGATCTACACCATGATTTAGTGAAATTACAGCCATGTAATAGCTGTGTGAAGCATATAACCAACTTCTTATACTTAAATATCGAAATAAGCTGAGAACGAACGTTGGCTGTGCTATTACATAGAGTTTTGATTGTGATAACAAATGAGGCTATCGCACAAATTTGGTGCCTGTATCAGCAAAATCCTCTAGTCGCACACGATGAGTCACTTACGGCACAATTTGTTCTGCGGTGATAGCTAACCTAGTGTGCGTTGAGTGAGTGAGTGAGTTGATCAATCAATGCCCAAGAAATCTTTACTATGAAACTGATAACAAATTTAATTTTTAAAAACCCCGCAAAGTGGACAGCTTTGTCTAGGTATGTCTACACCCGTACTACGTCGTGTAATGACAGTGACATTTGAATTGGGATTGTGAACGTGGCGCAAGGAAGAGAGGAAATTCGGTAGAAGCTGCAATTTCCTCGCTGAACACTCCCATACACTCTAAAAAAGGGGCATTTGGGGAGTGTTTTGGCCACTCAACTACAATCACCATTCGATCCTCTCAAATTTCTTTGCCTTTCGTTATCAACGTAATCCCGGCACTTTCAAATCACAAACATTACTGCCAAGTGCCTGTAAATCAGCGTGACATGGTATCCTTTCCAGAAAGAGGCGAGATTCGACTTTTTACAAAGTCAGCACGAGCAAGTAGCATGGAGAGTATTGTTCCGCGGAAGAAATACTATCCAAATACTGGACTTCTCTTTAGGGTGATACGGTTCGGAAGAACAATTTATGTAACGCTACGCGGAGAAAACCTGACGTACAGTAAGCGAGAAGCCTCCACCTTGCCGACTGCTCTTTGAAAAAAGAAATATTTGGAAGCTTAAAACGGTAAACGTAAACAGCGAGGAAACAAGTCAACAACAAAACCCGGAAACATTAGCGTGGAAAAGTTATATTCAGCGAGCGATAAAAAAAATACGGGTGCTGAGTGTTTCGTCGATGTCTTCAGCAGTCTCAGGCGTTTGCGAAAGGTTTTGCTGCTTATCAGTGTGAGCGAGTTACGGCCGAAGATGACGCGTTGACGCGGAGAGTGGATGATCGCTAGGATAAACAAAAAACGAATGAAGTTATCATAAAAAATAAATGAACGGAGAAACGAAGCGTATATCTTTGTTTCCTTCCTTCCGTTCGAGAAAGCAGCGCCGGGACGCATTTGGCTCAACGGAAGTGCGCGTTTCTTGCGCACTTTGACTGAGGACCGTACTATCGCTAGCATCTCCAGTGCGTGCTTTAGTGCGTGCGTCGTTTGCCGTTCGTGCGCTTGCGTGCGTTGTTTGATCCTTATCGACACTTCGCATTCAATGCACGGTCTCGGCGCTGTTGTTCCAAGTCGGCTGGCGTTGACGAGAGAATGCCGATAACTCGGAACGAGAAGAAAAAAAATGAAAGGAAAGCAAGCGTCAACAGAAATGAACTATGTACGATAATAAAGAAAACGTTTCGTTGAACGGTGCGTGCAGTGGACGTCGAAAAAAAAAATGGCGCCCAGCGAGCGGAAGGCGTGAACACTGACAGGCCGTTTATACGCCTTTCCGGGCTTTCTGTCTCGCTCTTCTTTGCGTAACGTCGATGCTTCTAAAGAATCATGATTTCTCGAGCGAAAAAGACCGAACGAATGTCTTCCCTTTCGATATCTTTGCTCACAAGCAAGATCTCAAGCGTCGCGAAGTGCTTTGCTTAGATACTTTTTTTTTTGTCGAGACCGGGTTTCGAGCACTTTTACGGGAGCGAGACTTCACGATAGTCGGACGTATTATACTGGAGTGTAGCCCCGATATGACGCGGTGAAAGCAAACGACATATCACGCTAGAACTTCCAAGGAAAAAGAATTTCAGCAAACTTATATTTCCCCAGAGAATGTCTCGTGCGATGTGATTCATGCACTTTGCTAAGGTGATGCTCTCGTTCACTCGAACGAAGTTTCATAAATATTCGTTTTAATTACGAAGACCCGCACATTTGCTAGACCCGTAGTCAATAAGCCTACAGCAAGAAACGAATAAGGTAAATTTTGTGTACTTATATGACCGTACTGAGGAAACAGATCGTATTTCGTTCATATTATATATTTCCTCCATACATATATTTTGCATATTTACCCATTCGTAGCTCAAGAACGCCATTATCGTGTACATGCAACTCCTTCGTGAAAGCATACCCGATCCTCAAAGGCCTCGAGCACGTGAACCTCCAGGTAGGAACCGAAGAAACCATTATAAACGCACCCTTGTGTCTTTTTTAGATGCGGAGCATCTATTACTCGAGGCTTGTAGTGCGGCGCCGTCCGCAAGCTTCCTCCTCCTTCTTGCACCATCTGTGCATTCCTTCCTCCTCTACACACCGCGCACGCTTCACTCCTCCACCATCTGTGCAGCCTTCCTCCTCTACACACCGCGTGCGCTTCTCCTCTTCACAAACATTCGCTAGCTGTATAATGTAGCGCGCATGCGCCGTCACGCTTCGAGAACATCGGCAGCTGACGCGCGCGCATGCGCCGTCGCGCTTCGAGAACATCGGCAGCTGACGCGCGCGCATGCGCCGTTGCGCTTCTCCCCCTTCTCGAACATTCGACAGCTGACAGTGCATGCGCCGTCGCGCTGTATATATACTCATGGTCGGTGCTCGCTCGCTCAGTTGCCGCTCGTCGGTTGGTTTGTTCGGCGCGTCGACGTCCGAGGTCGCAATGATCGACGTCCCTTCGACCAGCGCCGGCCAAAGTGGCATCTAAAAGCCATCGTGCTCAAAGTTCGTCGCAATAAATAAACACCGCCCTTTCGCATACGTGTCGTACGTGTTCACTCATTTAACACCCCTCCTACAACCACGTTAACCAATTTAGCAAGCGACCCAAGTAAGTCGCAATTTAACACCCCATTTCACAACCACGTTAACCAATTTAGCCATTGACCCAAGTAAGTCGCACTTTAACACCCCGTTAACCAATTATAGGCTCCGCATCCTCCTCAGTGTTCCCCCGAGGGAAGCTGCGGGCAATTTTTTTTCCTTTCATTAAAGACGCTTATTAAGGCACAGACACACCTACGTGCAACCCTATTGGCCTCGAGATGAAACAGAGTCGTCACCTAGTGGAGAGAAAATGAAACCTCGTAGTATGGGTGGCTTCATGCATCGTCTGCTACCACGCCATGTTCGCAAGTATGCGACAGTCATGAACGTTCCCCGAGGGCAGTTTATGCCGTGTGTTAAGTTCTTGTTCTAACAGTAGGTGGCGCCACTCTTTCGCTCTTCCCACCCCCGTACAGTACAAAGCAAGGTCCATCCAATTCAGGCCTCTTTCACAAATGAAAATCCGGGGACCGTGGTCTGAACATCACCAAATGGCGGCGAGTCTAGACGACAGTTAACCCACTTACAATCCGTCGGCCTTATTTCGGGGAAGCGCTCGTGGAGACGACGCCCAAAAACAACGTAATGAATAAGAAAAAAAGTGACAACGCCTAAAAGGCTGCAGTAAAATTGGCTAACGGGTATTGAATAACCCGGAGCCACTAAGTACCGACCCCAAAGCGACCGTACTGCGTTACGGAGCGTGACCCTGAGGCCGTATTAATGCACGTAATTTGCTTTCTTTCCGGCCGCTATAACGACGCTTACATCTTGCTCCTTTTTTTTCGGGCTCCTTTGCGCACCGTCATTGTCATTAGTGCCCCGAGCGGCCGCACACGACTGGCCAATGAATGACACTTCGTGAGAGGCCGGCAGCGGGCCATTCCCGAAAATAACGATTGTCGTGGGCTTCACTCACAGCGACGTGAATCGCGCGTATAGGAACACCGGAAGTGCTCTGCTCGTTCAGTCCCGTGCACCGGAAGAACGGCGTTCATTCTACGTCGTGTCCTAATCGCGGCTTGCTCGTTCGATGGACAACGCATTAATGGAGCCATTTAGCTAATCACGGCCAGCTGTATATCGCCGCAACTTCGTAGAAATCGATCGACGTTGTCCTTCTAGTTACCTTTTTTTTCATGCCAGCGCACTTTGGGAGTAACGCGAAACTGCTTATTGCATCGAGCCGTCTCTCCCGGCACTTTTTTTGGAATGGCTGCTAACTGAAGTCGATAAACGACTGGTTCTATGGGAGAGGCAATTTCGATATGGAGCACCGTATACCTATTATTAGGTAGCATTCTATTCGTGCTGCTTACGTTAGAGTGTAACATTATCTGATATTATTAGGAGTCCGAAAACTTGTGTCTGTGCGGCTGCAACTGCCCCTATTGCGTCCCACAAGCGAGTTAAAGGCAGTAACTATCGTGATTATCGACGTTTGCGCTTTTACTGAGACGTTCGGTGTGACGGTGTAATATATGAAGTGCTGCTTCTGAAATAAAAATTAGTTGCGAGTGTAGCGAGTGTCGTGTTTTCTTGTCCTCTTCGTCCCCGTGAATTTGCGCTACTACACCATATGGTTAAATGGTGTAACGTTCTCCTTACAGTAACCAGCGAATTTACTTGGCCATTTACGCTTGCTTGATACTGCGAGACCCGAAAGCGACCATACGCGGGAGTTGAAATACAATCAATGTTTACTCCTAGCAAGGGTAACACGCTCAACGATTCATAGATAACAGACATAGACTTGTACTGCTTATCTCATAATCACAGCAATACAAGTATGACAAGGGCATCCGTACTGTTTAGAAACAGGTTTTTATAAGATGGTGGCTATTGTGGCGGCCACATAAATGACATGCTTAATGAGCAGCCTCCCACCCTAATGATTGATTGATATGTGGGGTTTAACGTCCCAAAACCACCATATGATTATGAGAGACGCCGTAGTGGAGGGCTCCGGAAATTTTGACCACCTGGGGTTCTTTAACGTGCACCCAAATCTGAGCACACGGGCCTACAACATTTCCGCCTCCATCGGAAATGCAGCCCCCGCAGCCGGGATTTGATCCCGCGACCTGCGGGTCAGCAGCCGAGTACCTTAGCCACTAGACCACCACGGCGGGGCAACCCTAATGAACAAAGCGGGCTTCGAAACTTCTGAAATAAGATTTTCTAATCATCACGTGTTGACAAATACAGAACGCAGGGCTGAGTACATACTATGTGCTTTCGGGCAACCATGAGTGAGACTAAAGTAGTTGTTTGTACAGAACAACCTGGCCTAGCTTAATCAGTCTGTACTCCGTGGGGGTGCTGACACCCCCTCTAAAGTTGTTTGCGCTGTGTGGCACACGTGTCTCGCCCAAAAGCCGCATTTCGAGTTACAACCACCGGCTGGTAGTTGGCGTTGTGTTCGCGTTGATCACCACTATTATCGTCATCGTGCTGTAGCGCCGGCGGTGACCCCTGGCGGAAGGCAAGCCTTGGTGGCCGCCGACAGTTGAGCGAGTCTCTTTTGCGCGTGGCAGTTGCCGCGAAGGTGGTCTCTATCGTGGGTCCCCGGCGCGTGGAACCGCGGTTTGTGGGTCTGGGGCCCTCGTGGTAGGTCAAGCGTAGGCGATGCCGCCTTGGGTGTGTTATTAAAGACGATATTCTTTCTTTGGGACCTTCGACGGAATAATTTTGGTCTATGTATGTATGTATGTATGTCTGTATGTATGTATGTATGTATGTATGTATGTATGTATGTATGTATGTATGTATGTATGTATGTATGTATGTATGTATGTATGTATGTATGTATGTATGTATGTATGTATGTATGTAAACTTATCTGTTTGTCCACCCTAACGATACCTCAAACGGCACCCAACAGCCAACCCCATTCGCAGCGCCCACCAATATTGCTCAAGGTTTAGCGTTCATAGTTGTGCGGTAGTCAACTAAAGAGCAATTATTGCGCATATCTGAGGCGCCATAACAACACTTCGAAGTTTTGTATGTCTGTCTTTATACTTGAAGAGGCACACACAAGTAACTCTAAGGAATGTAGCGTTTATCCCGCTGCGCTGACAGTGCTACGGGATACTGAAAAAGGTGTTTCAACGCTTTGCTACGATGCCACGGTGGCGGCACCTGCCAGTCGCTTTGCGTTCTACACCTTATCACCTCCGAGACTGGCGCGCATCTTTCTCCGCGGGCTGCACGCCTTCGTTTTCGAAGATAACTTCCTGATGGGACTTGTGTCTAACGTGCCTAGATGCGCTCGTTTGCCTCCGCCACGCGCTCGAGGCACTCTAATGCAGCGCCTGCAGAATACCATCCACCGATTTTCTTGCGCATAACATCACATTAACGTTGTGTTCACTCTCTACAGACGCAAGACTATCGTCTTTCGACGACATTTGCGGTGTAACATGCAGATTTGGAACCATTTTTTGTGTTTGTTGTGTTATTGCGTGCTGTTGATTGATGATTGATTTGTGGGGTTTAACGTCCCAAAACCACCATATGATTATGAGAGACGCCGTAGTGGAGGGCTCCGGAAATTTCGACAACCTGGGGTTCTTTAACGTGCGCCCAAATCTGAGCACACGGGCCTACAACATTTCCGCCTCCATCGGAAATGCAGCCGCCACAGCCGGGAATCGAACCCGCGACCTGCGGGTCAGCAGCCGAGTACCTTAGCTACTAGACCACCGCGGCGGGGCTTGCGTGCTGTTGTGTTATTGTGTTTGTCATGGAGTGTATGGTAATAATGTGTACAGATTTCCTAGTATGTTGATAATTACTGGTGTATCGATTCGGCAGACGATATCGTCGTTCTGAAATTAGGTAAATAAATGTGTGTTATTGCTTTGGTTTGTTCCGATCGTGTCACCTGTGTCCATTAATCCAAGAGTGTGGTTGTGGCACTCGACATATCGAGACCCCACAACTTCTATTTGCTTAAGAAATGAACGCCATAGTGAAAGGAGGGGTCTGGTTGTTGAAAAAATCTTCAAAATGTCAATGGGCAGTGAATACAAGGAGCGCATAGGAGATATTTTCCGCCACGTCAGGATGTGTTTGCCTTACATTACACTTGTGTCGGTAGCTAACCTAATGCAATTACTAGTTTCGCGCAGGCTTTCATTGGCTTCACTATTCGTTGGCTTGATATTGCAGCGTACAATTTCATTCAAGCGAAGCATTTTTCATGAACCCATGTCACATTTCTTTACGAAGGTTGAGGCCAGCTGGCCCTGTTTAAAGAATAATAATAATTGTTGTCGTTTAACGTTCCAAACCACCATATGATAATGACAGACGCCGTAGTGGAGACCTCCGGGAATTTCGACCACCTGGGGCTCTTCGACGTGCACCTAAATCTAAGCACACGGGCTTCAAGCATTTTAGCCTCCAACGAAAGAAATGCGGCCGCCGCGACAAGGATTCGATCCCGAGACCTGCAGGTCAGCAGCCGAGTGCCTTACTAGAACACCGTGACGGGTCCTGTTTAAAGAGATAGGTGAAGCTTAATATACATAACGACGCTATAAACATTTATAACATTCACTGATACAGCTAATCACAGGATCTTATCACATATCTAGGACCTATCACAGTTCTACGATGACACTAGTTCTAGTCTACTGGAATATTTTAAGTAAGATCATTCTAACACACTATACTCTTAGCGGCGTGATAGGGAGAGAAAGAAATTGAAATAAACAGAGAAATATAACGCTAGAGACAAACAAAGAAATGCTGCCCAGATTTGGAAGTTCAGGCTTGGCACAGCTGCTGTGAGGTTGCCTAAATTTTCTTGATGTCACTGCGAGAATAGCTGAAACACGTTGGAAAGCTGATTGGTTAGCATCTAGGTGAGTAACAGCAACTGAACGGGACATAGAAATAAGCATGCAGGGGCACGGCGCAGATTGCAGGGCAGGATCTGGTAGCTGGACTTCGTGAATAGACTTAGTGAATATGTAATCACTGTGTTGACTTGAATAATGCGATATGAAACCGACACCACGTGCTTTTTAGCGTAATTATTTACGTTGCAATAATTTTCACCAATTCTTTTACCTGAGAAAGGGAGCAACCGGTGCTAAATAAAAGCTTTACCGTCAAAATGGTATGACTGAAAAAGAACTTTTCTACCTGTCTTCTTTTTTTTATTCCGATAGCAATTATATGGACACTCTCGGCTGGATTTCACCACCGGCTTCATGTACCGTATATGTGTGCGTGTCTATATATTATGAAGTCTTCGTTTGGAAGACCTTTATTAGGCCCGAGGAACCGGCAGCCGAGAGCTGAGATGAATGAACCAAGATGATGATGCTACGTGACAACGATGAGGATGCATGAGCAACATGCATGAGCAACAATAATAATGATGATAATGTACAGAGGAAGAGGATTGGTATACTAAATTCCCACACTCCCCCCACGTGAGAGCGGCCAGCCTGGCCACGGCAAGTCAAGGGAACAAAGAACGTCGCATGAAGGGCTACATACGGGAGACATGGACGACCTCAGTAGTTCGATAACGGCGATCTGCTGGGGCTACAAGTGGCGCCACGCGATAATTCACTGGTGAAGTTTCTTCAAGAACTGTGTACGGCCCGATAAACCGTGGCTGGAATTTTTCGCACAAACCAGGTGTGCGAATAGGCGTCATAAGGAGCACTTCGTCTCCAGGTTGAAAGGATACAGCACGATGCGATTCATCATAAACCAGCTTTCTGCCTTGCTGTCGGGCTTCAGTGTTTATACGAGGACTTTGGCGGCTCTCTGCGAGCCGTAAAACGTATTCCTCTGAAGAGGATTGGTATACTAAACGTATATATACACAATATATATATATACAGTATATATATTGTATATATCACACAACATATATATACAGGATTTCGTTTTCGACTCATGGGCATCTTCATCTTGGACTCATAAGCGTTTGTTTTATAGATAATATATGTCCCAATATGGAATGATCGTTGTTATAAAACGTTTCATGTGCCGGCAAGGCGATTTTGTGCGTGTGAGTTAACCGTACCGCCGTTTGTTTATTTGATACCAATACTAAACTGCAACGTTATCAGTCCAAGATGGCAGCGCTTGAGCGCGTTTGGAAAATACCAGACGCGGTGGTTTAATTTCGAAAAAGATCGTCGCGTATTTCCGTGTTTCGCTGCTAAGGAGGTCAAGTGGAGGCGCTGCGTGACAAATAACGCTGCATTGCAGTGATGCGATAAAACGAAAGCCTTTTAGAACGCAGAGCCACTGGCAAGTGGCAGCACAGGTTTGTTGTAAATGAAGCCATTCATTTTTATTTAGCGAAGCGTTGAAAACAACCACTTTTTCGTTCACACCGTTGCATTGTCGGCGCCACATTTTAAACACTACTGTGTTTAGAATTACGTTTCTAAGAATTTCATAACAAAAAAGACGGACTGTGTAACACTTGCGTGTTAATTTTGCGCCTCGAATATGCGTAATGATTGCTTTCCGATTGACAATGTTAACATGCATGAACGCCACCACCAGATGAAGATATATGGGCGTTGAGCAGGCGGTTCAACGTTCGTGCAGTGGCCGAATCGTTGGACACAAATAGATAGACAAACAACAATTTTTGCGTAAGACTATTGGCTTTAAAAGGCTAAAATCTAGAGGAGACAACGTACGCAGCTTGAAGTCCACTTTAACCGAACCACAGAGTGGTCGAAATATTGGAAGACCTCCGCTACGGCGTATCTCACATTCGTAGCGTGCTTTTCACACAAAAACAACCAAAGCAATCAAAGTAAATATTTGTTGTCCTTGATTATGCGTATAGCCAATGGGCGGAGTTCACTCAATTTGAAAGATTGATAACTGAAGCGGGCAGAATTAACACGACACACAAGTCAACGTGGACACAGGAGTGTTTTTCAGAAAAAGTTTTTTAACAATTTAGAGAGTACCTGGTACTTATATAAGAGAGCATAAAGCTATCTCGTGAGCCTCACACTTCATTAGGCCGTGTCGACAAAAATTAAGCCGTGAACTAGTTCACAGATTCACAGATAAGACTGTTAAGCTTGCGCGTTAGACACGAACACTCGAGCTTATTATATAGAGCTCTCGCGACGACCAGTGACAGCAAGAATACATATGAGGATACGTTTAACCGTCAGTAAAGACTCCTGAGTGTTGACAAGTTAGTTTTTAGTTTTCCGTTAAGACCTGTACGCTTTGCCTTGTCAAGTGCTCAGGTGGCCTTCAAAGAGGCGCCCGTTATGGACGCATTTGTATGTGCTGTTTTTGACACATACAACTGTAAATCAATATAAAAGTTCAGCGATAAGCTCCGTCTCTCCAGTAAATTAGGTGTTTTATCGAGGTTACGTTGTCCTTTGTGTTCAAAATATTTGCTGGCGTTTAACCTCCCAAAACTACGATATGATTATGAGACACGCCATCGCAAATTACGGCGGAAATTTCGACCACCTATGATTCCTGAACGTGCACCTAAATCTATTGATCACGGGCCTCAAGCATCGCTTCTGTTGAAAATGCAGCCGCCGCGGCCAAGGAGGCTTTAAAAAACAGCTCGAGTAGAAATTATTGCCCAGTAGTAAGCCATACCCACCGTAAGTGGCGGTGGCAGCAGCCATCTTGCTAGGGGCATGATAAGCTTTGACATTCGGCGATTGAGAAGGAGCGTTTTCCCCGCCCAACAAGGTTAACATGACAACTTTTTCGGGTCAGATAATGCTTTAAGTGCGTACTTGTGTTACTAGTTGTCTTAAGTAAGGATGAAAATTCAAGGCAAAATATATTGGAAGTTGAGTCATCAATACTCGTCCCTGCTCGTCCCTGTAGCTTATTCAATCGGAAACAACAAACTTTTAATTCATAGTTAACTTACTCTTTAGACAGATTAAAGCCACTTGATGTTTCAGTAGGCACAACCAGAAAATAGCATGTTTCTGAGACCTTTGGCGGGCAAAGGCTGGCTTCACTCTTGTCGGCAAAGCATTTCGGGAGCGTCCACTCTGGCATTTTTGTAACCACTTTGGCCAAGGCCAGGATTCGATCCCGTGATCTGCAGATCAGCAGTCGAGTGTCTTAGCCATAAGACAACAGCTGCGAGGCTATCTGCCATCTAAAGTCGACGATGTAGGATATATCGCAATGTTGCTGTCACAGCAGTAAGCTGTGCAAGAGGCAGTGCTGAGAAACGTACCATCTGGACAGCTTCGTTTCTCTGTGCGCTTCAAGCAAGCCAGTCCAAATAAAAATACATAACTTTTTTTTCTGAAGAAACTGCATTTCACATTTAACGACTTCATATATGCTCGGTTCAATGGTGTTCCGTATTCAAGTGAATTCTCATTTTTGTAAACTTTCAGTTAAGTGAACTATTTTCTTCAGGTCGCTTGAAGTTTACTGAATTGAAAGCTCACTGTATTACGTCGCTGAGGAGATAGATGAATATCCTGTTCGCGGCAAGGACAAAGAATAAAAGTTTGAAGAAAGCATTACACAATGAGATTAAAAAGACACAAAAAACAAAGGTCATCCACGCACGCACCAAGGATCGCTTTGCCCTATGGTTCCAATAGAAAAATTGCTCTATACTATTATTTTTTTTATGTAGCCCTGTTGGAAGCGTAAGCACTTCTCGTTAAGTATCGACTATATCGCGGAGGGATTTCTGCACTTCCATGTTGTTATTTTTTAGTCTATGCGTTTTGAATCTATAACAACTAGACAAACAGAGTTGCGATATACACGTATTCATGAAAACGTTTCAGTTGAATCATACAATATTTGGTGGCCTTAATAATTATCGTCTTCATGTAAAAAAACACACAAGAAAACGTCAATTTAACAGCCAAAGATAGCGGGGCCCATACGCTTTAGGCATAACTTTTTGTAAGCTGGAGAGAGAGAGAGATGAATAAAGAGGAAAGGCAGGGAGGTTAACCAAGCTTGGCTCGGTTGGCTACCCTACACTTGGGGTGGGGGAAAAGGAGAATAATAGAACGGAAAGAGACAGAAAAGAAAAGGAGTAAGAAAGAGAAGCATAAAAAGTCAGCTCGAGACTACACAGCATGGCCTCGCACAGTTATTTCACAAGCGGTCGTGAAGTTTGGTGGTCTTTAAAAAGTACAAGAGGGCTTTCGTGGCTTTGCGCGTATGGGAAGCCGTCGGCCAAGGTCCCAGGATCTTCTCTTCTGTAATCGGCCGTGAATCCAGCTGACAGAGCTTGGCTTCCATAATACGTCATTCGGTCTGGTATGCTGGAATTTTCAGAGCAGTACTAACGTGTTTTCGTATGGTTGTTTTTGCAGGAGTGGAACACGGAGACCTATTTTCTCATCTAGGAGTTCACGTCGTGTGGGTGTGCCGTTAAACAGGGCACTGTTAGCGGCGGCTACCACTCACGAGACGGCTCACGGTGACCACGAACGAAGGACCCGGGTTGGGAAGCGGCTGATATTGGTGAGACAATAACATTTTTTTTTTCAGTCAGTCCGGGCTCCGGCACTCTGCTATACGCGAAATACTTTGCGCATGCCGGAATACCATACGTGCACTACGTGCGCATGAACTCGAAAACATGACATGACTTGAAATGGTTGTCGTCTATAGCTAGCATCCTTCATGTGGCCATAGAGTGCTTCCTAGTTCCTAAACTGATGTTTTGTCTGCTTTAGATTCATGACACTACGCTCCGACAGCAAAGCATTCGTGTCGATTCGGCACCGCTTTCGATATACCTGTTCTCAAATAATCGTTGCTGTAAGGCTTGTCGAGTGTCGACAAGCGCTCCCAGTTTCGCGGACGGCATAAATTACGTGTTTGGTACAAATTACGATAGTCTTAGCCAGCGCCGCCGGCAGTGATGTGAGTGTACGTATAGAGAATACCAAGAGAGAGAGAGAGAGAAAGGAAAGGCCGGGAGGTCAACCAGATATTGGCATCTGGTTTGTTACCCTGTGCTGGGGGCGGGGAAACAGGGGCAAGAAAGAGGGCCGATATAGAGGAAAAAACGCACGTGCACTTATGTGAAAACGAAAACACACACAGGAAAGGCGTCCTAGCTACAACCGCTCAGTAAGGCCAGTCGATCGCAAAAAAGTGCAGTAGCGCTTTCAGGGCCTTCTTCTGGGAAGCGGCATCTTGTCGATATTGTAGAATTCCTTGCTCCGACAGAGGTTGATTATCTAATTTGCTGAGTTCCTCTCGAAGGCATAGTCGTTGTTTACTATACTCTAGGCAGTCACAAAGAATATGTTGGATCGTCTCTTCTTTGCAACAGTGGCCACAGGCTGCGGTGTGGCCACTGTTGCGAAATGGTCGAAGTTTCCACGAAACACGAAATGGTCGAAGTTTCCCGGGCCCTCTGACATTGCGACGCTTATAATCGTACTGTGCTTCTGGGACGTAAAACCACAAATATTATTATTGAAAGTCGGCCGCTGTGGTGTAGCGAATAAGGCACTCGGTTGCAGACCCGAAGGTCGTCGGTTCGATTCCATTCGCGGCGGTAGCACTTCGATGGAGGCGAAATGGTGGAGGTCCATGTATGGTCAGTGCACTATAAGGAGCATGTGGATGGTCAAGACAACCGGATCCCTCCGATGCGGCGTCTCTGATAATCATATGGTGGTTTCGGAACGTAAAACCGGATATATATCATTATATTTATATTATTATTAATAATATTGAAACTTGGCGCACGCCTTCACATGAATATCATCTATCCATCTCGTGCATGCCTGAGCTCGTTTCAGATCCATTTCGACTCCGGTCTTTCCCTCGAAGCTTCATGCTCTAAATGGGTGTCGACAGCGTTTCCCCCCTTCTTAAAGGTGGTTTTACATTACTTGTATTGATAACCAGTGTACCAGCTTATACGCGTGTAAGTACAAAGCGCGGCAGTGAAGGCGTCATTTGAAATAAACTTTGGACATGAATGTTTTCTATAATGACTGTCGCTATGAAATCGGCATTCACAAACCAACCTAATGCTTATCTTACGTTTTCGTTAAGTTTCTGTACATTCTGCTTGCTTTATAACGACACAAAAAAACGGTAATGATAAAAAAGTAACTACAAAAGTAGTTTGCATATACCGGCCTACTTTGTTTGTCCAGGACATAAAATACACGAAACAGATAAGAAAAAAACGTGAGAAAGATAACATTAGTTTGCGAATGCAGACCTACATATGTAACAAGGTACCCGCTGTGGGCGTTTGTGGTGATAGCACTCGACTGTTGAGCCGAAGGTCACTGGATTGAATCCCGGCAGAAGTGGCCGTATTCTGATGGAGACCAAGTGCATGTGTGCTTAGATGCGGGGGCACACTATATACCCACTAGTTGCCGAAATTTCTAAAACCCTTCATCATTACGGCGTCGTTCGTTATAACATGTCTCCGAGACTTAAAATCCCATGAGTAATTATTAATGATATTGCGTATGCGCATGCGCACATTTAGTTTGCAAAACAAGCGAGTGAGGGCGCCACCAAGAGCGAACCTTAGCTTAACTTTTAATTGATAATGCAATCGTATAAATACAACACAGACAAGTTTCACCATAACAGTACATGCAATGAGCTACTTCGTATAAAACATATGGATTTTGCCAAAAGTACCTAAATATTGGCATCGATTGAATATTTTTCTGCAAATAATTCTTTCTCACTCTGCACGAATGAAGCCGGAAATACGCTGTGATTGAAAATTCAATATTTCCTGACTCTCTGCATGCGCGCGTGCGCTACCTACGAAAGAAAGAAGGAAAGGGAAAGCTACATCCCGGATTTTTTTCCGAGTGCTCATACGCGAGCCTCGAGTGCTGTGCACACACAGCCGACGACGCAACCGGCCCGCATTGACCAGGCGCGCACGCCGCTCCAAGCCCGTGCACTTTCGCTGCGGGGCGACTAACACAGTGTAAACACGTGCCCCACCGTCGCAGCAACGACGAAATGTAACGCTTGCCTCCTGCGGGGTGAAGCTATGATCGAAACAAACAAACATATTTAAAGTATAAGTCGGTGTATAAACAAGCAAAACAAGTTTTTCGAGAGGCCTGCGCTTCTGTTGCTGATGCTCGGGCCCGTGCGTCGATAGAGGGCGTTTCGCTTCCTTCCACTCTGAAAACGAGGACGACGAGGGCTCATTTTGCGAGCTACCTGACTACCAATCGCTTTTGAAATACACCTATTTTTTATTTTTTGTTTATTCGTCGACACATGCACGTCTTATTCCAGGCAACAAAAGCCGGATCGACAGCGCTGACTGCACGCCCACTTTCTGCGAAATATCAAGTCGCGGAGCAAAAATATGTTGCGTCAAATTTTCAGGATGCCATGACGAGCTCGGTGTTCAGGGAGAGTGAACCTTTGTATACTTCGTTCGAGCTACCGAGATTGATGCTTTGGTCATCAATGCTGAATTACGGAACTACGCCGAACTGTTCGTATACTGGTTACAGAAGCACTGCGTCATCTGGAAGGGTCTTGTAATGCAAATGTGCCATTACGCAGACACTTGCGATAAGGTATATATATACTACATAAATGTGTGACGTAACAATACTGATGTCACAGCTACATTTTCAGAGTGCTCAAAGCTGAGCCTCGAACTAGAGGCTTCCGTTTGAGCGCTCGGGAAACAACAGGAAGCAACCCTTTCCCAGACAGTGAAACACTTTGTCTTCTCTTTCCTCTCGGCACTCTTTGGTCAAAACTGACAAATATTCTATTATAGCCCGCATATCATTGTAATATCTTTCTCCGACTTACTAAGGAACTACAATAATGTATACGCCTATCGTTTCTTATCTTGAACGCAAGGTCGAATATATATATATATATATATATATATATATATATATATATATATGTGTGTGTGTTTGTGTGTGTGTGTGTTTGTGTGTTTGTGTGTGTGTGTGTGTGTGTGTGTGTGTGTGTGTGTGTGTGTGTGTGTGTGTGTGTGTGTGTGCAATTCTTTCACAAGCCACCGAGGGAGTTTATTTAAAACAAACAAAGAAGTACACTTATTCAAATTAGGATCCCAGCCATCACTGTTTAAAAATTGGGGGATGATTCTAAAGGGGCACGAAATGGTCGACATGGTCTACCAGCAATTCGCGCTTCTTATGGAAAAAAATATACAAGCTTTTTTGTCGCTATAGCTGCACGAAAAAATTGGGGGACTCTTAAGCTTCGCCTTTATGAGTTGAACGCGATAGCGAAATCTGGCCCCTAGTGCGCCCTTCAATCATTAAGTGTATACTTATTAATATGTTTTGTTAAACACACACACACACACACACCACACACACACACACGCACACACACACACACACACACGCACACGCACACACACGCACACGCACACGTACACACACACACACACACACACACACACACACACACACACACACACACACACACACACACACACACACACACACACACACACACACACACACAGTAGATCGTACCAGCGCACGTGCGCGAATGGTACAAGTTTTTTTATCTAGAGCAAGTGTCACATGGCCTCCAAGATACACGCCGCGCCCTCGCCATCTCGGAGGTCATAAAGAGTCTCACAATGCCTCATAGATAGCAGCACATTATCTAGCGTTTGCTGTTTGCTTGATCAACGCCTCTGGAAAGGCATAATATGTTGTCCGCTAGATGGACATAGTTGTCTATCATTAGAGCTGTTTGAATGTCCCTGTGTGTTTTTCGCGGCGATGGTTGCACTATTTTGACCTTTTTCGACGTAGTTTGAGGCTTCCCAAATGCACCAACAAATCGCTGAACGGGCTTGTTATTGTCTTGACACCTGTGAACATAACGCTTTAGAAGACTCCTTCCATTACATGACATTTGTGTAGTGTTTTTTCGCCAAAGCAGCCGTGAGAAGAGACAATCTTTTTCTTCCACTCGAAAAGGGTGGCCTCGGCCTTGTGCATTTGTTCGTGCGACAGTTGGTGTTGCGATTTTTCAACCTCAAGGATGTGTGCCACCCATTTCTATTAGCGGTTCCTCGTAACCGTCTATGTTACCACCTTCCTTTTATTCATGTCACAACAAGCGTTGCTAAGGAATTGCCGTTGCGGGGATCCCTAAAAGAAATTGTTGATACTGTCAGTTTTTTGAAAGCCACGTTTACCTTAGAGTATTTGTATACTATTGACAGAACAAATTAAACCGCTGCACTTGTGAATAATCTTTTCCCCGAACCTGTTTATCGAAAGCCATATTCGCTTCTGTCTGGTCACGATGTATTATTTCGTGTACGTAGAATGTGTATATCTCCTTCAGCGAAAACATTTTTCTTTAAACTGCACACTTCCACGCTGCCAGTGAAAACGTGGCTGAATGAAAAATCAATATACGTACCCTGGACAGTGAATTGTAGACTCTGCAACCAACCTGAGACTATAGAGCATTGTTTTATTCATTGTAGTGATGCTTTTTATTTTTGGGACATTCTAAAAAGAACGTTAAGAAAAGAACTTCCAATCACAGCACATGGTATTCGGTTCCTTCCATTCAAAAAGAGTCTGACTGAAAGTACTCCTTACGACCTGTTTATGTTGTTAGGACTTTATTCATTATGGAAAAGTCGCATGATCGATAGACATGCCGAGCCACCACGGTCGACTAAATCTGTCTTCCGAGAAGCAGCTGCTCAAGTGCGCAGTGTTGTCGAGACTTTTGACCCCGTTCCGGAGTGGCTTCCTGTTCTTGACGCTTGTGTGTGGTTGCCTGACTTCTGATGAAGTATGTTCTGCGTACTTTACTGGTGATAATGTCATTAATTAAAGAAAAAAAAAGTAACATTGTGGCTTTGTGGTAGGACATCTGCTTGCCACGCGAACGGTTCTGGTTCGATCCTCAATTTTTCTCTTTGTTTTATTTGCTTCTTTCTCGATCTTTTGCTCACGGACAATTTTTTGCTCACTGCCAGCGGTGCTGACGCCGACGGCAGAATCTCTGCGACACGAGCTCTTTAACGCTATCACGTTACAAGGTTCTTCGTTACTTTCGTTGTTCGTTAGTGACCACAGTTTCGTCGTGGCACAAGTGACGTCATGAGGTACACATAGGTCGGCCGTCGTCTCCTGCCAAAATTTTTGCCACCGCAAATCGTTCAGTTCCCCTGCCCAACTGAAGAAAGCTGAAATGTCTCGTTTGCACACCCATCCTAACGCGGAACAAAGTCATTCGCCGGAATGGCACTCGTACAGCAAGCTGCGTGTAAGACGTTGCGGTTCGCCAATGCGCCAGTGTTGCCTAACTCTCAAGTTGCTCTCAAAATGTTCAATTATAAATCAGGCGCAAGGTCAAATGCGATAAAATTGTGCCAGCTTATTTGTTAAGAATGAACTAACATAAATCAGATGAAACATGTTATGACAGAAAGTTGAGCTTCTTGGCCCCTCAAGCCTGAGAATATAATTTGCATATTCTCTTACATTATTTGCGCACTACATCAGTGTACACATATCATGCTTTTGGTCGTGCCTAAAATGCGTGAATAGATAACAATTTGAAACACAAATGAGGCAAAAAAATTCAACTGCTGAATTTCTAAAAACAAAAAAACTACCTGAGGTGTTTATTGCGCTTTGTGAAAGGCAGTAAATACTCCTGTTTTTATGTCCGGGCCTTGAGATTTTTCATCTCTAGATTTGAAAGTATTCACCGTAGCTCATTTGTGAATTATTTTAAAAAACAAGAAAAAAAACTTTCGCCCTGATAGTAATACCAAGTGGCCTTGGATCAGCCGTGTAAGGTTGACCTCTTTAGTGAGAGTGCGTCAGCAACTCACGCATAACGAAGTTTCACGAGGGCGCAGGCGAACGGCACTCACCGGAGATGGTCTTGACGAGGATCTCGACGCGGGCCCGGTCTTGTTGCTTGGGGGAGCCACCGTCTTCAGCGATGACCGTGAATGCGATTGTGGAGTCCGGCACGTCCGCGAGGCTTCGGTTGAGCATCACTTCGCCCGTGATGCCGTCCAGTGCGAGGTACCTGGGCGAACAGCGTGGACGGGTTACAGATAATAGACAGTTATAGTTTAGCGTTAGCGTAATAGCATAGGTTAAGGGAATGGCGTTACCGTGCAGCAAACGTTCGTTGTGGGCAGCGTCTTATAGTTCAGCGGGATAGCGTTTACGTGGTTTACGTGCCCCAGGTGGGACGGTGGCACTACCTATTGGACGGTTATAAGTTCAAGACAGTGAAAACTAAAAGAAAACGAGAATGTCTGCCTATGCCACCATGCGAAGCATTGTTACAAGTTCATTTTACTAATAATAAAAGCAAATGAATATGAACCACGCACCAAACGCGAAAAAAAATTATGTTGCTGATTTGTTTAAATCGATCTTGTGGTTAGGCCAGACGCGTTCGAAATGGGAAGCTATCGCAAAAATACATTAACTTACTTAATACGTTAATACTCGGTTATCGAAGCTAACTGAAGGCAAGCGAAGCCACTTTGAACAGTCGTTTGCTGCGAACAAGGTGAATCTTTCAGCAACTACGCCAAAAACACTTCGAAGCGGGCGTCCGAGAGCGCCGCCATGTTTACGCACACTACGTACACCTACGCTACCACGGTAACGTGAAATCTGAAAAATACCGCGCGTACGGGAAGCGGTACGAGTGACGTACGTATCTGCGTATGCGCACTTCGATTCTGGTATCACGATACACCCGGTAACCCGGTAAGTCCGGTCTAATGTAACTCTCTAATGGTACAGCTAGCGCTCGCGTTCCTCCAGGCAAATATGCGTCTTTGAACTATCGCGTGGAGGGTTGTGAGGGTTTCTCTATCAAACACATTATTCGTTTCTAAAGCATGTCCCCCTAGCATACAACTGTAACTTTTCAAGGTTAAGCAACGCCTGTGCTTTTCGTCGGCGTATTTTCAAATCAAAATTTACATTAGAGGCAACCTTTGACGGTCAGTTTAGCAGCGACTTGATGCAGTCATTATTTTGTAAAATAGCGTTTACCAGACGTGATATTGCGAATTCTTAGATAGTGTTTTGACTCGTGCGCATATAGCATGTACCCACAACCTCATGAACGGATACTCTGGCTTTGGAAACACTAGTGATATTCCCCATCTAGATAATATTTCTTATTTTTCTAACCATGTCGTTAGGGCATTTATTACTGAAACTGATTGCGGATACATTTATTTGTTGTGTTTGCCCAAAGAACTATTTTTCTTTTTGTTATCTTGGCATACTACTCAGTGGCAGGGCAAGAGGCAGAATTCTCTGATTTACTGTTCTTTGTCAACTTAATTTTATTTCACCTAGAAGAATGTTCTCTATCGTTACTGTCAATACACAAACATACACTAAGAAGTGCACAACAGGTTCGGAACAATAAGTATAAATGAACTGATTTAGTCTTTCCAGCGCACTCTAAAACGCACACAAAGAAGTTTTTATAATTTTCTTGGCCTTATAGACTATGTTTCGAGCTAGGTCGGCTGTCATCTCGGGATTGTAACTCTTTGTTTTGATAAATATACCGCTTTGAAGTCATGGGAGATTTTTACGAGCTTGTGTATACCACATTTCTTGCATATACCCCCTCAGAATTTACCCAGCATGCCGACGATCATCATATTCATCATCATCATCTTGATCACTATTAGCCAGGCTACGCCCATTTCAGGACAAATGTCTCTGCCATGTTCTGCCAATCAACCTTGTTTTTTTTTTTGCGTTCTGCTAACACTTTATTCCTGTGAACGATTACACCGTCAAGGCCGTGCGGACAGTCCGTTGTGCGCAGCTTGTGGCTCCTGCGAAACACTTGAGCATCTCCGTAGTTCACTGTCCCACATTTGCTACGCAGCGGACTTTGCTGGTTTAAGCACGACGGTAGACGACTACCTATTTCCGAGAGGTTGTGCTTCCTGACGTGACCAGGCCCACCGAGCTCTCCTTACAATTATGAACTAAACAGACCTGGCCACCCGTTTATAGACGTTTTTTTAATTATTTTTATTTATGTTTTCTACTCATACTCGTCAGTCTTCATCATTTTTTTTCATTCCTCATCTTCTTTCCTCTTTCTCTCCTCTATTCTTTGTTTTCTCTGTTTCTTCCCTCCTCCCGAAAGAGTGAGCAGGCGTTGTGCCACTCCAGGTGGCAGTTGCCCAGTTTGCTCTCTCCCTCTTTCCTCTGTGTCCTTGTGTGTCTGTGTATGCAAATGTAATATTAATTTTTGAATTGAATTGAATTGTTTAGTTTCAACATAATACATGTCGAAGGACGGTACGGCTTAAGGCAGAATCAACTGCCTGACAATGGCGCTACCACCCAAGCACTCTCCAACAGGGTTGTGACTATCATTAAGAAATTATACACTAGCAAGCGGAAGCTGTGCACTGAAATAAAGAAAAAAAAACATGACATATCGCTATTTGTAAGGATGGCGACATACATGCAGGAATAGTACAATTGAATTTTTTTAAAATAATGTAACAGGTCATAACCCACATGATGTTAGAGGCCTACTTATACTATGAAGGCACGAACGACAACAAATATGATTAACAACACGTTTAAACAGGGATGTTGATGAAACTTAATACACATTGTTGAATACTTGCGGATGTTGGTTTCAGATACTAGAGATCTTGTGTTTAAGTTCTTTATGCCGTATTTTGTTCTGCAAAGCGGAACTTCGAGGTGGCTATGTCGTAAGCTATATGGATTGTGGTTAGTCAAGAATATGTGTGTATACCTAGATTGATTTTGACGCATCTTTCTGTGTATATAATGTAGCAAGTTTGAGGTTGTATAGCTGATCCACTTTTAATATCTCATTTTTTAAAGAAAAATGGTGCTGTATGGTCAAGCCATTCAAGGTTTTCTATGTTTCGAACAGCTTGTTGTTGGAGGATTGTCAGCCTACATAAGTTTCTTTTGCTTGTAGTACCCCAGAATAAGAGTCAGTAATATAGTTGAGAAAGTATCAGTGTATAGTACAGCTGACGTTTTGGCCAAGTCGGAACCAGATGCCGGATATTATAAAACAATTGATTGGACCTGGAGATGTTAGTATGCAATTTGTTTACGTGATGAGTCCAGTTCAAATCTTCTTCGAACAACACTCCCAGAAACTTAAATACAGATACCTGTTCAATAGCGGAAGCATGAAAACTAAGAGAATAATAACCTTACCCCAACGAGAAAGAACAAAAGAAAAAAAACAGACCCATAATCCCCGCACATTACCTGCATCACCAACTTCTAAGCAAACTTTTTTTTTTGCCTTTGAGTGCCAATTATTCGGGAAAATATATTCAAAGGGCAGATACATATTATTACGACGTGTATGTGCCGGATTGATAAGAGGGAATAGAAGTGTGGACTTGGGAAGAAGAAGATCTCTCGGCAGTTTTATCCGGTGCGGCCTCGCCATCCCAGCTTCCGTTCAATAAACCCCCGTACCCCTACTTCAGGCGTAACAGAGTGGTGGAAGGTGCTGGGTACAGTATACGTCGACGAACCACGGAGCCACAGCTGTTCGAACTTCGCCGGAGCCGTCGTATTGCCGGTCTGCCACCGACACCAACTGCCATGGCCGAGAGCGAAGGTCACGCCTTCTCAACCACACAAAGGTCAGTGCCAGCTGCACCTCGATATCACTATATGGAACCCCGCCCGTTCGCGGGAAGAGCAGGAGAAGATGTGGATGCGTGGCTGACACAGTACAAAAGGGTGAGCCGGTACAACTGCTGGGATGCCACCGACCAACTGGGAAATGTCGCGCTGTTTCTCACGGAAACAGCTCTGATGTGGTACGAAAACCACGAAGATTCCTTAACAACGTGGGATCGTTTCACTGAAGAGCTCAAGAAATGCTTCGGCGACTCTGATTCAAAAAAGAAGAGCGCGGAGCGCACGTTGGCTCAAAGAGCTCAGACTCCTGGAGAAACGTGTACCACCTACATAGAGGAGGTCCTGATGCTCTGCAAGATCATAGACCCGTACATGACTGAAGAGGACATGGTCGGCCACCTTCTGAAGGGTATAGCAGAGGACGTCTACAACTTTTTGATAGGCAGGGAAGACCTCACTTCCGTCTCCGCCGTCCAACGTCACTGCCGTACTTTTGAGAAGCTAAAGACCCGTCGTATTGCCCCGAAATTTGGTAGGCTGGCAAATGTAACAACGGTCGCCAGCGTCGACGTGAGCCCGCCCGCCGACCTTGCCGCTACTATCCGGACAATAGTGCGGGAAGAACTACAGCGACAAGACACACTGTTCCACGACACCATCCGCCATACGCCTACCTGTTCATCCTACTACCCGGCCCCGTTCGCTCCTCTGCCACCATCAGTATGTGTGACAGACGTTCGCGAAGCTAGGGCTTCGTGGCCACGCCGAGACTCATTCGCGTCTGACCAGCGGTATGACCAACGTCTTCGTCCCGGCCCCGCCCCACAGAGGCGCGCAGCTCCCGTTCAGCAATCTGCTCCACCCCGTTCGGTTAGGCGACCCTACACAGCCCAGCGCTCTCAGCAGTGGTTCGGCGAGCGACCCCTACCCATCTGCTACAACTGTGGCGTCGAAGGCCACATTGCCAGGTACTGTAACTACCGGCAGCCGCCGAGGTACGACTGGCCACCGAGATCCCACCTGTCCGACTTTGCACAAGCACCAACGTTCCCTGGAAGCGCATCTTACGAGACACCAAGGCCGCTGCGAAACCGTTCTCCAGCCTCTGACCGCAGTCTGACACCCCCGCCAGCCCCTCGCTCCAATCGGTCGCCGTCTCCTAGGCGCCGCTACCCTTCGCCGCCTCCGGAAAACTAGGCAGCGCGGCCGCTGGGGGTGAGGTCGCTGGTGATTCGCTGCAAGAAGAGATACCTCCACCGGTGCTTATGTTTAAAAACAAAGTGCAAGTTTTTGTTGATGGTGTACATACGATGGCTTTGGTGGACACTGGAGCCGCCGTGTCGATCATGAGTGCTGCGTTCAAAGCTCGTTTGGGAAGAAAGGTGACCTTTTTGTTGGAGAAAGCGATAACGTTCTGTGGCGTGGGCGGCAACTCGTTGTGTCCGATTGGTGTTTGTACCGCGGCAGTGTTACTGAGTGATCAAGTGTTTGTGACAGAATTCACGGTTCTTCCGCGGAGCACTCATGACATCATTCTAGGCATAGATTTCTTGCGAATGTGCGGAGCCACTGTAGACTGTCGAAATGGCGAAGTTATCATAAGTGACGCTGTTCCTCATGGACTTATCGAGAATTCGGGTACGGAAAGCGGTGCGCTCCGAGTCTATGAAGATACCGTTATCCCGGCCTTCTGTGCTGTGCGCGTTCCAGTAGCTTCTTCGCATATTAACGACAATAAGACCAGTTTCGATGCGCTAGTGGAGCCTTTCCATCTAAGTTGTATAAAGAAGAACACGTTGGTACCCCACAGCATAGTTTCAGTGAGTGAAGGTCGTTCAGACCTTTGGACAACGAATTATTCAAACGAACCGGTGCTGCTACCAGGAGGACTTAAGCTAGCGTCGTTTAAAGAATACTCGCCAACAACAGTAGCTGTCCTCAGTGACGTTCGACGGGATGAACAAGTGACCGCCTGCTCAGACAGTTCGAAAGTTTTACCTATGGTTGATAAGGCGCTGACTGCCGACAAGCGCAGAATGCTTGTGGACGTTTTGTTAAAGTACTTGCAAGTTTTTGATTTCTCCCAGAGTGACCATACGCCTTCCATTCCTCCATTTCGTATACGCCATAGGATAAATACACAAACAGCACAGCCAATCCGACAAAAACCGTACCGAGTATCGCCGTCCGAGCGCAAGATAATAGACAATCAAGTGCGTGAAATGCTCCAAAAGGGCATCATTCAAGAATCATCGAGCCCTTGGGCAGCTCCTGTGATCCTTGTGAAAAAGAAAGACGGTACCTGGAGATTTTGTGTCGACTATCGCCGTTTGAACTCCATCACGAAGAAAGATGTTTATCCTCTTCCACGAATTGATGACGCCTTGGACTGTCTCCATTCGGCGTCATACTTCTCGTCTATCGATTTACGTTCAGGCTACTGGCAGATTCCCATGCATCCAGCGGACAAGGAAAAGACTGCTTTCATAACTCCAGACGGACTTTATGAATTTAACGTGATGCCGTTTGGATTATGTAATGCTCCTGCCACATTCGAAAGGTTCATGGATACCATTCTGCGTGGCCTAAAATGGAACGTCTGTATGTGCTACCTAGATGACATCGTGATCTTTGGGCGCACATTTCGTGAGCACAACGAACGCGTGGACATTGTTCTGGAATGCATTAGAAACGCTGGCCTTGTTCTTAATTCGAAGAAGTGTCATTTCGGCGAGCGACAAACCTTAGTACTTGGGCACCTTGTGAACAAAGATGGGATCAGGCCTGACCCGAGCAAGACAGCAGCTGTGAAAGCGTGCAAACCACCTCGCTCAACGAAAGAGCTTCGCAGCTTCCTAGGCCTGTGCTCGTACTTTCGCCGATTTATTCCCGCATTCGCCGACGTTGCCTTCCCCTTGACCAGTCTGCTACGTCAAGGTACTAGCTTTGAATGGACACATGACTGTGAGACGTCTTTCAACCAACTCAAGTTCTTACTCACATCGCAGCCCATTCTCCGACACTTCGACCCTTCGGCGCCGACCGAAGTTCATACTGACGCCAGTGGCATTGGCATAGGTGCAGTTCTAGTACAACGACACAGTGGAAAGGAACATGTCATTGCGTATGCCAGCAGAACTTTAAGTAAACCAGAACGGAATTACACAGTGACTGAGCAAGAATGTTTGGCACTCGTCTTCGCTGTACAGCGATTCCGTTCATACCTGTACGGTCGTCCCTTCCAAGTGGTCACAGACCATCATTCCTTGTGCTGGCTTGTAAGCCTCCGAGACCCATCTGGCCGCCTGGCACGCTGGGCCCTCCGCTTGCAAGAGTATGACTTCACGGTGTCATACAAGAGTGGCAGGAAGCACGCTGACGCTGACTGCCTTTCGCGGATGCCGCTTACTACAACACTTTGCGATGCCGACAATTTCGATCACCTAATTGCGTCAGTGACTCCAGTATTCCCGGACAAGACCACCTTTGAAAATGAACAGCGGAAGGATGTCAGCTTGGAGCCATTATTTGCTGAAGCACGAGCGTCCACTTTGGCCGGACGCTTTTGCGTTCGTGAAGGATTACTTTACAAGAGGACCTTCTCGGCCACGGGTTCCCGCTTCTTGCTGGTGGTGCCGCACACACTCCGTTCCTCCATTCTGCGCGCCATGCACGACGACGCAACTTCGGGTCACCTGGGAATGACGCGAACACTCCTTCGTACACAGGAGCGATTTTACTGGCCACGCATGCGCCAGTCAGTTGAGCAGTACGTGGCCAGTTGCACTCAATGCCAGACGCACAAATCAGTCACGACTGCTCCGGCTGGACTTCTACAGCCTGTGACGCCTCCCAGCACTCCCTTTGAGCAAGTTGGCATTGACCTCGTGGGCCCTTTTCCACGCTCGGCAAAAGGCAACCGTTGGATTGTAGTGTGCGCCGATTACCTGACCCGCTACTGCGAAACGGCCGCCCTGCCATCTGCGACTGCTGGCGAAGTATCCTCCTTTCTCCTGCACTCTATCATACTGCGCCACGGACCTCCTCGCGTCATAATAAGCGACCGCGGCCGTCAGTTTACGGCAGACGTTGTTGAGGAACTGCTCCGTATGTGTGGCTCGGAACTTCGTCATTCGACACCTTACCATCCACAGACGAATGGCCTTACTGAACGAACGAACCGGACACTGGTGAATATGCTTTCAATGTACGTGGCGTCCAATCACAAGAACTGGGACGACGTCTTACCGTTCATCACGTATGCCTTCAACACTGCCCAACACGAAACCACCGGCCACAGCCCTTTCTTCCTTCTTTACGTTCGACCCCCTCGTTATACCCTGGACACTATCTTTTCGTTTTATGACAATGACGATCCTTCATTAGCTGAAACACTATGCCTTGCAGAAGAAACTCGGCGTCTTGCCCGCCTGCGTACTATAGCATCGCAAGACCGCTCAAAGCTCCGCTACGACAGCAAGCACCGCCACGTCACATATGAACCGGGAGACCTTGTAATGGTGTGGAAGCCTATCCGCAAGCGTGGCTTGTCCACAAAACTTCTCGCCCACTACACTGGCCCATTCGTTGTCCTTGAGCGCCTCAGTGCAGTAGATTATAAAATAGCACGACTGACAGCTAGTGGGAGACGATCAACCAAGACCGAGGTTACCCATGTGGCTCGCCTCAAAGCTTTTAGACTGCGGGACGATGCATGAAACGCGCGGTGCGCTTCGTCTGCGAAGGGGGAAATATTACGACGTGTATGTGCCGGATTGATAAGAGGGAATAGAAGTGTGGACTTGGGAAGAAGAAGATCTCTCGGCAGTTTTATCCGGTGCGGCCTCGCCATCCCAGCTTCCGTTCAATAAACCCCCGTACCCCTACTTCAGGCGTAACAATATCATATGATGGCACGGGGACGGTCGAGAGCTCACATTTAGGCTAATAAAATCACCTAGATGTCCGGGAAACATTATTTCCTTTATTTCCTTTAAAAACCGTCACTGAAAGTCAAGTCACCTGAGCGCCCTCGTAGACTCCGGCCCGGCTTCGAGGCGGTAGTAGACCTCAGCGTTGTATGGCACCGGGTCCGGGTCATGGGCGCGAACCTGGAGTACCGGGTATCCGGGCCTGGTACGGGTCTGGTGCACCTCAGAGCGGTACACAGGGTGCTCAAATCGGGGCGGGTACTGATTGGGCACTGTCACCTCGATCTGCATCGTCTTCACCTCGGTGACACCCTGACTCACGGCTGCCACGATCACCTGAAAAAAAAAAGACCATCAGACATAGAGTCGGTCTTAACCCTTTCACACGTTGTGTCCAAAGTTTTGTGCACCACTCTATTTTACTAATTGTATCAATTGGTTTTTAGAGTACCGGCACAATACGTCAAGTGGAACAGCACAAAGGCCGCCGTCTCATGTAGGGTTACGTCGCGCTATGCATGATTTTTACTTTAAAAGCCTGCTCGTGCTTAGTTGAAAAACAAAGGACATCAGCTACAACTAGCAATGAGAAAACCAGGCGGGGAAATTGCCTGCGTATTATGCAAGGCTAGATCCGCCAGCTACCTACAAAATCCTCAACCTCAACCTCAACAAAAGGCGAGTTCTATCAGGCTTTTGAAGAATTGAATTTGCTCCATAACTAATTTGTTTTTGCCTAAGTTTATTTTGCAGCGCACTGCTGCGTGTAATCGGTCTGCTGAAGACATTGCCACGTTCTACGTGTCGTTTTACTTGCTGTTTCCTGTTAGCCATGCGAAATCTATAATTGTATTTTGCTCAGAATGTAGGCAATCGAAAATGAATGTACACGCAATTGAATGCATGAAATTTAACTTTGTTTATGCAGAACAAGTCATCACTGACTTCAGAAGAAATAGATATTTAATTACCACCTAATTTTAATACTTACTCTAACACATGTTGTTTAACATATTGTGGCGTTATTTTTGTTGCAATGAACTACTAGGTGCCTTCGAATTATTTCTATCGATTAGACACGTTTAGACACACAGTTCTTCGCAGGTGGCGTCTGAAAAAATGGCAGCATATCCACGGAGTGAATTATGGAGAGTGGGGTGAAGCATTCGTTCGTCCATGCGTCCGTCTGTGTGACCGTCCATGCGTCTGTTCGTGCGCCTGTCCCTGCGTTCGTTCATGCATCCGCCCCTGCGTCCGTTCATGCGTCCATCCATGCATCTGTCTGTGTGTCCGTTCGTTCATCCATTCAACACTCCAAGTCCCACCATCTCGCATCTTTTTATCATATATTTCCCATATAGAAGCACCACCATTCAGTGGACATTCCAAGGACTAAACGAGAGGTGGCACACGCACACTTTCTTACGGCTTGCGCTCTGGGTCTACTTCCCACCTTCAACCACCTTGAGTTCATGGTATATACTAGTTCACTGTATTCATGGCACTGCGGCCCAATGCTCGCTAAACCTTTCTAAAACCAAGTAGGTTACGCCCAGCGAGTATAACGTAGCAACCTTTTCCTGTCAGATATTGCGCAATGTACATGCCAGTGGCTGCTAATGTGAAATGAGAGACAGGAGGATTCAGCTTTTAATTTCTTACGGCTTGCGCTTCGTATCTGCTTCCCTCGTTTAACCCCCTCGAATTCATTCGTGGTATATACTAGTTCATTGTATTCATGGCCCTGCGGCTCAACGCTCGCTAAACCTTTCTAAAACTAAGGAGGTTACACCGAGCGAGTATAATGTAGCAACCCTTTCTTGTCCGATAGTGCTCAATGTACATGCCAGTGGCTGCTAATGGGGATCGCAGCGTGCGCGTTGACTAAAAGCCGAATGCTCCTGTCTCTTATTTCCCATTAGCAGCAATTGGCATGTACATTGAGCACTATTTTTTATTGTTAAACAACGCACAAAGAAATCTCTCACCGGCACCACCTTGGAGGTCAAATGTTATACCTATTTTGGGTATGTGCCACTGGTGGTTACGTACTACGAGAGACACCCAAGCCACGCCTGGTGATCCCTCCAGGTACTGAAAACTTAAGTTCCCCGCGTCCCGGGGCCATTTCTGAGGAATCGCAGGCCAAGCCCTCGTCAGACGAAGCGCCTCGTGAGGACGGCGTCTCGGATGGGAATATTGCATCTGACGCTCCTCGCGTTGCAGCTCTGTCGACAACAAGTTCAGGTGTCATCGAGGAGTCTACATATCAAGACGACGACGCCTGCATCTACGAGGACTCCAACAGCACCGCGAGTGAAGCGCCCCTACAAATTGACGAAGACACCAGCCCCAGTGACATAAGCCAGGACAGTGGAGACGTCTTTGTACCATCCTCGCTCAAAAACCCGGACACCAAACGCCACCGAATAACTACTCGTGACTTACAAGCCCCCACCAGAGACAGAAGTCCCCTGCGGACTTCGACGCGATCCCGGAAGCCCCGAGCCTCCGGTGGATCGCCTGGCCGGAAAAAATGACTCAGCCACTTGCGGGGCATTGGCTCCCGCACCTGATAAAGGTACCCCTGCATTTGCGTGATCCTATACTATGTTTTCATTTTCCCCATGGCTCTTACTCTAAAAGTTATTACTTTTAACGTTCAAGGATTCCGAAATCCACAAAAACAGGCTGAGGTATTGGCTTTTGCACGTTCAGTGCACTGTGATTTGCTGTTCCTGCAAGAAACAAACTTTTTTAAGCTTTCTGGTGTACTCGCTTTCAAGCGCGCGTTCAATTTTGATTGTTTCTTTTCGTACGCCAGCACGCATTCGACTGGCGTCGGAGTCGTTATTTTTAACCGAGGTCTTTAACGTGACCATCATGTTTCCTTCGATGCCTTCGGACGCGTGCTGGCCTTCGACTGCACCTTTTTTTTCGTTAAGAATAAGATTTGTTGCCGTGTATGCCCCAGTGGCACGCGAGAATTCAAACGCGTTCTTCCAATCTCTTGATGCGTTCCTTTTAAATTCCCGACATGTGGTACTTTTAGGGGATTTCAATTGTGTCTTAGACTCACACGCAGACGTTCGAGGTCCGGGTCGCGGCCGGTCAAACTGGAATGCCAGAGAACTCGAACGTCTAGTGCAGCAATTGGCATTGAGTGACATTCATCAAAGTGTGCATGGCAGTAATTATGCCTATACTTGGCGTCGAGCAGCCGAATTGATCGTGTGTATGCATCCCCCAGTCTCATTACCTACGTTCACGACACCGGGGTAATGTCATTGCCACCGACACCAGTGTACATTAGCGACCATCGGCCGGTTATGTTATCTCTCCGCCTGCCAGCGGGGACGCCAACGGTTGACAGACCATGGCGTCTCGATTGCCGCGTCCTCCAGGACTCTCAGGCTACAAAGAAATTATCCCGAGCGTTACGCGCATCGCTCATTGGGGCCGACGTAGCTGATTGGTATCGCCTCAAAGAACAGTGGCGGCATCATTGCAGTGCGTCGGGCAGAGGACTTTGCACCCGTATGTCGAAAGATGCGTCATTGTTAATCCAGAAGATACGCATTGCCAATCGAGATCCCAGTCCTTCCACTGTAATGCGGGCATGGCAAGAGGAGCTCGTTGAACGGTACCAGCGTATTATGCGCACTTCTTCACTCTCGGCTGCAGCTCGGCGCTGTAGACGTGCACCCTGTGCGCACCCTGAGGTGCTAAGGTATGCACGCAGAGCTCTGCTTTGTCCACCAGGCTCGCCTGCCCACTCGCTGAACTCTATCACCCCAGCTGCTGCGGGTACGCACGGCTTTCAGGAATTCACTCAACAGTTTGAGTCAATAGCTAAATCTGGTGCTAATGTCTGTTACCCAGGATCCGTTTCTTCGCATCCTCTGCTAACAGATTTACCTCATGATTCCAACATGTCAAATGACGTCCTCCTATCACCGCCATCCGATGACGAAATCAAAGGCGCATTAGACGCAATGAAAAAGGGATCGGCTCCAGGGCCTGACGGACTCCCTGCAGAGTTTCATGTACAGTTCTGGCCTATCATTGGTCCAACTATGTCACGCGTCATTCGCAAGTGTTTACAAGATATTACACTTTCAACTTCTTTCCACAAAGGCCGTATAACACTAGTTCCCAAGAAAGACCCAATGTCCACGCGACCAGAAGATTGGCGCCCTATTACCCTGCTCAATGTAGATTACAAGCTGTTGGCTAACATTTTGGTGCGCCGAATCAGTCCATTTCTTCCAACATTAATCGCTCCCCACCAGGTCTGTTCTGTTCCGGGCCGAGAAATACACACCCATACGTGGTTAACGCGTGACATCATTCAATACACCATTAGCCGATGTGCGCAAGAACTGTTGGTTTCATTAGACCAAGAGAAAGCTTTTGAGTTCATAGAACATGGCTACATACTAAATGTTTTACATGCATACGGATTCCCGGATAAGTTCATTGACCTTATCAACGCGATGTACACTAATTTAGAAAGTACCCTTTACTTAGATTCCCGTGAGAGTCACGCATTTAGAGCCACGCGTGGGGTCCGTCAAGGGTGTCCCCTCTCGCCAGTGTTATTTATCCTTGCATTAGAGCCCTTCTTAAGGGCTGTTGAACATCACCCGCAGATTCGTGGCTTACCTCTACCCGGTAACACTCATGTAAAGGTCGCTGCATATGCAAATGATATCACTCTGTATGTACATAATGAACAGTCGCTGCAGCATGCTCTTGATGCATTCCATGATTTCGGTATTATCTCCGGTGCAAGGTTAAACTTTTCTAAAAGCCAGTATTTTTTCATTGGCAACCCCAGCGGTCGTATCAACATCACGTCGCCTTTACAGTGGTCTCCTGAGATTTCAATACTCGGAGTTACTTTCACTGTATTTGGTGTACAGGATAGCATCTGGTCATCCGTTGTACAAACTCTTTTAAATGATATCAAAGCAGCCAGGTACTTCGAATTCCCCCTCTTGGAACGCCGATACGTAACTCAAACGGTGTACCTAGGAAAATTTTGGTACCTTTGCCATTTTGTTAAACCACCACTCCACGTCTGCAGGAAAGTGCAAAGCTGCATCAGTTCATTTTTTGGTCTGGTGGCAAAGAATTGTTATCGCGTCCAGCTTTAGCTCAACCGCGAGATCAAGGCCGTTTTGCATTCCCCGACGTTTCCGTCGCAGCTTCTACATTGTGCCTCCGCACTCTATTGCGAATACTAAGCAATGATGACATGCCCGCTCAGACACTGGCTCGCTACCATCTGGGGCCATAACTACGTGTCTTCTTGCCGGATAGCCAAATGAACAAAGGTCCCCAATCAACTGAATTACCATCTTTGTATCGAGCCCTTCTGGCATTTCACCGACGTTTGGAAGCTACGTGCCCAGAGATAGAGGTGACCGATTCTAAAGTGGTGTACACAATGGCCGCCCTTCTACGGCCCTTGGTGCCCCAGCATCGCCAATCTGTATTGAACCGCGCTTGGAAACCAATAACTGCCGCAGTGGTACCAGGGAATCTCAGAGACTTTGTCTAAAGGTTGGGCTGGGGCTTGCTCCCCACGCGAGATCGGTTGCAGCGATGGCAGGTAGTTCGCACTTCCACTTGCCCCAACTGCGTCATGGTAGAGACCAATCGACATGCGACGTTTGATTGTGTGGTTTCCCGCCTTTTTTGGCGTGCGGTTAATGCTGGTTTTCGGGGACAGGGTGTGCGAACTTTCGTGTCCAACGGCCGATTTGCGCGTAGCCGCTTCTCCGCTCTCCTAATAGTTGCGGGGCTGTTCAGCCTTTGGAGAAACCGATGTGAGGCCGTAGCTGCCAATTGCCGCCGACGTGCCTTGTGGCCGATACTGGGGAGAATGAGACGAGAGATCCTTGCGTTCCTCTCCGAAGAGCTTTTCTTTCTCGGGGAGCAAGAGTTTCTGCAGCATTGGTCGTGCCCTTTCGTGAAGGTGGAACACGAAAGGATAAAACTCATTTTTCGACCGACTTGGTGCTAAGCAGCGCCCGTTGAGTTGTTATATATGATTTCATTTGTTACAAATTGTGTTTCATTTGGATCTATTGTATCGTTATACCCTTGTATCGTGATATCACATTGAATTTTTGTGTACATGTGTGCCAACATAATCATGTATATTAGAGCAAATGTCTTCACTGTAATGTAGTGATGTTAGTCGTGAAATATAGACGTGCCGAAGTGTATGTGCCCTGTTACTGGAATGGTATGAAGCCTTTGTGTTCTGTACTTGCTGTAAATAAACTTTTTCTAAACAAGGAGCTTCGCCCCTAAAAAGTGAAAGTACCCTAAACAGCCCACAAAAGTACAAAGAATAAGTGCGTTATTGGCTTCTATCACTGGCTTAACGAAGCGACGCCCCCCCCCCCCCCCCCTCGGAACAACGTATCACCGTCGCATATGACATATATAGCCCACAATTGCACCCGGCCTGATTTTGTGCCTGCCAGGCTTCCACTCTAAATTGAATAGAACCCCCCCTCCTCACCCCCTCCCCCCCCCCCAAAAAAAAAGATTTCTGCTTAGGCCGCTGTCTTCTAGTGCTAGCCATCTTTTCGGTTCGATTTGAGATACCAGAAGTCTGTTCACACGACGTCAGGAGGAAATAAGCTCTAGATTGGCTCATATACGAGACATAGCAGATGTCTCAATCACCTCGTATACATTCCTTTGGATTTGAATCAGACGACCACTCAGTCTTATCGGGTGTATAATGCACGTGGTCTAATTATTGCCCTTCAACTTGTGCGTTTTTGACTGCGCAAAGGTGTATGACAGTGTATAGCCAAAAAACAGGAAATCTTGATTTACTAAACGTATACAACTAACATTCTTCGGGTATCCTTGGAATAAATAGGTAACGAGGAGGATTTAGCCCTCATAAGAAGAGCAGTGATAATAAAAAGACTGCTTCCTCGCCTTGGAACTCAATGTGGTTTTGTTACCCTTTAACATGACGTCATGAAATTTGACTTGGGCACCTCATTACGTTAGTGCTGACTGCTGTTATCAAATACTCTGTGCAACGCATTTATGTTTGATTGTTCGCTGTCTTACGCTACAAAATGTTGAACAACATATATACCAATTTTTTTGGTGCTCCCCGCTTTGTGACCGCATCGGCATTGGCTAAGACCACCAATGTGTGCTGTTTAATACGACAACGTGACAAATCACTTTTGTGTGGACGCAGAATTGATCTGTTATTCTATGGTGACTGTTCACGTCAGTCTAGTTCATCATCAGCCGTAATTTGTTTCCGTTTGTTTTCATTTAGACTGCTGCAATGAGATACTCAGTAAACGCACCGGCTGCGGGAGCCGTAGTGGTGATTAGCCTTCGCACAACTGGGCTATTCTCAATACTGCGTCGCTGTCACCGATGGCCTTCACCAGTAAGCGCAGGCTAATAAATCAGAATGAATGTTTTCATTGTATTCCTCACGTGACTACAGTGAATTTGCGTCCTTAACAACGCTTTAATTAAAAAAAAAGCTATAGCCAGGCCAATATATTGGAATGCATGCTTCCTAGCCATTCTATACCCATTTAGACCGTAGTGTTATCCTTAACAATGCGTTGACTCCCTATACTGCTAACTGACAGATGTGCTCTCTGATATCACATTATTACCGCTATCAGCCTACTATGCGCACGATGTCCAGTGGAAGCGGCACACAACAATAAAAATTAACAGGACAGTTTTTCGTTTTGTTTGAGCTGGAAATCATCGTTATATTCACACTTGCCCAATTGGCTACTTTGTTATCCCCGTGTCCCACCCCCCCCTCACTTCACCTCGTACTTATCGCCGACCTTGCGGGTGATGGGTCGCGCCGTGGTCAGGTTTCCCGTCACGTGATTCAGATGGAAGAAGGTCGAGTCCTTGACATCCAAGAGGCTGTAGGCGACGGGCTTCCCAGGCGCTGATTCGTCTAGCGCTCGCACGGTGGTCACGTGTACACCCACTGGGGCGCTCTCATGGACTCGAGGGTCGTGAAACGGCGACCAAAACACCAGGACGCCTGATACAAGAGGGGAAAAAAGGATAGAGGAGAAGACATGAAAGGCAAGAAGCAAATTGTAGGTGGGCCGCACAGTCATCACACATTGTAATTTAATAGGAAGTCTATTAAAGATATGTGAAAGTAGCATAGCATTCTTCAAGCATGTGCAGCAATATTGTGTGTTAAAAAAAAAAAAGTGGTTGACGATTTAAAGCACTTGGTACTCTACTATGGGAGAGCTTAAAGCCGTCTCGTGGGCCTTGCTAAAAGCAAGGAGGTTATTTCTGCAAATATTTCTTTATGGGTAACAAAAGATAAAATTCTTCCAGAAAAAGAAGACTGAATAAAAACGCAAAAACCAACCATCTTGCTCTAGAAATTATTTGACTACTTAGGACATCACAGATGCTTACGGTATGTATAAGTATGCAATCTGACAGCTCTGATTTGACATCCTCGGGAATAGCGATTTCTTAAGCAAGTTTCTCGTAATCTCCATCAACACAGTGTCGGTTGACGGCCCCTGTGTGTTTTTTTTTACAATTCCAGCGACTTTGAATGCAACTGTGACATGTCTATTTCGTGGTTTTTTTTTGTAGGTCTTTCTATAAGCGATTAGTTACATATCAGCCTCCTCGTTGCTTTTACTAGGCACAATGCAATCAATACCATAATACTGATTAGTAGAAGTCGTGCATTATGTAAGTGAATGTACTTCTGGCTTTCCAATCCCTAGAAGATGGAGGAGGGGCTCCATCCCTCCGGCAGCTCTTGCTGGTCTTAATCGGCGGGGCGTGGACGTAGGCGTCCTATCATGACTAAGACGACTCATACATTTGTGCGAGCTGTGTTCGCAATGTTTAGTGCGTGTTAGGCGACAGTGGGTACGGAATGTCACTTCGCTTTTTGCATCGGACGCGTTCTCCAACGCCAGCGTTTTGGTGAGCCCCGCTACATGGAATGCTAAGGCCTGAGCTACTAGCCTTACTTAAACTCACCGGGCGTAAACAATATCTTTGCTTCGGCCGCTTGGGACGGCTTTAGGCTCTCCCATAGTAGAGTACCAAGTACTCTAAATTGTTACCCACTTCTTCTACTCCCACTTCTTTTAACGTTCTTTTCTTTTATTCGCGTTTATTGCTTTGTGTGCGTTGCGTTAACAATGCGTACTTTTCATTAAAGCGATAAATATTCCGAACGTCGCTTCACTCTATGTAGCAGCCACGACCTCTCACGGCAGTTTTTTTGTTGCGTCACGCCAGGGCGAATGCTAAAAAACTGCGATATCCGATACTTACCTTTTACAAGATTCGAATTTGTTGCTACCACACGCTGATTCATCTTTGCGGCGAAACTGCTTTTTCTATTTAAAAGTTTTACCACATGATGGGGCAGAAGGTGGGACAAATTGTTGACTCGAAAAATAACAACGCCACATAATTTAAGCATTGAACAAGAATAGTTTCAAGTTTAACTGTGAGGGCTATCACACGAAAGACAAGTACTACAAGAGCGCAGTCTTGTTCAAAGTTACGCAATCAGTAGAAGCAAGCGCTTGCGACACCAACTCTAAAAGCGAGTACACGGAGGAGTAAGGCCGCAACGCCTCGAAAAAAGCCAGTGCAATGGATCAATAATGCACGTGAGCTGCATTGCTCAGCTTGGGACGAAGAGAGTGGTGAGGCCCTTTGAGGGGAGCTTTGAACGAACTTTTGGGAGACGCCAACCATAAACAAGAAGAAAAAAGAAGCTAACTTTGAAACACGTGCTCGAATGACAGTAGCAATATTTATTTATTTATTTATTTTTGTTACCCTCTATCACCGAAGCATTACAGAGGGTGGAGGTGGTTACGAAATGACAAATGCAGAGCAAGAAAACAAAACGTGCTATGTATGAACAAGACTAAAGCAAAATAACATCTCAATTCGGTGAAATGAAACAAAAGTGAAACGAAAAAATAAATAGAAATAAGAGAATCACAAAGGGGAAAAAAGTGGATGTGGTAAGGTTGTACAACACTCGCAAAAATTGCAAACTAAAGATAAGTCACAGAACAAATTAAAAAAAAAACAAGAACCTACTGGAAAACGACGGCATCTTGACACGTATAGACAGAAAGTCGTGAAGAGGGGAAATAGATGGGATGATTAGGGAGAGCTATCGGGAAGTAGGTATTATCCGTGTTCTGAGGAAATTGGGTGAGAGCCTGGAAGCCTGACAAATGGAAGAAAGGAAAGGCCAGGGAATGCGCGTTTCACAGCAAACCATACAGACTCAACGTGAAGATTGACAAAGCAACGTTCTCCAGCAAGTAGTGATGAGGTGTAGATAAGTGTTTCTGCACTGCGCGGCCAAGCATCCTGGATCCAGATGACATAAAAGATCACACCGAATTTCACAGGAAAACAGAGAAAAAATACTATTGCAAAAATTGCTGTCATGTGGTCAGTGCAGCACCATTTCGATGGTTCTCTGGACATCTGTCAACCAGCTGCAATGAATACGTTGTTAAGGTTCAACTTTGAGAAACTTTATGTACTGCAGGTTTCTTTATACTGTTGTTTCAATGTAGGAAGAGAAGAAAGCTGAATGAATGACGGAAGAAAAATTTGGGGGTTTGTTTTTTTGTCCGGCACAGAGTTGATTAAAACGAACAGATAATGAGGCCAAGAAAAATACAGGGGATATCAACTGCAATGCTTTATGACTGTTGTAGTAACTTTAAATATATGTGAATCAAATGAAGTGGTTGAAAAGTCACCTGACTGGTGGTAGGGGCCACACCTGTAACATTCAAACTACGCTCCTGAATCTTTTACCACATGAGCTGGAGCGAAAGTCGTTTTGTCCATTGCTTTCTGTGTTATGTGTGTGCAAACCCTGAGCGTGTTGGTCACCTAATCAAGCAGTAAATTGTGCTGGTTCGTCTTCGTAGGAAGCGAGAAACTATAGATGGGCAGCAAGAAGGATGAAACAAGCGCTGAACTAAAACTAAGCGTTTATTTGGAAAAACGAACACTACTTAGGTGCAGGAATGAAGAACCCAAAGTAAAAAAAAAAATTAAGCACACGTGTCACGCCAGACATTACTTATCTACTACTTCCTGACACAACGCCCAAAAAAGCAAAACTTCTCTCTGTGTAAACAAGATCGGCGGGGCACTTACGCGATCGAAATCTTCTCGTTTCATTTATGCAGGCTCAACTATGAATCTGGTTAATAACGTATCGCCACTTGTCGCCATTACGGCGACTGTGGGCACTCTTTGCCCACGGGAGTCACTTAGTACGTGAACATTTAAAGTGCGTAGCGCCTATAAATAAGCCATCGAATCTTACCTGAAGGCATCAGCTCTGCCAGAACGAGACCCTCGCTATTAATGAAAGAACAGAAGTTTCGGGGCTCGTTTCTTTGTCTGACAGGACGCTAACGAAAACCAGCGGATACGGAAGCAAAAAAGCAAGACGGCGTAGACGTAGCGGCTGAGAAAAAAAAGTCACATGATCTCTTATGCATCTGCTTAAGACTACTTGAAGCGAAGGCCATTTTTTTTTTTTTGCTTTAGTATCGATTCTTACCCTCCTGATAGTCTTGTTTATGAAAGTTTTCTTTAACCAACGTGTTCTTGGACTACGTCCGGTACAAGAAGGACTGGATGTTTCTTTCATCTTTCCTAGCTTTGTTACTGTGTCCGGGACTGGTTTACCTTTTGCCTAGCGATGATTTGGTATTTTGGCGGCATCATCCTGTGTCATATAATGGCGTGAAAGTGCGTCACAGTGATTGGCACATTTTGGCAATATGTCACGTCGACGAGCCGTGATCTCTGATAATGTGACTTCTTGCCATCGTTCGTATTGCCACCGCAACCAACTATCACTATCATGTTCGATAAGGTATCTAAGGCATTCGTCCGAAGAGCGCGGGACAATAGTCAGTTATTGTAAAGCATAGATGCATTACCACAGCGACAGCTGTCAGAACAGTGATATCTTTGGCAATCTGAAATGGCTATCGCAGTTGGGATAGCCATCAGAGTATTCAGCAGTTAGGTTGAATGCTGTAAGGCTGGAAGCATCTCGTGATCAGTGTCACTATAAAAAAATGTGGTATTACTGTAGTGACAGCTGTTGAAACAATGATAGATTTGGCACTGGTTATCCAAGATTGAGAAGGGCAGCTGTTATATTGAGAAGTGGGTTTCTTCATTGCTGCTGGATCAGGGGAGTTGGCATTTTTGGGAACGTGCCCATCACACGTTGGTTCAAATTCTCATATCTCCTCTATATTGTCATGTTTTTTTTTTTGCTTTCCGTAAAAGCCAAGTTACAATAACTGAAACCAATAAAAAACACAGTTTTTGCTACCGATGATATTATTCGGCTTATTTCGATATTTTTTCCTACAGTGGACATGTCACCAAAATTGATGTTACAATAAATATATGTTGTAGCTGCTCTATACAGCCCATTGTCACCGGTATTCAGAAATAAAAGTTGGATTCAGTTTGTTATAAAAAAGAACGTTTTGTTGTGACCTGAATTAGCCCCAAAAAGAAGTCTAAATGGCCGCGAATGAGAAATATAGCAATATTTACTACGAAATTAAATTAACTTTATTCTTTTGGTTCTGTTGGTGCCATCTTTTGTTGCACGGGTCTAATGGCGATGACGTATCATATAAATTGAGTCGTTTACTTAGAAGAGACGTTCGACAGTTTAGAGTACGATGCACTCTACTGCGCTACACATCGTCATTCTCCCCGTAATCACTCTACCATTGTGATGGCTTCTTTAGAGTAAAGTTAAAGGAATAATTTGATGAGCCTGTTGTGATAGCCCAACCTCTGGCATTTTCCGTCAACGGTGTCTAAAGGGGCGGAGAAAATTTTAAGGCGATATCGTTAAAGAGCTTTTTTCGCAGAAATTCTGGCACCGGCGTCGGCACCGGAGTCGTTGGTCGTGGGCGAAAAATCGTATTGTGAGTGACCGAAAAACAAAAAAGATAGAAATAAAATCAATAGAAAATTTTGGATCAAGTGGGGATCGAATTAGGGTCGTTTGTGCGGGAAGCAAGTGTTCTACTACACAACCACGCGTCATCTCTTTTTTTTTCCCTTTATGGCTTTGTGTATCAACACTGTTCACATACTCGACAAATTACGAGAGAACAGTACTACAACACAAAGTTCTGCTTGTGATTGCGGTGAAAATAACTTCCTCATCTTGGATGTGCCTCATGGAGCTTCGACGAAAGGGTCGGGGCGTTAGCGTATCTCTACTGTGCCGGGCAATTCCACAGCATGTGCGGGACCCAGCTCTTTACGACCAAACCTGGGCGACCCAGCGCGCCCGTGAGGCGGCGTCGAGGCGAGCCCTTGACGTCCCCTCAAGGAAGGCTTAGGCCCGGCCACCTAAAACTGCTGGTTTTTTATAATAAAGTTTATTCCTCCTCCTCCTCCTCCTCCTCTTGGAATTGCAGTGCAATCGACTTTCATGCTTTACAAACGCTTCACAATACAACATGAAATATTGCACTGATTTTGCAGGCACAGGCATATATTACCATCAGGTGCCAGAACGTGTGATTATCATGACTCTTATGGTTGAAAACTGGTTATTCACTACAAAATGCACACACATTACTGCGCGTATTCCCTCAATGCCACGTAGCGGGTGCATGTCAAGTTCTAAAAGGTTTCATCACTATGTGTTTGAAGTACGCACCAGGGACAGGATATTGCTATCACATTCAACTCTTAAAGGAAAAGCTTAAGGATTCCCCTAATTTTTCGTCGTAAGATTAGTGTGTCAATTGTATGCACCCATAATGTTGCTTAGTGGTTGGGGATTGATAGTTTAATAAGTTTAACTGTGCATTGTTTGACGTGTTTTCTTTAAGCACACAAAACATATAACATGATATTGTCAACCATGTTTTTCTAAGCACGTAATTCAGGAGGTCACATTGGTGCCCACGCGCAGAGACTTTGGTGCGAAATTTTAATAGTTGGAAAGCTGGGATATATCATGTACTTGCGTGACGAAGGAAAATCATGACAAGGCTCATGTTAACGTTCCTGTTGGTGGTCAATGCTTATGCCGTGCTTTCTATATGTTTAGGTGTTTCTTCGTTTTGTGTTTTCCTGTTATTGTGTAGCTGAAAACTATCACAAACGGCGCGAAAGAAGTTGGATTGCACAATTTCGGCACTTTAAGCTTACCACAGTACGCGTGAAATTCATCACTGAATAAACCAGTGGTTGCTGGATTCAATGTAGCTCTTCTTTCCTAGCCACAAAGCCTTATTTCTTTCACAAACGAAGCAGTGTTGTTGAGTTTGAGATATAACGAGCGTTTACGAGGCAGGAACCTGTCTTTTATATTTATTAACTTACCGACCCTGCTGAACGCCCTAACAAAATTAAGAGAACTGCCAATATACAGTGACATCAGAATCCAGCGGCTTCAGCTCTCTAAGGCTGCGTTTTCATGCCGTTCTCACAATCATTGCCCCGCCACGGTGGTCTAGTGGCTAAGGTACTCGGCTGCTGATCCACAGGTGCGTCACACAATCATTCCCGTTACTGCATGCGTTACCGCTCTTTCTCGATTCCCGCTATTCTTCCTCCAAGCGTACGACACGTGTTTACTCCATAGCGAGTCCCAAAGGAAACTGCTCATACCTGCGCGAACATTACGTGTACAGGCACGCTCAATACGATTTCTAACGCGGGAGCGCATGGCCTCACCACTTCAAATGTTGCGCATATCTTCAGCTTGTTTTCACTTCATCAAGTAAATATTATTTGCTCATTTGAGATCATGCCCAAGTGAGTGGAAGGCATTTAGTAATGCAAATAAGGGTATAGTGGAAGTCATGCGCAATCTTTGAACTCGTCAGGGCTCGCCTAGTCATATTGACCGCCACTTTATATACGTAACGAGACAAAATGCCCAGTGAGTGGCGGGAAGTGCCCCGCCGAATACCGCGAAGCTTGCGAAAACGGAATCTGTGGTAGTGAGGGGAGGGAGGCAACAGAAGCAAGGGCCACCTGTGGTATACCTGCGGAAAAGGGCGCTGAAAGTTTTTGGTCCTAAGCACTCTTTATCTGCGGATGCAATCCGTCAAAAAGCTTGACATATACAACTTCTGTGTAAAAAAATAACAAAAAAGATCCTCGTGCTTCGAAGTAAAATAAACGGGATCACCGTAATGCTAAAGGAGTCGAGGATGCAAAAGAAAGAATCCCGGAACCCGGACGCTATATATAAGGGGAACCTGTCTGATGCGTTGCCAGGGGCGACGATGGAGGCTCGTTGATTTGTTTTGCTTCGTGCATCATCGCGTGCAGAGCCAGCTCGCTGGTGATTTTAGCGAGAGAATTCCGTTAAAGGCTTACATAAGAAAAAATAACGAAAGAGTATGTTTGCCTAGCTGTTGCGCAGGGCGTGGAGAAAAAAGAGAGAAGGGGTATAGCTTTATTTGTGCGTCCCCCGGTGCCAATACGCTCGAAAGGGGAGAAACTATATTACGAAACGGCCCGGATTTATTGTATGCGGGAACGCCGTCGTGTCGTGTTCCAGGTGGCGTCTTCGTGACAAGGAATTTAGGTACGAGATGGCGCATCGCATCGATAAGTGGGAGGAGAGAGGGCCGCTCGTTTTATGCAACCCGGTTTTACCTGTGCTCCTTGGGAACGAGAGATGACAGATGAGACGTGTGGGAGGAAATTACGAAAATGATCAGGAGTTATTTCGGCACGCTACCATTTGATTCCCTGTAGAGGCAAAGGGGCATCGAGGTATAAAAAAGAAGAAAAAACTTAGCCCCTTTTTTACTATCGTGAAAGTACGGGCTCCCAGGGCTTGGTGTGTGCGTACTTGACATACATTTAGCATTTTTTCTCTTTCTTTTATGGCATTGCGCAAACCTCCCTCTCAACATGTTCTTTCTTCTGTGCCGAAAATTCCATCATCCGGTGGGCTCAGCGGCACAACGCTTCTGGTGCCACCAGACAACGACGATTGAATGGCTTAAAGCAGAAAGTTAGGAACGATGTAAAGTAACAATGAAAGGACTAGTCACCTCGACAAACGATCAGCTTCATATTTTGTAAACGGTTGATCTCCTTCAACAAGCTGACTGTCGAGAGAGCATTAATTATTCGAAAACGGCACGTACAAATAGGCGTGTAACTGGCACGTTTTAGATGACCACACTTGTGCAAAGCCACATTTCATATCGTCACTGCTGCCAGGTTTCTCTCAAAGTATACCTCCACCACCACCGCGTGTATACTTATAAGGAGTTATTTAGTATTTATTCTTTTTTAGCTTGTTCGTACTGTAGGATTCACACTGGTCTGCAGTGGTTGAGCATGTGGCTGTAAACGTGAATGCTGTCTTCAGAGACTACCTCACGTCCGCTACAAGCATCCGCTGATGTTTGAATTACAGCACCAAGACTAAGCATGCGTTCTAATTGTGTTTAATATCAATGTGCATTTGGCTGTGTTTATATTCACAAAAAAAAAGAAACGATGGCTTTGGACGAGTGCGATTTCGACTGTAGAACGCCGTGGTGTCATGGTCAACGCTTCTGCACAACCGGGTGGTTCAGTGCACAGTCACAAGTCCTCCATGAACCATCCTTTAAACCTTTAGGGCTTCTTGAAAGTTGCTTGCTTTTGGACTTTTTTTCTAGTTTCACAAGGCCACACTTGAACTTGTCATGCAACTGTTGCGTCCCTCTTTGCGGTGCTAATATGTAACAACTTGCCGCTGATATTTTTAGAAGAATGTCTTGTACATAGTCATAGCTACCTACAACAAGACAACCACTTGGGTTCACTGCATAGCATCTGGCAGATAGATTTCACAAACGAATATTTTAAAATCCTGCCCCACGTTGAGCAGCTCACTTGTGAAGAAACTAAGTTACCAGTTTGAAAGTTCATAATATTATGAGTAGCGTGGTACTTTTCCAACTTCACTAAGTGTACATTTCAAGGTGACGCAAGAAGGGCTACATTTCAAGCAATCTGCTTGACTCAGCTGTTGATTGTAGACGCAGAATACATCTTTACAGTTATGGTATTTGCCTCCGTACGCTCCTTTCCTTATAAGTGAAGCTCCCTACGAGTTACAGCGTCAATGACTTTACTATAGAGCTATTGGATTACTGTGCCCGGCTGCTGACGCAAACGTAACGGGTTCAATTCTGGCCATGGTGGTCGCATTTTGATGAATGTAAACTGGTAGGAGCCTGTGTCCTGTGCGAAGGCAGTGCACTTTAAAGAACACCAGATGCTCAAAATTTGCGGAGTTCTGCACTACAGTGTCTCTCATAACCTTATGGTGGTTTTGAGACAACAAACCCTATATACACTTATTAACACTGCGGTATAAATACAACCCAGTTGCAGCCGCGATTGCAGCCGGCCGGGTACTTCCACGCGCCGTGGTCTAAGTTCGCTGGCTGTCTGCTGTCGAACCCTTGGCCAGTTTCTGACGTGCTGGAAAATTTCTCTATCTCAACATTTCACATATGCATTCGTGTTTTTACGCTTATTTGAGAAGCTACGTGTCCTTACGAGGGAAGAGGCGTATGCTTCTGTGTTTATTGATGAGCTCGTCGGCAAGTCCGCGGAATTGAGGAAGCTGGCGCACGCAGAGACGCAATCAAGCGCACATAAAAATGACGCGAAGACAACCGCTCGTGTTTAGGTTATATTTACGATTGCGTAGGTTGCGTCCTTCGAGCGCTGGCTCATAGGTACTTCTGTGAACGTCAAAACGGCCCAATACAATACTAAGCAAATGAAGATGTTTTGACAGCGTCGAATGAAATGAATAATTTTTCAGTTTCCGAGACGTATGAACAGTCGGTGACTACGAGTTTAAGTGAGCCTACTCCTTCCTCAATAGGTCAGCTTTTCGTTGTTGTTTTTTTCTTTTTGATTGAAACTCGAACGATACGAGTTGCGGTGCACATATTTTCTCATTTTGCTGCTCTCGCTTGAAAGAACCCTATAAAAAATGTCGTATGATACGTGTGACGCATACTCGATGAATCGTACGATCATACGAGAACATATATTTCATATGTGTTCATACGTGATTATTGGACGCAAGGCATACGTTTCATATGAGTGTTTTCGATATCGCTTTTTATCTAGGTGTGTTTTTTGTTAGTACCAAGCACAACTTCGAACAGCGCGACCCCTAATTTGGCGTGCTAGGCCCCACTTCTGAAAGTCCCGAGCAGTCACCGCAAAAGCCACCTCTTTTGTTATATAAAAGAAAAAAGCCGAACTTCTATGCAACACCTCACCCCAATTTCTTATGCGAGAACTCCCCCAGTCCTTGCTTTCCCGATGAGACGTGAGGTGGAAGGCTGAGGAAGACAGCGTGGCTTCACGGAAACGAAAGCAATCAACTTTTTGTCCCCTCTCCGCTCTCGCCTAAACACCCCACCTTTTCGGTACTCGGAAGACAGAAGAGTTCTTTTTCCGCACCATGAAAACAAGAAAGAAAGCTTACAACTAAGACTGGACCAAGGAAAGACGAAGTGAACACCTGCCTTAGTTCAGAGTTCAGTCCACAGCAGCCTGCGTCACAAAATGTGACACAGCGTTCGCTATGCTTACCGACTAAAAAGGTGAGCAGCCCTGGAAGAGGTCACATTCTCTGAAAGGGGTCGCGTTGGCGCAGCTTTCCTCGCGAAGATTCTTTGTTTTGTTTCTTTGTACTCGCAATCTCACGCTCTCACAGGTGATCAATGCGCATAATTCATGGCTGAGGAGCACCAACGCATCACGTTCCCTTCGCTGACCCGACTTTGAATAACAAACAACGAACCGGCGCTCACTGGCGAAGCAAACACACATAACGATGTTTCATCCGCTTTTCGTGGCGCCTTTTTCTCCGCTTTCTCTCTCCATTTGGCGTCTGCTCTTCTTCTGCAGCGTCGTCTGCTACTCAACTCCTCTCCAGTCTGTCTTTCTGCGTTTCTTGCTCCGAAATCTCAAGCGCCCCGCTTATGCAAACAAACTTCTCCTAAACTCGCTGGCGCTTATACAGGCCGCCCACTCAGCTCACTGTTTTCCCATCATCCCCATCGTCTTGATTTCTTTTGTTTTTCCCGTTTTGTTTTGTACGAGATCGTGGTTTACGGCTCGGTGGTTTCAGCGGGTGTATTCTTAAGCCTCGCGCTTGGAAGGTTAAAAAGAAATGGCGGTGTGGCGGTCGCTTTCCCAAGCAGGTCGTTTTGGTCTGCGACGACACTGTCTCCTTGCTTCTCGTTTTTTCTTTCTTCGTAAATTTTCATCTGTTCTTCGAGGTTTCGTAACTTTGCGGGCTCACCACTTTCATAGTGAAGCAGTTGGCGCGTATCGCCCGGAGCTTCCTTTGTGTGCGCAGTATAGTTTCACTTTTCCAACAACCTCTAGGTCGTCTTACACATTTCTTTTTTCTTCAAGAATAAAACCTCTAGGTTGCTGGCCTCGTATTCTTCGCGAAGGTGCGCTTTCTTCCCTTTGCGCCAAGTTAGGGGCAAAAGGAACTTGGCAACCGACGACGTAGATTACATAGAAGGGGCTATTATTATACCGCACAGCAGGCGACGACATCTCTCGGTGGCGCTTTGACAACGATCGCTTTCTGCCAACACAGCGTCTAGAAATGAAAGAAAAGAAAGTAATTCTGTTATTTAGAGCACATTTCTTTGATTCTTCGTGAACTAAACTGTGCCGCAGTGACGAAACCATAGCGACAGCCCTCCTGGCAACACACGATGTAGCACGCAGAATCAAAAAGCACAAGCGCTTGCCTGTGCTGGTCCGTCACTTCTGGCTGTGCCAATAAACATTCGGGCTTAGAGCGAAATGTTCTTCATTCTTAGCAAGCCAGACTTCACCAGAATTACGATGAATTGATACATGCGCCACACGCGATACAGACACTGGTGCTTCACTAGGCTCTTCTGTATTCCGAGTGGCTGCCTCTTTGACCGCACTACAATATTTTGTTAAGTAAACACCAAATAGTCCAACATCACCTTCACATTTCAAGCCATCGAGCTACATCACTGTCCAACTTCCCTTTTACAAAGATCCAAACAAAGGGTAACAAAGACAGAGCAAATTCAACCATGCAGTAGTCTTTCTGTATGTTTCTACTTGGAGTTAGCACTGAAAAGAAAAGTATGAATCACCTACACCATCTAACCCGAACTGCCAGTAACACGCAGCTTTACAGAAAAAAATGATGATGGGCGAAGCAATGTGTTTTGTTCATGAATCGTGCCCTTGTTTTTGTTCCAACTAAGTGTTTTATTTCGTTCTCGTTAGCCTTTCCTTCTGTCAAATTCTTTGATTGGTGGGGGATCGTTTGTTAATTGTTTGTTCTAGTTACCGGCATTTTCGTAACGTTTTTGTTCAAAAATGTTCCGGTTTCTACATCTACTGTAGACGCCGGGCGGCAGTTTACAGATGGAGGGACATTGCGCGGTCTTGAAGGCGCCCTGAAAGACTTTTTCGAGCAATCATGGTATGAATTCACTGGAAGAGCTTATTGCCACACGAATTCAACACCGCAAAAATTTTAAGAATCCGTCATGTATGAGCAGAATCACGAAGATTTGTAACGTGCTGCAATCGCATTCTCTCTTCTCTCGTCCCGATGAAAGGCTAGAAGCTAAGCAGGGAGGGATGACAAAGAAACACAAGAAAAACGTCGCGCGCGCCTCGTGACCTTGAAAAGTTTTTCTTTTTTTTTCTTCGAATGCGCGGCTTCTTCAGTGTTGATTGATTGATATGTGGGGTGTAACGTCCCAAAACCACCATATGATTATGAAAGACGCCGTATAGTGGAGGGCTCCGGAAATTTCGACCACCTGGGGTTTTTTCACGTGCACCCAAATCTGAGCACACGGGCCTACAAGCATTTCCGCCTCCATCGAAAATGCAGCCGCCGCAGCCGAAATGCTTCTTCAGTGTGATCGCACGCGCACGCGTGGACAAGTTGCGGCCTCCCGTGGTGATCTCTGTAACGAGCCAGCGCACCATGTTGAAAACAGCCAATGGCTGATAGATGGGCTGAATGCGTGTTATGTTTGGGCATATTCCTTCATTTGTCGAGAGAAGAGAAAGCATTTTTTAGCTGACTCTGATAATTTATTGTGAATTCGAGGCCGCTTGCTGCGCTCTAATATTTGGCTCCAGTGTTAGCGAGAGCCTCTACTACCGATCGGCAGTGTTCTTTGAACATGCTCAAAAAGGGTTGCAGGGCCCCTTTGAGGTGCTAGAAAATCAGCCAACTTCAATCCGCTAAACACTGTCAACAGTGACGCCTACGGCCGTCCTTCGTCAGGCTATATTCTATACATTCATATTTTCAATGTCATTGGCGCTTAGGTTCGTAATACTTTGAGCGAACATTATCAGTCCGCTGAGCAACAACATGCCCGTTCTTGTGTCAGCTCTCGGGGTGCTCATGTGAGGCAGCTTCTTCAATCGGAGAACAAAAAATGTTCGCCTATTTTGAAAGCCCTAAAACTACTGAACACAGATGCGTTCTTTTCTACTGCTTTTATACTCATCTGATAGTACTGTCGATGTTAAGCGCTGAATGTTGAAGCCAAAGCCGAGAAGCGCTTAGCTCATCTGCACACCGACACCATCGGTGGTCTAGTGCAAAAGTGATTGTGAATTGCATCTGCTTCAAAAAAAAAAGAAAAATAAACACAAGAACAGGAAGGGGAGAAACCATGAGCCTGCGCTTGATTCGTGTTTTTTTTAATGCAAAGCATTTCCTAGCAAACTTCGGCGACTGTGAGCGTATCTATCTATCTATCTATCTATCTATCTATCTATCTATCTATCTATCTATCTATCTATCTATCTATCTATCTATCTATCTATCTATCTATCTATCTATCTATCTATCTATCTATCTATCTATCTATCTATCTATCTATCTATCTATCTATCTATCTATCTATCTATCTATCTATCTATCTATCTATCTATCTAGCCGCTTACATTTGGGTGCTCTCGTGGTCACCCCCTTAACTTGGCCTGAACCAAAATTAGCATGGGAGGGTGAGATAATTTGACAAATATGACGTGCTGGTGAAGGCATCAATAATGCCACAACCCTATCGCGTACGTCGTCAAACACTTCTCACGAGACGGTGGCACATACCAACAGGCGAGTATGTGCAGCTGGTATGCGAGTATGTGCTACCGGTGATCGATACTTAGTATCTACCCAGGAACGACGAGAACACACATGAGCAATTTCAACGCACATGTGTTAATAAATACCCGGCCCGACGGACGCAAAAAATAAATGTAAGGATGGCTGCTAAAATCGAACCCAAGCATTCTGCACGGCAATGAAGCACTTTACCACACAGCTGTGCCAGGTCTCGGAAATACATTTCAAATAGACGCTAATCTTCTGAAAGGTCAATAGTGGTTGCAGTGCTGCCTACGCAATTTTAGAAACATTACGTATGCACTCCTTCGACACAACCATCACGTCGTGTTAACCTCAATTGTGGTTAGTTGCCATGCGCTGAAGTTGATTTATGTAGCAGTGTCCAGGGCTAGCATCCTCGCGAGCAGCTTCATATCATCTGCTGTTGCTAATACGGATGTTCCAGTTGGCGTCGTTGCGCAAGTGCAAACAACTGCTTACATAAACATCTGCAACTCTTCAACAAATGTCTGTGCGTGCAACATTTGTACATATATTTAGCGTCATTTCATGACGTGTTGCTTAATAAAAATTTGCAACACGGTCAACTTCCCTCCGCATGCTTCGCACAACGTCGATTCCCAGGTACGTGAGATGTGCCGAATTTTTTCTCTCTTCGCGTTACATTTTTTTACGCAAATGATCAACAATGCAATACTAACTCGCCCAACACTCGGTTCTACACAAAAGGGAGCATCGATGAATTAATCCAAACAGTTCAGCATCGCCGGCTACCCTGGTTCCCATAAATAACAGTACATTTACGACCTACAGAAACTGTCTTAAACTAATCGAAAAGTCTCTCTATAGACGTTCGCTCACATAGCATCATTTGTTTTCAGGTAACTAGTTTGCCGTTTTCTGTGACCAGTGATACCCGAAAAAAGACAGGTATATACGTTTCCATGAAATTGGCCCCAACAATCTTCCGCCTATTTCTTCGTTTACCTGCGAACAATGTCTTTACAGTTTCACCTTTTTAGTTCATTGCTTTTCCGGTCCGACCGCTCAAATCCACCCATTTGTCTCTGCCACCGCATCGTGCGCCGAAGAATTGAGACTCAATGCCATCGCTGAAGAACTCTTCCAATCTTCTGGAATTGATTTTGCTGCCGCGTTTTCGCGGAAGAATCTAGCCGCTGCACTTGGAGCCATTGTTTACGAGGACGTTTCTTTTCGTCATTTTCTTCTCATATACTCGGATGCTTACCTTGAATAGTGTTCAGCGCGAAGTTTCTACAGAATAGAGCCTTTAATCATTGTCAGGCACACTTGACTCACTTCTTCTTCAGTATATCTAACCGATGATTCTCATGGGTTTCCCGATAGATCTTTATAGCAATACAATATTTGGTTAATATTAAATCATTTGCTTCTATTGCGAGTTGTCGAGAAGATTGGCGCTTTTTTTATTGTTTCTCTCCACATGTAGCCAATGTTGATGTTTTCGACGCCTCTTCACAATGGCCTAGTGGGCATAGGACTCGAATGCTGACCCGAAGGTCACGGGATTAAATCCTAGCCGGGGTTACTGCATTCCCATGGAGGTACAATGCTGATAGTGTATAATATATACGGTTTCACGAACCAAAACCACGACTTGATTACGAGAGACGCCGTGTAGTGGAGGGCTCCGGGAACTTCGCCCATCTGGTGTTCGTTAATGTGCACTGACGTCACACAGCCCATGGGATCTACCATTTCGTCTACACCAAAATGCGACCGCCGCGGCCACAATCAAACCAATGACGTTCGGGTCAGCAGCCGAGCTTCTTCATCATCTTCTCCAAGGCGGTGAAGATGCTGAGTATACGTGTCCCTAGATTTAGGTTATGCTAGGGAACTGCACGTGGTCGATATTTCCAGAGCCCTTCACTACAGCGTCCCTCAAAATAATATCATTCTTCCGGCACGTAAAGGACCAACAATCTTCATAATATCGAACTTTTTTCGTCGTCAGAGCCTATCACATAAACGAGTTGGTGGGAAATCGTGAGAGCTTTTTGTTGAGAAGCGGCACTGCCTTCACAAAGCGTGAAAAACGCTTTAAATGTGCAAATATACCGCATAAAAAACGTCGAAAATGATAAGAAGACTGAAGCAGAAACCACAATACGAAAAGGAGTGCAATCATGCGTACCGGCACACTGAGCCCGGTTAATCCACGTGATTCAGAAACGTATGGTCGATTGATATGTGGGGTTTAACGTCCCAAAACAACCATATGATTATGAGAGTCGCCGTATTGGAGGGCTCCGGAAATTTCGACCACGTGGGGTTTTTTAACGGGCACCCTAATCTCAGCACACGCGCCTACAACATTTCCACCTCCATCGGAAATGCAGCCGCCGCAGCCGGGATACGATCCCGCGACCTGCGGGGGATTCATAAATGTATACAGGGTACACCAAAACAATGAAATTTAGGCGCCACGTGCCACAGTTTACTTATTAGTGACTAGTGCTTTGTGTGACTGATCAATTTCGAACAGGTAATTCTGTAAACATCATGTTTTCTACCACATGGGCCAAAACCTGAGCCTGCATGCGCTAACATCGTCTTGCGCCAGACTTTCTTGTAAAATAATTGCTCGGACAGCTTTGATGGACATATTTACTATGAAAGATGCGTTTTGGCCAACCTAATATAGTACTTATAATGAAAATGAGCCTGCGATTTCTCCTTAATTTCCAATGCTGATAAAACGCACCATTAGAAGCTAAGTTTTCGTCCTTCAACTATAAGCTGATTTTGCTTTTCGCAGTTTTTTTTTATCAATACGTCAAGACATTTGCGAAAGTCACATCGTTACAAAGTTATAGGCAAAGCAATCGCGCAGAAAGCCGTTATCGCCGTAGTTAATATGATTTATTTGCTCACCCAATGTGGCTTCCGTTCCATCCAACAGAAGAGTAATGATTATTTTTACATCGCTCTGCCTTGATTATTCTGTAGCGCCGTTCGTTCCTGCAAGAGATCAGCCGCAGGAAGAATTGAACACGGCCGTCCAGGCACGGTATGGTCTCTCCATCCTATCCTACCAATTTGGTTCCCTATTTTCCCCGATGGAACCACTCCCACTTCCCGAGTTTCTTTTTGTCTTTTCGTTTTCTCTTTTCTATGTGCATGCACTTTTCGGGAATTCCGGCTATCGCAGGCCTCTGGGATTCGCACTCCCAAATTTTCGCTCTATTTCCCGGCGAGGTCACCAAGCTTGGGTCCAGAATTCGGCACAATGTAGCTCTTTTCTCTGCTGTAAGACACGGGGGTCGTCTGCTCTTGTACTTACTTACAGACACGTTATTTTCTGCCTTTGTACCACCAGCGTTCCCCGTTTCCTGCGTTGCCGTTTCCCCAATCCCTCTTTTCGTTCTGGCGGGCCCTGCGTCACTTCTTGCCAGTCAACATTGCGCCATGCGTCGCGCGTGTCAGCGGAAGCGTGTACGTAAAGCATAAACAAGGAACAAGGGAAAAAAGGGAACTTTTCCGCCACAAGTTCTCCGACAGGCGTCGGTATGAAAGAGAGATTGGGGAAAGGAATTTTCCTCAATAAGACCACGCCAGCATCCCTCTTTCCCCAGGGCTTCGGTTTCTTGTTCCGTGCAGCTGGCGCGTGGGGGGCACCTGTGAACCCTTGCGCTTCTTTCTCGAATCCTTTTTTGTCTCTCCCGTTTCCTTCCCTATGTAGCCGAGCGTGTGACCCGTATTGAGCGTTAGTGCCCCAAGCACAGCAGCCGTCGTCGCTTCCATTCCCCGTCTCGCTCTTGGCCCATCGCGTTGAACGAAACAAGGCTTACAAGATGGCGGTGGGGAGCCCTACTTGCGCGGCCAGAAACAGCGACGGCCTGTTGACGACCTAGAAACAAGAGGAAAGGAACGGAAAAGGGGAAAAGAAAGAGATACGCATAGTAGATTGCAGCAGGCACGGTTGAGCGACCGAGGTAACCGAGTTATTCGTTTCGGGAGCAGCCTTCGTGAGCGCGCAAGCCTTGTTTGCCAAAAAGAAAAAAAAGAATATAATGAAAGAAATGTGAAAAGAGAGACCTGGTCGGTCGTGCCGCGAACAAATGTTTTATGAACCTCCCTCTGAGAAACACTGCCACTCACGGGAACAGAGCATTCAGTTTGTGTTTTGTTTGTCACTCCGTTTCGTTGCCTTGCTATCTTGGGCGAATCGGTTTCGTTTCCTCGATTATTTCTGGGTAAGAGATTATTCAAATGCACAAAAAAATTAAATTACCGGACGCCCGTGTACGGATAGCTCAACTGTGCAGCAGGCAAGAAAACTCTTTGAATACCATCGCTCTTCTTTACAACTAAGTTGATACTCTCCGTTCTGTCACCATCTGACGATTAACATTGAAGTGATCGGCATATATAAATATATATTCAGGCTAACTGAATCAATGGCATTCCGAATAGAATTTCGGCAACTGTTCTGCCCGAGCTGGGATCCGTGTTGTGGGAACTTTACACAGAATGCCTCCTTCGTTTTAAATTTACAATGTGTGTTGACTATTTCGTAAACTTCAGCATTACTATCAGCCTTACCTGGAATCACGTCTATACACATGTCTACTGATAGGTGTCCCGTAATATATATATATATATATATATATATTATATATATATATATATATATATATATATATATATATATATATATATATATATATATATATATATATATATATATATATGTATATGACTTTATCATATCTTACGCTCCTAGTTTGCAAGTAATCCAATATGTCAAACAGTACCAAGAAAAACACCGAATACGTGAGAAATTGGTCTTCAAGATCATTGGCACCGTGGTCGGTCGAAGAAGCTAATTTCAGGCTCACAGGACTCTTCGGCCAAATCTCTCGTGCTCACTCAAACTTAGATCGAGCTGTTGGGTCTGACTATAAGTGAGTCCGTTGAAAGTAATGCTTCGCTGAGTATGAGTCCGAGTGAGTCTAAAGCTAAAAACGTATTTCATGAGCGAGTTAGAGCTGCACACGGTATGCCGACCTATGGTGAGTATTGCAGTTTGCGTAGTTTTCGCGGCGCGTGCCTCTCTGCCTCCGGATGACGGGACATGCCGGCACCAGTATAAGTGGATCGCTGTGAAAAAGTGCGCTGCCTTGTAAAGCAACCATGCTCTTGGAAGAAGTTCAACTTACGATGCAAGGGAGGATAGTTCTACGAAGCGACATTGCAGTTTCAGTTGAATTGCGCATTTTTCACATTGGTAACAAGCGCACACTTGTGCTCCTTCGCTCCTCTTTCGCCACTTCTCTCTTCCGGACACCGCCACGGTCGGATGTCCAAACAAGTTCAGCACTTCCTACATGACACCAAACTGAACGTGCGGCTGCAGGAGCTACCACGTACCACCTGAGACAAGTGATAGCATTTTAACTGCTTCGTAACGCCACATATCTATTAACTGTGGCTACCACCCTTAGAGACACATAAGCTAGAAAGACATGCTTGGAACCTCAGGTACATATGTGTGTCTCATGTGCCTTTCTAGTGTCCTTTTGTTTAGCAGTGATTATCACCGTCAACAAGGAGGAGAAGTGATCAGGGAGGTAAAAAACTTGACACGGCCTTCTGCTGCACTCGCGAATAATGACTAGAAAGCGAAAACCTTCGTTTTTTTTTCTCATTCGATTGCGCGCTTATCGCTCCACCCACAAAACCTTCGGCCACTAGCCTGGTTTTACACTGCCACAAGGACTCCAGGCACTGCAAGCTCTTTAGCCGATCACCTGCCTTAGGAATCAGCTTTTTAATCGACTAATAGTTGATGTCATGTGATGATGACACTGTGACGTGAAATGAACTTCTTTGTGACATCACTAATTTTGCCGTTAAATGAAGTCACAACGACGACGTCATATAGCGACGTCATCATTTTTTTTTGCATTACTCGTGTTGTCGACGACTGTCATTTTTCGCGTTCAGAGAGGCATGCAAGGCATTTGATTTAAGACAATGTCTCTCGTCTAGGACGTGGCGGGGGTGGCCGGGGCTGCTTCAGCAACTGGCCGTTCAATGCGCTGTCACCAAGCAAGGGCGACGGTAGGCGGCAAAGAGGAGTGAACTCTAGGTTGCCGCTAGGTGACCCATGCTGCGAATTATAAGACTATAGTGGTTCGCTAGTTGTTGCAGCGTGGTGCAGTAAAACCCAGGAGATTGCTTACTATTTCATCCACTCAGCACAAAACGCAGGCAATCGGAGAAGCAGACGTGCCAAGCCCTAGCGTCCGGATGGTCGTCTAGCTGCTGCCGGTCACTCAAACGCATATTGGCCTGGCAAGTCCTCTTCCCTGCCACTGAGCAGTGCTTAGATCCTACCAACAGATTGCTTCAAGCGCGACGAAAGCATTGCTGGTAACTTTAAGTAGGCGTTGATTCAGGTTTTCGGTAACGCCAAGAAGGTTTAAAAAGTGTAAGTAGCTTCCACTAAGTCACGAAAGGCTGGATCACGGTGGAGCTGGTGGTCCGCTTGCCAGTCCTGGCTTAGATATGTTGGTGCTAGATGCAGCCTCCTTGGGTGCAACACTGTTTCGCTACTCGCAGCAGCCATACTTCGCTAAGTGTTGAGAAGTTTGGAGAACCATTGCTATGAAATGTCAGCCATTGGCAACATTGGGTAAGTTTCGCGATTTCCCAATATCTACCGAGCCCAACAATTCATTCATTTCCGGTCAGTCTTTTGTTTCGGTCACCCCTCTACAATAAAACAAACCGAGTGTCGTTCGCTTTTGTTTCAGGAAGCCCGTAGTAACTAGGTGCGGTAGATGGAAGCCATGACTTGGTAGATCACCAGCCTGGCTCTAGCACGGCCTTCCTGCGACATAGCGCTTGCTGTCTACACTTGCTAAAAACTTACGAGCGCAAAAAAAAAAACGAAGAACAGACTCAGGGCAGGCGCAACTAAAAACCTTGTTGTGAGTAGCGTCTGTGCTAAGTCCACTCTTCCTTTTGAGCTAATCAATTATTAGCACTTAATCTGTCACTGCCCAAGGATAGGCAGCTAGCCCAACACTCTTTTTGTGCTGAAGTACATGTCTACGTTTCCATGGCTCCTTTGCGTGGTTTTGCACCAGCACGTCACGTAATACACTTTACTTTGTGTTTACGGGAGTATATCACATCTTTCTTTTTCCTTCTTTTCGTTGTTTCTCTATTCCTCACTTCCTCTTTATTTGTCTTTTCGGTGTCTGTTTTTTCATCTCACTATCTACCGCATTCTTTTTATCTCTTTTTTTTCGTTTCTCTTTATCTCTCTGTTTACTCGTTCTGTAAACCATCAGAGTTACTGAATCCCACACCGGATATAGCACTGCGCGTGCTTTGAGATAGAACCAGGAGATTAAGCAGAGGACGATTAGGAAGAAGTGCAAAAAGAGAGTGCCAACTGATTCAGGGTGGTTGTTGTCTGTCAGCTCAGCAAGGCATAACAAAGAGCTGTACAGGTCCGCCACAAAAGAATTGTTACATTGGAAATTATAGCTCATGAGTTAATTCATACATACTCTACCATAGGAGCCACGGCCGCCATTTTACTAGAGGCCGCATAAAACGTCAGGGTTCATCGAAGAGAAACGGAAGTGTTCTCCTTCCACGCCGCGCGAGTATCATATGGCGAATTTCCCCACGTATGAAGTCACTAATAAGTGTTTTGTGTTTCTGCATTTTGCAGGAAATCTTTAAGTCATGGCAAATATATTGGTGATGAAGTTGAAAATAGTCATCTCAATATGCTAATTTCAACGGAAATGACGATTTCTTATTTGAGAATTCACTTAGCGCTTAAAGCAACAGAACAGCGCGACTTGATCCTTAAGTGCGTGCAGCACTACCAGTTCAGCCTGTTTCCCAAATGATAAACAAGGAAGCACTGGCTTCAATTTTGCCGCAAGGCATTCAAAGCTTCTACTACCGCGTTTGATCTAACCTCTGAGCATAACGCGTTTCTCCGTAGGTAAATATTATCGCGTGATTTTTTTTAAGAGCGAAGCTCCTTAGGCTCTCATGATGTTAGTTGACGCCGTTGTCGCAGCTTCCCATCGGACCGAAACACAGATGTTACATATACCATACATTGCATGGCGCATACAAAAAAAAAATTCGGCAGATCCCCCGTACCTGGCAATCGACGTTCTGCGAAGCATGCGGAGGGAAGTTGACCGTGTTGCAATTTTTTTATTGGGCGACACGTCATGCAATGACGCTAAATATATGTACAAATGTGGCACGAACGGACATGTGTTGAAGAGTTGAAGATGTTTATATAATCAGTTGTTTCCACTCGTGCAACGATGCCAACTGAACATGTGTAATAGCAACACAAGAAGATCATATGAAGCTGCTTGCGGGAATGCTAGACCTGGACGCTCCTACATAATTAAACTTCAGCGCATGGCAACTAACCACAACTGAAGTTAGCCCGACGTGACGGCTGTGCCAAAGGAGTACATATGTAATGTTTATAAAATTGGGTAGGGAGCACTACAACCACTATGGACGTTTCAGAAGATTAGCGTCTATTAGAAAAGTAGTTGTTAGACCTGGCACAGCTGTGTGGTAAATTGCTTCATTGCCACGCAGAATGCTTGGGTTCGATTCTAGCTGGGACCCTTACATTTATTCTTTGCATTCGTCAGGCCGAGTATTTATTAACACAAGCGCGTTGAAATTGCCCATGTCAGTTCTCGTCGTTCCTGGGTAAACACTAAGTGTCAATCACCTGTGGCACATATACGCATACCAGCGGCACACACCCGTCCGTGGATATGTGCCACTGTCAGGCGGGATGTGTTTTATGACGTACGTGACGAGATTGTGACATTATTGATGTCTTGGCTGGCGCGTCATATTCGTCAAACCATCTTACCCTCCCATGCTAATTTTGCGCCAAGTTAAGGGGAGATCAGACCACGATAGCACCCAAACGTAAGCGGCTAGATAGATAGACAGATAGATACGCTCTAAGTCATCGAAGTTTGGAAAGAAATGCTTCGCATTAAAAATAGCTTAAAAGACGGAGCACAAGGTAGACAGATGCATTCACTTCCGTGTATCTGACCGTCCATCTGTCCATCTTTTATACTAGCCTGTGACTTCTGGACGTTATGACCTAGTTTATTCGGTCCATCATCAGCATTCACATCATGGACCAGCTGCGAATTTTAGTGTAAACCAATGAAACGTATGCTCATGCATGACTCTATCGGACAAGCAACGTAGGCCGGCTCTGCAGTTTTTTCGAGTGAAGTTTTTCTGCCCGCTGTGAGGCGGCTCTGATTGCAATTTTGTTTCCATCGTTGGTTTGCGTGATTTGCGGTACAAATCAATTATCTAGAGCTTCTTTGAGTCGTTCGACTAAACGTAATGTGTTTGAGGTGATGTTGTTTGGAATCGTTTGTTGTAGATGTTTAGGCTAAATAATAGTCAGGGTATACACCTTCGAAACTCTCGTCACAAGCTTCGAAAGCTTTGGAGGTCCATTACAAGTACATAACGCTGTTTCACGGCTTCGGCATCAATACTATGCAGACTCGGTAGCTGTGCGAAAAATCTCCTTAGACCTGATGTTGTCATAAAGTGGGACGGCTTACTGCTCTCCCATAGTTGAGTACGAAGTACTCAAAATTGTTAAACATTTTTTCTAAACACAGCTGCATTTGCGAGCTCGTTAAGGAGGTCCGCGATACGGCTTTACAGCTCTCCTATAGTAGAGTACTAATTACTTTAAACCGTTAACCATTTTTAAAACAAAACCTGGCATTGCGCCAGTTGCCCGTCTCGCTGGGAAAGCTTTATGTCCTCCCAGTGAAGAACAAATGTGCTCTAAACTGTTGACCACTTTTTCTAAACACACATATCTCGTTCATGCTTTTTGTGGGCCTGCTTTCAATTCTCCCGTAATCGACAGTGTGCAGTACTGTTAGTCCCATTTGTTGTTTCTTACGCAGAATAATTAAGGGTCATATAATTGTTTAGGCATAGTTACTACTCCATTCTGCCAACAAGGCTGTCAGTGTTACATTGCAACGCCAGCGGGAACGCTTTAATCCAGGCAAGATTTCACATGCTTGCCCAAGAAACCCAGCTGTGCTCGCCAAGAGTTACATTTAGCGAGGCTTGTAATCGCACCGCTGGCTCGCCTGTGAAACCGAAAACGGCACACTGGCGAATGGTATGAAATGGTAAACTATCTCAGGAGAAGAAAAATCTTAGTAAGAGACGACAAACCATGAAATACTCAAGTGCACACGACAAAGCGCAGCTAGTGGAGTTTTCGAAGTTAAAAAATACGCGTAAGGTAGCCGACACAAGAAGGTATGACATGGAGAGAAACGGGCACACTGTAAAAAGCGGCTGAAGCCTTAAAGCTTCCAAGGCAAATTTCTACATAGGCAAAATTCAGATATATACATTAAGGAACAAAGAAGGCAATGTCATAACCAATTGAATAGCATAGTCGAGGGGGCGGAGGCGTTTTACAGAAAGCTGTACAGAAGCCAAAAAAAAAAACTGAGGGTGATATCGTGAGAAACAATATTAGTCCAGTGGAATTCAACGTCCTTCTATCCCCAGTAACCACAGGGGACTTAAGGAGTGCAAAGAGGCAAAGCCGCCGGTGAAGATAAGGTGACAACGGATCTACTGAAAGATGGCGGAGAAATTGTGGTACAAAAACGGGCCACCTTATATACGAATTGTCTCTGGACGGCAAGGGTAGCAGAATCTCAGAAAAACACCAACATGATCCTAATTCATAAGAAAGGAGACGCCAAGGACCGGAAAAATTACAGGCCGATCAGCTTACTGTTATTTCTCTAAAAATATATATACAAAAACAATAGCAAATAAATTAGGGCGACAGTAGAGTTCATTCAACCAAAGGAGCAAGCAGGATTTTGTACAGTGTACTCCAAAATATACCATATTTATACTATCATTCGGGTAATAGAGAAATGCGTGGAATACAACCAACCCCTATGAATAGCCTTCATAAATTACGATGAGGCGTTTGACTTTTTCGAGACATCGGCATTAATGCAGGCACTACGGAATGAGGCCATCGACGAACCCTACATAAACATACTGGAAGAAATCTACAGTGGATCCACAACCACCATAGTTCCCCATAAAAAAATCGATATAATCCAAATGAAAAAGGGTGTAAAGCAGGGAGACACGATCTCTCCGACGCTATTCACCGCATGCTTACAGGAGGTTTTCCAGACCCTAGTAGAAGAAAAGTTAGGAATAAGAGTTAATGGAGAGTATCTTAGTAACCTGCAGTTTGCTGAGGACATTGCCTTGACGAGCAACTCAAGGGACGAATTACAGCTCATGATTACACAACTGGACACGAAAAGCAGAAAAGTAGGTCTGGAAATGAATAGGCACAAAACTAAAGAAATTGTGCAACAGTCTCGACAGAAAACAGCACTTTGTGGTATGGTGGAGCGACGCTGGAGGTTGTGAAAGAATATGTCTATTAGGACAGGTTGGAAGCGTGGAGCCAAACAATGGGAGTAAAATAACTAGGAGAATAAGGTTAGGGTGAATTTCATTTGGCAAGCATTCTCAATTCATGAAGGGTAATCTGCCACTAACCCTTAAGAGTAAGGTATATAAACACTGCACCTTGCCAGTACTTACCTACGGAGCAGAAACTTGGAGGCTTACAAACAGGGTTCAGCTTCAATTGAGGACGACGCAACGACCGATGGAAAGGAAAATGATAGGTGTAACCTTAGGAGACAAGAGTTGAGCAGACTGGGTCCGGGAACAAACCGGGGTAAGCATATCATGGTTGAAATTAAGAGAAAATGGACATGGTGTGGGCACGTTGCACGTAGGCAGGATAACCGCTGGTCTCAGAAGGTGACTGACTGAACTCCGAGAGAAGACAAACGCACGGAGGTGAAATAGAAAGGTATAGGCGTGGCGATGAGACTACAAAGTTTGCAAATATAGCGTGGCAGTAGAAAGCACAGGACCGGGTTAATTGACGGAACATGGCAGAGGCCTTTACGCTGCAGTGGGCATAGCCAGATTGATGATCATGATGATGATGATCATGATGATGATGATGATCATGATGATGGTGGTGGTGGTGGTGATGATGATGATGGCGAATAGACGCGTAATCATACTTCCAGAGCTCTCTCACGCTTTACAATGATACAGTAGTTTGTGTCTACTGGAGTCCACAGGGGTGCTGCTATTGTCGCGCATGAGTCTTTGAGTGCCGTGCAGTCAGCCACATAAGTCTACGGAAGCGCACGAGGGCTTCGCGAAGAGCATCTGCGCTACATCTCCGCTGTGTCAGCGCTGCACTCAAGACACATATCTCTCCCCCTCTTAACCAATGACCTGCTTGCTTTCTCGAGCGAATATTTCATATTTTTCTCTTTTAAGGGCGAAGCACCTTAAGGCGTGGGTCTGTACATCCTCCGATGTATATGTAGCAGTAGTAGTAAGTAGCCACCGGTGGCACATACCCGCTCTAGAGCGGGTATGTGCCACAGGGGATGCGAGATGGGAGATGGCGGTACTTGGAGTGTTCATTAGATGAACGAACGGACGGACAGGCAGACTAGCAGACGGATAGATGGATAGATGGACGAGCGGACGTACGGACGTATGGATGCACGAACGGACGGACAGATGGATGGACGGACTCATGAACGGACTCACGGACTGACGCATTAACTGACGCACGTTCGCGTGGACGGACGGAAGCACAGACGAGCTGACGGACGCTTCGCCACACTCATCACCTATTCACTCCGTGAATGTGCTGTGTTTCTTTTTTGACGTGCGCAGCCTTGGTACATGCTCTTATATTCATATCAGTGCCCCGCCGCGGTGTTCTAGTGGCTAAGGTACTCGGCTGCTGACCCGCACGTCGCGGGATCGAATCCCAGCTGCGGCGGCTGCATTTCCGATGGAGGCGGAAAAGTTGTAGGTACGTGTGCTCAGATTTAGGTGCACGTTAAAGAACCCCGGGTGGTGAAAATTTCCAGAGCCCTTCACTACGGCGTCTCTCATAATTATTAAGCGGCTGTTGGACGTTAAACACACATATAAGTCAATTATATTCATATCAGTCTAGTTGCTTTGTTGTCACTTGCAATCCTTCACCCAGAGCGATATCCAACAAATGATGCACCGCTCTGGACAAGCTGTGGTAGCCGCGATACGTCTATCAAAGTAGGAGTGTGACGTTCATATGAGAAGGAGCGCTTTGCAGTATAACACTGATATTCCAGTGAATAACAAGAACACACATTCCCGGCTTGCTCCTGCGGTCGAAGGTAGATCGCGTACTGCTAGGTGGCGCTGAAAAGGCAGTTTAGACTTGATAATGTTCTGTAAAGGGCTTCACCCTATAGTTCAGGATTATGGCGCAGAGTTTTTCAAAGCACTTGGGTTTAGAGACAGGGAGGGCAAAATAGGCATTAAGCGAGTAGAATTAACTAGAAGGAGGTTATCAGATTGGTGGCTAAAGTCAAGGCACGAGTGAAAATAAACGCTTCACTGCAAGGTACGAATCCTCAACCTCACTTTTTAAAAGACAAAATAAATAAATATAGTTTTTGGTTCATTAAGTATTTCGTCTTGGTGGCACTAGCCTCCACCCGATCTAAATGGTACAGCCATATCCATCCATCCATCCATCCATCCATCCATCCATCCATCCATCCATCCATCAATCCATCCATCCATCCATCCATCGATCCATCCATCCATCCAGACTAGGGCGCTCCACTCTGGAGCTCCTTCTTTCAGGGTAGCGACAGCGTCGCCTTCTCGATCCAATATGACATCACACAGCATGATAGATCTCTAATACAGCAAAAGCTGTGCATGAATAGGCGAAATGGAAAACGATTCGCTACGAGAAACGATAGTGGTTTCATTGCCTTCTCCCTCTGTTACGTCGTTTTCTACCTCGCAACCAAGCACGCATACCATTGGGAGTGCCGTCAGTGACGTTGTTCATCCATTCGCAGTCATGCGTTGCAGTTGCACAACTTCCACGTGGTGAGGGCATGGGTCGTGCGAAAGACCGAACAGCAGATAACTTTCCACGAACAGCGCCGAGAGCTGATCAATGAGAGAATTGTTGTTCCCCGGGCTAACACAGTAGTCCGGCACAAGAAGCGGCATGAATGGTGAAATGCAAGCACCAAGAGCGCACCGAGAATCCGGCAGCCTCCTGAGCTGAAAGCAAGCGACAACGTCGAGCCAAAGAAGCGACGGTGCAGGCAGAGCAGCGTCAACGTGACAATGGCGGGTGATGAAAAACATTTAATAGTGGAAGTAATGTACAGGAATTGTGTTCGCCGGACCCGATGCCTCATTTCAGAGAGATTTCTTCGAGCAGCGCTTTGGCTTCGGCTGCGACGTCGGCAACCGCCTGTGGTAGCGCATTTAAGCTTCGTTGGATAATTATCTGTACGGAGTGCTTAGGTGCTGCTTTTCTAGACCAAGTATAGCGGCAGTGCAGACAGTGCATCTCACCACCCTGTGCGAAGGAACGCTTGCATCGAGGCACCCTGCCTTAGCACATGCTCGCCTGGCCCGTAAACTTTTGCGGTCGGCTGTACCCTTCAACTTTGAAGAAGGAAGCCGAAATCGATCCGTGGTGCTCGATTGGACAGGGTGATCGTTGCGACTCTACCATCGAGCCAAAATGCGGTCCGGTGTCGTGTATGAAAAAAAAAAGTCAGAGTGAACAAAATGTGGAAGGCGTTGCTACGTTGTTTTAGATGAAATACGCACACGCGCGACCACCGCGCTGTAAAAAATGCCGAATGGAATCGAAAAGGACAGCGAGCAACTTGTTTTTCGCCCGCCGCGGTAAAAACACCCCGAGGCGGCTTTCCCAAGATAAATTGAGTGGCAGCCTGTGCAAACTTCCTTTGTTTTCCTTTCCCGCCAGATCAGATGAGCGATAGTGGAAGAAACAAAAAATAATGGACGCGAAAGGAACCCTTGTATCCGTGCGTATAGAGCGGAGCGTGACACGGAAAGGCCGTATAGAGGAGAGCGCGACGCGTTGGTTAAGTAAGCGCGAGCCTTTACCTTGGAATAGAAATTTTTCGTGAAACGACGTAGTTGTATATCATTGAGGCAGCTTAGGTATAGGGCTGTGGAACACTGTCTCTGACCAAATACTCGCACAGTCTATAGAAAGAGGATGTCAGGAAGAAAATGAAAACATCGATCCTTGCCGGCCGTGGGAAGTTTAAGCGCAACTGGAAAGTGTGGTCGTCAAAAGAATTGAGGAGAGCCTGACGCACTATTGACTGACGTGTGCCATAATGAAATATGCCACGAAATGCGTCCAAAAGTGGAAAGTGAAGTGCGAGGAATCGATTAAAATCATAGAGTATTGTTGGCAATTAGGAGTTTCAGCGGTACGGAAAACTATTTTTGCATCGAAACCATTGTTCGCGTGTTTCAAATAACACATTATCAATAACAGTTTTTGCAAAATATCCGTAACGCAACTGCAGACAAAAGGTTTGCATGACAGATGAATCTAATAAATTTTGGTATTGTACTACCACTTGCGAGCTTTAGCTCAGCTGAACATTTCTCTGAAGAAAGCAGCATGCGTCAATCGGCACCCGTTACTGATGTGCCACTATCAAATTGATCGAACAGACAGCTAAGCGTGGGAAAGCACTGAAGATGTTTAAACTCCTCGCCTGAAACTCATTGTCACAAAAAATGTACCGATTTTCGCCTGGAACTGTAATGTATTAAGTGTCACATATACTGAATATGATTAGGAGGACGAAAAAATTACCTTGCCGTAGGTGAGATCACAAATCACAACTTTCGAATTACGCGTTCGAGTCCCTACATACTGAACTGCGAAGCAACACAGTTCCCCGTCACCCTGATTGGGTATTTCACTACATGTAATACTTGAAAGTAAAATGTTTACCTGGGCGGGCTAGCCAGCGCCCCTAGGTGGCAATTGTGTCACACTCATTTTTTTCCAGAGGGTGCTACGTGGTACGTGATCGTAACACATGCTAAGCATTCTACCTTAAAGCAAGGATTCCAAAATCGATCTGTGGTGCTGGATTGGTGTACTCCAAGTTTCGCCACGTGGACTACGCCTCCTGCAACGCTCGCCATTGGGACTACGAAGTAATTATGGTGTAATCCGAAGAATGTGAGCTCCGAATCAAAGACTATGAGTTCTGAATGTTGTGGGTTTGATTCCCGTCACGCTGATCGTGAAACCCTTTCCTCCAGACGCGCATAGCCCATGCCCGTACAGCAAGGGTTGCGGTATGCAATTATGCACCATATGTAATTGGCAGTTTATATCTGCGCAGGAACGGCGAGAATGACCATTGTTAATTCAAATGAGAGAGTTTAGAAAAACTAAGAGAAGTAACCTTGACCAGATGAATTCAAAGAATAAATATTAGGGTCCTGGCAGGAATCAAACCTAAGCTGCCTGCGTGTTAATCAAGATTTCTAGCAGAACGCCACTGCAAGCCTCGGAAGTGCTTTGAAAAAAGACCTTAAGCAGGCGTATAGATGGTGAAGTGTAAATTGTAGTCGCACTGTGGCAGTGCACGCTATCTCATTTTATAAAGATTACATATGTACTCCTGTGATACAGGCGTCACGTCGAGTTAACGTGAATCGTACACTTTGATGACATCAACTGAACTTCATCCACGTAGCACTATAGCCTGGGCTGTGATCCGCGCAAAAAGTGCTACATATGTTGGTAATACTCATGTTGCTATTGGTATCGTAAGCCAACTATAAACAACGCGTTGTGTTTTTTTATTTTATTTATTTGATACTGTCAACCCCATGCTTGGGGTCATTACAAGGAGGGTGTCACAAAGTACATAACGTTCGCACAAAAAAGGAAAATTCAAAAGCACATATACATACGATATGAATAACCAACAATAAAAAATAAGAAACAAACAACTGTGACTACACACATCAAAATCAACGAATAAATGCTGACAACATAATCTAGCATGCATCACTACAAAGAAAACCATCCAATGCATTTTCAAAATCCACTGATGTTGTTTGTTGCACAACTGCATTGGGTAAACTATTCCACATATCTACTGTGTCTGGAAAAAAAGAGTGGCGGAAAGCATTCGTGCGTGTGAAATAAGGTTGAACTGCTCTACTATTAATAAGACGATCACATCGCCTTTCAGGGGACTCAATATATAAATCCCTATTTAGGTTTGTTTGTCCGCTTATAATCTTAGAAAGAAATTTGAGGCGATGTTTTCGCCTGCGATATTCCAAAGACTCAAGCTCACAAGACTTTAACAAAGCTGTGACTGTGTGTGCGTCGGTATCTACCGCATATGAAACGGACTGCTAATTTTTGTATTCTTTCAATTTTTGTCCACAACACCTTCTGGTGAGGCGACCATAACAATACTAGCGTACTCTAAGACAGGACGTATGAATGTTTTGTAAGCAGTTAGCTTTACATATGGTATGGCATGTTTCAGCTTTTTCTTTAGGAAATACAGTGTTTTGTTTGCCATAGAACAGATGTTATCGATATGCGAGTGCCATTTCAATGTAAAACATATGCGACTGTTCAACACATGTCTTTGTGCGTACAACATTTGTACATACTGTTAGCGTTATACAGTAATGTTCCACTCAATAAAAATTTACACCAGAGTCTTCTTCCTTCTGCATTCTTTGCGTAACATCGATACTCATGAAATGTGGAGCCTGCCAATTTTTGGGGGGTAGTTTGTTCAAATGAGGGTGCTCTAGATAATATATCAAAAACAGCGATAAAAAACAACAACAAAAGAAACGTCATCGTTATTCCCCACAGTCATTTACTGACACAATATGCATCTTGATGGTGCGTCAATCACCATCTAAATGGTATTGTTTTTAAGCCCTATAATAGTTCTATGGGTGAACGAGAGTTACCAGAGTAACGGCGAATGGTTGTGATGCATCCATCGTCATTGACTTTCATAAAAATAAGCTATGTGTAACGATTACTAACTGGTCAATTCGGAGCTTCAGAAATAGCCCGTCGAAATGGATTGATGGAGAGACTGTTTCGTCTTTTTCAAACGCCCTCGGCGTTCTTTCTTACGGTCTAGCGATAACTTATGCTAACCTTCTCACCATTATCTTAAAAAACGTCTCAAATTGCCTGTTTGACAATTGTTATCGCATACGTATTTGAATAGAACGTGCTATCGGCATCAAGTGAAACCCGAGCAGTGGCAAACTTTTGGAATGACAGTGTGCATGCCATTCACTTATGATCATGGACTGGCACGGATATGCGCCGTGCTGCCAAACATGATGCGCGCGCATGTCAATGTTGAAAACTCGAGGCCGTGCACTATGGCATGCGAATGTTTGCCCTGTTCGATTGTTATTAGACGCTGACACTATACGGTACCCACGAATAAAAAAGCGAAGTTTTAGAGCAAGAAATATTGCACTTGCTTTGACTTACAGCGTCGACAGTTCGTGCCGAGTTGGAGTAATTTTGACTCGAACACTGACAATGAAGCCCACATTAAGTTTAGTCATCATATTTGCTGCTCGAATACGCTGCGATTACGACCAATCGCTGATATCAGTTGTTATATCAAACGATGTCACGTCTAGAACCTTTAGAGCTGTTATCGTGAGCAATATGAGTGATAACGTGCCCGATGTTGTGCGATTCGCGGTGGTGGCTGACGGAGAAGTGAAAAGGACACAACGGGTACGCTAAATCTGGGCACTCCAGACTCGCTAGTTCTGATACGAAACGGCAGAGGAAGTCATTTGGAAATAAAATTCGCTGTGCTTTAGGAACATCTCGAACAAAGTATGAAGCTTCCACCCCCCCACATGTGACACCCGGCACTGTCCGAGGAGGGTATAGCTGACACACGACAGTGCCACGAAATCACACGACTCCGCCGCCGAAATCAAGGCAACTTAAACAAAGAGAAGGACGAAAATGAAATTAAACGGGGTGCCGCGCACGCTATAGCAAATCGCCGTTTCGCTCAAGTGGAGATTTCCGCTTTCTGGCTCTCGTAACCACAAGGGAGCCAGAAAGTGATTCTCGTCGAAGCTTTTTCGCCAAGACTGCAGCGGGTGTGAAATACAAGAGCCGGAAGTGAAACGAAAACAATATAATAATAAACGGCCCCGGAAGCTGTAAAAGAAGTGAACCGCTGGCTCGTTCGCCCAAAAGCGCTGATGACCGTGACGGCGTCGGCGGCAGCGGTAAAAGTGAGTAAAACAAAGAGACGGCCGCCGTCATCACCATTATAAGCTCGTTCGCGAGATGGAAAACGGCTCTCAAAGCGTTTCCTCAATGGGAGAGTAGAGAATGAGCCGATGAGAAGGAATGAGTGAGAGAGGGAGTCTAAGAAAAGCGTAGAAACAAATTGCATTTGACAAGAAGTCTGGTAGGATTGCGCGAAGGGGGAGAAGGGGTAGTTGTCAACCGCAGAGAACTGGTCAGCACATTGTGAGCGGCAGGGCGCTCAATGTGGACGTCTTAGAAAGAGAGTCAGTTGTGATGGGCTTACGATGTCTATGGTGTTCGAGCAGCTAAAATCCACTATGTCGACGACAGGAAGGATTTAATACGCCGTGCAATCAATATCTAAAAGCAAAGACAACCTTTGCAGAGAGTAAGGGACCTGCACAGACCGAATGAGAGGACAGCAACGACACGAAGCAGCTCTAAAGACAACAGGCACGTTTTAACTGGACTGACATATCTTCTTCGTAGAGGCCAGCAACGCAAATGGCAAGGGATGGTTGTAAAGACATCAGTAAAGAGTGCAGGCGCTGTCCATTTACAACCGCTTCATGATTTTACGTCGTTCTGAATTACGAACCAGTACCAACTTCTCCAATTTTTCCCTTTATCGCAGATATCAAAGCTATCTATCTATCTATCTATCTATCTATCTATCTATCTATCTATCTATCTATCTATCTATCTATCTATCTATCTATCTATCTATCTATCTATCTATCTATCTATCTATCTATCTATCTATCTATCTATCTATCTATCTATCTATCTATCTATCTATCTATCTATCTATCTATCTATCTATCTATCTATCTATCTATCTATCTATCTTCTATCTATCTTTGGTCTGTGTACGGGGGCTCTAAATCGATCAGGCAGTGCATTTGACAACAGACGTGAGCGTTCTTGCTGGCCATCTCATTGGTCCGAGACCCTCTTCGTGGCTCAGAAAGCACTTCTTTCATCAGTATCAGTGACGACGGGAACAGCTGCGCCCTCTTGCGGTGGCGAGTGTAATGAGCGCGCATTTCGCGGCGCACGACTGAGTTTTATTTACTCGGCGCCAGAGGTGAGCGTATATAAGCGCCCTCAGAGAGTGAGTGGTAAGTGTATATATATATATATATATATATATATATATATATATATATATATATATATATATATATATATATATATATATATATATATATATATATATATATATATATATATATATATATATATATATATATATATATACGTGAAAGGCCAGTGAACGCGAAGCATGCTGGGAAGTAAAGTGAGCTAGCCGGAAGCACGAAGAAGAGATGGGGGAGAGTGCTCACGCCGACTGGGCACTCAAAGCGCCGTCTTTATGTCCACAAAGTGCTCTCGGCTGATGAGTGCAAAGGAAGCGGCTGCAAGGAATGCCCGCTGGTGGACGCTGCCCCAACAGCGGGTGCTCGACGTGCTCGGACAATGACGATGAACGGCGACATCGTTTCCTCTTCAGAACGAGTGGACACACAATCTCGCAGCGTGAGAAAGGCGTTGGCGCGCTCGGGGCCATCTGTAAAAACCACCGTGGCACCCGCTTTTACCAGGACATTGAAGGAGAAGAGAGAGAGAGTGACGAGATGGCGCTGATGGAGATGACGTTGTTAAATCATGATTCGGATACTGTGAAGTTTGATAACATGTTTATGTGTGCTTCCATTTTTCGTTTTGCGAACCTGGCGCCAAAGCGGCTATGGTCGAGTTTTTCTATGTGTGGCAGGTAGAAAATTATAATAATGGTAGAATGGCCCACCATCAATCACCGGTCAAACAAAAGAAGCTAGAACGTTTACTCTCTGATTGGCATGTGCCACTTCTGTGTTCCCTAAAGGAGCCACAGTTTCGAAACAATGATGAAACAATGAATGCTACATGGCAAGAAATTGAAATGTCACACGAAGAACGACAAGCAGTTCGATACTTGTAGCGCGCCGCTGAAGCACAAAGAAGGACGCTCAAGTGTGTACTAATAACCGTCAAAGTTGTCAAGTTTTTGTGTTTAGGCAACATGTTGCGAGTATCGAGATTGCAGGATCAACGCTCTTAGATTAAAAAAAAGTGTTTAACAATTTAGAGTGCTTCGAACTCTACTAAGACACATATAAGCGTCCGGGTATACTGTGTGTTTAGAAAAAATTTAAATGATTCAGAGTGATTGTAGTCTGCTATGGGAGAGCTGCATGTAGCTGCTCACACATTATTACAACGATGACAAAAAAATGAAACAAATCAAAATGGCCCTGTATCTGCATGTTCCACTGCAAATGCCATCGAAAGACGATAATTTGCATCTGAAGAGAGTGAAAAAAAATGATTATTTGATGTTCTGCATGAGAAATTTATTAAATAAGATTCTGTAGAAGCTGCGTTAGTGCGCCTCGATGCGCGCAGCGGAGGCGAACGAGAGCGTCAAGGCACTCTACACTGCGTGAGACATGAGCGCCATCTAGTAGTTATGTTGGAAAACAAAAGGATGATTTAGCAAGCGCGCGGCGAGCACGCACGTCTCACATGCCATAGTGTTTAGAATGCAAGACAATGGGTAGGGGTCACCACCGTATCGTCTTAGCAAAGCGTAGTAAACACCCACCTTTTCATGCATAGCGTTGCATTGTCTGTGCAGCTTGGTAAACCCTTCCGTTCTTAGAGTTACCTGTGTAAGCTTTTTTATAGTATAAAACAACACACCACAGAATATTGACGTGTTAATTGTGTGCCTCAGATATGTGTAATATTTGCTTTTTAATCGACAATCGCTCAAGTATGAACGCAGAAACCAGAGCAATAAAATATTCGTGGGCTCTTCGGAAGAGGTTGAATTTTGGCCGTTTCCAGTGACGCAGACAACTCGACAGACAGACAGACAGACAGACAGACAGACAGACAGACAGACAGACAGACAGACAGACAGACAGACAGACAGACAGACAGACAGACAGACAGACAGACAGACAGACAGACAGACGGACGGACGGACAGACGGACAGATGGACAGACGGACAGGCCAAAATTTTGCGTGGAATTATCGCAAGAAAGACTACCGTTTTTATTATTTGAAATGTGTGTTTTTGAAAAAATCCAGCAATTCAGACTGCTTGGTACTCTACTATGGCAGAGCATAACGCCGTCCTTATAAGCTAGCAAGTGCATGTTCAAACTGCTTAGAAAACGTTTATTTACACAGTGTATAAAAATGTGTGTATTTAGAAAAAGTGTTCAACAACTTTTCACAGCTGAATTCGGGAAGTAAGCCACGACAAATGTGCAAAGTACTAGGATGGCGGGCACTGGCATAACATGCAAATTTCTCTTTTAATTACAGTACGTCAAGTTTGTCACACATTTACCCACTAGGCCGAAGTTTAACTATTCGCTGAATGCCTAGCAATCTTGGCTTGGTGGCGGTGTTCTTGCTTGTGAACGTTGTAGATCAAAAAGCAAATGTTACGCATATCGGAAGCGCATAGCCTACACGTAAGTAGTACGTGGTGTGTTCTTTTACTGGAAAATACATAGATGCCTAATTATGAACCCCCTAGTCCCTATTAGGCTGCGCTGAAAGTGCGACGCCAAGTGCGAAAGAAGACTATCGTTTTTCGACGATATAATCAGGGAAGCATGCGATTACTCGGGCAATTTTTTTTTTCAGATTTGTTCATCTTTATGTCTTTCTTACATACATACATACATACATACATACATACATACATACATACATACATACATACATACATACATACATACATACATACATACATACATACATACATACATACATACATACATACATACATACATACATACATACATACATACATACATGTGAACATTCGAGACATGACGGTGGGGGCAAAAATCGTCCGAGAGGGTTGTCACGGTCCCGTTAATTAGGGAGGCGATCGCCGGGCTAATTCCAAGGACTGAAGTATCGGCCCCCCGAACCGCACCACGAAAGCGTGGACAATTTAGAAGTGGTCCTTTTTGGCGCGCCAGCGGACGCCGGCTGTGGCCCAAAGAACAAGTCAGAGCCGAGAGTTGATAAACAAAACAGAATTATATTCTCAATAATGGCAGATCAAAAACAATACACAAGTATGCCCACTCCACAATAGTTGAATACAATATGTCACCCACCAAACAACGTACTACACAGTACAATCAGCCACACTCGAAACAACGGACACAGACAATGATACGCACTACAATGCAGTCGCATGCATTGAACAACCAAGACACTTAAAGATTAAAGAAATAGAAAACCTATCCAGTCCAAAGTTCTTGGAACAAAAGTCTGGATGATACTCTTCCGAGAATCACTCACTCAAAGTCCCGCGTTGTTGTCGTTCCGCAGCCCCCGAAGTTTCTCTTCCAGGAAACCTCGCCGAAGTTTCTCTTCCAGGAAATCTCACGTCTTCAATAGGCCACTCTCCAAGCTTCAAACTTCTTCGCCGGAAACACGTCGGCTTCACACACGCAGCTGTTGCCACGCGTCTTCGCTCGATAGCGGCAAACACACGCTCTTGCCTGTAGCTCGAGTCGTCACCCCTCAGGTGGAAATCCACTTCTTCTCCTGCTTTGTCTCTACGGACAAAACCTTCGCCGACTACACGGCGGAATCCCTACGCGCTCTGGCGCTAACTTCCGTCTTCTCCTCCGAAGTTTCTCTTCCAGGAAACCTCACGTCTTCTCCTGCTTTGTCCCTACGGACAAAACCTTCGCCGACTACATGGCGAAATCCCTACGCGCTCTGGCGCTAACTTCCCTCTTCTCCTCCGAAGTTTCTCTTCCAGGAAACCTCACGTCTTCTCCTACTTTGTCCCTACGGACAAAACCTTCGCCGACTACACGGCGGGATACCCTACGCGCTCTGGCGCTAACTTCCGTCTTCTCCTGATCTCTCACCTCGGCTGCTCGATTAAATACCCTCCGCGCGAGATTCCAGAAAGTTCTCGTCATTTCGTCGGCGCAATACGCAGCGAAGGCTGGGGAGAGGGCGAGACGGCTCGAAGGCCGTCAGCGATGGATGACTCAACCCGGCATAAACCACGCCCCTTTCCATCTAGAAAATTCGGGTGCTTGCTCGGCCGCCGTGGTGGGGTGAGGAGGTTCGTCGGCGAGCCTACGCTTCCGAGAGGGTAGGGTCGCGCGCCCGGGGAGTCTTTAGATGTTTGCTTTCTATTTTTTTATCGTTGTCCTCACGGCGCCACTGCGACGTTTCGTCGCGAGAATTTGGCGGCGCGCCCTTTTTGAGCGCTCGTTCTGTGACAAGGGTCCATATGATTGCTATCGCAATGGCCTAGTGAAGTAGTGTGGTGAGTGTCCGAAATGCCCATTTTTTTTCGGCACATGCGCAATATAAGGAAAACCAAAAATAGCCCACTATATAGTATAGCATACTGAGGAGAGGATAAGAACAATACTGAGGAGAGGGTAAACAAGAACGCAAGGCCTGCGCGGAACGCGAGACACAGTCACAGCGAAAGATATAGAAGAGCGGCCTTTCAGAGCTTTTTTAAACACTATTTGGGTAACTGCTACAAACACATTTTCAGGCTACCCACTAAGACATAAATCTTCATAATGTTTGTGCAGGCATTCACTATGCAATCTTTCGTCTTTCTTCGGTGAAACGTGATACCCGCTACACAATCGCAAGAAATTTTGTGCTATTTTGTGTTGCTGTGGATTACGACGGTGAATAATTATGCCTAGCGGTATTAGAATGAAGTTTCATCATTCGATGACCCACTCATTACGCGATCCACATTGTGTGACGCCCATTGTGTGATGCCCAACTACAGCGCACGCAAGCCGTGTTGTGATGTCATAACAGCATTCGCTGTAAAACCTAGCCAGAAAAGGACAAGCTAGGCGCCCAGCAACTCTGACGTCACCCAGCCTTGGTTGACATACAGCAAGCAGCGGTAACTTTTTAAGTATATGTGAGTTTTTCACTTACAGTAACGAAACGCTGACCTCAAAGCGTTCCCAGTCAGTACACAACATTCAAAAGTGCAGCCGCGCTGGGCACATTGGTTGGGCATAGACAAACGCTACACATGAGACATTACTTCTGGGTACTTTAAACGCATTAGCACTTACAGTATATAGAAGTAGTACCACTGAACTCGCGCAAGTCGTTAACAGAGCTATGAGGCGTGTTCTTAAATGAACGAGGCTATCTCTCAATACGTCCTTGCTATTATTCGAACGTTCATAAAGAGCATACAATGCGCCGACACGTCCTTGCTCAATAGGAAAGACAACGATTCTTCCTACCCTGGTCGATGGTTCAATATCGTCGAAATGTGCATGACGCTCGCTTGTTTCCCACCTTGTCCTCGGGCCCAAAAATATGCCAAGTCGTTGCACCTGCTGCGCTTCGCCGCGCTTATTAATTACTCTTCGTGAATCTGATCTTTGGAACAAACGGTCTTCGGAGGCACAACTCTGATGTTGGACGGCTGTAGTGGCCATAAGTTTAGAAAATGGCTCGTTATCGGCGAACGCTCGTCGATATTTCGCGCGACTGCTACGATTCGAAAGAAGAGTTTACTTCCGGGCATGTTAACCCTGCCCCAGCAAATCGTGATGGCATTGACTAAATGGTGGTTCAACATATTAGTGTGCCGATGACCAAAAAAAAGAAAGCTTCTGAAAAAAGAAGTACATCTAAGATTGTCTGATAACGCATGAGTGAGATTGTTACTTCGCTGCCGCAGTGGTCCAAATATGTCAGTTTATTGGCTTTTGCGCAAATCTGCAGAGCTCGAGGGCACAATTTGGAGTCGAGGGCGATAACGTCACTCTTATACTGTAACAATCCTCTCCTCTCAGGAGCTCTTGAGAGGATAGGACGATAAAGCCTCGGCTTTAATTGTTGAGATCAGTCGTAACCTATAAAACTGACAGATATTTAAGCCAAGGAAGGTATTATGAACATTATTTGTTGTTTTGATTTCTAGTGTAATGATCGTCCCCTAAATACAACGAAATTAAAGTGGATGAAAAGGGGCCATTTCGGTGGTCGGATCCGTATCAACTAAATTTTAGGTCGTAGATTAAAATATCACCAACAAAACTGGTGTTGTTTTGTCTATTCTGACCGCTATAAATTTACTTCAACTTCATCTCACTGTACTTAAAAAACTACAAATGCTGTTCCGCCTGCTTTTTCTCGCCTAAACATCTGTTGGTTTTATTGCTTTTGTTTCATAAGGTGGCAGAACCCTCCAGTCTTTATACTTTCCTACTAAATGTGTTCGTGTGCTTTCTACTCTATTGAAAAAAAAAACACAGCTTTGGCTTTTTGGTAGCCCCCATTAACATGTCATACTCTATACCTTTGCAAACAGGCGAGTCCTGTGTGTTTCCGTATATGACCCCACGTAAGTAGACACGTTAACACTCTTTTCAGCACCACAACTGTTTGACGAGCGTGTAATGGTCCGCAAAGGAAGTTCGTGTGTGCCTAACAGAGTAATGCACGTACAAAGTAAGTTCCTAGAGAAAACTGTTCAATATTTTTTTTATTTGTAGAGCGTACAGCTTCAGGAAGATAAAAAAAAGACAACACGACAAGTCTCGGCTGAGAAGAGGCAATGTAGCGAGGCATAGTTAGTTCTTCTTTATCGAACAAAGTTGTCAAAGCTTCAAGATGTCACAACGCAAAAGTAAAAAAAAAGCTTTTGGATATATAGGAAGTGGAGATGAAACAAGCTAAGCAAGTTGTCTTCGCCATGGTATATTCTTCTGACTGTTACGCCGGGGGCCTTGGAAATTTTCGTACACGAACAAGACCAACGCTGCACCACTTAAACCTTACGAAAGTTAAGAGGCAGTACACCTCTTTCAGAATAAAGCAGCGATGACAAAGAATTGACCACGGGCGTGTCTCACCTTCAAGTAGCTTCCTCCCGCTGACATGGATTCGCCTTCCACCCGTCTTAACCTGAAACTGGGGACACGGGCATTGTGCGACACCGGTGTCATCTAAGGCGTGATTCCCGCTCCTTCTACACCCAATCTGTGTTTCCTCGCCGAGATACGTAGAACAAAGACTGAAACCAGGATTTCATCAGAAAATAAAAAAAAATAAATAGAAGATACTATGCAGGGTGTAGCTTTCAACATCCTCACAACAACCGCCGCGCACTCCCCTCTTTTACCATTGTTGTACCGCCTGACGTCACGTTCCCAACCTACCGGCGAAAGGAGGCTCGTCGAAAGCTTCTCGCACGCAGCCGTATCTGTGCTCGCTTTTTAGTGCCATCTCGGAGCAGACACTTTATATAGAAGGCAGGCAATGGGAGCGATAATCTATTGGGGCGCGCCAGCGAGGCCCGCCGGAGATTGATGTTGTTTGCGAGGGGTGAGGAGGAGAAAGGGGCAAGGGAAAGTACGAGGAAGCAGTTGATTCGAAATCGATGCCACCGTCTGCTTCCTTTTGTCCAGTTCCCTTCTGATAGGACGAGCCGCGCGTCGCGAGAAGTGAAGGCTTGGTCGCTTACCGGCGAGTCGTCACTGTACGTAGCTAGAAAAGGAACACGTATTTAAGTGCTTGTAGCGCTGGTAGTGGTGGTGTATAGCCAACGCCGCTGAATGCGCTCGATGAGAAAGATCTGTGTTCTGAGGACGGGGGAGATCGAGGGGTACTTTTCCCCTTTTTTTTCTAATCTAGCTCCATTTTGTCCAAGAACTCGCAAACGCATGTACATCACGCCAGTTGCATGGCGAACATTGGTTGCTAACACAGCGGGATACACCGCTAAGTGCGAACGAGGCATGTCTGAAGTTCTGCAGGGTGGAGGAGAGGGAAATATTCGATTGCTTCTCGATGTAACACCTTCCATCGGCACGCCAGATGGTGTTGTCAACATGCATGAAGCTTCAGCTGTAAACCCAGAAGGTGCGATTGTTTGAAGGCTGACACGTTTTCCCAGTTTGTCTTTATTACCCAAGATGCAAGCCGACATTGTCGCAAAAAAAAAACGCTAAAATATATCATACGCAGAAGCGCAATCACTTGAGTGAAGATAGGAATCATTAACGATTACTTGGAACGTTCACAATATAAAGGTACTACTCAGATGACCGGCCGTCCATCGTTTCATATCTTTATGCGAGGAATTCCAGAAGCAAGCGAAACAAAGTAAATGTTCCGCTAGTATGGACAGCTCTACGTTAACGACATTTAGAGCGGACATCACTGGTATCGACGCCAGGAGGAATCCCTTCGTAATGGCAGCGCATGTTCATGTACACTTTCACTTATCGCCATTCCATCTCACCCACCACCACTGCTAGTCGAAGTTGCATGGGTGCGTTTGGGTGTTTAGGGCATGCCTTTGCTCTTTTAGCTGGGTTGAAGACAATCATTGCGCCAGTCTATTCTGAACTTCACAGACATGGCATATTGGTGCCGTAATGCATTAGTCAATTTCAGTATTAAGAAATGTAGTGCATTAGAACTTTTTTTCTTTTTCCCTACATATTTGCCCCGCCGCGGTGGTCAAGTGGCTAAGGTACTCGGCTGCTGACGCGCAGGTTTGGGGATGGAATCGCATAGGCGGCAGCTGCATTTTCGATTGAGGCGAAAATGTTGTAGGCCCGTGTGCTCAGATTTGGGTGCACGTTAACAAAGCCCTGGTGGTTCAAATTTTCGGAGCCCTCCACTACGGCGTCTCTAATAGTCACAAGGTAGTTTTGGGACGTTAAATCCTACATATCAATCAACTTTCCCTCATATATTTCAGGCCGAATTACTATGAAAGATTCAATGTTGCGCTATCAGGAAGAAGGCTTATCATTTAGTATTACGTAACAGACTATGTCCTATTTTGGTCCAATGGTTTTCGTAAGTTATATACGTGGTAACGAAATATTAACCAGTATGGCGGTGCAGCGTCGATGCTTGAAGAGCGCGCTTGTGCTATTGACTGTTGCGCCAGCGTGGCATTTGCCGACGCTGGCTGCTTGCAACACACTTTACTAAACGTGATCATTGCAGCAATGGCTACCTTTTCGGGGTATTGCTTCGTCGACGCCTTCCTAGACGTATATTTCCCCAATGGTATTAGCAATATTTTAAGTGACCCTGCGAATACCGTTGTGTAAAGTTGCAGTGCTACGGTGGGAGGGACCACTATTGAAGTCTTTCTTCAACATGGACCTTCTGTTGCTGTCCAATATCTTTTCTTCGTGTGGCTACTTGGTGACTCATTTTCCTTTAGCGTTTGATTTTATATTGCACAGGTTGCGACGTCACTGCGTTCCGTAATTGTGTCGGTGGCTCGGCGTGGTTTGTGCAGTTTGCGTCATTGTTTCTCTGACATTGATAAATATGAAACGTCTGGACAGTAGTATATCATCATCATCATCATCATCAGCCTGACTACGTCCACTGCAGGACAAAGGCCTCTCTCATGTTCCGCCAGTGAACCCGGTCCTGTGCTTGCTGCTGCCAATTTATACCCGCAAACTTCTTAATCTCATCTGCCCACCTAACCTTCTGTCTCCCCCTAACCCGCTTCCCTTCTCTGGGAATCCAGTCAGTTACCCTTAATGACCAGCGGTTATCCTGTCTACGCGCTACATGCCCTGCCCATGTCCATTTCTTCATCTTGATTTCAGCTATGATATCCTTAACCCCCGTTTGTTCCCTAATCCACTCTGCTCTCTTCTTGTCTCTTAAGGTTACACCTACCATTTTTCTTTCCATTGCTCGCTGCGTCGTCATCAATTTAAGCTGAACCCTCTTTGTAAGTCTCCAGGTTTCTGCTCCGTAGCTAAGTACCGGCAAGATACAGCTGTTATATACCTTTCTCTTGAGGGATAGTGGCAATCTACCTGTCATAATTTGAGAGTGCTTGCCGAATGTGCTCCACCCCATTCTTATTCTTCTAGTTACTTCAATCTCGTGGTTCGGCTCTGCGGTTATTACCTGCCCTAAGTAGACATAGTCTTTTACAACTTCAAGTGCACTATTACCTATCTCGAAGCGCTGCTCCTTGCCGAGGTTGTTGTACATTACTTTCGTTTTCTGCAGATTAATTCTAAGGCCCACCTTTCTGCTCTCCTTGTCTAACTCCGTAATCATGAGTTGCAATTCGTCCCCCGAGTTACTCAGCAATGTAATGTCATCGGCGAAGCGCAGGTTACTAAGGTTACAGTAGTATATAAGACATTAATTTGTTGCGCGTCCGCAGCAGCCGTTTGGACGCAGCCAGCCAGCCATTTGCAATGGGCACCCGGCAATGCAGTTTACGAGACTTGATCGTAGCACCAGAACGCACAGCCTAGCGAGTAGACGCAGCAAAACCGAGTCTGCCGATGCGTAGCCTAGCGAATAGACGCAGTAAAACCGGGCTTGCACGGGCATATTATTTTCTTTTTAGGGGCGAAGCTTCTTAAGAGAGAATAAACATTTATTAATAACAAATGCACACTGAGCCTTCTTTGGGTGGGGCCCTCAGTCCAGGGCTCCATTGCCTTGCGCGACCCTGCGAGCCCGCTGGACCAGCTGCTGCTGTTCCTGCCGGCGTAAGCTGAGCAGTGCAGACTCCCAAGAGGAAGGGGTGGGATTGGGAATGGGAGGCACGCCCTGTGGGGCAGAGCATTCCCACGTGGAGTGGTACACCGTCGGTACGGATCCACAGAAGGGGCAGTAGGAGGGGTAGAGAGTCGGATGAAAGCGATTTAGCATATAAATGCAAGGAAATGAATTGGTCTGTAGTTGCCGCCAAGCGACAGCATCTGCTCTGTTAAGTGAAGGATGAGGGGAAGATACGTATAACGGCTCTGTCGATAGTACTGCAGCGTAGCGTTGTAGTTTAGTGGTTCTGTCGATGCGTCGTCTGGATTGGACAGCTCTTCCAATGGAGCCCGGCCGGTCAGCTCTCGGGCAACCGCATGAACGCGTTCATTACCATGGAGAGAGGCGTGTCCAGGAGTCCAGACGATACGCACAGGACGTAATGCGGACGGTGAGACAGAAGAGAGGATATTGTGTGTATGTGCAGCCACAAGTCCTTGAGCGAAAGCACGGCAAGCAGCTTGTGAATCTGTTACAATAGTGACAGGGGAGTCATGTGACAGTGTCGTAGCGTAAACAATTGCCAGAGCGAGAGCTCCCTCCTCTGCCAGACCACTGTCTGTAGTGCGAAGTGTGGCAGACGCCACAAGGGCGTCTGTGTCATCTGTCACGGCTAAACACATGGCTGACTTCTCTGGGTAGCGTGCTGCATCAGTGTAAAGTACTTGTAAGTCTGATGTACCATCACCAAAGACGCGTGTCATAGCCTGAACTCGGGCACGTCGACGACCGGCGTGGCGGGAGGGATTCATATTGCGTGGAATCGGAGGCACTTTGATGAGTGCGCGGACAGTAGAAGCAAGTTTATATCGCGGTACTTGTGCGGGTTTTTGAGGAATCGGGTAGCCAAGACGAGACAGGATGGCGCAGCCCTGACGGGTCTGCCTGAGCCGTTGGAGCTGACTGTTGTGCTGGGCCTCGATGAGTTCGGTTATGGTGTTGTGGACTCCTAATTGAAGGAGGCGTTGTGTAGATGCGTGTGGAGGCAAGCCGATAGCCGCCTTCACAGCTGTCCGTAGAAGGATGTCCATCTTTTTTATTTGAGCTAGAGTGAGATTGTGAAAGGGAAGATGATAGGTGAGCCGACTAACTATGAGTGCTTGTACTAAGCGGAGGACATCCTTCTCACAGAGGCCTCTCCTGCGATTGGTGATGCGTTGGATCATGTGTGTAATTTGAGTTATCTGCTGAGCCAGAAGGTGTGTAGTGTACGAGGCCTTGCCGTCGGACTGAAGGTAGAGGCCTAAAATGCGAATTCGTGGTACCAGAGGGATAGGATGGCCATCAAGAAACAGCGAAATGTCAGGAGAATCAGCGGTTTTGCGGCGCCGCTTGTATACTAATAACAACTCCGACTTATCCACTGAGCACGTAAGGCTGCCGGCAGCAGCATAGTCTTGTACCACAGACACAGCTTCCTGTAGGGCGTCCTGAATGGTTCCGTCTGATCCTTTGGTCGCCCAAATTGTAATGTCATCTGCATAGATGGCATGCTGGATGTTGGGAACCTGTTGTAATAGGGAAGGGAGTTTAGCCATAGCCACGTTGAACAAAGTGGGCGAGAGAACCGAGCCCTGTGGTGTTCCTCTGCCTGCGAGACGAATGACGTCCGAACGGAGGTCTCCAATCCCAATAGTGGCCGTGCGGTCAGAAAGAAAGGACCTGACGTAATTGTAGATACGTGAGCCACACTGAGATGAAGCGAGATTGTCAAGAATAAGGTCGTGGGAGACGTTGTCAAAAGCACCCTTCAGATCCAGGGCCAGAATAGCTCGGACCTGGTTTGAAGTGGGGCTATCCAACACGTCCTCCTTAAGCTGTAATAATACGTCCTGTGTAGAGATACCAGGACGGTAGCCGAATAGTGTATCAGGAAAAAAGTGATTGTCTTCGAGAAATGGTTGTAGTCGAGAGAGAACAACGCGTTCAAAGAGTTTAGCTACACATGAAGTTAAGGATATAGGGCGAAGATTCTGGAGGGATAGCGGCTTGCCAGGCTTTGGAATAAGTATGATTTCTGCGTGTCGCCACTCCTGTGGTAGCGTGCCGTTTTTCCAATGTTCGTTGTAAAAAGCGGTTAAATATTCGATGGACTGGTCATCTAAATTACGCAGAAGTGTGTACGTAATCCCGTCTGTACCGGGTGCTGTGTTGCGCTTAATGCTTTGCAAAGCTGCCCTAACCTCTGCTTCTGTAATGTCCTCATCTAGAGGCGTATCGTGTACGTGTGGATAATCACGGTAGGCGGGACGGGGGCCCGTGGATACATAGTGTTGCTTTAAGGTGTGCAGCAGAGTGTTATCGTCGAGCCCTGATTTGTGGAGAATGGTGCGGATTGCGTTAGCAGTGTGTGATTTTGTCTGCGTGGGATTTAAAAGAGCACGGAGTATACGCCACGTTCGAGGTGTACTTAGTGAGCCGTTGAGTCGATCACAGAAGTTATGCCAATTGTTGCTAGTGAGGATGTTCGCATAGTCCTGTGCCTCAGTAGCTAGTTTGGCGATTCGGAGACGAAGTTTTCGGTTATGTTTCTGTCGCCGCCACCGCCGTGTCAAGCCTCTGTGGGCATCCCAGAGATGTAGCAGATGCCGGTCCACATCCGGCGTTTCTGTCGTCGCAGCGATGAGTTTGGTAGCTCTTTGAAAATCGGAGTGAAGTTGTAATATCCAAGCCTCTAGGGAAGGAGAGTCCTGATGGGTAGTTGTACGATTACGCCTAAATGCATCCCAATTCGTTAGTTTTATGATGCGCTCTGGGGCACGCGTGGCTGCTACTTGGAGCTCTGTAGTTAGTATATGGTGATCACTGCCTAGATTCACCATGAGGTTGCACCAGGAATGGTGACTAACGCCCTTGACTATCGTGAGGTCGGGGCATGTGTCCCTGCTCACACTATTACCTAGGCGAGTGGGTTGATCAGGTTCTGTCAGCAGGGTCATGCGATGAATCGCGAGAACCTGTGCGAGTCGTCGGCCTTTAGGCGTTTCTGTTGCGTAGCCCCAAGCCGGATGGGGGGCATTGAAATCTCCTACAATAACTATTTGTTTACCCAACTTGCAGATTTGTGCGAATAGATTACCGAAGTCATCGTTCCTGGCGTTAGGTGCACTGTAAACGTTAAGCACGTACAGGCTGCTACTGGAACGAGAGCACGGGACTAATTCGAGAAGTACGTGTGAGATGGAGGTGCTTTGAAGGGTGTGTTCTATGACAGTGACATGCTTAGAAACTAATGTAGCTGTGCGATGTGGTGTATTGTTCGTTACGTCCGTGTATGTGGTGTAACCCGGAAGCGTAGGGGTACATTGTACTTCTTGTAACGCTATGACATCGGGAGTAATCTGCTGCGTCGCAATGAATTGCATTAGAGCTCCGCGTTTCCTACGATACCCCCTGCAATTCCACTGCCACACACGTAGGAGTTGAGGGGTGTCACGCGTTGACCTACGGTTTCTCGCCATGATCATGCAATAGCGGGGCCTCGGTAGTACACGGAGGCATTTCGGACTGTGCTAAATCTTGGTGGAGGGTGGTGGGAAGCGGGACTGCAGCAGCTGCGGCTGTTGGGACGGTTTTTCGGGACGGTGATAGGAAACGGGAGGGGCGTATGTAAGGATGCGGTCGCTGTGTTTCACGTGTCGGAGACGTGGTGCGTTTTGGTGCAGATGGCGAAATATCAAGTTGGCCAAGTGCAGCCGATATCTGCTGTTTAACATCCGTTACAATCTGCTGGACAGCAGGTTGCAGGGCCTGCTGGATCAATTGTTGGAGTGGAGCTGTTAGTTCAGCCATAATGCTATCCTTCATTTTCTGCATTTCTACCTGCATCATAGCTGCGAATTCGTTCCTTAAAGAAGTAGCCATTTCGTTCAACGCCTCTCGTGTGCAATAGTCGGATCGTGCCGTAGTTGACGACATGTCAGGGTGAAGCTGAGTGTCTACTGACATGGGTTGTGGTAGTCTAGGTGGCGTTGGTTGTGGTGTTCTTTCCAGCGTTGATGTTTGTGTGAGGGAGTGGGACTGGTGTGGAGAGGGAGGGAGAGCAGAGAACTGCCCTGCCCAGCTTACCGTTTGTGCTTTCTTGTGGGAACCGCTTTGCTGGCCATGATGATGCGTTGTCCCGTCCGTGTGCCAGCCTTGAGATCCCGGCTGGCCAGCGAAACCACTCCGCGATGACGAGTTTCCTCGCTTGGGCCCCGACTTATCCCTGGAATGGCTCCTTCGCCTGGCTGCACTCCCGGACGCACTGCTCTGCCGTCCGGGGCTGGGAGATGGTGACTGGGCCTTCTTGGTGGGAGTAGCTGACCGGGGTGGTTTGCGTCGGTCGACAGGTGGCAAAAACCGCTTTGGGCATGGTTTGGCAGCCGTCGGGTGGTCGCCACCACAAAGCATGCAAGAAGGGCGGCACTCGTGGTTGTTGGGTGATAGTGAATCCCCGCACACTCGACATTTCGGTGTGTCAGGAGGCTGTGGGCACACATCCTCGCGGTGTCCAGTTTTGTTGCACTTTCTACAGTGGGGAATAGTCCGTTTGTAGAGGTAGCAGCGGAGAGCCTGTCCGTACGCGTTCACGAAGAAAGGGACTCGCTTGCCACAAAATGTGAGCACCATTGCTCCGGAGTTGCCGAGGCGTCTGCACGTAAGGACCTCGTAGCCCGGTACTTCAACTTCTGTCAGGAAGTCGTCTGGTGTGATTTCATGGCCTATTCCGTTGACCACCCCTTTGCACGAATTATCAGGCGCAATACCATAAGAGGTGATGTCGTAGGTTGCTGCGTGCACTGTAATTTTGGTGATTTGTCCAAGTGCCATGGCGATGTGTTCAGATGAGGTGCTTATTGTTAGCACATTTTGATTTTCGTCAACTCGAAGCTTGATATCAGGCTTCTCACTGCGTATATTTGCGGCATGAACTACGGCGAGAAGTAATGTCTTGGGGCTAACCTTGCTGAGATTTAATCCACCATGGGGACGGATTGCTAGCTTGTAGTCCTCGGCAGGGAGTGGTGGGAGTCTTGGTAGACGCGTCTTAGGCCGGCTCTGGCGTAGAGCGGGCTCAGACGGCGTGCTGGGCAGCTGTTGAGTCGGTACGGTATGGGGTTGCAGCTGTCGGCGTTTGTTCGCTCTCTTGGTAACAGTGATCCATGGATTTGCGTTGTGCTCATCGCTCACCTGCGTATCGGCGTCTTGACTGGTCTGCGTATCCATCATGTGGTCCGTGGAGCGAGAGGGCAATGAGTGCTTCTCGTCGGCTGCGACGCTCCCAGAGACGCTCGCCATCCGCTGTAGAGCGGGGCGGCGTTCTGTCCAAGCCGCGTCTCCGGCTTGTTAGGGTTAGCGAGGTGGACCTCTTCAAGAACTTTCGAAAGCGTTAAAACGTTTAAAAGCGCACTCACAGGTTGAAGTCCGGTATAGGCTTGACAGTGGTGATGCTAGGAACAAGTTCCTATCGTTGCAACAGGTCGCCAGGAAGAAATTCTTCTTGAAATTGAACCTGAGCCGGAGCCGATGTGATTCGCGTCCGTCGCATGCTCTCGCTACTCGGCGACCCAAGCTCCTTAAAGCGGCACCCGTTTGTCCTTCACAGTAGTAGTCATAGTAGTAGTGTGTGACCAGTCTTACGTTCTGACCTGCAAGGTGGAGCCGGTGGAAGATTTCTCCTGTGCGTTGTTGAACAATAAAAATTTCGCAGCGTGCGCGGTAATAAAAGCCGAATTCTCCTGTCTCTCATTCTCCATTAGCAGCCATTGGCATTTACATTGAGCACCATCTGACAAGAAAGGGTTGCTACGTTATACTCGCTGGGCGTAACCTCCTTGATTTTAGAAAAGTTTAGCGAGTGTTGGGCCGCAGTGCCATGAACACAGTTAACTAATATATACCATGAACTCGAGGTGGTTAAAGTTGGGAAGTAGACACGAAGCACAAGCCGTAAGAAAGCGTGCGTGTGCCACCTCTCGTTTAGTCCTTGGAATTACCGCTGGATGGCGGTGCTTCCATATGGGGAATATATGATGAAAAGATGCGAGATGGTCGTACTTGGAGTGTTGACTAGATGGACGGACGAAACACAGACAGATGCATGGACGGACTCACGGATGGCTGCACCGACGAATGGACGCATGGACGGACGCAGGGGTGCATGCATGGACGAACGCAGAGACGGACGCACAGATGTACGTGCGAACGCATGAACAGACGCACGCACGGACGGGTGGATGGACGCATGGATGGTCACACAGACAGACGCATGGACGGACGGAAGCTAGAACGAATGGATGGACGGGTGCATCGCCCCACTCTCCATCATTCACTCGGTGGATATGCTGCCTTTTTTTTTTAATTTTGAGAAGGGGGTCAAGGCTGATTATGTAAGCGCCCGGGAACTGTTCTTTGAAAACGCACCTAAAAGGGCTTGGACACTTCAGCGTCTGAATGTGTTCATCGAGAGTTTCATTTTCTTGGTATCCATGGCGGTCGGTATTCACAACGCTGAGGCGGCCCAAAATGATTCGTTGCGCCCTCTGGTCCACTTCCTGGTGCCTATGGCAGGCTGCGTCCGTACGGTTGCTGCAGACACGCAAATACATCTGTCTGTTAATGCGGCAGAAAAACGACGTTTTGAATTCACTTCCACAGAAAACTTTCGATCAGGGCCGGCGCGGAGTGCTAGCTATAAAATGAGACCACGATTGTGTAGCGTACTGATTATATCTAGTACTCTGGGCAAGACGTGTTTAAGAGCTTATAAAAATGCTATAAAAATGCTGGGACAGCTGCACACTAGAGGTACACTTAGGCTGCGGAGAAAGCAGTGCTCGTGGCCTTTTGCTCCTCCTGACGCTCACTTTTTAACGTGAAAGTGTTTTGTGCCGAAGTCAACGAAGACATCAGCGACGCATTTCCGTCAGGGATATGACGATGCAAAGTAACGCTACCAAACGAGAAAGAAAACAAACAGGAATGGCTTCCGCTGCTGAGCATCGAACCTCATACTCTTGGGAAATCGATAATAAGCGCCCGGTGCTCTACCGACTGAGCTACTAAAACTTTTTTTTAATAAAACTAAGCTACTTAAACAATTGCTGCGTTTTGTACGAACGAGCCGTATATCTTTCACACATTATCTCTCGCCACGTACTCTCTGCTGGTGAAGCGGGGTGGTGCAGCCGTCTGTGAGTGATCAAGAGCACTAATGCGAGATGACGCAGGTAAAGAACGGCGTCTGAGATTGCGCACCGGCGCGCAGTTTTGGAGGCCATGGTTAAAGCTTCGCGTTTGTAGTGAAAAACCATAACCGAGTGAGCATCGAAAAGTCGCCGACGCTGTTGTGTTCTTTGCTTTTCACTTTGTGTTAGTGCGTGACAGCCCCTTCGTTGAAATTGTGCAGCTTCCACATGCTCCGACGTTGTTTCACCACCGAGGCGATGATGTCGACGGGCGAACGTCGTGTCTTGTTGGAGCGAAACTGAGGCCAGCAGGCGAGGAACGCCGGTGCGCGTTCGCGGTTACACTCTAAAAAAAAATATCGAGTAAAAAGGGTTTCTTTTTGTCCCAGAACAATAATCGTCATCAGGCTTGCGTGCGCTTCCTTTCTTGAAAACTCGGCGCTGGCCACTTTCCTATCGAGAATGCAATGTAACCCTGATAATGGGCATGTCGATCGTCGCTGAAATATACCGGGCCCGGGGCGATAGCGCAAGAATGTAACGCAATATAGATGACGATTACTGCTGTGGGACAAAAAGACGCCCTTTTTGCTCGCTCTTTTTTTTTTAGAGTGCAGAGCTAGGAACCTCTGCGTACCGCGTCGCTGAAGGAGTGCTCAGATTTGGGTGCACGTTAAAGAGCTCCAGGTGGTCGAAATTTCCGGAGCCCTTCACTACGACGTCTCTCATAATCATATGATGGTTTTGATACGTTAAACACCACATATCAATCAATCAATCAATAAATCAATCATTCGCGTCGATGAAGCGCAGCTTGCGTGAGCGCTGGCGTAGGTTTTAGGAGTGCACACCATGCTGTTTCTCTTCATAACTGACGATCCTTGAAGACGCGCATATCATGTAGCCGTATTTTAGTGTGTGCTTGTTGATATCATCTTTGTGCGCTTTGAACGATACGCTGTGTTCAGGTATATGTTAAAGCTTCAGTTAGCACAACGGTTAAATCATGACCATGAGTGGGATCGCCATGAAGACGTGCCAGCAAGCGTTAAAATGATTGTGTCGGCGTCAAACAGTGCTAAAGTGGCGAAAAGCTAATGAAAATTGTACAAGCCATCCTATACCACTACACGACCTGTGAGCTTCAGAAAGAGGATGTGAGATGTATTTTACCTTTAAAGCAGGCCCAACTCGCTATGAAGCAAACAGCAAATACGCCGTGCAGGGGCACAAGTATAGAGATGTTCACTATAGCTTTGAAGATGCTCATCCCCAGTGCGTTTCTTGGAATCCTAGCTCCACTGGGTTATTAAAGAGATATGCCAAGGGTGTTTACAGACTACGTAGTAATGTAGTTATTGCGTGGGGAGACTGTTATTCCAGACTCCCAGTTTATATGCATGTTCTTGAACATGTTCAAATAATTCCGTTTTTTTTTTCACGGAAGCGTTTACACATCTTTAGATCACGCTTCCTTTCAGGTATAATTCTTCCCTCGTCTTTGTTTTTTCTTTCCTTTTTAAAGCATTAAGTATGCTAATTTCCTCTCACTCTCCTGTTTTTTTCTCTCGAAAAATTGCCTTTATAACGATTCCTTCTTATTAGTTAGCCGTTATTGCTTCCGCACCTGTGAACATGAATCACGAACGTCACCTTAAAAGTGATAACATGCCTCTTGAACGACACAACGTTATCACAAGGAAGGGTAAACAAGTTCTTAGACAGCGAGTATCAGTTCACTCAGAGGAAGTGCACGGCTTATATTCAAAGAGAGGGCTTGCCCCTTCCCCCCCCCCCCCCTTCTTTCGTACAAATTTTTTGGCTGCGCTCCTGACAACAGGGTGAAATAATCACCGATATTTAGTCAGAGCGTGGTGCTTGCAAGAGCCTATTAAGCCGGCTGATCTCCACACTTTCAGTGACAGTAACCATCTTCTTCTGCCAACAACACGCCCTTTTAATTAACGGTTCACTGATTACACAGAAGGGATGGGGTTGGAGAGGGGGTGTTTGTTGTGGCTCACTGGCAGCGGACCCTTTATTCGCACCTTTGTTACACACCTGGTGAACAGGCCACTTACGTGGCCGTAATTACAGCGGGGCGAGAACTCTCACTCCGGGCCTTAATGATGCATCTAACTCACAGTGCCTCGCGGCCCCTTAATTACCCCGGGGAATTAATCGCGACAAACTTTGACGCCAGGCGACGACGAGCGGTCAGAACGATTATCGACGGGTAAACCGCATTGCTCCGAAATACGGTAAAGAAAAGAAAACAAGCAAACAAACGAAAAAGTGGTTCAGGCACTCTGGCATGTATTAGATTGCTCCGGCGAAATTAATGTGGGATAGCATCGCGTGCAGCTATAGCTTCCTTGCGGTCATGATGGGTGAACAGACGCGACCCTTTACACGTATGTACCCAGGAAGAATGCCGGTATTGTCAAAACTAATCGCAGCTGTCATCAACTTAAACTGTGTATATATTCATCACGATTGGGTTGTACGCCTTCCTGATTTTGTATATTTTCTGAGTAAAAAGAAATACTGCCTGTGAAAGTGTGGGAGGATTTCTGTCCAATGTTGCTGCCAAATTATGCCATTTTTTCTACGCAAGAGGCAATGCTGTAGTTACTACAAATATAATCGTAGGTTTCGGCCCCAAAATGTGGAGAAAAAGAAGAGCCGCCATGCCCATGATGAAGCCCACCCACCCACATATTCTTTTATTGCTAACACTGCTCCAATCCCCGATGAGGATAATGTCACTCCTCGTCCTCTACAGAAGTTGCAACAGCTATCATTATTTTGAACGGTGTATATCATCGCTATTTGGTGTAATTGTTCTCGTGTTTGCGGAAGTGTCCTGAACCTAAAGATTGCCCACGTAGCCCCACCGTGGTGGCCTAGTGGCTAAAGTACTCGGCTGCTGACCCGCAGGTAACGGGATCGAATCCCGGCTGCGGCGGCTGCATTTTTGATGGAGGTGGAAATGTTGTAGGCCCGTGGGCTCAGATTTGGGTGCACGTTAAAGAACGCCAGGTGGTCGAAATTTCCGGAGCCCTCGACTATGGCGTCTCTCATAATCATATGGTGGTTTTGGGACGTCAAACGCAACATATCAATCAATCAATTGCCCATGTAACTGTGGGAGGGTTTCCGTGCAAAGTTGCCGATAAATTATGATACATTTCCTACGTAAGCGACAACGTAGCGCTGACTACGCAACAGACACCTCCAGACGACCCGCCAGTCTGGCACTTATGTCACTAGAATGCTGACCCATATGTCCGGAGATCATGGTCGTGGCGGCTGTATTAAGAGTCCGGTGTACTTCAATTTAGGCGCCCGTTAAAGAACAGCGGGTCGTCCAAATCTCCATATCTCTCCACTACAGCATCTCTTATGATCACATCGCGGTTTTTGGATGTAAAACACTAACGATTATCATGAGAACAGGTACCGTAGAAGAGGCTTTAAAAAGACTTATCGCACCATTCGCCTACCCGACGATACAGTGATGCACCCTGGGCCACGCCGCCGTGGTCTAGTGGCTAAGGTATCCGGCTGCTGACCCGCAGGTCGCGGGTACAAATCCCAGCTGCGGCGGCTGCATTCCCGAGTGAGGCGGAAAGTTGTAGGGCGGTGTGCTCAGATTTCGTTGCACGTTAAAGAACGCCAGGTGGTCGAAATTTCCGGAGCCCTCGACTACGGCGTCTCTCATAATCATATGGTGGTTTTGGGGCGTTAAGCCCCACATATCAAACAATCAATCCATCTGCACCACATAAAAATATGCTTGATAACTTAACCTCTTGCACGTATAAGTATCTTACGTTTCTCCTACAAAGCATGGTTTACCAACAGCACTGAAGTGGTGGCAGACCTGAATCAACCTGCCACCTAACGACGGGAGTGGCACGATTTTGTGAAGTGACAGTGCATCGCTCACACTCGAGGTGAAGAACAGAGTGGGTAGCACAATGAAGAACAATAATAATAAAATTGATTGTGATTTGACGACAAAAAAAAACACAGTATGACTATGATAGACACCAGCATGAAGTAATCCGGAAATTTTGACCATCTAGGGGTCCTTAACGTGCACCACTGTCTCTGTACACGGGCTTCAAGCACTTACTTTTCCATCGAAAACAAGGCCACCTTGACTGGATTTGCTCCCGCGACTGGGATATTTTTCGCTTATTGTTTTCACTCCTACTTTTTTTCTGCATTGTGCCTAGTGATGTCCCCATGCCCTTTGATGAGCCTCAAACGGGTTTTGAATGAATTCATGAATAACGCTTGTACGCAGGCAAAAATGATGAATATTTCTCACATTTTCCTATAGCACGGTGTGCCTGAAGACATGCGGTTTTCGTGGCTGATTCCCTCTGTTTACTCTTATGTATTGAGATGATCTTTCTTTCACTCATAGCACGTTGTCAATAGAATAAAAGTATGCCACAACTACGGCTATGCCGAATAATGTTTTCATATATTTACAACATCATTCAAACAATTTGCACATATGTTACACGGTTGCGAGGTGGAACAAAAAAAAGGTAATACATACAGTTTCCAAAATCGGCTCTTGTCGGAGAAACAGGGTATCACGGATTCCGGATCGACAAACGATTACGAGACATGCCATGGCGAAGGACTCCGAATCAACTTTGTTCGCCAGGGGCTTTTCTTATACGTTCAGTTAGGTGCCGGTATGCGAGTCTTTGTGAAAGTTAAGCTGACATAAATGTAGCAGCTGTGGCCGGGTGTCGAACAGGCTTCCTGATGCCCAGCAGTGCTACCTGTTCGCTGCTCCAAACTACGACAACGGGTAATTTTGTGTTTCATGGCGTGGTGACAAACCTATGACGCAACGCACTGGAGTGCACGTCATGTCATACATGCTAAAGTACTGTCACGGAGTGATGCCCTATATGCCTTATGCTATGGTTTTTTTTTATTATCCACCACTGGCGGCTAGCTGATTGTGTTCATTACACGGATGCTCTCATCCTTGACCAAGTGCGAAGAACATTGACATAGGAAAAGGAATCGTTCCGCGATTTCACCCCGACATGAACAAAGATAAGTCCCCATCGCACACGCAAAGTTGTAAACGGGCGCAAACGTATAAGTGACATAGCCGGAACAACTAATTGCGTGCAAAAGACGCCAATGCGAAAACTGGGCATGCCAATTCTATTCGAACGGCCTGCACGTTTGCGTGATGATGCATCTCGCACGAACTGAATGGCTCATGTTTCAAAATCGAGATACCAGCTATCAAAGAGAAAAAGATAAAGAAAAAAATAACCGAGATAGCAAGCGTGCGTGGTGGGATCTTGGCATGCCGCGCATGCGCCTCAGCAAGTCACGTGTCACTGCCGCAGTAGTCGAATGCCGAACGTCGTCGTCTAGGGAGCCAAATTTTTAACCCTCGCCTGATGTCGCCGATGTGGCGTATATCGGACTTCGCCGGGAGCTACCGAATGCGACGAGAACGCGTGGCTCCAACTGCGCATTTAGGTAAGTTTGCTACATTCTTTTCAAGTTCCTCTTTGCGGAGTGCCACGCGGTAACGAGTAATCACGCAACCATCGTGGTAGCTTGGTGGGTAACGTATTGAGCCACCATGGCGGTACCAAAGTGGCGTATAACGAATCTTTCGGTGGTAAAGAGTTTATGGTGCGTGATTGCTGATTCGAATATCATGGGTTCGAGCTTCGCCCCTCCGATCACAACTTGATCAAGGCGCACTGCTGGAGGCCCGTATACGCTGCTGTATCAGTGCACGATAAGGAGCCCCACGTTGTCGAAATTTTGCGGAGCCCTCTACTACGGTGCGTTTCGTTTTAAAGACCCCCTTTCCTTCGGGCTGGCAGAACCAGTCGCTCTCTGCGATGGACTTGAAGCACTTCGGTCACTCGTCGAGAGAGATAAAGATGCAAGGAAAGGCAAGGAGATGTAGCACACATCAAGGGTAATCATTTACGTGGACTCGACGCAAGCTGTTCATGCACTCCATCGCGTTGACCATTCTGTGGGTCTAGCGGTGCAATTTCACCGGTGTGCTGCAGCTAGGCCGTCTCTGTTCGAGTGTGCTGGATTTGCCGATGTAGAGTTCTGGCTCATGCAGCGGCAGATGCCACTTGTAATCTTGTAACTGTCATGTACCCTTTCACTTTGCTCCTCCTTCCACCTTCTGATACTGTGGACGTCCACAACAAAAAAAAATCTTTGGCGCATCACCCAAGTTCTCGTACTGTCGCGTCGTGATGACCTCCCGAGTGGCTATGTCACACATTATTATCATAGTTACAACAGCGTTCATACGATTTGCACATAAATTATACGGTTGCGAGTTGGAACTAAAGAGAGTGTAATACATACAGTTTTCGATAAATCGGCTGTTGCCGGAGAAACAAGGTATCATGGCTTCCGAATTGACAAACGATTAGGAGACATGCCATGGCGAAGGACCCTGAATCAACTTTGTTTGCCAGGGGCTTTTTTTTTTTCACGTTCAGTTAAGTGCCGGTATGCGAGTCTTTGTGAAAGTAAAGCTGACATAAATTCAGCAGCTATGGTTGGGTGTGAAACAGGCTTCCTGATGCCCAGCAGTGCTACCCGTTCGCCGCTTTAAACAACGACAACGGGTAATTTTATGTTTCATGGCGTGGTTACAAACCTATGACGCTACGCACTCGAGTGCACGTATTGTCGTACATGCTAAAGTGCTGCCACGGAGTGATGTCTTATGCCTTATGCTATGTTTTTTTTTATTATCCACCACTGGCGGCTGGCTGATCGTGTTCATTACACGGATGTTCTCATCCTTAACCAAGTGCAAAAAAAAAACATTGACATCGTAAAAAGAATCGTTCCACGATTTCACGCCCACATCAACGAAGATAAGTCCCCATAGCGCACGCAACGTTGTAAGCGGGGGCAAACGTAAGTGACATAGCTGGAAGAACTAATTGCATGCAACAGACGCCAATGCAAAAACTGGGCATGCTATGCTATTCGAACGGCCAGCGCGTTTGCATGACGATGCATCTCGCACGAACGTCAATTGCTCATGTTGCAAAATCGAGATACCAGCTATCAAAGAGAAAAAGATAAAGAAAAAAAATAACCGAGATAGCAAGCGTGCGTGGTGGCATCATGGCTTTTCGCGCATGCGCCTCAGCAAGTCACGTGTCACTGCCGCAGTAGTCGAATGCCGAACGCCGTCGTCTAGGGAGCCAAATTTTTAACCCTCGCCTGGTGTCGCCGATGTGGCGTATACCTGACTTGGCTGGGAGCTACCGAATGAGACGAGAACGCTGGGCTCCAACCACGCGTTTAGGTAAGTTTGCTACATTTTTTTCCCTCTTTGCAGAGTGCCACGCGGTAACGAGTAATCACGCAACCATAGTAGTAGCTTGGCGGGTAACGTATTTAGCCACCATGGCGGTACCAAAGTGGCGTATAACGAATCTTTCGGTGGTAAATAGTTTATGGTGCGTGACTGCTGATTCGAATATCATGGGTTCGAGCTTCGTCCCTGCGATCACAACTTGATCAAGGCGCACTGATGGAGGCCCGTATATCCTGCTGTATGAGTGCACGATAAGGAACCCCACGTTGTCGAAATTTTACGGAGCCCTCTACCACGGTGCGTTTCGTTTTAGAGATCCTCATTACATCCGTACTGGCAGAACCAGTTGCTCTCTGCGATGGCCTTGAAGCACTTCGGTCACTCGTCGAGAGAGATAAAGATGGAAGCAAAGGCAAGGAGATGTAGCGCCCTTCAATGGTCATCATTTACGCGGACTCGACGCAAGCTGTCCACGCACTCCATCGCGTTGACCATTCTGTGGGCGTAGCAGTGCAATATCACCGGTGTGCTGCAGCTTAGCCGTCTCTGTTCGAGTGTGCTGGATTCGCCGATTTAGAGTTCTGGCTCATGCAGTGAGAGATGCCACTTGTAATCCTGTAACTGTCTTGTACCCCTTTACTTTGCTCCTCCTTCCACCTTCTGATACTGTGGACGTCCACAAAAAAAAAAATCTTCGGCGCATCACCCAAGCTCTCGTATTGTCACGTGGTGATGACCTCCCGAGTGGACTTACTCGCCGAAAGGAGGCATCGCTCCGAAGGGTTCGCGCTAGCTCAGCTGTGGTGCCTTCAGTCCGCACGAAGTGGGGCTACACCGACACAACGTCAAGTTGCCCATTTTGTCCCGCATCGGTGCGGGAAGCCGACCTAAATCACCTTTTACGGACATTGCCTGGGCTTCACGCGGCTCATCGACGCCATCTGCGGCGTGCGGGAGTCCAGCACAACAGGCCGCCAGACTTGCAGCAACAGATTTAGCTTCCAAACCACACGTCCCTCCTCGACTTCATGGAGTAAACGCAGCTGCACGATCTTATTTAACATGTTGTGATGTCGTAGGGCAAACTTGCGCAATATAAACGTCCCTGGGGAAACGACAAAGAAGACAATGAGCGCGTTGAGCGAAACTGCAGGCGTACAGCGCGTCCCGCTTCGCTCACTAAACGATTAAAACTTATTACCCTCGCTATAACGTGGCAGCAAACTCATCGATTGATTTGATATGTGGGGTTTAAGGTCGCGAAACTACCGTATGATTATGAGAGGCGCCGTAGTGGAGGGCTCCGGAAATTTCGACCACCTGGGGTTTTTTAACGTGCATTCAAATCTGAGCACACGGGCGTACAACATTTCCGCCTCCATCGGAAATGCACCCGTCACAGCCGGGCTTTGAACCCTTCACCTGAGGGTCAGCAGCCGAGTACCTTAGCCAGTAGACCACCGCGGCGGGGCGTGGAATGGTAGCAAACTCGTTGGCCTGCTTTAAACAGTCGACAACAGAAATTGCTCTCTCACGAACTTATTTTATGCTATTTTTATTGCCGAACACTCACGCCTGGCTGATGGCGATGATAACGCGGACGTACCATCGCTCTGACCACTGGCCGAGCGCGAAAAGTATGAAAAGCATTGGCATCGAAAAAGGCGCCGTTCCGCGATTGCTCTCCTTTGCGAGTGGCTGAGAACATAGAGTTTCCCCAAAATTAACTAGAAGGCACTCTGGCGCTGCGATCGTTCAGCGACCATGGGAATGATGGGTAGTACACACATTTGCCTAGTCTTCGTACTTGCAGGCGGCGAATCGTACTTGCGGCTTCGTTTATTGCTGGTTACGGTTTTGTTTTGAAAGAAAGAACGAACCTTTTTGAACTTAGTGACTTGACATGGTAAGCCTAAAAGAATAACGTTGTGAAGCGCAAACGCTTAACATTCGCTAATTTATGTTTTCGTGAAAAAACAGCTTCAAGCCACACGAACACACACGGAGCCAGAAGCAAGCAAGAAGTACGAAAATCAGACAAACGTGTGTACTACCCATCATTCGCATGCTCACTGAAGCGCCGTGTGTTGCAACTCCTATAGACACTAGCGCCAGAGTTCCCTCTAGTAAGTATTGTGGGAAACTCTATGGCTGAGAACATCCTTTCAAATTCGTGCTTGTTGCCGCTATAGGCGCTTTCATGATTTACGTCCGCACGGAACCCATAAAAGCCGAGAAAGAGAAAAAGAGAAAGAAAATGCCCCCCTCCCCCCCCCCCCAAAAAAAAAGCATCTAGGTGACCTCGAGTTGTCCCCCATGCAAAAAAGCAGGTGTCATAGGGGTGGACACATGGTGTGTGCGAGAGCAGGTGCTGCGAAGAAGTCCTGCTCACGAAAGAGGAAAAAAAAACCCCAAAAAACTCTGGAGGTCAGGGCGCAAATTAATATCGACGTTTCCGCGATCCCGCAGTGACCGACCACGCCCGGATGACGGCTAAAATCTTGCGGACTGCTATAAGCGTGTTCACTGCATGCGTGTGGCTGAGTCTTTATGGGTGGTAAAGGCGCGCATCCGTTCATCATCAGAAAAAACTATAAAAGAAAATTAGCTGCGTGTTTCTCTTTTTTTCGTCTTCTGCGTTGAAGTGCTTAATTATGTATGTACTGGGGCTTCACTCAAGACACGTAAATTTTTAATGCCGGCATATAAAAAAAATGTTTTAGCGCTAATAGGAGGGGTGTTTGTTCGTAGAAGGAATTAACCCTCGCGTTATCCTCTGAACATAACTTCGACAATTACGTAAAGCAAGTGATGCTGTTTGGTTGAATTTTATCGTAACATTTTGACAGCGTACAGAGCTTACGCAATAACATGAAAAAAAAGAAACCCTAGATACTTGTCCAAGTTAAAGGGAACAATGTTTTGGCTGCGTACTGACACCTCTTGCCCGATTACCTTATAAATATGCTTGGTTAGAGATTATGAAGGTGAACGCCTGGGATGCATTACCTTAGCGTTATCAAACACGAAGCAACTCCCCACCCCCTTTTTGTGGCATAGGTTGCAACAAAAAGTGACTGAGAAAGGAAACATGGCATATCCCCGAAGTGAAGGATGGTGAGCGGGTGAAGCAGTTTCATCAGTTGGTGTTACCGTAAATCACCCGTGACATTAACCAATCATGTGTGTAAATCAGTGACAAAGCGATGTACAGTTATATACAATGTTTATTGGTCATAAATGATGTGTTGTGTTCAGTTGTGAATTTTATTTCGCCTTCCTCATATACTGCAACGTGGTGTGGGATCTGAACCTGAAGTTGGCAAAGGCGAATTCCGGGCACGTTACCCTGGCTGGTTGTTTCCAGTCATACGAAATGCATCGTAAACATATCGAGACATCAAATACGGCACAAGCCAGTCGTTCTCCGCGATCGTGATCTTCATCATCATCAGCGCCATCGTCATTGACATCATTGCTAAGGTGAATGCCAACGTACGGGATCAATGAAGTCGAACGAGAGGTAGAACAATATAACTTTCACTTTCGACTCATTTTAGGTGAATTCACAAGGTTCCGCATGGCTTCTTACACTGTAGCCAATAAGATGTTTTGTGTCTCTTGAGTAGCTGCTAATAATTTAGACTTCGTCACTAATTACTTCTTTTTGTGTTGTATGCCTTTACCATATTATTGCTGGCCATTTTACATGCCTCATCAAGGATGGAAAAGCTGCCAGAGGGGGTTTCATGTTCTTGTCTAGCGTACCAGTTTTCCCAGGATGCAGTTATATGATCATTTTTTCCCGCAATTTCAATTGCAGCCACAAATTTAAATCTCCTATCTGTCTGCGTGCAGGTAGTTGATAAGACTTGTTTGTTAACAATACGCTCACTGATATTTCCTTATACGGTAACGAGATAGTCATTTGGTGGTCATAAAAATAGATTTCCCAACCGTTATGCGTGAGAATGCGGGTATCTAACCTTCTCTACTACACATTCGTTCACAAGAGTAGAATACCTGCATTCCTACACGAATATTCGTAATGAGACCTATTTTATCACTTTCGAACAACAGTGTCCTCCCTATATAAGGGAATATCAGTGATCTTAATGGGAACAAAGATATCTTACCAAGAGGTACCTTGCCGACAGATACGCGATATAAATTTATAACTGCATTGTTACACATGCCAGACTGCCTAGGGACCATCTCTTTGTAGTTAGTTCTACATACCAGACGCTTATATTATTGCAATTTCGTCAACATATACAGGCGTATGCGAAACGTGTCTGTTCTTTCACAGTGCTCCAGAAGTGTTTAATTATAAATTGTGACTTTCCTTTTTTTAGGGTGAGCACGAAGTTTCGACACGCTTGCAGTTGCAAGCGCAGATTTCTAAATTCTCCCTCCGCAAGCCAGTGGCTGTCGGCTTCTAATGTGCTTGCACCTACCATTATTTTGGACGCTGTCATGACCAACAATAACGAAGAAATTGGCAAGAAAAGCGAAAGTTAGAAGCATTTATTTCGTAAGCGCACTGTCTAGAAATGTTTGCTGAGTTAGCACGCAGCAATGTAAAGGTTCTCGACAAAAGCCTCACGAACGTCGAGTTTAAAATAAGATGGACTTGCAGGGGAAAGCATGTGCTTGCTACAGAGTCTTGAGGAACGTGAGCATTTTGCAACGCCTTCGTTGAGACATTTCTCCGGCAGACAGTTCTTTATAGAGACTGCTCGAAGCGGTTTGGACGCGAAGAAAAAGAGTTCACAGTTTTATTGCGTGCGCTCTTGAGGCTCCTGTTACGTTTGGAATTTCTCAGAGGGCGCAACGCAGACGTTTCACAGAAAACATCCACCTAGCGATTGTTTCTTTTAAAAGCGAAGCTCCATATGGCGTGGATCGTGCGTGCCGTTGGCGTTGTGTGGAACCTTTGGCACATACCCGCATACATGTGGCACATAACCACCCTCGGGCGCATTTCAACATGCCAACATGTTTCGAAAAACGGAGCACGGCATCGTAATCACGCTCTAGGTGTTAGCAAAATGCTGACAGCAGAAATGTGGTCCATACTCTTTAGTCCTTGAATTGTCCGCAGGATGGCGGTATTTGTATATGATGACTATATGATAAAAAGTGAGATGGCGGTACTTGAAGTGTTCACCAGACGGAAGGACGCATGGACAGACATGGACGGACGAATGGACGCATGCACAGATGGACGCACGAACAGACGCGCGGACGAACGGACGGAAGCACGGATGGATTTATGGACGTTTGCCCCACCCATAAGCATTCATTCCGTGAATGTCCTGTGATTGTTTCTTTCTATTTGGATTCTACCAAGTGTTTACAATGTCAGAAGCGATACATGGGGAGCCGACTGCTAGTAAAAAAACACCTAACTAGCAACATAGCCAGTGTAAGTGAAATGTTTAACCTTGCAGCATACTTATTGCTGGTAGAACCCTTAATAATGCTGCACTTGTTGCGGTTGAACGTCCGAAAACCACGATGTCATTATGAGCAACATCTAGTGGAGGGTTCCAGAAATTTTGACCTTCCCATGTTCTTGAACGTGCCCTTGACCATCGTATTCACAAAACGCTCCTCGACTCGACTTGCACCCTTCACTAGACAGAGTTGAACACTGCGCCGCTGCTTCGCTGAAAATCACGATGCGCTACTCAAGAATCGCAGCAGACTATTGCTGATATCCAGTTACTTTCCCTGCCTAGAGATGGCGCTCCCAGTATCCTTCTCAAGAAAATGTGAAGCGTTGAGTGGAGGGACGTTCTAGGATATGGGGGTCAATCTAAGAGCACGGGCCTCGAGCATCCATAAAAAATGCCGCCGCAACGACGGAGATTCGTCGGTAGAACTCGTAATAATTTAGTTGTTTGATTGGTAATAATGATGTACTTGTAGCAGTTTCGGTAAGAATGTGAGCATTTGAGTGCGCATGCAGGGTTGCAGGTATAGGAATATCGGCTCATTGGCGCCTCAGCAACAATAAAGCATTGAATGACAATTGAGAGCAACTTCAGAAAGCGAGCACAAATGTATAATCCGACATTCAAGTCTTACATCTCTAGTACTAATTTTCGTTAAAGGCCGAAGCTGGATGTGCGTCCTGAATGTATGGATGGATGAAAAACTTTTATTGGGGTCCTGAAGGATTCCACGCCCGTTTGAAACGGGAAGAAATATACACGTCTCCACGAAGTGAGTCATGACGAATGGGTGAAGCTTTGGGTATCACATCGACGAGTAACCGTAGGTTAGCCGAGCTTTGCCCCATATAATTCAAATTGAGGGCAAATTGAGAGTTGATGACGAAGCTTCGTCCCAAGGCCGGTAATGTCTACCTTAAAGTCACCGACTGGCATGAAGGACTTGTGTTTGTAGGTGTTTTTTTTTTGTTCTGTTACACTTATGATTGAAATTAGCGTATTCTCAAACTTTTTATGTGTGTCACATATGTTTCGACTATACCATGCGTTAACCGAGCGCCACTCCATATAATGTAGCCGTGACAATGGACACCGTACAAGTCCCAGCCCTAGGCTGCTTCACCTCTAAAAGCAACCAGTGGTGCCAACACGAGTATTGCTGCAAATAGAACGAAGCGAACAACGTCTGGAGCCACCCACACGTGCCTTATACTTCCTTGCTGCGGGTAAGCGTTGTTCACTTTGTCTATGCGACGTGGGAATTATAAAAAATAAATAAAACTAAGACACATGTTTTTAAAGCTTACTGAGTATGTGGCGCAGTCGATAGCGCACCCGGCAGTTGTCACCGACCGTGAGGTCGTGGGTTCGGCTGTCATTTATGTAACATTTCCTTTCGTCTTCTGATCGTCTTATTTTTAGACGTAATTTCCGTGGCAGAAGTACGCCACTAAAGTCTTCGCAGACCCGGTATCAAACACTATCGTGTTTTTAAAAAGAAATGTGCTCGCGTGACGTCTTTATTTTTTTTGCGAGTCGTGGAAAGTGAAGAGATGAATAACTAGACGATTCCATACTAGGGGCTCTCACGTTTCATTATGAACTGAAGCGTCACAACTGAGACAAAGACTAAAAGGACGAACAAAGAGTTTTATCTTGCCCTTATCTCGGTACATGCGTTGTGGTGCATCAAGTGTAACCAACTCAGCCAAGTTTATACGTTGTTCTACGCTCTCGCCTTCGATTCGTGCTAGGAGAATGCAGCAGGGGTCCCGCAGCTTTAAATTCTATACGCACTTTAGACATACTGCCTTCCATCTTTATTACTTTTCTCTACCATCTTGGCAGGCTTTTTCTCAATAAGATGGAAAAGTGAACGACTTGGTAGCTATTCAATATATGGGTCTTGTTCTCGTCTTCAATGTTTACAGCTTTGAAAAAAAATTTCGATGCGCCGCACGTGCGCGAAAAAGCAAGCTTCTTTCCTTCGTTATCTGCCTTCTGACGACTGTAGTTGCTATGTATGAAATTTCAGCCATAAGGTTTCACAATTCGCAACGTTGCAAGCCTGTAAAGTGTTTCCAGGGCGTCCGCATCGTTAAAAAATGGCCCGTCGCGTTCGTGCACTATTGGGCCTGTGAGAAAGCCCCATATTGTGTGGAAAACCAGTTAACTTGTTGCTAGGCGTAGCACATCGGCGAGCTCTGAAATTTCGCGCTATTGCGCCACATCCTATAGGCGTGCGTACACAGTGCCTTAGTTTCAAGAATGGGCGGCCTACAAAAGCTGACGTATATTCGTTTACACTGCGCGCTGTTGCGACACGTGCAGAATTTCTCAACCCAGCTACGCGTTCATGCCCCGGTATAAGAATTCTACTGGTGGCGGTGTTGTGCGATAGAAGGCGGTGGAGAAAGTATTCTTCGATGTACATTGAAGAATACACCCGCGGACCGTGTGTACAGGTCAGTGCCCGCGCCAGAGGAGCAAACATTTCGAACATTTCGAGGCATACAATGTATGTCTTTTTTATTGTTTGCTATGAGAAAGGTAACAGATGGGTGAATAAAAAAATCAACGTACCCTTCGTTTCTTTCTTGTCAAGCGTTACAGTCCCGGGCTTCGAACAGTGATCAAAAAAGCAAAGACAGATACAAGAGATAAACAAATAGAATGACGAATGAAGGAAGGGAAGTCAGAAATGTAGACGTAGAAAAATGAATGAAAGAATGAAAGAAGGAATGAAAAAGAAACAAAGGTGAAGAAAGAATAACTGAATGACCGAGGAAAACATAAATATAACATGCCAGAAAAGAGAAACAAACACGGCGAACACTCATAGTATAAACAGGATTGTATGATTTGAAGTGAAGCAGTTCGTAGTGAAGCAGTGAAAGAAAGAAGGGCGAATAAAAGAGGGAAAAGGGGAGGAATGAAGTAGAAGGTGCGAGTTTTATATACAAGCGAGCAGTAAACACTTGGGGCATTCGAACGAAGTCTTTGCTGTCGAGAGTGACGTAAAAGTTGCTTCAAAGACGAGTGCACCTAGTCTTGTGCGAAGCAAAACACGGCTTATACGTGTGAAAAAACCTGATGCTCTTCGCAGTCAGCGAGCCTTGGGTCATGGGAAGAAAAAAAAGTGTTTTTCGTTTTTTTATCTCTTGCGTACTGTGCACAGCACCTTTTGCGAGAAAATTTAGAATAGAGGGAGGTGAAACCTAAAACTTCAAAAACAAAACTGCCGAACAGACCACGGAGAGTTTGGCAAGATGGACAGACATACGTGCAAAGACTGCGCCAAGGGTTTGTCAGTTTGCTGTTGGTCGATGAAAGATTTGCGCTTTCGAAAAAAAAAGTATATTCTGGCGTGTTTTCGCTGACGCGAGAGACTAACCTAAAGACAAGAACTCGACAGAGCTGGAGAGAGTGTGAGTGAGTGTGTGAAGGAGTGAGTAACAGAGTGAGAGGTTGGAAGCTCACTAAACAAGGAGTCCGCGTAGAGTTAGGAAAGTGAGAGTGCAAATCGATAGCCTTTTTCTGGGTTAGGTTAAAATACTGACCCCCGCGTGTGTCCTTCTTCCACAGAGTTGTTCATGTCACTACATTTTGTATTTATATTCATATTTTATTTTTTTACGACATCTGACGTTTCTGTTTTGTCAGTACCGCCGAAAAAGCCTCGAGGGCGGAGAAGACGCCGGCACGAGTATTGACCGAAGTTGGCAGTCGGAAAAATGTCGAGCACGCGCTCGGAATTCCCGCGATATCAAGGAAAAACACGAAAACGTAAAAAATAAATAAAAAAGAAGATGCGTCTGGGTCGTGGCAACGAGGCTACATGCGAAGCTCTAGCGTGAGGGGGACTGTATCACTGAACGAATGAAGAAGAGACAGAACGGCGGCTGGACTTGACAGTCGGGGGAAAAATATGGAATTCGTCGTCATCCTCGTTCTGCGTGGAGCTATAAGCTTTGCGAGCGCGTCGCGTCCTGCTGTTTCGGGTGGTTTCTGGTTTGCTCTACAGAGGGGTTCACTCTTTGAGCATGCGATGCCCGGCTGCGGCCTTGGTAGGTTGTTTTGGCAATACGGCCAGCATTGTTTTGTTGGGCCTGTTAAGCCTTCACAGTTGCCCTTTCGGTAATCTCTCAACGCTCTTAGATTGAAAGCATTGGAGTACGCTGTTTTTTTCACGCTGATGGGCTCACCCGCCATGCTCTGTGCCTATTGGCTATAGTGCTGGACTGCGGACACTCAAAGGTCGCGAGGTAGAATTCCAGCCACGGTGGGGGAATTCGCGATGGAAGTGAAAATAATTTATGCCCGCGTACCTAGACTTAGGTGCGCGTTAAGGAACACCAGATCATTAAAATTTCCGGGGTCCTCCAACGCTGTTTCTTTCCTAAATAGATCCTGGTTATGGGACGTTAAATCTCTTCAATCTCCGCAATGAATATAATTCTATTATTATGATTATTATTATTATTAATAATATAAGGAGGTGGCTTATATGTGTATAGAGTTAAACCCAGTTTAACGAAACACTGAGCGAGTTCCTATTATATTGTTGAATGAGTGACTTCGTAGCATTATGGAGTGAATTTTTTGCTTATTCAAAATCTACAATTTTAACTTGGTGACTCTCGTCAGCTACCACAAATTTTTGTTTGTTTGTTTGTCTGTTTGGAACTAAGTCACGCCTCCGCATGCGGGAAACACGAGAGAGCACGCCCGAACATGTATTTCATTTTATGTCGGAGTGATAAAGGTGTGATACACTACGACGTGAAGCCACGGCGAGCCGCTGATATCCACAGACCGGGAGACAGAACGCGCTTAATGGGCAAGCAGGCCGAGTAAGAAGGTTCCTAAGAGGAAATCAGCGCCATCTCTCGCCTAAACGAGTAAATAACGAAAACAGCCTCCATGTATCTTTATGAGTAATCGCAGGAGAAACAAACCACTATTACCCAGCGCAATTTGATACGCAAAAGCACCACCAACTGCGGCGTACGGCCTCGTCAAAATGAAACTGTTGAAACTAGGTGGCTTTATGTTCGAACTGCGACAGCGTTATCAGCATACGTCCGACGAAAAGCAATCTGTGTACCAAGTATAAAGAAGTGCTGCATTTGAGCTCATTGATTTTAGGCGAAAATGTTATCGAAGTTGACTTCAGTGTCACTAAAGCTTTGTTAATTAGAGTTGACTAAAACGTCAAGCTCTTGGGGTACCTGCCGGTAAATGGAAATTTCGTCCTTAGCACCAAAAATGCGCAGAATTATGTTTCGTTAGATCGTTAAAACGAACATTGGGCCTCTGATAAGACTCACAGACTGTTCGGAGCAGCGTACCGGCGGCTTTTAAAATTGGTTTCCTGGACACATATTGCCTCTTTCTAGGCATTACTTCTACTGCGATCATGTATTATCCTCTGAGCTTCATTCTCAACTACAAAAACAAAAAAGGTGGGGAGGGGGGACTACTTCGCAGGAATTGCACTCGTACACAGGCATTCCAGCCATCCGTAGGCAACACATGTCATTAAGGAAAGCAGCCGACCAATGGCGAAATAGCATTTATATACGAACCAAATGCCTCGCCAGTGATTGCGCACAGATTCTCAGGTCTCTCCTCGACTTCATCATATGGCGTGCCTGCCTTCTGTACAAGAACGCTTCATTCATCATACGAGAGCCCTACGTCAAAGGCACGTCGTAGGCGCTTACCGGAGACCGTTCATCTTCCAGTCAGTCTGACCTGCGTGCGTGCGCTGCACTCTGACACCGCGGACATCATCAAGTTTTGTTGTTGTTCTTGCTGCTGTTGTTGCTACAGCCCTCGCTTAATATTACGTCAACGCAACGCAGTCGGGTGTATCTCTGGCACAGATTTTGCGCCAGTGGTCTGAACGTTGGCTCCCGCTGATTCGCTTTCCTCGCACTACGTGGATTCGGGACGCCATCCACGTGTGGCTGTGTGCTTCATGGATGCAGGATACCAGCGGAGGTACAGACAGGGTGTTGCAAGTAATTTGCTCCAAGCATGTTTCCTTTTAAGTTCGATACCTTAAAACAAAAAGGAGGGAAATGGTAAACAAGACAGTTATCTTAACATAAACTGAGTAGTCTTACGTAGCTGCACAAACGTTACAACTTTATACTGAGAGAGAGAGGGGGAGAGAGCAAAATTATTTAACGAAAACAGCATTCAGCCGGCCCCTACGTGCTATTCTTTACTGTGGAAGGGGATTGAGAACAAATAGGGCCCAGGATGAGGAGGACAAAGAAAGACAAGAAAAACAACAATAACAACAACAATAACAAAGCCCCGCCGCGGTGGTCTAGTGGCTAAGGTACTCGGCTGCTGACCCGCAGGGCGCGGGTTCAAATCCCGGCTGCGGCTGCTGCATTTCCGATGGAGGCGGAAATGTTGTAGCCCATGTGCTCAGATTTGGGTGCACGTTAAAGAACCCCAGGTGGTCTAAATTTCCGGAGCCCTCCACTACGGCGTCTCTCATAATCATATGGTGGTTTTGGGACGTTAAACCCCACAAACCAATCAAATCAACAACAATAACAAAAGAGGAAACTACTGAGATCCTGATATCTCAATGGCTCCACGTGATAGGCATGATGTAAGCTACGTTACAGTTCATTTATTATACGTCTGTGTTCTCCAACAATCTGCACAAAAATTTCCAATAGCGGCATTGCTGAAAAAGAGGAACACGTCTATTTATTTTCCCTAGATCCAGATTTGCTGTTTGAAGGCCTTTCGTTAGAGTTACTACATTACCAATCAATGACGGAATCTTTTCTAAATACCCGAAATTTCCGATTAGGAGTTGCCTCAGAATGAACGAAATACTACGCAAATCAAAGCGAATTGTCCAAATTCTGTATTAGGTTTTTCGCTAACCCGAATGTCGCCGGTGCGATCCAGGCCATGGCGGTCAAATTTCAATGGAACCAAAATGCTCGATGCCAGTGTACTGCGCAATAACAGTGCACTTTGAAGAACACTAGATGGCCGAAATCACTTGCGGTATTCCCTGCCGCGTGCGTCATAGTCTTATTGTGCTTTGAAGGCGTGAAGCCCTGCAGTTATTACCACAATGACATTTTTCGCTAGAGTTACTAAGTGAACAGGTAATTTATCAACGTTTGCTAATTACCCAGCTTGGTGGATCGGCAAAAACTTCATGTTACTTGCGGCTCAGAACAGTGGTTTAGACGGAAGCCCACGGCATTTTCTCTGCCGACGGGGGAGAACATACGCTCCCACGTCGAACCTATGGGCGAGCTTATTAGATGCGTGTCCAAGGACCCTAGTGTATACTGTCAAAGTATCGGTGCGTGTGCACATACAGCTCTTTTTAGTCTGCACTTTTGTATCGATGTAAAGAACGAGAATACTAAAAAAAAAAAACGACAGGCCCGAGTGGAACACGCAGCACAGTCACAGCGAAAGCTAGAAGGGCGTCCTTTCAGAGCCTTTTCTGAACACACTTTGGGTAACTGCTACAAACACACTGCTGAATACTCACCATGCCATAAATATTCAGTATTTTTGTGCAGTAGGCCAGCATTCGCTATGCTGACTTTCGTCATTCTTTGGAGAAGCGTGGTAGCCGGTACACTCTTGTTAGAAATTTCGCTCATTTTTTTATGCAGTGGCTGAGCAATGGTGAAGAATTAGGCCAGAAGTGGGTAAACGCCACAGTTGATAGGTAATCAAGAACAGGTTTTCTAGTGGGTTGGAGCATCGGACGACCCACTCGTTACGCTATTTGCGTTGTGGGACGCCTGGCTGTTCTTTGATGTTCTAGAAAGTTTTATTACTCGTATTCACGCGATTCCTTTCCCGACGTCAAGCCTGCCTAAGGCCAGTTTAGAAATGAGTTCTAAGCACCGGCGTGGCACAGTGGTAGAATACTGGGCGTGCACGCAGTGGACCATGGTTTGAATCTGGCTGTGCCCTCTGTGCTTATTATTAACTAAGTTGTTGTTTTTATTTGTGCGATAGTGGGTACGAACTCAGGCGTCATCGTCGGACAACTACGGCGTCACGCGTGACCCGTGTCGTGACCTCAGTAAAAAATTTCGATGTAAAAACATGCACGATTACTCTGCTCAATCGTGCTACTTCATCTCGCATATGTGGCTTGCGTATATGTTTTTTATCTGCACGTATGTGTATCCATCTCTATTATAGTCTGTATGTATTGTATCTGCCTATCTGCATGTTTTTTTTTTTATTTCTGCATTGAGGCTTGTGCTCAAGTATAATATTTCGTTTCTATCTATGTATTACACTTGCTCTGTAAGGCCTGTGTTTCGTATGAATTCGAGCAGTGTCTTGTGGATTATCGTATCGTGTATCTAGTGGTCATAGCTAGTTATTATGCAATAGTGAAGGTCAATGAACTATCCCTGCAACGCCGCTGGTGCGTAAAGTTAATATGCCAACAGTGCTGTGGGGGAACTCTGGTGTCATAACTTATGGAAGCTGCAATCGCGGCTGTCTCATATGAACGGGACTGACTGGTTATCGGTTCACAGACTCGCCGATGCTTTATACTTAACGTTTCTGACTTACCGAACTGAACTGTCTAAAGCTGCATATTGTTGTTTAAAATGATACAGTATAAACCAGAGCAGTGAACATTCCAGTCGACATTAAACAAAAGAAGTCAATTTCGCCCACTGCGTCATGCATGGGGCAGGCAACCAGGAGTCCTTTAAATCAACGGAGTCAATGCCAAGGGAAGAGACGTGCGGGAGATATAGCTGGCAAAGACAATGATGCTGATGTTACTGTGATGGGTCGTAATTAGCGCTGATTATGCATCACAGACTCCGGATCCCTTTTCTGTTTATTTTCTAAACAAGGAGACGATCGATTTATCGGATAATAAATGCAGAATAACGTTTCAGAATCTAAACCACGAAACCTTCTAACTCTAATTAGCAAGTGTAAAAAACAAATTATTGCTCTCTTCATTCCTGATTTAAACTGCGTCGGTGTTCTGCGACCACTGCAGTGAAACACCAACTATCCTTTTCAAACAATTTGCTTTAATATACGTTCCAATCAATCAACGTTCAATAAATCTATATTCCAGTGAGTCACTTACACGGCTACTCTGATCCGTTCCTTATCTGTACTTCAAGATTCGAAGCGTGGTTGCCTACACTCCGAGCAGGGGCCAGGAACATTATCTTCACGTTTTTGAAACAAGAAAAGACTACCAATCTTCTCCTTTTTGCTCTCCTGTTCCTTCCCAACTTGTAGGATTGCAGACTGTACATGTCCAGTTAACTTCGCTGGCTTTCTTGCATCCCTCCCGCTCCCCTGATTTCTTCGTATGCTGTAGTATACTATATGACGTTCCACACCTGAATTTATTAATTTATTTGAGTCCCATGCATCATATACATAAGGACACAGAAGAAAGAGAGAGAGAGTGGGCTGAATACTGCCTCCTTAAGGGGCACAAAGCCTGGAGGTAAGCGATGAAGGAAAGGAAGATAGAGCAGAGAGAGGGCGCGAAGTTGGAGTTTAATGAAAAAATGGCGAAGACTTGAACAAGAAAAAAAAAACATAAAAAAGTTTATAAACGGTGGCCAGATTCGATGGGCCTGGTCGCGTCAAGAAGCACGCCCTCTCGTAAAGACAGAACCACCAAAAGTGGCGTGCTTGAATCCCATGAACCCAATTATCAATAATCGGCAAAACCCACTGCGTAACGAATGCGGGAATTCTCTGTACACAGTCAGTCTACTGTAGGACATGGGAGAGGCCTTTGTCCTGCAGTGGACGTAATCAGGCTGATGATGATGATGAGTCAGTCATTAGGTTTGTCGGCACAAGTTCAGAAATGCTTGACGGCCGTGTACTTGAATTGAGGTGCTCGTTAAAGAACAAGAGATCATCAGAAGCGTCTGAGCTTTTCACTACGGCGTCTTTCGTGTATATATTGTGATTATTAAACATAAAACTCCGAATAATTATTAAGGATAAGTTGAAAATAATGGATCTAATCAAGTTGTGTCTCGACTGCATTTTCTAGCTGAAGAAGGTCATGTTTTCTATATGCCTGGTCTCTCTGGCACAGCAAGGAGACCAATATTTCTCCTTAATCATCACGATTCATGGTTTGACCACTAGTTAGGATTATCGGCCCTCTGAATTGTATCCATGAGCCTTACTGATTCGCCACATCATGCTAGCTTTGAAAGGTGGCGTCATGATCCTTAATTATTTTTTTCTTCATACCAGCGAAAAAATAACACGTAGCAGCTGTCGCCACCACGCTAATTGCGTTCGCAAAGAAAAACAAACAAAAATAAAAAAGGATAACCTTCCAGCTCGTTTGACTGTATAATTACCCCCATGGCTTCTACTGGATATCTTTACGAATTTTTGCATATCAAATGCAGTCCTGTTTTTTCTTAACATTTATTTTATATTCAACATGGCGATAATAAAAAAAGCATTAAGAGTAAAGATATTTCAGTGAGCAACAGCCGATAGTTATAATAAGGGTTAGAACGGACTGGCAGGCAAGAAACCTAAAGTTCAGGTGCCTTGCAGCTTATAAACTTTCTCAAATAATCGTTGGCTGTTCTTTTTCGTTTTTTTATAGTACCACAACTTAAAATAAAATCTACATACACTCGTATACGTTTCGTTTCAGCACGAAAGACCACAAAAATGGCACGCCCTGCCAACGTAGCGCATAGAGTTCGCGCATGCGTACTACGTACAAGCTGAATTAAGAGAACACTCTTAGGGCTAGGTCATGTCGCAAGTGGTCCTTTTTTATGACGTGCGCAACAGGGCGTCCAACAAAGAAGAAAAATGGGGATTACCATAGTGTGGTTACGAAACGCTCGTTTATTGCCCAAGGGCTGTAGCGACGCAAAGTAAAGCAATATGGGTAGCGTTTGTTGCGCAAGTGAATATCGTAATCCGTTTCTCTTTTGTGCGCAGTTTGTGCGCCACACACTTTTCATCGTATTCAATTCTTTCGTTATAACCGTTGGGTGCACTTATATGTACTTCTACAATTATTGCGTTACTGTCAGTGCTTATGATTTTTTTTAATTTTGCGTCTTCTTAATCTTCCTTTACAATAATAGTTGGTCTTGAAGCCGTTCTATAGTCAAGGTAGAGGTTAGTTTTTTCTCATTCAAAACCCAAACGAAATAAACGGCTTTAAGACAATGCTGAAGATGTTTCTGAAAGGAAGATATTTACGCATTTATGTGTCTCTAATTCTTTTTACCCTGCGCACTGAATTTGCATAACGACCACTCATTCATGGGTAAATTGGTTGTAGCATCACTGTTGACGGCACGTATTTGCAAGACAAGTTTCTTTGTGTCCCCAAAGTTGCTTCTAATATTAGATTAGTGAAAACGCGTATAGAACACATCGATTGATTGATTTATGTGTAGGGTTTAACGTCCGAAAACCACCATATGATTATGAGAGACGCCGTAGAAGAGGACTTCGGAAATTTCCACCACCTGGGATTCTTTAGCGTGCATTCAAATCTGAGCACACGGTCTTACCTCATTTTCGCCTACATCGAAAATGCAGCCGCCGCAGTCAGAATTTCATCGCGCGACCGCTGGTTCTGCGGAACACATCAATGAACTCGTCTTTGACGAATTTTTTTATGTTGTTTACTTCGTCGTAAAATTAGTCCTGCGTTTTTTTTTTGCCCCTTGCGTGCACGTGGTTATTATCACTGGTTATAATGAACCATAATTTAAGGCAAAAGGTTCGTCATCAAATGCAGAAAAGTTCCTACCGGCGTCTGCGGCGTCAACACGAATGGTGATAAAAATGCAATGACATCATGATGGTTTCTAAGAAAGAAAAAAAATGGTGTAATCTTTATGACGTCATATGATGGCGTCATCACATGACGGGTTCGCTTGCTGACAAATGGACTGGTCATGGAGGTACTGCATGCAATATCGCAGCGGTGTACACAGAGCTCCCAATTCCTCCAATCGCGAAGTCAGTGAAAGAAAATAACACTGTGATTTCGTCGACCATATAGTACGCAAAATTATTGTGTATATTTACCAACAGGCCTCATTACCTGAAGAACCAGTTGCTAAATGAGCCGACCTTTCAAGCGCTGCTACCGCCATGTGAGGCACTTCTGATTACAAAGGTGTTCTACTTGTAATGTCACGCTGTGACACTTTTAAATATTCACTCTTCCTGTCAGCAGTGGAAGAGTGGAACAAATTGCTACGTGAATGCATTAATCTTTCCTCTGCAGATTCATTTGTTCGGAATGTAGAAAGCCTGTTTTATGAAGACTAAAAGCAACTTTTGTTTTTTTATGTTTGTGAGCGCTTTCGAACACACTGATCACTGTACCTCCTGCTGATACCGCGATGTTTTGTGACCTGTCCATGATTTTGTACAATTGCTTTCATCGTTCAAGTTTTATTTTCACCATCATCTTGTGATTCTGTCTCTTCCACTATGTGCGATATCGCCTGGTTTGTACGCGACTGTGTATATTTGCTCGCCCACCCTGTATGAGCCTGAGAAAGGCTTACACTAATAAATAAATAAAATAAATAAAAAATAAATAATAATGTAGTTGCGCTGAGCCCATTATGCGAATGACTAACGCAACAACGGGACAGCACAAGTGGCGCAAAATCTTCTCACTACTCGAGAAAGCAGTTTATGCAAGTTAAGATAGTCAGCTACTAGTATGTAGACTCAGAGGCCGAAATTAGTTCACAGAGTCGAGGCGAGCATACGATTGAGATAGACCGGTAAAGCGTCTCCTTGCGATAAATGCGTCAGACTGCATAACAAGTTTGCGGAGACAATGCGATAGTGTACCAGCTCGGACGAAAATAATTTTAGCCGAAGCACCCAACGTCAGAAATGGTTAAGGCGTATAAGATAGAGATTAGGTTTTTGGAAAACTTAAGCGCCGAAGTAAACGTGTATGCTCAACTGCTAAGTAAATGTTTTTTTTTCTTATCAAGTTCCGCAAAGCTTTCGGGCCAAATTGCCTGAAGACAAAATTTGTTCGAAGCAGCACTTGCAAAATGTGCTGGACATTTTAGGGGTAGAGGGGGGTTGAACCTTTGCTCTAGCGTGCTATTTCAAAAGGCTGGAGTTCTTCATCTACTATAAAGAGAAATCTGTATCACTTCAAACACATGCTGTAATAAAATAGGCAATAAATATATTTTATCACAATTAAATTACTGTTAAAGCGAAATGTGAAGCCTGAACCTGTGAAGCAAAAGCAGCCCGTCACTTCCCCCACCCCCCGAGTCCGGCAATAAACTTGTTTGCTGATCTTCCGATGGCAGGGAATGCATAATGGGGATCAAAGGAGAATCGGGAAATCATAAAACATAGGCCTATAAAGACGCGGCTGCAATAATAAAAAATGTACGAGAGGATAAACGAATGCAAATGAGGAAATTCCGGTGGAAAGGTTCGCCAAAAAGCTATGTCTTCGATAAAAAAAATAAAAGTAAACAATAGAAACACGAAGGCTGGAAAGGGAGGGCTCCCGAATTCGGGCTGCTTGCGTTTGGAAAACAGCTCCCTAGAGCGACCGCAAACATAACCGCGCCGCCTGCAGCGCTTGCGGGGATCGGTCGGCCCGCTTACCCAGAGCCGTGCTTTCGTAGATGGGGAGCAATTATGCAAAACGTGCACCCTAGCTGCCTGCCAAAGCGTATAGAGAGGGTAAAAAAAAAGAGAAAGATGGTGGCTGCTGGAGGAAAAGAGGGAAGAAATGGGAGGAGAAATAGGGAGGAAAACGGCCAAGTTTGTATTCCGTTTGCTATGGAACGACTTGATCTTTTTTATGTGTATTGTTTGCTTCGTTTTCAGCTACATCTTTAAGCTCTGTTTACTTTTTTTTCTTTTTTTGCGTTAAGCTCCTTTTTCTCGTTGGACGATTGCGCTTACCACCGCGACTATTGATGAGGTCGCGTAGGGCGAGCGGACGAAAAGTTTGGACGAAAGAGGTCAGCCGGGGGATTTAGATGAAGCATTCGTAAAATAAGAGCTTGCCCAGGGAGGAAAAGAGAAGGAGCGGCTCGGCAGAGGCTGATTTAATCATAGTTATTCCGACCAGCCTGATCTGCAGTGACTGCAATCACTGCAGAATAGCCAGTAAAATTTGCGATAAGCGGATTTGGGCTCTTTTTTTTTCTTTGTTCTTACTGAGCGCATGTGGAATTTTCCCGAAGTTTTATGCGTTTTTGGAATTATTCACGATTTTCCGGTTGAAATGTAGTTGCTTTAGTGCTCGCAACGTCCACTAATAGTGTGTTTGTCACAATTTTTTTTCTAAATTGCGTTGACACCCAACAGTCATTTGGCCGGTCAAGTAATGAGTGTCGAGTTTTTATCGTCCTCAAACTGCAGTAGGATTACGAAGGACACTACAGAGAAGGGCTCCAGAAAATTCCACCCATTGGTGTTCGCCACGTTGATCTAGTGATTATGGCGCTCGACTGCTGACCAGTAGGTCACGGGTTCGAATCCAGGTGGTAGCAGCGGCTTTCGATGGAGACTAAAACGCTGTAGGCCCGTGTGCTCATATTTGAGCGCACGGTAAAGAACCCCTTGAGGCCTAAATTTTCCGGAGCCTTGCACTACAGCGTCTATCAAAGTATTATAATGGTTCTCAGGCGTTGAACCCCAACACTTGGTATTAAGCCACCGCAACGTAACCTCCTCTCAGAGGGTTAAGGCTCCAGGCCCTTTAGCATTAGGCCTTCATCGAAATGCGACCGACGCAGCTGTGATTTGATCCCATGCATTGAATGTCACCGTTCTAGAACGAAATGCTACGACGGGTCACAGTATTATTCATACACTATAGCAAAGAGTGCAATGAACAAAGGGGAGACTCTAGCGTGGCGATAATAGTAAGAAGCAAATATGCAGTCTCGTTCATTGTCAGGATTATATTCACTGTAAAAGTGATGTTTATTTACTTTCCCTTCGCATTGGAGTTAGGTTCATTGTAGATTTGTTTTCAAGAATGCAAAAATGTAAGAAACATCCGCTGCTTCGGGCCTCTTTGCAAAATGCACGCCAAAGCCTTTTAGTTTTCACGGCCAGACACGAACGCCCTGCTTCGAAGTATAATGCGCTACTCGACGCTTGTGCACTGGACTAAGCCGGAACAACGACACCGGCGATTACACAAATGGGACTCGCTGATGAGATTCCGCATTCCTCATAAATTAAAGCGACACACCGCAAGTCTGATTCCCCGCATTCGTCTTGGTCTGGCTTCCGCAAGACGTTATACCCATATCATCGGCTGTAGTGACATCAGTCCTAATTGTGAACAATGTGAAGTGCCAGAAACTCTTTAGCACATATATTCTACCTGTCCAGCATATTGACGTGAACGACAACAATTGTTAACCTCTACTGAGGGATTGCATAACAGGTCGTTAACTGATGAGGTTGCGTTGGGTCCTTGGCATGATGCCAACAGTGCAATGGCGGCCATAAGAGCGGTTACTAAAGCTCGCAGATCACAAGGAGAAGATGAAGACAGCGCTCACGGAAGAGCACGCGCGTTAATAAGCAAATGAAAAGAATATTCTTGGTTTTCGTGCTATTATCTTTTTATTCATTTGTATTTACACCTAACTTATTTATTCTTAAAAGATCATTTACATTTTTTTGTTTTGTACAATTGAGCAATAGGTTGACAATCATTGTATAGGGTTCACATGCATATAAACTACTACAAGTTTTCTTGGCCCAACCTTCAAAGTTGTTATGTGCCAGTGTTCACAGGCAACAAATGAACAAATAAGTTCCCATCGAACGCAGTCTACGCTTGTCTCGTCCCCTTTCTGCGGCACGGTGCCGTGACCAAGATAGCGGCTTCTTTTCCCACTGGCCACGAAATAACAGTTCGAAGGACTGGCCACAGAAGATGGACAAATAGAAGGCCCCAGTGCGAATCGACGGCAGCGAGATGGGACACCGCCAGCTGAAAGACCGGCACAGACACGGAGGACGACACAGCCACGGCTGAGCACTCATCGCTGAAATCTATGAGTGACCAGCCGCTTCCTCAATTACTTAAAATGAATAGGGAAATAGTTACAAGAAAAAAAGAAAAAAAACGGCGAGGACGCAAATAACCAACATAGTGACCGGAGCAGAAACCAAGCTTCAGGAGAATCAAGACCCTGCTGCTATATCGCTGTTAGCCAACCAGATCAGAGGCCTTGTCGAGATGTTAAAGAAAGTTGACGAACAGATGGAACAGTTCATAACGTTTGAAACAGCTGAGTCCGAGTTTGCGACGGCAACCGAATATAAGGTGAAGACGATTAGCGTTCTCCATAACATCCATGCGTACCTTTGCCGACCACAATAGTGCGAGCCAGTGAGGGAACAAGCTACCTCTAGCCGTACGGAAAGGCGGGCTAGTTGGTTTTGTGGCTTACTTAAGCTTTAGCACGCACACGCGAATACACAGACATAGGGCACAAAGAACCAGCGAAGACTAACTTTAATGTTTATTCAATAAAAAAAAAAAACAGAATGTCTACTCTTTTCAGCACGCCATGATCAATGCGCATAAGCGAAAACCGGGCATCATACATTCCTTCCAATGGACTCATAAATCCTTTAACAGATGCAGTGTAATATCACATGTTATTCAGCCATTCAATTTCTTTTTTCATTCAGCGATACTGAAGGATGAGTAACACACATCTCTAGGTCTAGATATATGCCACGTTTCTACAATTTTTCTTGTTTGATTAGGACGGACATACTGAACTTCAGTTTGATTAAACAAAGGCTTACATGAACTAAAATTACAACGCGCACAACTTGATGCTAGATGTCTTTCCGGCCTTCCCTTCAAATTACTCGAGTGCGCTTTCAATCTCACATTCAAGCATCGGCCAGTTTGACCGGCATAACAAAGCCAATAACTGAAAGGAGTCTTATACCTTGCATTTCTTTTGCACTCGACCACCTGACGATCTGCACGTTTCGAACATTTACTACCGATATCCTCTGTCCTTCCTTCGCACAGAATATTTAGAGCCGGACACACACACACACACACACCATACTTTGTGCATTGCCGAAAATACCACTTTGACACCATACTCAGCTGCCACCTTCTTGCGTTTATGCGAAAAACCACGCACGAAGGGGATTGCCGAAATTCTCTTTGTGTGTTTGCTTTTTCACGCCTTTCTTCCCGGATTGCATTTTCTTCCATAACATTTCGCTTTAAGTCAGACGAGTCGACTTAGGGTACCCAGCCTTTTCCAGTTTTACCTTCTGCTCTTGAAAAGAATCCTTCTATCAGTACGAAAAACACAAAATTGTTGACAATATTCTAAAGCGACATTAGGGCACTCATTCAGTATAAGGCCCACGGAACGGCTTTATGCTCTCCCATAGTAGATTATCAAATACCCATAATCGTTCACCACTTTTTCTAAACACTACAAGCAACAACGAAGATCAACACAAAGTGAACTTTGAAGAAATCTAGACAAAGTGACAAAATGTCACGAAAGATTGGTGGTAAAGATTGAACAAAGAATACCTGATGGAACTGAGGAGAAGAAGCTCACGCAAGTAAACAGGAAACGAGAGTGAACCTAGGAGACATCGTATTGCTCGGTTCACAAACTCCTAGATCACCTTGAAACCTGGCTAAAATCATGAAAGTTCATTCGGAAGTCGACGGGAAGATACTCCTGCCTGTTGAAAACCAATGTACAACTTATCTTATTTAGAGAGGTGTGCAACATATCTACCATGTTGAACGTTGTTTCCAATGAAGAGAAGAAAACTTCAGTCGGGCCGGAAGCTATTGAAACTCGCCGAACACAAGAAGACGAAGAAGGCAGCACGCGTGGAAGCACGCATGCGTTTTGGGCGAACAAAAAATAAAAGGATTCTTGCTTTTTTTTTGCATAATGAGGCAACATTTTATTTATAGTAAAAAAAGGAGGGAAGTGTTTTAGGGTGGATTCCCCATTCTTTGTTCACATCGAACGTGGTCTACGCTTGTCTCGTCTCGTTTTTTCGACAGCGGTCGTAGTTTTTCTAAAAGCCACTGGACAGGACACATGTCTATAGCAATGCGCAGGCCGGACGGGGCTGTACATACTCACCTCCTTACCACCCCTTGTCATCCATTACTTTTTTTTTTACTTACCCACTCCCCTCCCCAGCGTAGAGTTGCAGGCTAGAACATACTATCGCACAGGCTGACTTCTCTAACTTTCTATGGATAAACATCTGTCTTTCTCCCTCTCTCTCTCTCTCCCACCGATTTTCGAGGTTCTTTGGAATGATTATTTAGTTGTTAGCGCAGGGTAGTATGTCTCTAAACAGTCAGAATCAAGACGCCAGTGAAGCATTTATAAATGTTTGAACGTGCTTTTTCCTCATTAAAATATCCTGGAATCATATCGACAAGATTTACAATCAGCCTGTCTGATACCATAACCGAATACATTGGAAGCTTCTGTCCTGGCTTGCATGTATTCCTGTTCCTATCGGTTCTCGTAATACTTGCCTCTTAGAGATATCACCGATGACAAAAAAAAGTGCACTGGGCCTGATTAAGCGTCATTTACCGGAGAACATTGAGAATTTAAAAAAAAGGCGCAACAAGCGATCAAGCTTGAATAGCTGTAACATTTAGAGACAGAGACACTGCGCTGTGGAAAACTGTTGCTATACTCGTATCTCTGTGCGTAGATATAATCCACCAGATCCTGGTCATATACAGCTTTACTCTTAAATGCACCATCTCTGTGAAACTTGGAACAGAAAATCTAGCCACTGAATCCACTCGAAAAGTTGCAGTCATGCGTCCCTAGTGCTTGGATTTTGGCAACAAACTATAGGGCGGCTGTAATGAAATGCCATAGCAGCCATCCACCACAGCCATAGTAGGCTATTGCTATAATAGCCAGCCCTACCGCGGTGGCCTAGTGGCTAACGTACTCGGCTGCTGACCTGCAGGTGGCGGGCGAATTCAGCTGCGGCGGCTGCATTTTCGATGGAGGTGAAATTGCTGTAGGCCCATGTTCTCAAATTTGGGTGCATGTTAAAGAATCCCAGGTGATAGAAATTTCCGGAGCCCCGCACTAAGGCATCTCTCATAATGATATGATGGTTTTGAGACGTTGAACCCCACATATCATCATCTATATGCTATAGTTGCCATATCATGCCCATGTTAAAGAACCCCTGATGGTCGAAATTTTCGGCAACTCCCACCACAGTTTTCGTCATAATAGGTTCGTGGCCCTGGGACATAAAGCCCAAACAGTAATTATATTAGCCGTATGGGGACCATATTCTAGTTAATTCTGTGCTAAACGCCCACAAATTTCACCACTTAAGCTGTCTGCACAGAAGGTCAATCAGAAAAGCTAACGCGTGCATCCACGGTGTTTATCCCTGCGCCAATTCCGATGGCTCATTGGTCTTCTTCAAATGTCGCTTGCGTGTGCTCAAATCTCTCTTACCGCTTACGTGTGCTCAGAAATATTACCTGCTTTTCGTGGACGGTGTGCTGTTCTTATTTTTCAGTTTTGCCCGCTAAAGTTTGCCAGATCTTTTAGCACATAAGCGTTAGGATTTTCTGCATACATAGAACAGCCGAGCTTTAGATTCACTGAGCCATATACAGCCTCGCTAGAAAATTTTCATCTATAAGTTATAAAAAAGACAAATTCAAAAGCTATCTTGGGAGACCCACGAAACTGATGCCGATTATAAACTTTGCTCTCTACAACGACCCATTGGTCACGCACTGACCACACAGCGAAATCTAATGCATGCGGAAATATTCGAACCACTATATCGTGCATACTCCTTGGAGCAATAAGCGTAGAAATGCGAAACATGTTCAATCGAAGCTGCCCGCTGTAAAACGCCCAAGGCTAAAGGCTGAACTTTAGCCATTAGGTGAGAGTAAATGGCATAAAAAAACGAAACCCGTGGCGAGGAGGGGTTTTAGATTCCGAGATGACCTCTCTAGTATAACTCGGAGTTTGTTTTTTTTCGTTTTCGAAAAGCTGTGGAAAAGAAAAATACATAGATCTGTTGTAAAAAAAAAATCATCGGATCAGATCTCTCTCGCCTATAGCTTTGGCTCCGAGCGAGAAGCTCGCCATAACGGGCGCTTGAAAATAAAGCACCCGCGCATTTATTGCGCGCCATAGGACGTATGCGAAAACCATCATCCCAGACACCAGCGAAGAAGCGGATAAGAACTTCAAGCTAAGAAAGAAAGCAAGAAAGCTACGAGCCATTTTTTTTGATCAACCAAAACAGCGTGATACAAAAGTGAACACGTTAGGGGGCAAACATATGAAGCAGAGAAAGAGGAGGAAGTCATATCGTGCATACGGAAGTGGAGACCCCCTGAGTTCGACCCAGGCCGGCGTAAGGAGGGGTTTGGGTTCGAGGTTGAGTCTTCGGGGCGTGACGATAAAGGCGGTCGGGCCCCTGGGACTGCATTTGCGTGGAAGAGAGCGGGCGCAACGAGCCTTGCTTGCAAGCGGCAGCTCGAGGGCGAACTTCTAACGTGAAAAAAGGGAAGGAATAGGCATAAAAAGGGAAGAAATCGGGATGCGAGAGAAAAAGGATGCAGACATGGATAGAGCGGAAGATGGAGAGGGGTGGCAATGGTTTGAGAGAACGTCTTATGTGGGAAAAGAAAGTACCTGCATAGCAGGGAAGAAAGGATGAAAGGGGGAAGGGACACTGGTGTGTTTCGAAGCAACGGCAAGAAGGAGGGGGAGGGTTGTTGGGTGAAATGAATGGCAATAGGGGGAAAAGATGGAAGGAGCCTGAAGCGTGTGTTGAGCTGCTCCTGGAGAGAACTGTCGAGGAGGGTTAGGAAAAAATGCTGTGGGAAGATTTGGGCGGTGAAGGGGAGGGTCTTGGCAGCAGCGGGTGGCGTCACATCTGGTCGCTTCGTCGCTGTCTCGGGGCCATTTGTGCGGGTGGGGTTTTGCGATGGGCTGCGCATACTCTTCGCGTCTTCTATATGTTTGTTCATTTGATCGTCATGCTTCGTTTTTATTGCAAGCTCGTCGGATCGCGTGGTTTTCCGTGGGACTGCATAGGAAAAAATAAAAAAAAACGATGCGAGAAAGAAAAAGCGGCCAGTTCATGTGGTCTTGCTTGTGGACTTCCGCTCATATGGACACGTTTACCAGCATTTTTGGGGTGATTTTCTGTTTTTCGGTTGTTCTCCTTTGAAATTATATTTCGCTCCATTGAGTAACTAACAGGGTCCACTTATGGTCCCTTTTACTCCCCCCCCCCCAAATTTTGACAACAAGCATAGATGTCTGGTACGTTCCCAGCTCACCCGCTTTTGGAGTCAACATTTTATCTCATCAAGCCTTCCTGGGCTGGCACAGCAGCACAAAAGCTGATTGACGCGAACTTCACCGCCACGGTAGTGCATTTGGGGGGGGGGGGGGGGTCATCTTATTCGCAAAATGTCAGAGTGTATTATGGCGGCTCACACGGAGCTTTATTACAATAAGTATATACCCTAAGATATATGTGGGGAAGAAAAACACAGGTGAGCAGTGTAAGTACCCGAGGTTTTCTCAAAGCACCCCTTTTTCGACAAACCGCTCGGCAGCTTTAGCAGGGAACCACTGTAGAATCAAGTATGAAAAACCAGATTCAGCAAAAAAAAACTTGAAGGACATATCAGCTTTACCTTTAAGAGTAGAGTAATATATATATATATATATATATATATATATATATATATATATATATATATATATATATATATAGTAGGAGTAATAATTCAATGGGCCAGTTAGTCTTCGTGAAGGTATGGGATATGGCACAACGGGAGCGTTGTCAACAAGGATAAATATATTTATTTCCCAACAGTTTCGGGAGGGGTCTTCCCTTCATCAGGGGATGAGTACCCCTCCCGAAACTGTTGGGAAATAAATATATTTATCCTTGGTAATGCCGAGAAAAGCTTAGGGAATGTTATACGGAAATTGTACAAAAATACAACTTTCCACTGACAGGTACCGAATCTGAGAACTTCGAATAACGCCTTCGATGCTCTACCACTGAGCTACGGTGGCGATAATCCCTCCGTTCATTTTATACGATATATATGTGCATTTAAGCGTGGGACCACCATGCAGTCAGCGTCACCTGTTGTCATTACGGCGAGTGTGGAACATTCTGTTTGGCTGTCGGCGTCATGTAACACGTGATGTATTTACGAGCTGGTAGCCGATCGATAATCACTCGCATACTACCTGAAGGCATCCAGCCTGCCAGAACGAGACCCTCGCTATGAATGATAGACTAACCTAAATCATTTGGACATTTGAAGTTGTATTAGAGTATACGTATACTTAGGACAGGTAGTAACCATGGAGCTGAACCACGAGAATAAAGTAAATAGAAGAATGAGAATGGTGTGGAGCACATTAAGCAAGCATTCTGAAATCATGACTGGTAGATTGCCAATATTCCTGAAGTGGAAGCAATATAATAGCTGTATCTTTAAGGTACTTACCTACGGAGCAGAAACCTGGAGGCTTACAAAGAGGGTTCAGCTTAAACTGAGGACGACGTAGCAAGTGATGGAAAGGAAAATGATAGGGGTATACCTCAAGAGACGAGAAGAGAGCATAGTGGGTGAGGGAAGAAATTGGGATTAAGGATATCATAGTTGAAACCAAGAAGAGGAAATGGACATGAGCCGGGCACACATACCGTAGGCACGATAGCCGCTGGTTATTAGGGGAACAAAGTGGATTCCGAGAGAAGACAAGTGGGTGAGGGGAGGCAGAAAGTTAGGTGGGCAGATGAAATTGCGAAGTTTGCGCGAATAAAGGGGCAGCGGTAAGCACAAGTCCGAGTCGAATGGTGGAACATGGGAGGGGCCTTTGTCCTGCAGGGGGCACAGTCAGGCTGACGGTGATGATGATGACAATGATTTTACATCGCCTCCATAAGTAAATAGCTAGCTTGTGCGCCCCAGTTTGAGCCGACGCAAACAGAAGTGCAAGTACTTTCAAGGAGAATAGGCTGAATTTAACAATCGTGTCCCTTTTTGTAACTTTCATCAAAACTGTGTGTCACTTCGGTGGCGTGCCTTACATAGATTTACTAGTTGTCTACCGTCACAGATTGCAATGACTCACGAATAAAACGTATCTATTCCTAATCAGGTCCGGGTTAAAGCCACTCTGTAGTCAGGAACCTGACGGAAAATATCCGCTTTCCTGGCTATATACATCAGTTTAAGCGGTATCTGATTAAGAGTAATACAGACAATGTGCATAATAGAAGGGGACTGCGAAGGCAAATTAGGCCCGCTAGTAGGCGACATTATGTGCGATTCAGTGTAAATGTGAACCGCTAGAAAGCGGAGAAGAATAATAACTTTTACTATGCTTATCACCATCGTAACGTCGCGCTGCTAGGACACGTCACGCAACTTTTCCTCGGAATCACAAACTGGCGTGTCACGAATCCTGTCAACGACGTATTCACTTTCGGGACGCGGAGTGTCTACCATTCTCCCCCTTCCCCGTCTTCTTTTTTTTTCTTTTCTTAAACATCACTCCTCCAGCGAGCTTCTTTTTTCACCAACAAAAATCGACCCAGCTGAGTTCTCGAAACGAAGCGCGCATTGCACACGCCGTCGACCAAAGCATAACGGCCGAGTCTATAGTAGCACGCATCGTGGCGTCTTGCGATACCAATTATACACGCCACTTCACACGCGCGTCTATATGGTTCTCACACGTCGCCTCGAAAGAGCCACTTGCAGACGCACCTAGGAGACTTGAATTTCCCGTCGCGGTCGTGCGACAGCGCGCAGAGACGAGGCCCCGTAATATGCAAATGCTCCCGAGGAAAATTATTCGGAGAAACTTCGCCGCGACCCGACCGACGCAAAACGTGACGAATAACTTTCGAAGGAGCTTATAGAAGCACGGGACTGTTCAAGAGACTTGCACTCGCACGTTTGTGAGCGGGGGAAAAAGGGGTAGATTTTTTTCCCTCTCCATTTACCTCAATTCCGTGCATAAATGTGGTGTAGCCAATAGAAGCAAGGCGCGTAGGAGCGTGCGTGTGGCGCATGTACGTGTGTATAGGTGTCTCACCGATCGATTACGCTGGATGGGCTCCGCGCCCACTTCTGCCCTGTCTTCAATGCTCGCTATCATTGAGAAACGGGCGCACATTTGCATTCAAATGCAACGCCATCGCGCCTGTTCCGCGGCGATGAAGGCAGAAGAGCAGTGTCTTATAGAAGACTTCGTTCAATCCATCAGCTGTGTGTCTGGAGCGAAAAAATAAAGGTGGCTAGGCTCGGGTTGACAAGGCTTATAGGCGTTCGGGATGGGTAGAGACGCAAGCCTCGCATGAATTGATCTGAAAATTAATCTGGTACACTGGGATGCAGCTGCGTATATGATATCGCTACAAATTGTTGCGCAGCAAATATAAGAAATGCGAGCGGCAGCTTTGTAACTAAACGTAAAAAGTGTTTAGATAGAAAACTATTCCTTTCAGACGCCATGCAGCTGTGAAGAACAGACTGTAAATTTGTCAAATTATGCAACGTTTTTTCAAGGCACTCATTAGTTTATTGCAAAATAAATTATGTCTAAATATATAAAGTATGTGTGGCATAGACACTAATGTCAATTAGGTTGTAATTAAAAATCCATTTATTCTGATGTCATTGCTCTTTTCTGGCGTAACTTGATCAAATTATCAGACTAGAAATACAGAGAAAATTCATTTTTGGTCATGTCTCTGTTGAGCAAAGAACAATTGTACTTTTCTCACTGACTCGTAGGAAAGGAGCACGTCGAATGATTTGTCGAACAAGGGCTTTCACCAAAGTGATCATATGCGAGAGCACATTTCAAACTGAAGACACATTACGAACAGTTTTTTGCGCAGCAGGTTCAAATTATTCTAAGTTCGGTATGTCACGCTCTATCTTTGCTCCTAGTTGATACAAAAAAGTCACAGCTGTGCAGCAAAGGCGAAGAAATGAACGTGGTAGCAACAAACTGGAAGGTCAGTACGAAGAATATAGCAAGCAGATCGAAACGTGCCCCGCGTTTCTCGCGCACAAATGACGCACGAAACGTACTCACTCGTACAGATGAACGAGAATAAATGTCGAACTTCAACTGAGAGCTGACAAAACGGGGTGACTCAAAACGGTGAAGGTTTGCTCTTTAGCTATTTCGTTCTGCGCGCACGTGAATCAAACGGCAAGGCACCATATTAACGTAAGTTATGACTTACAAATTAATGTCCGGAATTATTAATTGGTGAGCCTTACTTTATACGAAGCGTAAAATTTCTGTCCTTTTTCTGGTCATTTTGGAGCTGAGCATGAGAACAATATATACAAATACTTGTATGCCGAAAATGAAACAAGACGAAGCTCTTCTGACCACGAAGCTCACGTTATGGATTCAAATGATGGAGCTGCTTGTTTCAACTACGTATATGAAGATATATTCCTGAATTTTTTTTCCGTTTTCTTAAGTCAGCTAAAAGACGTAAATGGGGGGGGGGAATTGAGAGGAAGTGCTTGGTCATTACGGAACAAATCGATGGAAGACTTGAATTTGAATAGAGTATTGCAACCCCCGACAATCCGACAACGCAACAGCGAGAGGTACAGTATCAAACATGTATAACACACAATGATACACACACGTGTATCAGAAGAGGCGTATAGGCAGGGAATAATAGAGTATGCAAATAAGTTCTCCAAACTACCTAAAAAAAGAAAAAGAGCCCATAATAACCCTACTTTGGAGCCATGCGAGCAACGCACTGGGTCTAAATTACCGAGGAACTGTCGCGTGCACCGTGGTTTTTTTTTTTTGCTTTATTCTGCCGTGGGAGGTGAACCCATGCTCCAAACCCGCTTCATTTTAAATTTCCCTGAAGCCGCAGTCATTTATTTTATCCCTACGAACTTAGCTTCTCTACACACCAACGCGTACTCCTTCATACGGGAAGTCGCGCATTCCGCATTACCAATACGCGGTGCCATCTATACAAGGAGCGTCATCTCCCCGTTTTCAGGTCAGTGTTTTCCCTCGAAAACTTTTCCCCTCTGGTCTCACCCCCTCATCTAACTCGGATCATATCCCTAATTCCTTCACGATAAATGGCTCATCGCTTCTCGTCGCCAGTTTATGGTAATATTTGGGGGGAGCACATTCACCCCCTCTCTGTACTCTCACTCGCGTTTGTCCATTTCTTCTTAGCCGAATTCCGGCAGCTTTCCGACCACCGTCGTGCTCCCATCTCATCGGCTCATTTCTCGATTCCCCGGGATAGGAAAACTAGCAAGAAAACGCCGTCATTCTCATGCACGCATAGCTCTGAATACCGCGGGCGGGCCTCTCGGTGACAAGCGACGCGGACTCAATCATGCAGCGAATGTGTGTGTCACCTTCCCCCCCCCCACAAAAGGACTCTCTTTCGCCGCTTCATTTCGTCGCATCAACTCGTTAAGCACGGCGGCAGCCTGCGGTTCTCAATTGCTACCCTCTTTCAAATCTGCATATCTCCCAGTTCCCGATTCCCTGTATTCGTTAAGTATCTACGTTTTTTTACGCGTGTACTTCAGCTCGTTGTAGCTTTCAGGTTGGATTTCGGCTTTGGGCTTTTGTTTATTTAGGAAAGTCTAACGCTTCTTCACTGGTCGTAGTTTTTCCCCAAGCAGCTTTGTGCCCAGCTTCCCAAAATTTGGTCGCGATACGGCATAATGGGAGCAGGGGCGCGCGCTTGGAGGGAGCCAAGAAGAAGTAAGCAAAAGTGAGGGAGATGCATTCGGAGGAGTGCCGCGGTAAAATGGTAGCGCAGGAAGCATCTCGCCGATGGGGAGCCGCTCGGCGAAGAACTAAGTAGGGAGTTGGGGAGATTGATCAGCTCAGATTGATCCGCTCAACCGGGATAAATAGAAAGCGCCGTTCCTTTCTGAACCCTCTTTCTCTCTATACGTCTCGGCGATTCGAAGCAGGGTCGTAGAAAGCCGTATCTTCTCTTTGTTCGGCCGGTTGAAAGATGAAAAGAAAGTCTTGCCGGTGGGCCACGCTGCCGACATTGATGCCGACGATACCCGGGATCGACTGTTGCACGAATTCGCCACGAGGGGTCCCAACTTTCGATATTTGGAGATTTTTAGATTATATGGGACTCATACATTTAAAACAGTTTCAAAAAGCTCACTAGAGATTAACCACTGCCTCATGGATGCCACTCACGAATGTTTCGATAGTTGGCTAAACTTGAGCGTGCAGCACGAACAGTATAGTTTATGCAGGAAGTAACGTGGCCACCGACGATAAAGTAAGAATTTTCGATGCCAGACGTGTAAATGCAAATGCCTCTTAACGCTGATCACGATTCTCGATGGCTGATGACTGTACCGGCTGATGCATTCTGAATTCCGTGTACTTTGGCGCTTATGGTGCGTGCACATGCACGCCCAGTAAAAGGTTCCGCATTTCCGTGTCTTTTACTAGCCTTTTTTGCCCTCACAGCCACGCGACATTATCAAGTTGCCTTGACATAAGTGCTAGTTACTGACCGATATTGTGGACTACACCAGAGAGATAATTATAAGTGCTGGTTATTGACCAACGTTGTGTACAACACCATGCAGAGAGATAAGTAATAGGTATAGTTTATTGAAAAAAAAAGTTCTGACCGTTTTGTCAGCGTGCTATAAACCATAATCTAACTTTGCAGCACGTGAATCGCAGCTAAACGTTGATTGTTGTATCCTCAGTGTAGGGTGTAATGTATACGTATAGGTTCGTCCGCATTCTTATGCACCCACCAGGAGTTCTGAGAGACGCAGAAGTGCGCGTGAGGTAAAAAGACGACGATACAGATGCAATGTCCCCTAGCGCCACACTGATGCACTGACGGAATCCAGCGAGCGAGTGCGCCTGTGAGTGTGTCCCATTTATGCTATATTTGCAGAAGAATGTCCGTCATAGGTTAGAAGAAAAAGTCTAGCTTACTCAGACTCATGAAAAAATATACCTTGTTCTTTGTCTCATCAAAGCTTGTCCTAATTTGACTCAGTCGTACTCAGACCTGCAGCGCTATGCGAGTCAAAAGAAGTCCTGCTGAACTGACTGGAGTAATACTTCAAGACGAGCTAGTTGCTATATATATATATATATATATATGTATATATATATATATATATATATATATATATATATATATATATATATATATATATATATATATATATATATATAGTATGAACTTTCTCCTATAGCGCAGACCAGCACACGGACATAGAGGGAACGACACCAGCGCTACTACGAACTGAAGGCTTTATTCAGCAAAGAAAAAAAAAACATTGTAGCGACGCTGTCACCCGCTGACCATGCGCCACACCATCCTAGTTACAGTGTCCAGAGCTATCGCGCCATATCTGCTGCTATCCTTTTATTGCGATAGCAATTATATGAACATTTCCGGCTGGATACTGCCGCTGGCGTCGGCGTCGCCGTCACTCACCGTATTTGTATATCTATCTCTATATATATGAAAATGCAAGAAAAAAAAAAATCTAGCGAAAGACTCTTGCATTCGGAATGGAACTCTGGTCCTCTGAATCGTGAGTGCCAGGCATAACCACTGAGTGCCAGGCGTAACCACGGAGCCACCGAGGAGCACGTCCTTCAGCGTTCAAACGGCAAGCCATATCTACCACTTACCGCTGCGGACGGACATCTCGGTGGGGAGGGGGGGGGGGACTATCGTGTTTTCAGCGTTACCAGCAAAGTGGCGCATTGAACACGTGTAGCAACATCGTCACGACGTGGCGGCCGCGCTCGCATCTCCCACGTGCACGTTTCCCCGCGAAGAGAAGGGGGTGGACGCTCCTCGCACGCCCTTATCTCGCGGTAGGGAGGATCGTACGTCTTGGCTAGCGTTATGTTTTTACCGGAACGATTCTGTTTTAGTTACCGGGCGCACAAAGGTCACTGCAATCGTACCACAGTCTACGTTTGGGAAAAGAGCGCGCTTTTCAGACACATCGAAGTAACAACTGAGACGCTCATTCGCGTTTACCTGTAGCTGAGAGTACGTTTCGTGCGTCATTTGTGCGTGACAAACGCGGGTCACGTTTCAATCTGCTGGCTATTCTGCGCGTGACGTTCCAATTCGTTGCTATCGCATTCAATGTTTCGGCTTTGTGCCAATGCAGCGGCTTTTTAGAAGCGACACTTCTTTTTTAAAATAATTACTGGCGAGTGGCGTGATAGCTCTGGACATTACCTACTACGGTGTGCATGGGAAGCTGGTGACAACGTTGGTATAATGTTTTCCTTTTGCTGAATAAAGCCTTCAGTTGATAGCTAGCTGGTGTAGTTCTCTGTCTTTGCCCATGTGTCAGTCTGCGCTGGAAGAAAGCTAATTATGGTAAATTGACTTGTAAGTGAGCTTGTCGACCTATGGTGTGCAGTCACCAACAGTCCTGGCTAACAGATATGGGGATGTGTCCTCGAATAATACTAACATTGCGTAGTATTCGCTTTCATAAGTATCAACTCTTTTTTCCCCAAATAATTAACGTTCCGCATTCCGAACATTAGTTTTAATTTGGTGCACAAATAACTTTGCTTGACGTTAAGGTGCCACGGCATTACTTGCGTGTTCCCAATTATTGTCCTAAAATCAAAGCCTGAATAAAGTTATGAACATTTTTCGATCAGAAAAAAATCTATGGCTTGAGGTGCATCGATGAACTTACATACAAAGGCAACTGGCATAGGAATTCGTTAGCACTGAAGCTGTGAATGGTATGGAAATTCATCCACATGCGTTTTTATGAAATTACCATTCTTTGTCTCCATTATACTTAAATACAGTCCACTGATAAAATGGCTCTGACAAGAGAAGGCGCTGCAATTCAATCCTTTGTCGGAATGAATAACATTGAGACCAATAAAGGGGCCTGCCTGCCTATTCTCGCTCTGTGATTTATCATCTCACTAACACATGCGACTTGGCATGACAGGAGCAGGTCTCTTATAGTGTAACGTGGTTATGCTGAGGAATAAAGTAATTGCAGCCAGCAAGCATCAAACTCTTTACAGGGTGAAGTGGAGTCCAGAAAAGGATTATCCTCAAAGTGCTACGACGTCGGCGCAAAGTGGTCGGTGTTAAAAAATCAGCCTATCTGTCATATGTGTCAGATTTAGACACGCCTTGCTGAACCTTCCACCACCATTGCTGGTTGACGTGTTAGATGTAAAATAAAGTCGGTTACTTGTGTCCTGTTTGTATACTCCAGAGAACAGTTTAAAGCAATCGCGATGTTCCTAAACAAATGCGCCACGGCTTAATACAAGCGCAGGTAAAATTTTACGTATGTGAAAGCCGATGGCATCAAAAATGAAGGCACAAGCGCGCATAGCCAGGTGTATGTGCAAAGGTCCACACACGCGAACTCTCGCTACCGTGTCACACACTTGCAGTTACCTTTATTTCAAAGGGACAAGCAAAGAGCTTTTTGGGTCACGAAAAGTTACGTTGCCGCTGCTTGTTGGCGCATCTGATGTTTCTACGATGAGCGACAACAACAGCAAAGACGAAGCTTAAACTCAAAGCGATCGCGGGAACAGGAGCAGCGCAGTTGCGCCGAAGAAGCACGTCGCTTCCGTCGCTGTCGGCCACACTCTGCGGCGCGTTTATGAATCGATCGCAAGGCTCTCGCGACTGGCTCGTGGACTGAGAGGAAAAGCAAGCAAGCGTCAGCGTCGGGAAAGAAATTGGCATCGAAGGGAAGATGGGAAGTCGGGATAAACACGAGCTGTTTTAGTCGGGAATCGAAAACGTCTCGTGACGTCGTGAAGCCGCGGTTAATGGGGGCAGTCTGGCAGTGAGGGAGCGCGACGCCGCCAAACGGGAGTTTGGGGAAGAGAATAAAGGGGAAAGTGAGTGACTTTTGTGGAGTTTGAATGCTAGGAGAGGAAAGAGACAGTTGTTGGTAAAGGTTTGGTTAAAGAGGACAAATGACAAACTGAGAGGAAAAGGGAAGTTCGGAAAAGGCAGGCTCTGTTTTAGGTGCCAAAATCGGGAAGAAAGTCGGCGTTAAGCTGTCTTTTGAGGAGGACATGGTAAACTACTTGATAGGGAAATGGGGAGGCTGTTACGAGAGACAAAAAAAAGCAGAAGCTTCGAAAGTACGCGTTGTGCATTCAGGGTTTACTGAAGTGGGGGAAGATGGGGAAGATATTGGGAAGTAAGACGTCTGTTAGGAAGGACTGAACAAACTGTCTGCGACGAAAGAAGGGGGAAGGCGAAGGCTCTTTTAGGAGGAAGTGGCGCGTTGGGGGAAAAACTTTCCGATCGAACTGTTGCGCCTCCTTCGTGTCTCGGGAAGGAGAGCGCCCGGCGCGATTAGCCTCGCGTTCTGCTTCGTCGAGCCGATGCAGATTCAGGCACCTGCTGGCCTCCTCGAGTGCGCACTAGCGAATGCGACTGCTTTGCCGCTCGGGAAGGCACAGAGTGTGGCTAGATTTTCAAGGCATCTGGAGGTGATGTCAGAGGGCATCAATTGCCCCGGTGTCCTCCTTCTTCACCTGCGTGTAGCGCTATGAGTGCGGCTTTTACCTTACTCATAGTGGGCTAATTCAGGACAACTTACGCCAGGATTTCCGTTGGGCGTATTTCAAAATGAGCCAAAGTTTAGGGTAAAACCAGCCAAAATGTGCACCCAATTTATTTTATAGCCAATTTTCGTAGCCACATACTACGGAAGCGCCATTATGACAAGCTTGTTTAAACCAAGAGTGTTTTATGCCGGGGTCCATCAAATTTTTCAGCGGCGTATTTCCGTCACGGAAGTGACGCCGAAAAATTACGCCTGGTCAGAATACAAAGAAAAATGTTCCTGTCACTGGGAGTTAAACGCATGACCTTTGGGTGCGTGAGAACAGATGCCGGGCATGCTATTCAGTCCGCCACGACCACATATTTTGTATGCTTTAAAAGTATGTCTTTCCTATATACACCGTTCTCTCCCAGTGTTCTCGGTAAAGTGCAGTAACGCATCATGACCGTGACATCCACGATTAGTTCCTTCGACACGTCGTTTCTAAGTGTTTGTCCCCCTCTGCGCGTTTTAAATAAAAGACGTGCAATTTCGTCAACGCCCTAACACACCCCAGGTGGCGACCACAGCCCAAGCGTCGGCGTTCGTGATATCATTTATCCATGCCAGAAAATTGTTGTGTTACGCCCGCCAATTTCGCCTCAGCAGGTTTTAAACCTCCTTAGCTTCGCCTGGCTTTTAAGTCCGCGCTCCCCGCATACGCTCGTGTCGCGAATAATCGCGGCTGTCCAATGCGAGGCAAGACGCGCGTTTCGTTCCCTTCTGTTCGGGCAGCGGTGTTAAATGAACACACCGCGAGTAGGCAACCTTAGCCCAAGGTCTGCGTCCAGTAAGTCACGCTCTTCTGGTTGTCAGACCGCTTACGCCGGGCCCGCTCTCAGCGTTAACTATTGACCTGTCACGTGCATCTATGACAACAAGGGTTTGTTTATTCATTAATGATGGTAGTTAGTCGTCGGGAGGGAGACGTATGACTAAAGCGCCAACGTGTATGCATCCACCTTAAGCGGGGCTATAGGTCTCAAACACAAACATACATTGCTCAAAATATTTTATATCAATGCGCAATAAGCATTAAACTCTACTTCCATGAAGACACGTGATACTTGCCGGGTCTACCGATTCCAACGACGGAAAGATCGGCAATTCTTTTTCAGAAAAAAAGTCGTATCAATTTCAATAACGAAGACAAAAGAAATAGGAACATCCCTTGTTCCTATATCCCATCCTTTCCCATCCCTTGTTCTTCAAGACACATATATGAAGAAATATATGAAAGAATTAATATAAAGCTCGTGCGCTGACACATAAATTGTGTATAATATATGACGTTCTTTCGAGATATAGTTTTGGAACATCCGAGACAAAACTCAGTCATATTATACCAGCCAATTTTTATAATATCACTCCAGCTCTTACATGAGAACGCGTACGGCACAATATCTGATTTACAAACTTTACAAGCATCAGTACACTAATGCAATTATTATACAAATTTCAAATCCGGACGGAGGCATTCCGTCGGTGACGTCAAAAAGAGGGTGGTCCGCAGCGGTCGCTAGGACGAGGGCAAGCGAAGAGACAATGAGGGAAATGGAGGCCTGCGTCATCATTTTGCCGTCGGCTTGGATGTACGGCATCCTGAGCAGCATGATAGCCACGTTTTTACCAACATGCACGCAACTTCGTCACTCTCTCTCTCTCTCTCTCTCTCTCTCTGTATATATATATAATTATATTATTATTTATTATTATTTATTATTTATTATTTATTTATTTATTTATTTATTTATTGAGACAGGCGTGGTGGTTGAGTGGCCGCAGCGTTGCATATAGTCAAGTAGATCCTCCGTGAGCGGTCACAACGTGGTTTATTTCGACGTTTCGGCCAAGAGTCTGGCCTTCAGGATTGAGGGTACAGTTTGTTGGTGCTCAGCTTTATACAATCTCGAATCAAAAGTGAGAGAGAGAAATAGAAAAAAAACAAAAAAGAAGAAGAAAAAGAAAAGAAAGAAAAATAAGAGAAAGAAGAAAAAAAAAAGAAAAGGCGCGCGTAAGGGACCCGCTTGCCAGCCTCCGCGGCAATACGCGGCGCCCCTATTTCTATGAGGAGATGTCGACGGGGCGCTGAGTAGTTAAAGGCTTAAACTTCTTAAACAAGCTCTTTTTCCTCCACACCGAACCGCCAGAGCCAGGAGGCACCGCCTGGTCGGGAACAATGCGTTAGTAAAAGGAAGGGCACACAAACCGCAGACATCCTAAAGGGGAATGGGAGAAAGGGGAGAGATGAAGGGGAAGGAAGAGTGAAAAGGGCACCCGGGGGGAGTCCACCTTATATTCTCCCTTTTCTTTTTTTCTTTGTCTTCTTTTTTCTTTCTTTTCTTTTTTTCTTCTTTTCCTCTTTTTTTTTTACTTTTTCTCTCTCTCACCCTCTGATTCAAGATTGTATAAAAGCTAATCACCAACAAACTGTACCCTCCATCCTGATGAAGGCCAAACTCTAGGGCGAAACGTCGAAATAAACCACGTTGTGACCGCTCACGGAGCGATATAAATGACTATATATATATATATATATATATATATATATATATATATATATATATATATATATATATATATATATATATAGAACTTGAAGGGAAGGCACGACAGGTCCGGGTATTTTCTATATTGAATTAACTTGAAGATAACACATAAGAAAAGGATCGTATTTACTAACGTTTCGGCCGTGGCACGGCCTTCGTCAGAGTCAAAGGGGACTCATCTTCAAGTCATCTTCAAGTTAATTCAATATATATATATATATATATCTATATATATATATATATATACATATATATATATATATATTGTTGCTCATGCCTGGGAAGAAAACGAAGATGGGTGAACAGGCTGGCTCCCCGAAGCTGGAGGAAGAAAGCCTGGCGTGCAGCGCACGAATCATCTGGCACATTGGATACGCCTCACCCGGTGAGTGACCAAGTCACCGTTTCTACTATAAAACGGCTGCTCAGCAGATACCATGAAGCAGAAGACATCTGACATGGACAGTTTTCAGAGCTTTCAGAGGAGATGGGCATAAAGTTTCCTAAAAATATACTAGAGGAAACGCTGGTCCTATAGTGTACGTGGGAGCTGCAACGCACGGCACTTCAGCGAGAATGGGAATGATGGGTAACAAACGGATTGTCTAATCTTCTTACTTCCGACTCCGTATTGGTTCGCGTGGCTTGAAGCTGTTTCGGCACTAAACAAAAGTCAGCAAAAGTTCAGCAGTTGCACTTCACCACCTTAATCTTTTAGGCTTACCATTTCAAATCGGGCCCCGGAGTTCAAAATGGTTTGTTTTTTCCTTGGAAACAAAACCGAAACGTAGCAATGAAGGAAGCCACAAGTGCGATTCGAGGCCCGCAAGTACGAACGCTAGGCGAATCCTTGTAATAGTCCGCATCATTCTCATGGTGGCTGAACAATCTGTGCGCCAGAGTCCCCTTTAGTTATGTTCAGGAAACTCAATGGAGACGGGGGCGTTTGCTCGGCCAATGGTGCTTATATCTGATGTCCCGAAAAAGGAAGGGAGGGGGGGGGCGGTTGCTCGGCATATTACTGACTTTGAGAACTGGAGTGCAAGGAGCTTGGGGACTTAAGAAGTTTGGGACCTGCCGAGGCGCATGCACAGAATCCAAGCCCCTCTTGGGCTTTTGAGTTCGTGTTGACTCAAGGCCCGAAAATATAAAACTAGCGTGGGACCCCGAGGCCTCTTGGTTGCGGGCAACACGATGCAGTATGACGCACGCGTCGCGTAATTTGAATTTCACCGCTTGTGGCGCTCCGTGCGACTGATGCAACACCGCCATACTTTGACCCAGTTCTTTAACCGTGCTGCTCCTCCAATGCAACAGCATCATACCCAACGCGGCTTGAGGACCCACTGTGTTGGTTCCCCAGTTCTTAATCTCTCTATTACCTGTACACATGCATGGCACGTGGGCAATATAGTTATGGGAGGCATGCCGCAGGTCGGAACACTAAATTTATTGTGACAGCACGGCAACTTCGGCGACTTTGAGCGTATCATCTATCTATCTATCTATCTATCTATCTATCTATCTATCTATCTATCTATCTATCTATCTATCTATCTATCTATCTATCTATCTATCTATCTATCTATCTATCTATCTATCTATCTATCTATCTATCTATCTATCTATCTATCTATCTGTGCCTACGACTTTTAGCTCTCCTAGCGGTTCCGATAATTATCTCGATACCAAACTTGGTATGGCATAACATGACTGCATGAAGAACATATTTAACTTGTCAAAACATGAAAATCATTATATCTATGTCATGAATGTCATGACTTACATTTCATGGTCTTGCAGGTTTTGCGGTGGTTTTGTTCACATTGCATGTTGAAAGACAGGTAAGGTATGGCATGATCGATGGCGAACACACGCGACAGACCCTAACATGAAAATCATAACATGCGTGCCATGTAACAACAAGACTACATGCCACGCTCATGGTACGCTCATGACCCTTTCGCTAGCGTCACATATACCAAGCTTGGTATTACATTACGTGAATGGATGACGAAGGTATGTGACTGGTGCCAACATGATATTTATGAGATGCGTGTCATGTAACAACATGACTGCATGCCACGCTCATGATGCGCTGGCGGCCGTTTCGCTGGCTTCACTTGTACCAACTTTGTTATTGCGGGACGTGAATGGTTGACGAAGGTATGATACTGGTTGAAACATGATAAACACGAAATGCGTGTAATGTAACAACATGACTACATGCTATGCTCATGATGTGCTCGCTGCCGTTTCGCTAGCTTCACATGTACCAAACTCGGTACTACGCAACGCTAATGGACGGTATAGGTAAATGACACATCCAAACATGGTAATCACGAAATGCGTGTCATGTAACATGACTACATGCCCCACTGATGATGCGCTCGCGGCCGTTTCGCTAGCTTCACATATGCCAAATTTGGTATTACGTGACGCCAATGGATGACGAAGGTATTTGGCTGGTGCAAACATGATAATTATCAGGTGCGTATCATGTGAGAACATGACTACACGCCAAAGTGAAGGCGCCAATACATTTCAACGTGATGCGGTGCGCCTGCTCGCCGGCGTTGCCACGCCAGGCGCCGGTCCTGCCAGATACTCGCAAGCACGCGCCGCGCTGCGTTGCTTTGACGCATGCGCGTTTCAGCGCGTCCGGTGTCCCTCCGTCACGAAAAAGGGAGACGCAGTGTTGTCTGGTTAACGCATTGGCGCGAAATTCAGCATGTCGCATTTCGCCCCGGTTACCGTCGGGTCGCGCCTGGCGTCAAACTATAGACCGCTCGCGCTTTGCCAACGTAGTGACGCTGTGCTTAGCGTGCGCGTGCGTCAATGCTACTTTGGGGTATATTGGGCCCTTCATGATGCACTTGCGGCCATTTTGCTTGCTCCACATATACTAAATTTGGTGTCACGTGACGTGAGTAGATGACGAAGGTAAATGACACATCTAAACATGATAATAGTGACACAGAAGTCATGTACAGCATCATTTACCTCCACCTCGTAACATCGTGCTGATTTCAAAGTGATATATCAATATTTCTCATTCGTGCTTCGCATATTATCAATTCCCACTCTACTTGGGATCTGCCAAATTTTATTAAAAATGCGAATGCACTTCTTAGTAGGGCTATGTCAGGCGTCCGTTGGGATCCATCCACCAACCTTTCCCATAGCAACCGGAGCCCCACTTATATAGTCACGCTTCGGTGTCGGCAGCTGTCAGAAACAGCTGCGAGTGCGCGCGTTTATTTTACCGTGCACGCTAGCTACTAGAGCTGGATACGTATACCGCGTTTTTCGCCACAGAAAAACGCCACGTGCGGCAAACGGCGCTCTTTGCTGCACGGTGTAAGAAAAAAAATATAACATTATTCTTCTAACACTGGGTTCTAACGCTGGATTCTTCTGCCGTAGCGTTCTAACGCTTTTATGGACGCTACGCAATGCATTATCGATTTCCTCACAATTCCCTTCGAGGAGGTGGGGGCATTTTTTTTTACGTTCGCTTGTATCTAATTACATAGATACCCTCTGCATTAAACCTAAATAAAAAGCAGCTACCATGGACACAAACGAAAACCTTTACGTTGTTCTGAACTCCGCATCGACTTAGGCGCTGAGCACCTATGGCGGGTAATGTCATACTGGTACCAATTGAAAGCGGGAATGACGATCGACAAATACCATTATCGAAGAACTTTGAGTAATTTAGATGAGTAATGATACATCAGTAATAATTCATGGGCAGTATACATTCAGGCAGGTGTCCATGCTTGCAGTCCACAGTAAAGAAATGGTACTTAACCTGTCGAACATCCTCGGTCACTTTGACAGGTTGCATTGATTACGCAGAAATCCGGCGCGAATAATGCTACACTGCGCCGTTTGTCGCTGCCGTTTCGCTAGCTTCACATGTACCAAACTCGGTACTACGCGACGCTAACGGACGGTATAGGTAAATGACACATCCAAACATGATAATCACGAAATGCGTGTCATGTAACATGACTACATGCCCCACTGATAATGCGATCGCGGCCGTTTCGCTAGCTTCACATATGCCAAATTTGGTATTACGTGACGCCAATGGATGACGAAGGTATTTGGCTGGTGCAAACATGATAATCATGAGGTGCGTGTCATGTGAGAACATGACTACATGCCAGAGTGAAGGCGCCAATACATTTCGACGTGACACGGTGCGCCTGCTCGCCGGCGTTGCCCCGCCAGGCGCCGGTTCTGTCAAATACTTGCAAGCAAGCGCCGCGCTGCGTTGCTTTGACGCCTGCGCGTTCCAGCGCGTCCGGTGTCCCTCCGTCACAGAAAAAGGGAGACGCAGTGTTGTCTGGGTAACGCATTGGCGCGAAATTCAGCATGTCGCATTTCGCCCCGGTTACCGTCGGGTCGCGCCTGGCGTCAGACTATAGACCGCTCGCGCTTTGCCAACGTAGCGACGCTGTGCCTAGCGTGCGCGTGCGTCAATGCTACTTTGGGGTATATTGGGCCCTTCATGATGCGCTCGCGGTCGTTTTGCTAGCTCCACATATACTAAGTTTGGTGTCACGTGACGTGAGTAGATGACGAAGGTAAATGACACATCCAAACATGATAATCGTGACACAGAAGTCACATGTAGAGCATCATTTACCTCCACCTCGTAACATTGTGCTGATTTTAAAGTGATATATATATATATATATATTATATATATATATATATTATATATATATATTATATATATATATATATATATATATTTCTTATTCGTGCTTCGCATGTCATCAATTCCCACTCTACTTGGGATCTGCCAGTTTTTTTTAAAAATGCGAATGCACTTCTTAGTAGGGCTATGTCAGGCGTCCGTTGGGATCCATCCACCACCTCTCCCATAGCAACCGGAGCCCACTTATATAGTCACGCTTCGGTGTCGGCAGCTGTCAGAAACAGCTGCGGGTGCGCGCGTTTATTTTAACCGTGCACGCTATAGCTACTAGAGCTGGATCCGCATACCGCGTTTTTCGCCACAGAAAAACGCCACGTGCGGCAAACGGCGCTATTTGCTGCACGGTGTAAGACAAAATAAAACATTCTTCTTCTAACGCTGGGTTCTAACGCTGGATTCTTCTACCGTAGCGTTCTAACGCTTTTATGGACGCTACGCAATGCATTATCGATTTCCTCACGAATTCCCTTCGAGGAGGTGGGGGCATTTTTTTTACGTTCGCTTGTATCTAATTACATAGATACCCTCTGCATTAACCCTAAATAAAAAGCAGCTACCATGGACACGAATGAAACCTTTACGCTTGTTCTGAACTCCGCATCGACTTAGGCGCTGAGCACCTATGGCGGGTAATGTCATACTGGTACCAATTGAAAGCGGGAATGACGATCGACAAATACCATTATCGAAGAACTTTGAGTAATTTAGATGAGTAATGATACATCAGTAATAATTCATGGGCAGTATACATTCAGGCAGGTGTCCATGCTTGCAGTCCACAGTAAGAAATGGTACTTAACCTGTCGAACATCCTCAGTCACTTGACAGGTTGCATTGATTACGCAGAAATCCGGCGCGAATAATGCTACACTGCGCCGTTTGTCACTGCCCACTTCGACGTGTATAGACAGAAGGTACCCGCCGTCGGCTCTGTTTACAGACCATCCTATTACGAATTGACGATTTGACATATCTCCCTTCACACACGCCCGCAACAATGACTTACAGTGTTCAGAGTCATCATTCAAAGATTATGTATCTACGTATCCTGACGTCATTACTTCAACACGCCATTACTCCTGACCATTATTATGCCTCATTTTTGTCCAAAATTTTGCACAGAGAAGCGCCTTCCGTCGTATACCTCCATATGCAGAGGATTGAACGCGTAACTTGAAGGTTATGCGTTCGAATATCAATAATGGAAGGGGTAATATATGATGGCCAGTTTAGTTTATTTTGTTGGGCAGTACAATTACCACTCTACAGTAAGACAGCAGATGATGTCGTCTGTGCTACTCTAGGCCTAACTGTTCGTTGGATTCTTTTGTTTGTAAGCAAAAAACGAGCCCCTCACGAAATTCCCATTATTTGCTTCATTCTTGAATGTTATTTAATGGTGTCTTGAATGACGTTGAGCATGAATTGCTTTTACTGCGTAGAGAACTTTGCCGCCTTCACCGAATAAGATGCGCATTGCTTTTCCCGTAGAAAAGCCCCAGTGTATTTCCTTAGGCCCTACTCTGGTAAGGCCACCATACTCTTTTTTATGTAGAATACTTTCACCGCGTTTAATGATGACCATTACGAACGCTTTTAGTGCGGGAAATTCTTATTTACCTCCATGTGAAGATTCTTACTGCTTCCGCCGAAAGAAATGTTTACTGATATTTCTACTTGAGGCTTTTATACATTCTGTCATGGAAAATGTTGATTTACGGGTAAACGCTCTTACTGTGTCTTTTGTGAAAGCCTGCTTTTATTGTGCGCTATACTGTGACCCAGGGCCGTCACTAGAAACCTTTTGGGCGGGGGGGGGGGGGGGGGGGGTATATATTTGTGCGTCTATATGTGCACCAAAAGGCAAAAAAAAAGGAGACGCTAGGCTTGCGGAAAACACGCAGTAAATTCACAGTGAAAAATAGAAGTTTGGCAGGGCGTGGTCTGAGCCTTCTTGGGGCAACAATTACAAGTACACATGCAAGGCATGCATTACGCTATAATTTATCCTAATTTTTATAGAGTAGGGAAGCACGAGCTATAAAACTTTGTGTTTTTTGGCGGATAACCGTGGTCACCGGCCCGCATCAGTAGGGACTTGCCTACACTTTGTCCTGAAACTATTGATGATGAAAAATTATGACTGAGCAATTTCGAGGGATTGGAATCATTCAACGACCCAATCCTTTCGCAGTTTCAGACATTGACAGTTTTAGGTCTTGACATAGCTCTGTGGTAGCGTACATCCCTGCCACGCAGAGAGCGCGGGTTCGATTCCTATACGGGATCATACAAAAGGTTTTTTTTTATCTCATTGTTTTCGTCTTTCCCGCTAGAGTGGCTACGGACACCAGTGGCAGCGACGGACAACTATGGCGTCCAGGTCGGCTGTTGTTGGGATCTCATAACAGCTCTCGTTGTGAAGATTGTCAGCTTCTTACCTTTCTATTATTCCACTTTTACCCCACTCCAAGCATAGGGTAGCTAACCTCCCGGCCTTTCCTTTCCTTTTTTCTCTCTTTTTCTTTCTCTCTCCGGTAGGGAATTTATTAACGTACATTGGAGAAATGGCCTGTTAGGGGGCGCTAGCTTTATGCTTGAGCTTCACAAATACCCACACACACGCACACATGCACGCATAAAGTGATTGCCAATTGCACGATTGTCCTCATGGTTGCCCTTGTTGTTCATCGCGACGTGTGGCACGGATGTTGTAAGTTCGACTTAGATCTGCGGTTAGACATTTTTTTTTTTGCACTGAAGTCAATATTGTTGCGTACGTGTCATGGTGCAACCATGGCGCCTTCGGATCCGAAGGTTGCAGATTTGACCTCGGCCGGTGGCATACTGTCCTTCCATCCACATTACTTCATTGACATCTACATTACAATTGATGCAGTGCACTATAGCACCTCAGTTTCGCGAATATTTCCTTGGCTTCATTTGTTGTTGGTTTACGTTGATGTTACGGTAATTCAGGAAAGCACTTCTTGGACTCAAGGGCGTTGGCGAGGCATTTGTGTTATTACCACAAATCTTCATCATAAAGTTTTATTATTATGAGCACTGCCATTCGTTTGCGCTACATATATTCCACGTCGCTCTCAAGATTTTGATACTTTTTTGTTTTACCTGCCATAGTACGCAGGATTTGCGGCCCATAGATAAACACCTAACAATGTGACATACCCGTCAAGGTAGTTAGGTTGCTTGACTGTTGACCCGCCCGTAGCGGCACTAAATTTTGGCCTCGGCGGCCGCATTTTTGATGGAAACGTAATTGCTTAAGGCCTGTGTACTTAAATTTAGATGCCCGTGAAGGAATCTCGGGAGGTCGAAATTTTCGTAGCCCTCGACTACGGCGTCTCTCACATTCATATCGTGGTTCCCGGATGTTAAACACCATTGATTAATTTGATTCTTATGAGTTGTTTATCGTAGTTCTCATCATGTACATAATATCGTAAATCACGCACCATTGTTATTCTATGCCCATTGTCACGGTGCAGTTTGGCTAAGCACAGCCCTTGCGCTACTAAAACTTAAATCCCACAAACCTTCATGATGAAGCTATGGAAATTCTCAACTTTCATTCACAGTACAAGCAGGTAACACTCGCAGTGACATTACATTAGTAAGCATGGTCATCGGTCATTGATGATTTCATCAGCGCTTAAAGAATATCGTAAATTATGCATGTGGCGTGCTTTAGCCATAAGTAAGACCAACACTTGAGAAAAAAGAACGAGGGCCAAAGGGGACAGAACGACCATTTCTCAGTAGGACCCTCTGCTTTGGTTGTTCAGTGTGAGTTCTGGCGACAAACAAATTTTCACAAAATTGGCCACCAGAAGACCAGTTATGTTGAATTTCATGAACTGCCAACTTACCGCCTTTACCTAAAGAATGCCAGGTACGAGAGGCACGTCATTGAGAAGATAAAGTAGGCACGTCAACGCTTAATTTACATTGTTACATCGGTTGGGGAGGTTCTCATTCGTAACTGACCAATAACGGGGAGGGCGTACTCAAGCGGGTGTCTATAATCCCTTCAAAATGCAAAAAGAAACAATAGCGACGATGGAGTAGGGTTTGAACTTGGACCTTCACCGTGGCAGCCCAGTACATTACCAATGCGCCTGACTGGCTCTTCAAACGCCTCCTCCCAAAGACGCTTTTCGGGCTTCATGTGGAATAGAACTATGGTAATGTATGTATTTTCTACAATTCCTACTAGCACACCTGTCTGCCATTTCGGATATCTTGGTATTACTAGCACTAACTTCTCGCAGCTGTGAAGAGACTGCTTGTTGTTGCTTTCGCCGCTGTCCTCAATTCGAGCAACATCGCAAGAATCTCCAGATTGCCTCGAGTAGATTCGACTACTACCTTTTTACTGATGGAAAGCTGTTGAAAGTGTGGCTTCACAGCTCATCAGCCCAGAATGCCACACAAGTCCTCGAGCCGTACTTGAAAGCCACAGCGTCAAGTTATTGCCTGTGATACGATGCACTGTGTCGTTGTTGTGAAATGTGTCTGCATTTCTTTGTTTTTTTTTGAAATCTTTTAATCTCCTCTTAATTTTCAGGATTGGAAGCTGAACACAGTCTAAATAACATCCCTACCATTCCTTTACTCCTTCTTTCTATCGCATGATCTCTGTGATAAACTGAGCCACACGCGTCCCATGTGATCTTAGCGGAGCATTTAAAAGCTCTCGTGAAGGTTATCGCTCATTCTGGCGTAGCCTGCGGCTAGCGAGAGGCATGGTAAGCCTTTAGGAAGTGACGCAAGGTCACAATGCAAAGAACATGCGCACGTGTCATTACAACGTGTAAAGTTTGGTCAAAAGACACCTTCAGTTCCCTCTTGATTTCACCTTGCTTCCATCATTTGTTAGCGTAGTGGGACGTTTCCCAATAAAAAAAGACATAACTAACCTCGCTTACCCTAATGTACAGCACCGTTTACAACTTGTCAGTGGTTTTCATGCAGGCATTCGTGTGTGTTGGTGTGTTTCTCTCTTACCTGTCACCCTGCATTTCCTTCTTTCATCACTAATTACACACCAAACTGTCAGCATCCTACCAATCCCGAAAGCCGCAACCCTATAAACTCACTAGTTTCACAATAAATTTTCCGTCTGCGAGACGTGCCCCAACGTCAATTAGGAAAATGCGACGCGCACGTCGAACTGCCACTTTCCGTAAGTTCGCCCTGCAAACGCAAACGCGTTTGGCGTAAACTCTAAAACACCGACCGTTGAAAACGAGCGGTACGACTCCTTTTTTTTTTTCTTTAGCTTCACTCGTTCGTCAGAATCGAGCCATCGCGCAAACAGGAAAGCAGGAACTAATGCACGGAGTCATGCTTCGAGAAAAAAGAACGAGAGGGAGGGAAGGCCGTAAACTTTGGCGGCCACGACGAGAGGCGGAGTCCCACGCAATCGGTGGCCCCTAATGAAAAATGCTACGCATGATCGATGTTCCGGGCGCGAGCCAAACGAAAAACAGACCCCCCTTCCCCCCCCCCCCCCCTCCACCAAACTCCCCGCCCTACCGACCGGTCAAAACGAGAACGCGAAGGCAGCGTACACGGGACAAAACGAAAGCTAAAAGGCGGACGTAGAGAAAAAGGGAAAGAGTATCGCCGCCGTTCAATTCGTGTTTCCTGCCCTTTCCCTCATGCTCAGCCTAACTGAAAGCACAACTAAAAGATGGCCTACACCACCGAAACAAAGGCTGGAAAAGTGGCATAGGGAGAAAGGAACAAGGTGAAAAGGGGAATGAAGGCAACAACTGTCCACGCGTCCCTCCCACCTTCTCCGCTTCAACTAGAGTATAACGAAAAGGAGTGTGCCGCCAGAGTAGAGGCTAGAAAACTGATATACAGACAACACGCAAAGAGTAGTAAAGGGAGAAAGGAACCGGCAGTCCATTGCGTCTCATTTCCTCGTGGCCACCTAAATGACACAGAAGGCAAAGATAGAGCGCACCATGAAAACAGAGGCTAAAAAAAGTGATGTAGGGACAACGCGGGAGGGGTAAAAAAGGGAAGGAGGGAAGCCGGGAGTCCAATGTGTCGTTACCGCACACTGGGCCGTCCTTGAGCCGTCGCAAGCGCGCGAAAAATCACGACGGGACGAAGCGGCCAGCAACAGTGCGTAGCCGTGTACGCGACACCCCCCGCACCGTTCTCGTAATACAGCGTATACACCCGACAGCGGTGGCTCGCGGGGCAGCTCAAATTGCTCGACCATAGTGGCGGAAGCATCACGACTGCCGTTAGCGAGTCACTCGTAGCGTGTCGTTTCATTTCTGCCGCTTTTCCCGCCAACTGGGTCTGTTTTTGCGTGCGTGTGTCTGTGTTCGTTGCTTACTTTCGTTCTACAGTGTCAGATTTGTTTAGTAGGTCTCACTTGCGCTTTCTTTTTCTCGCTTCCGTACGTGCTTCCTAGTGTCCATCACACCCCTTTCAGTGTCTTGCTGTTTATATTCCATTTATTGCTCATTTGTCAGCTGTAGTTTTTTCTTTTTTAATTCGTGGATATTTCTTTTATTATCTCTTAACTACGCCGTCTTTAGAGATCTTACAGGACTAAGCACCCATGCTTAATCCGCCAGTAAGCTAAGCAGCTCAGGTAACTTATGCATCTTCAGGTGCAATGTCAGTTTGCGTACCCTTGTGTTTAAGGGAAAGAATATGACTGACCTGGAACGCAGTTATATTCGAAAACAAACAAACAAAAATAAACAAGAAAGAAACTTTATGGTGCATAAAACAGTATTGCTGTTTTTCAACATTTCTACTTCAGTGTATAAAAAACGTTTGTACAATTATTATCATAATTTACTTATACGAGCATATTCTGATTAAATGTTGAAATATTCATCCTGGTGTATTTAGTTACAAGCCTTTGGTTTGATGGGACAGCAATGAAAAGCTAAACTTGTGTTCGATAGAAATAAGTACTAGATGGTTAGAGTATTGGCGATAGAAGAGTAGAAAGAACAAAAATAAATAATGGGACAACTGATAGACATTATGCCTCAAATGGGCAGAGAACTGGGCCCTTTCGCCGCTTTTTAATTTTTATAGTAGGATTGCTTTCATCGAACCAGACAAGGCATTATGCCATCTTAATAAAAGATTTTTTTTGTTGAGCCTGGGGGTACACATGTCAATACACCGCTAAAATCGGCACACTGATATCAACCACCCATACATCGATTGACTGTGCGTTCACGCCGAGAACACCAAAAACGCTGAGCGGCGTCTGTGCCTTGTAGTACAACACGTCGGCTCACCGTGTAGTCGACGCGCGGTGAAATTTTTTCACCCTTTATTTCGCAAACCAAGACACCCTGAAATCGCAAAGTTCCTGCTGCAATTGCCTAGCGCGAACCGAATGTGAAAGCCACCACTGCCCTTCCTTTTTACCCGTGTGCTCAGATTTGGGCGCACGTTAAAGAACCCCAAGGAGGTGGTCAAAATATCCGGAGCCCTCACTACGGCGTCTCTCATATTCATTTGATGGCTTTGGAACGTTAAACCCCACATGTCAATCAATCTCTTCTTCTTTTTACTCAAGAATTTTTGTTGCCTTGACGTTCCTAGTGTTTAAAGCCACACTCAAAGTTCAGCGCCCTCAGTACGTCGACCAACCAACCCAGGCCAACTGTCATTTATGGGAACTTCTTTCAAGCAGCCAAAGTGATTTTGTGTGGCCTTCGTGACCGGAAACACGTGATTCTCCCTGAATTTAACATGATTTTGCATTACTTTCGGCATCACCCAACCTTCGGCCAAACAAAGGCGTCATGTAAAGACATCATGATCTAACGTCAAGATGACAAATTTCAACAGTCTGTGCCATCGGGATGATACTTAAGGTTAAGGTCACTTGACTCCGATGCAGCGGAGGGTCATATTTTGCGTTTGAAGAGTCTTTGCCATGCCAATCCGTAGAGGTCTCCTTGTAAGAAGGAACAGTTACGGATCGGCAATTTTCTCTGGACTTCTTCCGTTATAACCACTTGGCATGCAAGACTTTCGTTCTATTTTTAATTTAAATATGTGCGAGCCATAAGCCTCGGCTTTTCTGAAAGCAAGCAACAGCGAGGTATCATCACGATTTTAGCTGCGAACTGAGAGACCAGGACAAGAAAACAAGTCCCTCGGTGCGCTACAAAAATCAAGATGAATCCATACCAACTTAACCGCGGTATCACTCCAGAAAACTAGTTTCACTACGCGAAACCATTACAATTTTTTTTCCATCGCGGCTCGCCACCCTGTCGTGTTCCGCCATCAAACTGGAATCTCGGCCGCACGCGCTACCGTGCTGCTTCGCTCGTCACCAGCGACCACGTGGTCACGTTCCGAGTGACTGCATTCCAACCCCTTTCTTTCCTCTCCGCTGTGTTCCACGAGCAAGCTGTGTTGCGCTCTTTAATGATTCAACGGTGGCGGAGTTTCTTTCGCCGCCAAACTGCCCGTGTTCCCGGTTCGCTCGGACACGGGGCTGTTAGCGGGGCCCGAATGACTCCCGGAGACAGGTAGTAACACGCTTGCGCGTTAGTGGCGCTTCGCTTGCGCCACCGCGCTGGGAAACTCGTGCCGCCGCTCTTTGTTGATTAGAAAAAAAAAGCTCCTCGAGCAAACTATGCAGTCGAAAATCCTTCGTTAAAAAAGAAATAAACGATAAAGAAAGGAGTAGAGAAGTATGTGTATCGTGAAAAAGAAAGAGAACGAGAATGGGGCTACCGCAGATTCTCGTACGTCAGCGCTGCGCCCTTGAGGTCGTTGTTACAGCGTCCAATAATTGGCGACGTTTCTATCTGATGGCTTTTGTTTTCAGTTTCGTTATGAATGTGTGTAGGCCTCGGTTTCTTTACAAAGGCCTTAGATGCCTCATGGGATGCGAAAATTGATCGCCGGTGGTGTCGGCGTCAGCATGAGTGACGCAAAACGTAATAATTGCGTCGTGACGTCACCTTATGAGACTGCCGTTTGATCTAAAGTTGGCGGATCACCAAGCTACAGGGTAAAATGCACGGGGAGGTGCCGAAAGCATTACGGGGCAGTGATTTTGAATAAACCTCTTTTGAATGCATTGATGAGAGTTGATACATGTCTATATTCGAAGAATAAAAACAATTGAACGTCAGAAGCGAGAAAAAAAATTACGGCATATTCATGGGGTGAATGATGATGAATGGGCGAAGCTCCGGAGGGATTCATCGGTAAACTGTGAATCTTCCGTGTAATTCGCCCAGTCGATCATCATGTAAAGACGTGAGAAACGCTGTGTGTGTATATACACAAATCAACTTTTATTTGTTCTTAGACGATGGATGGCTTGCGATGTCCCTTGCCTCGCGCGCTCGCACATCGGGATTCTGTCTGCGAGCGCGCGCTGCTGCCGCCTTGCGCTCTCTCCGCTGTGCAGCCTTATCCATCCGGCGACTCCGAGCGCGCGCCAACAGCGAACGGATTTTATTACAACGCTCCCCCTAGCATAGGTCGCCGCACTAAATCGAACGATTGCCTTCAACCAATGACACGCGCCTTATGTGACATCATTCCTATTTTATAAGATCTCGCGTCTTTCATCAACTACAAGTACCGCTTTCTAGTTTATAACATCTTGCATCTTTTCATCATCAGCTACAAGTACCACCATCTAGTAAACACTACAAGAACTAAACGAGAGGTGGCTACATACACGAGACGGTACCGCCATCTAGTGAACACTGCAAGAACTAAACTAGAGGTGGCTACATACAGGGGACGGTACCGCCATCTAGTGAACACTGCAAGAACTAAACTAAAGGTGGCTACATACAGGCTACAGGGGACGCACAGCCCACGCCCTAAGGAGCTTCGCCCCTAAAAAATCACCGCCATATCCACAGAGTGAATGCTATTAAAGGAGCTTGCTCAAAGGTGCACGGGGCGTTTCTTGGTGGGGCCATTTCTGTAGGAAGACTTGTTAACGAGCAGGCGCATGATCTGTACGTCAAAGGCATCGTTGTCGGGCACGTTCCGCGGCCGCCACTGCACAGATGGCCACGTAGATCGGCATGTTAACCACCATGTCCCTTCATGTCATACTAGCCACTGCCACGAGTCAAATGCCTCACTCTAACAAAAGGCCGACGTGGAGCTATCAGGCATTCTTGAACATGGTTCAGAGCAGCAGGCAGCTTAGGAGCTTGGAAGGATATCGGTACCCGTGAGTAGTACTCATAGTAGGGACGTGCTGCCATGTCTGCGAAGCGAAGAGAACGAAGTGGATGCAGTCGCGAGAAGGAGAGTGCGCGGGCCTTCGAAAACTAATGCCTTGGTTGGCGTCGTGTCGTGTAATTAGCATTGTTGGAATCGCCGGATAGGCAACCGGAGTGGTGACCTTGAGCGGCGACCGGAGGAGTGCACACTGTACACACTGCTGTACCCACCGGCGGCCGCCAGACAAGGCGTGAGCAGGAGAAGCTAGCCGAGCAAGATCCTAAAAAACTAGGAGTAGCATAAAATGCTCTAAGCCCCCTTCACCTCTCCCTCGACATTTCTGTGACTTTTGTCTTTGAACGAACATACACAGAAGCAACGTAATTCCAGCACCCCCAGAGAGAGAGAAATAAACTTCTATTTAGAAACAGTGTTCCGAGCGAGGCCCGGTGTCACCCTAAGGAGGGAGGGTTGCCTAGTACAGGAACCCTAGTTTCATATCTTTCCGTCGTCCATCTGCCCCCCCCCCCCTCCTAAGGAAAACATTTCCGGCTGCCCTCCTGGTCCCAGTGTCCGGCACTGTTCAGTGCACATTGCAGGTTCAACATCTACACAGTCCTAACCTGATTCAGCCTAAAGTGCTAGTTAGGGCCATGAAACCTGAACGAATGACCCGCTTTCGTGGTTGGCCTCATTTTGAGTGTATACCGAGAGTACTAATTGTAACATTATGACTGAGCTAGCAAATGATTTATTTCTTTTTTGTATGCTTGCGCGGCGACTTGTGATTCGGAAAAACCACGTAATATCCAGGCACGACCCCTCAGAGGAATTCCCAATCATTATTACTCGATATAGGTATCGGCTATGCAGGAAACGACCTATACACGCGCGGGTCCATACTTTCAGAGCAGATATCCGCCATGACCAGTACAGATAGCTTGTGCGTGGGTCTGTATTTTTGTTCGTGGCAATAGTTACTGTAGGAGGACTGCATAATAGAGAAGAGAGTTCTTCCAGCACCGCGTCGACTACCACTTCAACCGGGTCAACGCCGTGCGTGCCGCTGCTGCTTCGCATTCCATCAGGGTTCTTTCGGGCAGTAAGCGAGTCTTTTTAGGGGCGAAGCTCCATAAAGCGGCACCCGTTCGTCCCTCGTCGTTGCGCGTAACCAGTCTTACGTTTTGACCTTCAATGTGGTGCCGGTGGAATATTTCTCCTGTGCGTTGTTGAACAACAAAAAATTCGCAGCGTGCGGGTAAACTAAAAGCCAAATTCTGCCGTCTCTCATTCCCCATCAGCAGTCATTGGCATGTACATTGAGCACTATATGACGAGAAAGGGTTGCTAGAATATACTCGCTGGGCGTACCCTTCTTGGTTTTAGAAAGGTTTAGCGAGCGTTGGGCCCCTAAGCCATGAATACAGTGAACTAGTATATACCATGAGCTCGAGATGGTTAAAGGCGGTAAGTAGACACGAAGCTCAAGCCGTTAGAGAGTGTGCATGTGCCACCTCTCGTTTAGTCCTTGGAATGTCCGCTGGATGGCGGCGGTTCTATATGCGGAATATATGATGAAAAGATGCGAGATAGTGGTACTTGGAGTGTTAACTAGATGGACGAACGGACACACAGACAGATGCATGGACGGATGCACGGATGGCTACACGGACGGATAGACGCATGGACAGATGCAGGGCTGAATTCATGGACGAATGCAGCGACGGATGCACTGATGGACGTGCGGACGCACGAACAGACGCACGCACGGCCGGGCGGATGGACGCATGGATAGTCACAGACGAACGCATGGACGGACGGATGCAAGAACGAATGGACGGACGGATGCTTCACCCCACTCTCCATCAATCACCCCGTGAATATGCTGCCATTTTTTTATTGTGATAGAAACTATACAGACACTCTCAGCTGGATTTTGCCACCGGTATCGGCGTCAACGTCGCCGTCACTCACCGTATATGTCTATGAATCTCTATATATGAAAACGCAAGAAATAAAAAATAAAAGAAAAGATTCTGGCGCGCAGAATCGAATTCGAGACCTCTCAGACGTCAGTGTGAGGCATTAACCACTGAACTATGGAGGAGCACGTCCCTCAACACTCAAACGGCAAGCTATTTATATATACCTCTTACTGCTGATGACGGGAATATCGGGGGGGGGGGGGAACTATCGTGTTTTCAGCATTACCAGCAAGTTGGCGCAGCGAACGCGCTTCGCCACATCGTCACGACTCGGTGGCGCCCGCTCTCACCTCCCACGCGTACTTTGCACCGCGGAGAAGAGGGGGCGGACCCTTGATCACGCGCCCTTATCTTGCGGTAAGGAGGATCGTACGTCTTGGCTGGCCCCTGTGGTTAGTCGGAACGATTCTGCTGTAGTTACCGGGCGCACAAAGGCCACTGCAATCGTTGCACAGCCTGCATTTGCGAAACAAGTGCGCTTTTCAGACCCCGCAAAGTAAGAATATAGACGCTTATTCGCGTTCATCTGTACCTGTGAGTACGTTTTGTGCGTTATATGTAAATGAGAAATGGGAGACACGTTTCTATCTGCTTGCCCTTCTGCGCGTGACCTTCCAATTTATGGCTATCGCGTTCATTGCTTCGCCTTTGCGCCAAATTTGTGGCTGACTTTTGTTTTTTTATTTACTAATACATGCTAGCGAAAAACATGAGAAATATACTCGCAGTTGATTTCAATGATAAGTCCAGGTCTAAGTCTTCGTCATTTTTTGTTTACTTCCCTCTCTTTTTTTTCTCATTCTATTCCCTTTATCTTTCTCTCCTCTGTTCTTCCCTCTTCCCGAAAGAGTGAGCAGGCCCCTCCAAGTGGTTGTTGCCAACTTGCTCTCCCTCTTTTTCTTCTGTGCGCTAGTGTATCCGTGTAGGCAAATGAAATAAATAAATATGTCCAGGTTAGCAGTGTACGTGCAGTCTGGGAAGACAAAATGTAATGGATGGCGAGCCCAGTCACACGGGCGTCCGGTTGGCTACTGGATCCCCCTCGAGGTGCAGCGTCCACATAAGTGGACGCTACCTATTTTCGCCATTTTCCTGGACTTGTGGGAGAAGGAAAACAAGAAACGTTACGCATACTACCAATTGAACCTTATGCATAGGCAGCGAGTATTTCATTTAACCCCGATGTGCTGCATATAACTGCACCTCATCATTTTGATGAAGGCAATGCGATGTTTGAGCGGTAAATTGACGTGAAGCCTTGGTGGACCAACTTTATAAGTATCATTTTCACAGGAATGTGTTTTATGCCAGGGTTCACCACGGCTGTGCTAACGTATTTCTTTGAGAAATATGACGTTGCAAAATGTATACGAACAAATTGCAAAGAAAAAAAAAACAAGAAAAAAACTTTCCTAGTGGGGCGCCGAGCTAGCGACATATCGCTCTTCAGAGTGCGACGCAAGCCACTAGACCACAACGCTCACGTTGCGTAGCTCGTTAGTAGCAACCCATTTGTGTACACCCTGTACGATTGACAATACTCGGAGCTGAGCGACTTCAACGTGTTTTCGTCATCAAGAGGGAGATGGCGCAAGGGTCGCGGGTTGGGTACGCGTGCTCTAAAGGTCGAAGCCCCGCACCACCCCACGCGTTGCGATGCGTGCGCGCCTACACATGGCGTGGTCGAGGTTAGCATAGATGTTCTCAGGCGTAGTCCGTCCGTAAGCTATCCGTCAGAACTTGGGCATGTACAGCATCACTGCTTAAATATAGTTATTTCATCATTTGGTGGCCATTATGTGGGTGCCACACAATCGCTGTGTCATTGACAAAATCTAAACCGGCAAGGCTTAAATCATAAGGCGCCACACGCGGTTAAGAGAGACAGAGAGAGAGGGAGGGGTACACGCGCCATTCAGTGCAAAGCCAGCGACATCAATTTGTCCACCTGTACGGAAGAGATAACCGCTTCCTAAATCGAGGAAATTGTAAAATAACGCTTCAGGAATAAATGAAGCTCGTAATTGATCGTTTTCCTAACTAGGCCGGGGACAACGCTCTAGATTACGAGCTTTCGTTACTGTAAGTGGCTTGCCAGTCTACTTGACACGAAAAGACGACACGTGAAAGGATCTGAATATCTTACGCGGCCCTTTTGGCGGATGGTGGTTTGCGTTACAAAGGAGCGTCCTTCACGTCGCTATGATTTTCCGTCCCAAGAAACTCACGAAGCATGCACGAACTCGCTGTTAAACTGACAATGTGGTCGCATTCATCGGAGCGGGCTTATTTGAAAGAGAAACTTTTACATTGAAGTGCTTCGTCAAAGAAGGGCAGTTGATATTGCGCAGTGCTTTGGCACTGTGCTGGATAGTCGCGCTCATTGAAGATTGTACCTAACAAAGAACATTGGTTAGAAGAACCTCTGCTTTAAACTCCTAACAGTGAATATGCTTTGTTGTACTCGCTATATTTATGGCCGCCTGCGCCATCATTCGCCTTAACGCGTTTCCGTATTGCATTTCAAGTAGAGACTCTTTTGTTCCTTAATGCAAAGTGCTTTCATCAAAGCCAACCTCCTCCTCAACCGGCATTTTTTTTTCCTTTTCCTATACAGAACTGTATAGACTTATTCGAAAGAAGTGCCGAAAGAGAACTTTTTTTAGGACCCGCATTCATTGGCGAGTGCCTTTCTTACTTTTAGTCCTCACGCAGTCTTTGTGCGAACTTCTACGGCTCGTTTCGACGTCGTCGTCGTCCTGGCGTGATGTGAGGTCTATAATAATATGGCTTCCGGTAGTAGCGCCGGGCCGTTGGATGGCGGAGCTTCTCTGAATTCGCGCAATCAGGGAAGCGGGCATTCAAAATCAGACGGTGGCGGCAGCGGCTGCGCACCCAGTTAAATCTGGCCTATACTGTCTTTTTCTTTTTTTTCTGTCTCTCTTTGCTTTCTGTTTGCGTATATCTGGGATTCTGTGGGCTTCTAGATTTCACCATGGTGTTTGTTTTTTTTTTCGAATCTGAGCCTTAAAAAAGAAAGAAGATAAAAGGAGAGGAAGACATTTCGCGAGGCCCTCTTAAAGCTTCGCGAATGTGAGCGAAGCGGTAGATATGTAGAGGGCTGCGGTTACCGTACGAAACCTAGAAATGTGCATTTGCATTTATTTTAAGTACTAATGCCTCTATAGACAAAAAGCCCTGCAGTATTTCTTTTTAAATATCGCACGTGCCCCCGTCATGGTGGTTTAGTTGCTGTAATGCTTGAATGCTGACCAAAATATGAAATTAAGGCTGAGGTGGTCACATTTCGAATTCGGTGACATGCTGGAGCCCCGTGTACATGGATTTAGGTGCGCGTCGAAGAAATGCAGGAGGTTGAAATTTTCGGAGCCCTCTACTAGAGTGTCATTCATGATCAGGCTGTACTTTTCAGACGTAATAGCTTCTAACTGATACGTATTAGATGACATTTTCAACCTCGATGCCGCTTCTATACACTGCTACGTTTTAATCAAGCTTGTATTTTGAGGCCACGTTAGAGCCATATAACATATTCCTATTGTAAATCATTGGTTACGCATGAAACGACATCATCAGTCATGGTACTCTTAGGCCAAACTTTGGTCTCGGTCTACAATACAACTACATATGATCGATACTGATGCATTGATGCTCCTGTAGAAATAAACTCTTGCATTTTGAATGTCGCTCAAATGTCTACCTGAGAATGTACGTAACGTGTTACAAGTAATGAAATACTTGTAATTAATTACAAAATATTGCAATTTCGCCACATAATTGATTACTTTTTCGAAAATGTGATATTGTGAGTAATTTAATCACGAAATGTATTAAATTATTACCAGTAATCTATAATTTTTGTAATCAGACAAGGTTGTAACAAGTTTTTTAAAGGTTGTTCTCACCCCGAAAATTCTGTGACTACTCTATAGAAAGGCACGTCCAGTGCCTTTCTATTTTTCACACTTTTCTCTTGGAATTATCAGATGCGCCTACCCGAGCGCCAGCGACTGCTAAGAGCGGCGTTTCAGAGACGTCATAGACACTAGCATCATGGCACTGCGCAACTACACGCTGGTAAGGAAGGTGCTTCTGCGCTATAAAACCACTCTTTCCTCCAGCACATGAATTGAGAGAGTGTTCGGTGCAGCAGCTCCCCTATTAACGAGGAAGCATGTAACACCGATGGTTACATTGAAAAACAGCTCCTGTTGAAAGTTAACGACGTGTAACACTGCATCACCGAGGTCACATTAAGCCTCCCAGCCTTCGCGCAAGCCTGTATCCTGCTCTCTACCATGTAAGCCACAGTATTGTGTTGTGTTTGGGCAAACGTGTGTTGTGTTACGGCAATAGTATTTTCAAGTAAAGCAACGCAATTGGTCTCCTTTTTGTAATTGCTCAGTTACTTTTGTGGGGGGGGGGCTGCAAGCGACCACTATAGTCGATTTCCTTTTGAAGAAAGTAGTCGGAATCGGTTTCTCATCTTCGACAACTTGTGAAGCTGTAGGTGCACGAGGATATGGTATTTTCTAATATCGGCGATCAGCGTCGCACCGTATTTCTGAACACGTCAATGCGCAGATAAGGTTGATAGTGCGTACGTATCTCTAAGCAAATATTGTAGCAGACTACGGTCGCACGCGAGTGTGTTTTTTAGCGCTTGCGCATCATGCAGCCAATCTTGGCAGTCTGCGACAATTAACGCGATAGCGTTAAAGATTGCTTCGCAGATTCTGACTTTGATGTCGGCGTCGCAGGTTGTGAGCAAAAAATCAACGTTGCTTGTTGTATCATGATCATCATCATCGTCGTCGTCGTCGTCATCATCATCATCATCATCATCGTCATCGTCATCGTCATCATCGTCGTCGTCGTCATCATCATCATCATCATCATCATCATCATCATCATCATCATCATTGTTATCAATATCATTATCATCATCATCATCAGCAGCAGCAGCATCATTGCCATTCATTATCATCATCATTTCTAGCCACCATGCCGCGACTCTCGCACAGCTCGTGCCTAGCTCGAGCTGCACGAGCAACTGAACGACTTCACGCGCCTGGCGTGTCGGACGCTGGTTGCCGCCGCCGCTTTGCTTCCAACCTGTGAAATGATTGATTGATTGATATGCGGGGTTTAACGTCCCAAAACCACCCTGTGAAATAAAAGGGACGAGATTGGGGCTGCCTGTGCGACGTCGTCTCACGTCTCCCCTTTCTCGGTACACTCGTGAATGCGAAATAGAAAAAAAGTGCAAATAAAATAATAAGTGTTCAAGTTTAACGTCCCAAAACTACCACATTCTTATAAAAGACGCTGTTGTGGAGGGCTCCCAGAAATTTCGACGATCTGGGGTTCTTCAACATGTATATAAATCTAGGCACACGGGCCTCACTCACTTTCGCCTCCATCAAAAATGCGACTGCTGGGGCCCGGTTTGATCCCAGGACCTTTGGGTTAGAAGCCAAATTCCTTGGCCACTACACCAGTGCAGAGGGTTGAGTAATAATAAAAAAAACCATCTCAGTCACTCCTCATTCGAACAAAAGATGTTTTGTATTTTTTGAGTAAAAAGAAAAACCCTTCAGTTCGAATGGTAATTGAACGCAGGTCTTTTGTGTGGCAAGAGTGTGTGCACTAATACACAACCATGACATTGCTTGAAAGTGCTTCGAAAAAAAAAAACACTGTGGTTGTCTTTAGTGGCAGTACTTCTTGATGCATTTAATATTGCCTGACAGAAGCATTCATTCGAGACAGGCGTGGGAACGTGCGAATTGAGCAATGTGTGAAACGTGTGAGGTGGATGATTTAATAGCCTACCTATTACGAAACGCTCGGCCATATTTAGTGGTGATCGTTAGCGAACACATGAGGAAGGTGAGCAGCTGCTGTGTATGTTTGCGTGTTGCCAGCACGGCCACATAGTGCATTTTTCGATAAATCGCGAAATGAATAATTATTGCGTAGTGCATTGGCGCTTTCTAACTGGACTGGCAGTGTAGACATTCTGGGATACTTTGAAATGGCCTATGTGGCGCGCAAAACATTCGCTTTGTTTCTGCGTGCTTGACGCATCCACCGAGAACTGAAGCCAGGCTAGCAATTGAGGAGGTCATGCGTATGAAAAGGTGCTACTATATCCAAGGGTCTGCGGTGTCTACTATGTCTCTTGCTTGATAACACTGAGAAGTTTGAATATTGACGAGGAACACTGTTCGAAGGAATATTGTTCGAGTTCTAGATGCTTACAATATTACCCCCCTCCTCCCCATAAGCAGAAATATTGTGCTGCGCGTGTAAGCTTCCGTGTAAGTTCTCAGTTCTCCTGGCTGTTCTGGACGACCGCCCCATGACCTCTTTTTTGGTCATGACTCTGAGCACGCATTCTGCCCTTATCGACTGTTCTTCTGGCTTTTTACATTTAGAGCTTCCTGATATGCCTGACTTCACCATCGCGTCGTCTCCACGTTCGTGTGCAGTCTAGTTCACTCGCTACCGGCTTCCTAACTCCTTGGACGTCTTTCTGACGTGACGTGTAGCTCTGCCTCACTCACTTGTGACTGTTTCTGAGAACCACGCGTGCATACCAGTGCTGAACTTTGGACGTTGCAAACAATCGCTTCCCTGTTGTATCACGCTGTGCAGTACAGTGTTTCGGACAGGAAATTTGGACTAGTTGGCGTGTGTACGGGCGCCTACAGTGCACAGCTAGTGAGGTGAAGTGTGAGGAAACATTTGTTTTTGTGATTATGTTGCAGTAAACAAAAATAAGTGATTGCCAGGGAGCCGACACAGCTCGTTCTCTTTTTGTTCTTGCACTGGCGGTCGGCATCACTATACTCTTTGAACACGCTAGATCCTGAAAAGACGAGTTTTGTTCGAAACGCTTGCCTTGTTTGTAGATACCAATCCGGAAAGCGTGGTCTTTTGATTTCCGTTCATTTCCGTGTTTTAATTTATTTTTTATTGATATGAGCAGTTGCAGCGCCACGAGTGCATTACTACAAGGAAAATGTTCAAGAACACGTAAGTAATTAAAGATATTTAAAAGCTAACATACAAAAATAGAAATATGAACTGAGTGCAATACGGTAGATACAACATAGAAAAGAGGCAACAGAATACAAATGAAAGAATCATCGTGATTTCCGGCACAATTTCATCAGGAAAATAAAAGACGCCAGGAGGTTCACTCAAGAATAGACTTCTCCTCACATTTCAGGCTCTTCCTAGTGCAGTTTGTGCGCTGCGGTTTCTAGGGAGCTTTATAAATGGGACTCTTTCCTAACGTCATTCAATCCACCAATCTGTCTTTACAAGTTAACGTTCTAGCCGTTTTCACATTGCCCGAGTCGTGGGTAAGATGATGGATATAGCCGGAAAACTCGGGATCTGTTTCGCTCGATAGAACTTTTGTTTTTCCCAGGTCATACAAGACGGTGATATGAATGTGAATGTGACCGACGAGGTTATCATACTTAGAAGACTTGGTACTCTTTGTTGGCTTGCTGAGAAGCATAACAGTCCAAAGCTAAAACATCCCTGATTTGCCACACGTAAAACAGTTCGAGTTATATTGCTTTAGGTTATTCCGAAACAAAGTCCATTTCCATAACCTTGTAGCATATAATCTGCAAAGTATATAAGGGCAAGAAAGACGCACTTGAAGAAAAATAAACATAGTGCAGCGTCACAGTTCGCACGTTTGGAGGGAGAGGGGGTGTTTAGGGGAAAGGGTTCATAAGTTGAAACTTAGATTAGGGCGCCAAGAATGAATGTCTGTGCATGTTCTTATTACATTTCAGCATGAAGCATACAGTCTATGACAAGGATATGGTGAAACACCGAACGAAGAAAACAGGTCGTCTTAAAAATGGATATTCATTGGGCTAGTTGGTTCCACATCTTGCATAGGAGAGCGCAAATACGGTTCAGAAGAAAGAACACACGATAGCGTGTGTGTTATTCTCTGTAATGCGTTCTTTCCAAGAACGACTTTTTTGTTGTCTGTTGTTCTTTTTAACCGAATACGCGCCACCCTATGCAGGACGTCTGCCTTCGTTTGTTTTTTTTTTGACCTCACCTTCTGTTGCGCTCTACATGCCGAACTTAGTGCAGATTAGAAATAACAGGTCACCTTCACCCATAACGGCGAGACACCGGGGTACCTCTCTACCGAATAGAATATTGCCACGAGTGTTGTTTGATGCACTCGGCTTAACCCACAAAGGCTGTGAGCAATGCTCGGTACTGATCACGCCTCAGTGTTCGAGAACATTCACTTTTGTAGTGGACCATTTTGTTGAGATTGTGCACATGACGCGAACGCTCAAGATTATTGCGCGAGCACTAGTGATAAGGGTGAAAAGTTCGAGGCTTGAAAAGACGGCGCGCCGTGAGTGGCTGTAATCTGACTATCCGTTGAACGGTCACACGTTCGGCCAAATAAATACTTTCACCTTGAAGACGGCAACTGCTTCTTTGCCACCGTCACGACCACGTGACAATATTCAGCGGGTGCACAGTAACCTTGGGAACCGAACCCAGTACCGGCTGTATTAGAGGTGGAACCTCTGCTACTTCTCCACCTCTAAGTTGCTATATGATCACGACTGGAGTTGGCCAGCTGCTATTCACACTCGCTAACATTTCTCTAGTCCTTATCGGAGTAGCAATTACTGCGTGCAACGAGTAGAGTATGCGTAATGAATTTTAGATTTATATTGAAGTCAACTAGTTACACAGGATTAGATTCGTGTCTGTAGCACAAGAGCTGTGCTATGAAGACTTGCGCGTCCTACGCATTTGCGCATACCACAGTCACCTATAATCACAACCCCCTTCTATATCCTTCTCTTCGTTTGCTCCTTACCGTGGTAAGGACTAGCTGGAGAGAGAGACCCTCTCCATACCGGCCTTTTCATTTTTCGCTTGATGAAATATTTCGTTCTCTTTATTCAGGTAGTAAGACAAAAGAATCAATCTTAGTCCTATTTTCTCCAGGCTTCTATGGCTTTATCTACTCTCTTGCAGTGGTCCTGAATACATAGCAAGCAAGTTCAATACAGAGTGACGCACCTTGCCTTGGTAAAATTTTGAGCGTCCACATTATAATTGCTTCACTCTTGTCGCCTGCTTCTTAGTCCTGTACATTTTGTGGGAGTCAGAATAGCATTACTTAAACTGCCTATCATTTGCATAACTACTGTAAACAGAGCATTGTCAGGGGAAAAAAAACGTTAGGACTAGTACTGACGAACAAATGTTTGGGCAGAAAGGGGGGAGGGCAATGTAGAGCACCAATGACCAGTGCCGCAACCACGAATCTGGTACGCCATCGCTGCCACATAGGTCTAATATGCGCCTAATATGCGCCTTGACTGATGAGTTCATTGTTGAAGGTTCTTCAAATGCGTCTTGGGTGATGCGTTCCAGTTCATGATAGTGCGATCTTGCCCCCCCACACAGAGTGATATCTTTTAGCAAAGACACGCTTGTCACAGCAGACATTCTCTGTGTGATTTGTATCCATGGAGCTGTTACTGCGGCTCAAGTCACTTTGGTTTTCTGATATTAGTACGGCGTGACTGTGACCAAAGGCGAGTTGCAGTGGGATTGGGGGGGGGGGTATAATTCATCAAATGCGGTGCTAAGTTTCCTCTATATGTTTTTCCAGTCACACACTTACCGGTAATAATCAAATAGGTTTTCGACATTCATGGTTGTTGAGGGTATCTTGTGTTACATTGCAGGAATTCTTCATTTCACAAATGTACCCATCGTTAGAACCCAGGCCCCAAAAAAGCTCACCGTAGTGAACCAAAGCGTATCATGCACTCTTCAAGTAATTATTTATAGACGCTTATCTACAGCCTTTCTCTAACATATATGAAGAAAATCATTAAAGAACGTTTTCTTGTGATTTCACTACCTTCAGTAAAGAACTTGATAAGATATAGACGTACTAGCCTATTTTTAAACAAAAAATTATAATAAGATAGTTTAGCAGCACCTTATCTGTCAAAGCTGTACCACTCACCGCGTCTTGCTAGGGTATTTTGGCACAATAGAAGTATCCACACAATCCGGAGGGTAAATCCGAAAGGTGTCTTCCATGCCGGCGAGTTGACCATGGCTCACACGTTTCAGATGACGTCAGAAGCGGTCACACAAGTCAGAGATGCTTCGGTGCAGAGGAGCCTTGTAGTAATACGTCTTTTATGTCCCCACTTCAGACATGGCGCCGACTCTCCATTGCAAAGTCTGATAGCGTTGAAGAAAATTGAGTTCGATTCCAGAACGCTTTCCCACTCTACTTCACGCTGATTCCAGCGTCGTCACAGAATTGGAATCTTAAATGGATCGAAATGTCTTTTTCTGGTGTTCAGTTGTTCAGAAGTCAAACATAAGTCAAGATGCACGGGTTGTCAGGAGTGAAACGTAACCAGCCCTCCAAAGAGTAATCAGAGAAGTTAGGTTTGGAAATGTTAAATACAATGTTCATCTTTGACGTAGAACTACCCACTCATACCTTGACGCTAGAAGTATATTGTCGATGAATTAAGTGACACTTTGTGACAATGCAAGATGATATTGCTCCTTCGGACAGTACCAATGATGACAGGATGCGACGTTGCACTAATAACTTGACCAAGAAGCAGACAACCTTATGCCATCTGAATAATAAAGCACACGACTCCACTGCTGTTATAGAAACTCCAGCAATAATGCTGCCAGGTGTGTTGTATAACTACCATAGGTTCCCACGTCGGCAAAAGCCTGCAGGTTCTCGCGTGCGCGACAGACGCGGCGTCTTTTACGGCTCCGGGAGTGCGAACACGATCAACAGGATGCGAAAACGCGGGCTGCGAGGTGTTTTCGGTGTAACCAAAGAGTGGAAGAGCCCGAGGCTGCGCGAGCCAGCGAACCCGACTGCACCGGTCGAGAGCCGAACGCCCTCTCCGAGGCAAGCGTTGCGAAGCCAGCGCCGACGAGGCTCTTCCGACGTTGATGGCCGAACGTGTGAGGGAGTCGGCGTTGGGAAGAAGGGATGTAGGGATAGTGCGAACACGCGGGTATAGGGAGAAGGGGAGCGACAGAGAAACGGCAGCGTGCCGGCTTCTCGAGAGCGCATGCGCAAATCGACCTCGCACGAACGCGGGACGGATGAGCGGAGTAGCGAGTGCTCGGTAAAAGGGACCGACGAGTTCAGCGCTGTGCTTTTTGTTTCCTTCCTTTGCTACGAATCTCTGTGTGCTCTGTAATGTTTTCATAACGCCATAACAACTAGCCCAACAAGCCGTGCACGTGGCCATCAAGGCAGTGCGATGAGCGCAGGGTACTTGTTCCGAAGAGGCCCAAAAAGTGTTCGGGTACGCAAAGGGAGGTCAAGGAAAAACAGGGTAGGTTGCAGCAAAGGAGGAACAGAGCACGGACCGACAGTATGTGTGCGTGCAGAAGGTTATCACAGCGTAAAGCTCATCAAGAGGAAAAAAAGTATAGAATCACGAGCCTTTCTCTGTCGGGAAAAGATGCAAGCCATGCTTGGTTTTGTCGCGCCTGATGCACAGCTTTTAATTATTTATTTATTTATTTATTTATTTTAAGTAGCTATACTCTCTTACAACGTTTTCCTTTCTCCTTGAGGCATTCACTTTATAGGTGCTCAGCAGATCAACGCTTATGTTTGCTCGGGCAACAAGGACGATCACGCGTTCATATTCATGTAACAACGAGATGTAGCAATATGGAGCGGCCAGTGATCTTCATAAAAGATCAAACCACCATACTAGAAGCGGCTAATCCCCCACAAGCCCACTATCGGGAGAGCTCCACTCATTGGAAAACAGCCCGTATGAATACGAACGTGACTGGCGCAACTACAACCGACGCGTTTCTTCAGCCTCGCCACAATCCGGTTCTTTCACAGCATTTTCTATCGGTTGTAAGATCGAAGTGAAGGCCTGGCCTTTTTTCAATGACATTTTTCTTCTTGTAAAATCGCCTCTTGATGATTATCCGAGGCTGAACTCGTAAGTAGGGTTTAGGCTTTTAGTGGGACGGCTCAGTGCTCTCTCATTGTTGAGTACGAAGTACTCGAAATTGTTAAACATTTTTTTTAGGGGCGAAGCTCCTTAGGGCGTGGGCTGTGCGTCCCCTGTAGCCTGTATGTAGCCACCTCTAGTTTAGTTCTTGCAGTGTTCACTAGATGGCGGTACCGTCCCCTGTATGTAGCCACCTCTAGTTTAGTTCTTGCAGTGTTCACTAGATGGCGGTACCGTCTCCTGTATGTAGCCACCTCTCATTTAGTTCTTGTAGTGTTTACTAGATGGTGGTACTTGTAGCTGATGATGAAAAGATGCAAGATGTTATAAACTAGAAAGCGGTACTTGTAGTTGATGAAAGACGCGAGATCTTATAAAATAGGAATGATGTCACATATGGCGCGTGTCATTGGTTGAAGGCAATCGTTCGATTTAGTGCGGCGACGTACGCTAGGGGGAGCGATGTAATAGAATCGAGTGGGCAAAATGTACAGAGGATTCATGGTTTACCAGGTTTACCTCCGGAGCTTCGCCCACTCATCATCATTCACTTCGTGGATATGGCGGAATTTTTTGTAAACGGCCCTCACTGGTGAAGTTTTTAGGGACGGCTTACTGCTCCCTCATAGTTGAGTACCAAGTTCTCGAAATCGTTAAACATTTTTTTTCTAAACAAACAAACAGACAAAAATTCGTTCATCGGACGGCTTTCAGCTCTCCCTCAGTACAGTACCAAGTACTGTAAATCAGTAACCACTTCTTCGAAACAGACAGACAAGGGCTTCGTCAAGTGTGAAACCTACGGGACGGCTCTATGCTCTCCCATAATACAGTACCAAGTAATTCAAATCGTTAACCACTTTTTCTAAACGAGATGGCACACACCACACAACGCCACCACCACCGGTGTCCTTAACCACTATCGCACTAAATAATAAAAACTCAAATAATGAAAATCCCAGCATATCCACGGAGTGAATGATGATGAGTGGGGTGAAGCGTCCATCAGGCCATCCGTGCTTCCGTCCGTCCGTTCGTTCTTGCTTCTGTCTGTCCGTGTGCCCGTCCCTGCGTTGGTTCGTCGGCTTGTACATCCGTGCATCCGTCCGTCCGTCAATCTGGTGAACGCTCCAAGTACCGCCTCCTCGCATATTTTCATCATGAATTGATAATATACTATGACCGCCATCCTACGGACATTCCAAGGACCAAATAAGAGGTGGCTACCTACTACTACGACTACTAATACTACTATTACTGCTACTACATACATCGGGGACGCACGACCCACGGCTTAAGAAGCTTCGCCTCTAAAACACTATAGACATAGTGGCATTTTAACACGAGTTCACTGCGTGCCAGCCCATCATTCTACCCCTGAGCCACGCCGATGCTTGGGACTAGTTTACAAACTTGCCTTAGGGAGGCTTTATGTTGGAAAATAATCGTATTGGTATGAGTAATAAAGCGTTTTAGAACAGCAAAGAAACAACCAGGCGGCACACAATGTGAATTGCGTAACGAGTGGTTCGCCCAATGCCCCAACCCATTGCAATACCTGGTTCTTCATCACCTATCAACTGTGGCACATAACCATTTCAGGCGTAATTCGTCATCGCCATCAGCCACTGCATAAAACACAAAAGGCGCACAAAATTTGTTGTCAGTGTTTAGCGGCTACCACGCCTCTCCGAAGAATGACGAAGGATAGCACAGTGAATGCCGGCCCATTACACATAAATTATGATTATTTATAGCGTAGTGGTTACCCAGTAAGTGTGCTTAAAGCATTTTCTCAAATTGTTCTTAGAAAGAGCTCTGAAAGGCCACTCTTCCAGCTTTCGTTTTGACTGTGCTGCGTGTTCCACATAGGCCTGGCGAATTTGTTGCGACGCAACTGAATTTCGGAAGCACGCAAGTTACAGCAAGCTTAGCTTGAAAGCGTTCAGGTAGACACTGAAACGGAAAGTAGGAGGATTCCAGGTGATGCGACGTAAAAACAAGAAATCCGAGCTCAATGCAGGTAGAAATCAACTCACAAGGGTACTTGCTTGGGCCAGTTGGAGTTCGTTCATTCTGATTATTGCGCACCACTTAGACTATGAAGACTGAGCCACACGAGCACAAGCCCAATTACTTTGCAATGTGTTTCAGCCTTCGTCTTCTAAGTGGTGCACAGTAATGTAAGAATGAGTAGATACCAACAGACCCATGCAAGTTCGCTTATGTAACGGCGCTTGTGTTCGTGTGGTTCATTATTTGTCGTCTGGGGGAGGCGCAACATCGTAACAATGAATAGAAATCCACGATGGAAATATTAAACTGGAGGTGCTGGATAGATCGAACGGGTGGAAGAACAGGTGCGTCAAAGTGGCCCGACGTAAAAAACGCCGTGCTCGTCGCAGTTGGCGCTTCGGAATCGCCAGCGAGATCTGGCAGGCTCGCCGGAGAATCGAAGTAAGTGGTCGATGAGTAACGCTCGGAGCGCTGCACAAGCGGAAGCTTTGCTTTAAGGGAAAGCGGCGCTCCACATTTCAAATGGGAGCTCCTCTTCTTCGAGAACCTCGCATTTACGTTCAGTATCTTTTGTTGGCCATTGATCCCTCCTTGTTCGCGTCCTCGTTTTATTTTTTTTCTTCTTCTCGTAATTCCTTTAATATTTCCACTTTCTTTCGTAACCCCGTTCTTCTTTTCGGATAAGAAGCGCTTTGGAGAACGAGATCTGTTTGGACGATGGCTCACACTGCTGCGAAAGAGGGTCTAAAGCGTTGTAGTTTAGTTTGAAAAAATACTTATATACGGGAATTCTACGTAACGTTCTGTGTACAATTTCGTTTCATTCTTGAGCGTTCCGATGGCGATGTTCAGAGCGCAAATTGCCTTTGTTAAGGATATTCTTGAAGATGTTCTCAGATGAGCTCGTAACAATTTCGCAAATTGAAAGTTTGGAGTGCTTCGCTTATGCTTATCGTTAACTTTCTCTTCTGAAATTTCTTTAAATCTTTAAAGTTGGTGGATACATTCGCCCCACAATTTATCCTTTAAAATTTGTACACATTTTTATCGTTTAGTGTTCGCGGAGCATGCGAAAGAAATCTTTGTTTTTTCTGCTCTTGAGAGCAATATGGAGCATCCATATAACTTTTTTTTTCAAGTTAGTTTCGAAACACACGAGAGAGATAACGAGGCCATAGTTAAACGTTGACCGCAACATTCGTTACAAAAAAAGGGGGGAGGGGGGACCGAACTCATTCTTATGAATGCTAAGAAAAGCAGGCTTGCCTGAAACATATTAGGCCTTCGCTGATTTTAACTGTAAGCGTACACTGCGAGTAGACTTGAATGTTTCGACATGATCGAGTCTTATATAATTTGCTGCTTACTTAGTACTTTATACTTCACTAAGGTGTTTTTGAAGGTCGTTGTAATATAAGTTAACATTTATCAGCAAAACTGACGTATTTTTTGTTGTAACTCGCTCTTTCTATTTACCATTCTCTTAATTTTTTTGTGCTCATAAAGGTAAAAAATTCACAAACACTACTTAAACCTTGACGACTATGCAATAAATAAGCATGAGCTGTAATCAACTGTTGCAAGAATGCATTATCAGTCAGCCGTTAGCTCCGTACTTATTTTTAGTGGGCTTGTTAACTCATTGCTGTTATTAGGCTCCCGGCAATAAACTCTTTTGAAATTTCCACGCGACACGGACTTGAACAAGCGGCTGTAACAGCGAGGTCACACACCGCGTTGATATGTGGGGTTTAACGTCCCAAAACCACCATATGATTATGAGAGACGCCGTAGTTGAGGGCTCCGGAAATTTCGACCACCTGGGGTTCTTTAACGTGCGCCCATGTCACACACCGCGAAAGACAAGATTGGACTATGAGTGTGCGCGCGTGTGCTTCCGAATGTGCTGTGTTTATCTCTCTTCCCTCTCTCCTTTCTATCTTTCATCTCCTCCATCACTCTCTCATGCGCAGGGTAGCAAACCGGCTGCCTATAGGCTGGTTAATCTACCTGCAGTTCTTTTCCTCCTGTTTTCTTCTTTCCGGCAACAAACTAAACAAGAGCGCACCTTGACCACATCAGAAATGCGCTTCACAGAATTACCCAGTTTCCATGTTTCAGCAGGATTTCAGTGGTTTTCTTTTTCTAATGTTACTCCTTAAATCCTGATGGTGAGGAATTAAGCTAAGGTTAGGGGGCGATACAGTACATAAAAAGGCATGCTAGACATTAAAAAAGATGAAGGAGCAAGGAAGCAACAAAAAGGAGAAGGCAGGGAGAATAACCAGAAAGACATCCGGTTCGCTAATCAATATTAGACACTACAGGAATAAAAAAAAATCATCAGGCCTGCGCGGAAGGCGCAGCACAGCCCAGCCAAAGCTAGAAGAGCGGCCTTTCAGAGCCTTTTTTTAAACACTCATGGGGTAAGTGCTGCAAGCACACTTGCTTGGTGCCCACTACGGTATTAATAATAAAAGTTTTAGGGCAATAGGCACGCATTCGATATGCTATGCTAATCGAGCCATTCTCATGCCCAGTAATTCTCATTTCCAGGCTGGTGTGCTTATAAGGTTGCCGCTGAATTGGTGTCGCTCAGTGCCTCTAACTTGAGGGGTCGTGCTCTGTTGTGCTTTTGAGATAGGCTTTTCTGTAGTAATTAAAAGCTATCATTTTCTCAACACCTTGAGTAGGGACTAGCTGGAACATATTGTATGATAAAGGTGTTGCCCTCTGCAGTCTCTTTGAAATTTGCAACACTGCCTGTATCATCTTTATTATTCACTTACTTTATCTACACTCCTTGAGGATGCTCCTATCATATCCTCGTTCATTTTGCAATCCTAGTTACTCTTCTTTGAGTTACGCTGAAACAATGAATCTCTCTAAGACAAGAATATGAGCAATACTGAATAGTTCGGTGATCAAAATTGAGTGGATATATTTCGCAAGAAAAGCGTAACACAAGATATCACAAGCGGTACCGATGCTTGCGTGCCACAGATGTCTTCGAAGTCGACAACTAATATAAAAGCGCTTAGAAAATAAAACAATTTTTATCCCATGTATATCACGAGAGTGCTACAAGTAACTGAATAATGGTACTGGTAGGAGAGCTGTACCATTTGTCCGACTTAATTTTTTTGGTTCTTGTGCGTTGACTTGCACTCCGCTGTTCAGTTGTGTATAAGAGTAATTATTCCTGCCCACTGTGCTTTCAAGTTAGAATTATAGTAATAACTTTGGGCTGTTTCACATCTCAAAACCACGTTACAATTACAATGAATGCCAGAGTGGAAAACACCAAAAATTTTGACCATCTACGCCTTTGTTACGTGCACCTAAATGAAGGAACATTTCTCATTAAAAGTATGACCACTCTAACCGGGATCCCCTCTTTTTGCGGCCGCTCAATCCTTTTATGGAAAGGAAAATAAAGATTTGATTTGATTTGATGTTAAGGTCAGTGTTTGCGCACCGCAACCACTAGACTACCAAAGGGGGTTCATCTGTTCACGTCCCTCATCCGAAACCTAAAATTGTAGCAGCGACAAAAAAAAGGTACTTTCTGCTACACTGTCATACACAAATAATACCAACCGGTGGAAAGAAGCATAGTTGAAATAGTTATGCTCACCGATCGCAGTTTTCCTCTTCTACACACGGCGTGTGTGATCTCACGACATTTGTGGCACTACTTGAGTTGCATGCATTGTGAACCCACAGTTAGCATGGAGTGCAGTTGCAGATCGAAGCTGCACTAGCAGTGTATAGCTAAGTAGGAGGCTGGGAATGGCATCTACAGTAAGAAAATAGGACAATATGAGTGTCAGGGTACACTGACGATCGCAATAAATCCAGATTGGGATCGAATTTCTCAAAAGTGATCGGCTCCCATCGGCAGGTTGCGTTAGCTCATACCTGCATCACACAGCCACTTTAGCCTGCGATTAAGACCGACTCAAATCAATTTTCTTCATCATGATCAACGAACACCGTTTGGTAGGTTAGGTGGTCAAATGAGTATAACATGTTTGCGTTGATAACGTGGCAGCAGCAAACACAGCGTGAGTTCATTGGTGACACATGTCCGCGGCCTTTGCCCTGCAGTGGGCATAATGGTGCTGCTGCTATTGCTTATGACGACTGATGATAATAATCATAGGGAAGCTGATGAATGATTGAAATTGTGTCTCCTTCCCTCCCCCCCCCCCCAAAAGACAACATGGTTAGGAGAGAGGCCACAGTGGAGGGCTCCAAAAATTTCGACCACCTGCGGTCCTTTAACATAAATCTGAATACATATAAGCACTCAGGTCTTTAGTATTTGTGTCCATAGAAATGCAGCCCACTTCGAGCGGTATCCAAGTAACAAAACACCATACCACTATTTAGGTGACGCAGGATAGAATTGTATACGTACGCTGCTAGTATCTCACAAGGAGTTCAGTCGCCTGAGCTATGAAGATGAATTACGAGTAATTGGTATGAGAGCGTTAATGCCGACAGCCTCTGACGGTATTTAACGGATACCGTGAAGTAAAGATTCTGTATCATCGCACAAAGGTCACCTCACGTGCACCAGCTGCCGGCTGCCCACAAACGACCCGACTCCGCGTTGGGGGCCTCGATTCGGGCATCCAGTCTGATCACCTTAGCAAGACATCGGCTAAGGCTGCCATAATAGGCAGTTCCAGACGGCGCTATTTTTATGACACCTGACGTGTAACGACGTGGCTATCGCGCCTTTCAGACGTCATAACCACACGACTGTACGTAGGCGTGTGTGCAAAAACCAAGACTTGCAGGTCCAGAGGCACGCTTCGCTGGCCTGGTATCTCTCTTCTTTCTCTGATAGAAACGAATTAGTTTACGGTCCACCCGAGCAGATGGCGCTCGCATCGAGCCCCTACACCGCACGTTGTAGCTACCATACGTCGTCATAGACAAGGAAGGGCCGTGTTTGTTCTTTAATCTCGGGGAGCTGGATAAATGGCGTGCCGTGTAGCGATGCTGACAAGGCCAGTAAACAAACAGCGCTTGTCCGTAGCGCACGTGTGTGCTCTTGTAAGTGCGCGCGTGTGCGTGTGTTTAGTTTGGCAGTGCGCTCCGAAAGTGCTACAGCGCGCTTGTTTTCGGCGTCCGGCACGACGGACCATAAGCGAAACCCATAAATCTCGGGACGCGGACCAACGTTGCGCACTTTGGGTAAGTCTACTAGGCCTTAAGTGGTGGCAAAAAAAGTATGAGAAGCTTCGCAACTAGTTATATATCCACGTATTTATACTAAAAACACTTTCTGTTCTTTTTCCGGGCAAATGAGTGTATGGTGAGGGCAGCCTATACGTGCACGGTGGACAACCCGAAATGACGAAGCGATGGAAATTGGTTACTCATGGCTGCTGCTTCATGACACTCTCTACGTGAGATGGGCTGGAGTAGATAGATAGATAGATAGATAAATAGATAGATAGATAGATAGATAGATAGTTAGATAGTTAGATAGATAGATAGATAGATAGATAGATAGATAGATAGATAGATAGATAGATAGATAGATAGATAGATAGATAGATAGATAGATAGATAGATATTTGTTCTAGCCCGAACAAGAAAACGGGACTTTCGCTTTTTTGGTAGCCGTTCTCATAGTTATGAAGTAAATAGATAGATCATGGTTCATTAGACGTGCGAGTCAGTTAATATAAAAAAAAACGCTGCAGTTGATGGCAGCGTTATTAAATTATAGTGAGATAAGTATTCTTTAACAAAAGAGCCACCTCGGGTTCTCGTGAAGCACTGTCAGCCAGGCATAGGCCTTGTAATATATGAGGACAGCGTACCAGTGATGTCCATTTCCACTTCTCCTGGATAGCAGAGGAACGTAAATTATGTACATGAGGAATGCTTCTTTCTGGTAGCACAGTTTTGTAGTATATAGTGGAAGCTTAGAAAAGTTAGTTAGCTTGAATGTGAATAGATGTGTTTTTGATCTAAGCAGCACATAAAAAAGATACGCCAGGAATCACCCTTGTGCTAGCATTCGATGCGGGACATGAAACTACGCACACTTGATATAAAACTTCGCCTGACAACGTACACAGAAGCGTGCTCACTGCTGGTACCAGCATGGGTTCTGTTTACGCCTAAGCTAGGCTGCTTGTGGTGCTGATGATATGATAATGATGATATGATAATGATGATGATGATGATGATGATAACTGTAGGGGTGGCCGGGTGAACGGACATTGCACCGAATTTCGGAACTCGCTTTCTGAGTGAATGCACCCGAAAAAGTTTCAATCATTATACCGAAATCACGCATTTCGAAGGACATCTTCAAAAAGAATTCAATGGGGCTTTGTGTACAGATATATTTCTAGAACGAACAGGTCATATTTTGCTCTCTGAGTTGTGTTAAGCCTCGACGATGCTTTCTGGCAATAACGAGATTTTTTTTTAATTTTTATTCACGCGTATGGTTTCTATTTGTCGGGGGGCGACGTCGGTAGTAAAAATTCTAGGTGTTTGTAGTGCACACTGCTTTGCATCACTGCTATGCGTGAGCGAAGGACATCTTGATTTTTGAATCGCGAGTACCGTGCAAGTTATCTGTTCTTTTTTTTTTTACTTTCCTGACAGCTACTCCGAACACTTACCAGCATTTTCATGAATTGCCTGAGTACGTTGTCTTCACTTTTTATCAGTGCACGGTCACGTGAAATCCGGCTAGCCTACATACCTGCAGTCTCTTTATGTTGGTTTTTACGAAATGCCACGATGGGTTTGTATGATAAGGAACATACAGAAAAAAATGTGCTAGCGCATTTGAAAAGCATACCTATATCTGGGCTCACATAGCAAAATCAAGGCAAAGTCAAAAAGCACGATATGTGTCGGCTGCGTAGAATAACGAGGTGAATGCTCGCACAAGGCAAAGTCCAAAAAAGAGCGAGATGAGAAAGAAGAAAAAACTCCATATAAACGATGGACGACAGCAACACACCGCCAAGATGGCCAAGACAGTCAGGCAGTCAAGTCCGAGTAAGTCCACCGATGAAAGACGATGTGTGAAGCGAAACCATCACTTCCTTTTTAAAGCTGCCTCCGCGCGGTTTCGACTCGCTCATCTTCATACTTTTTCGCAATGCTGTTTCGGTGCTCTTTGCTTATCGTTTTGCATTTCTTCTTCATTTTGACGTGTTCTATCAACAACAACAAAAAGTAACAGATGACTCAACGGCGTTGGACAGACGGCTTGGTGAAAACGCGCGTTCGAAAAACCATGCCGGCAAACCAACCTCTGTACGCTCAGCCTATTGATTTTTTTTCGTGTTTCAACTACACCACACACAACAGACATATAAACAACAACAACAACAAAAACAGCAGCAACAAAAAAATCAAGCTTGTTTCTGTATATAACAAGGAGCCTGTTGAGACAGCTTCAGAGCTGGATGCTCAGTTCGTTTCTTTCCAGCACCACGCGGTGGTTTCGGGCTTGAAGTTTCACTCTTTTTTTTCTTTTTTGCATCGTTTCATGGTCGTTCCGATAGCGTGGGTTTCTGAGTCTGGGATTCTAGCGAAATAGACGCACTCGCAACAGCCAGGAGAATGAACACGAAAAAGTACGTTTCAAGGTGCGACGTCCGAAGAATAGGTGGATTTGGCGGATGTACGGAAGAAAAAGAATGCTGAAAAAGCAAGCACACAAACGCGAAAAAAATGAATTCTACGCGTAAGCTACAGGCCTCAGCTTGCTTCTGTATTCCGTTCCGGTTTCGGCTTTGGACGGGGCGTCATTTTTATGTCTGGCTGGGTGCTTACACCGTTTGTTATCGGTCGTGCGTGTATTACCGGCGTTGGAGAATTGCGAAAGTAAAACGAAGAGAAAGCGCAAAGGAAAGCGGAGAAATGGGGTCGGCGAAGGCGATTTGTCCTCCTGGAGGCCGGGAAAACGAAAACCCTGGCACGTCGGTACACATTGCCCCTACCTCTCTTTTTCTACGGCGGACATTTACGCATCCGTGCATCGTGATGCAACCGACAGAGCCACGCAAACGGTGGGAGAAGAGTGTTGTGACGGCAAGGGCCCGTACTAAGGATGCTTGAGCTATCGCCACGCTTCTTGTCTTGCGACGCGTAAAAGTTTCGATGCGAGAGCGTGTTTGGGCGTCTCGGCGCCCCAGTGCTAAATGGCGTGCAACCGCGCGCATTGGACAGTTGGGCGCATTCGGTGCGCGATACAGACCTTCGTGAGCCTGCATTCCAATTCTCGAAGCTATCGATGACGGTGCATCTGACGCGAAAGTCTAACGCAATGTCGAAGCAGAGATGCGGCCGTGCGAACTTAAATAGTTCGACGCATTCCGCATGAGCGACGGACTCTTTCGACCCGAGCTGGGCAATTGTCGAAATCGTAGTCGTACGTGCTGAAAACTTACGTCGCAATTCTTTTGAGTTGCGCAACGTTCTTGTGTCACAATAGCTCGTGGCTGTTTCGTTGCACGCAGCGAAGGGCCCGGCCTGGTTTTTCAGAACAGTAATCTTTCAGGACGCTGCCCGGTTTTTTACGTTGGGAGGGGAAAAAGGAAAGGGGGCCAAAGTATCATTTTATTCTTCCCGAGCTCCTCCTAGTGAGGTCCTTCTGGTGCAGAACGCACTGAAAAGACTAAAGGCTAGGGGAATGTTCCCCTTAATGTGGCTGCTCCTTTATGGCTTATCTGGTCCAGTGACATCAGCTGCCTGTTGTCATGTTTGTTATTGCTGCTTCAAGGGCTCCTGCAGCACTTTTTCAAGTAACCATGGAATTATGTCACTTAAAGCGCTTATTGCCTTACGAGTTCTGTGACGAAAAATATTTTTAATCAGCCCAGTATGAGCAGAGTTACAAAAATTTTTCTCACCACGCAATTGCATTCGCTCTTCTCTCGTGCCAACGAAAGCACTGCCCCACCGCGGTGGCCTAGTGGCTAAGGTACTCGGCTGCCGACCCGCAGGTCGCGGGATCAAATCCCGGCTGCGGCGGCTGCATTTCCGATGGAGGCGGAAATGTTGTAGGCCCGTGTGCTCAGATTAAGGCGCACGTTAAGGAACCCCATGTAGTCGAAACTTCCGGAGCCCTCTACTACGGCGTCTCTCATAATCATACGGTTGTTTTGGAATGTTGAACACCACATAACAATCAATCAATCAATCAATCAATCAACGAAAGCGCTGTAAGCTAAGCAGGAAAGGATGGCACGGGGAAAAAATTCATCACGCGTGCCTTCGCGTCATCGAACACATTTCTCCTTTATTGATATCTTCGAATACGCAGCGAGATTGTGCGTGCATGCGTGGATAATTCGCAGCCTCCGGCGGTGGCCCCTGTGACGACCGAGCGCGCAATGCTAAAATCAGCCAGTTGGGCTGATCAGCCAGGCTTGTAGACTGGACCGTTAAGAGTGATTTTTGAACTTGTGGCGTCATTTGTCAAGGGGAGAGAAATTTCTAGCTCAAGTTGGGAATTTTGAAAACCTGGCTTATATAGTGCAGCGCTTTATATTACTTGGCTCGCGAGTTCTCGAGAGCCTCGACTACCAATCGTCGGTGTTTTTTGACCAGTGCCAAAAAAGTGTTTCAGGTCGCCCTTACGCCCAATAGATGTATGTGGTTGTGCATTTTTCTTGGTGTATGGAATAGTACCTACGGATATATTATTATTTACAGATACGCAGGTCAGTAATGCTTGAATGAGTATTCATGCTTGTACTCTATAGCAGCCGCGCTGGTGGGGTGATTACGTTTACCTGGCGACTCTAATGTCTTGGATTTAGTCCCGACTGCCCCCGTAGGTTTTCCATGGACGTGAAATACTTAGCTCGTGAGTACCCAGGTTAAGATGGACGTTTGAGTGTATCTAACTCTGAGCACGTTTGAATACATCAAAATATGTTCCTTCATGTTTTATCTTTTTTAGGCCACTATATGAAAGTGACAAGTTCATGATCAAAACGCTGTCGAGTATTTAATGGCCACAATTAACGTACGACAAGTGGGCACGCTTTTTTTACACTTTAGACATCATATGCGCGTGATGCGTAAACCTGTTTCTCGTTTTCCGCTTGTGTATTGGTAAAATGTCTGTTAACATAATGGACTTGGGCTGGGAATATAGCGCGTAGAGAGGATAACCGCTGGTTATTAAGGGTAACTAAGTGGATTCCCAGAGAAGGCAAGCGGGATAGGGGGAGACAGAACGTTAGATTGGCAGATGAGATTATCAAGTTTGTGGGTATAAATTGGCAGCAGCAAGCACAGGACCGAGTTGACTGGCGGAACATGAGAGGAGAATTTGTCTTGCAATGGACATAGTCAGGCTGATGATGATGATCTATTTCTTCCCTCTACCTCTTTCTTCCTCCCCCCCGCACGACACACAACCCTTCTAAATGCTCGTGTGTACTCTGCTTCCTTTGCGGAAACGAATGAAAATATGTGTTTTTATGTGCTTTTTTATTTGATGATGATGATGACGTTGATGATGATTATGAATATAATAAATGTGTGTAATTTACGTCCCAGAACCACAATCACCATATAAGTATGAGGGAAGCCGTATATTGAAGGGCTCTGCAAACTTTGACCCCTTCAGGTTGTTAAGCGTGCGCCTAAGTCAAAGTGAACGGGTGTTTTAGCCTCCTCTGAAATCTGACCGCTAAGGCAGTAGATTCGCTCCCGGAACTTTAGAGTCAGCTGCACCACCTTGGTGGCACACTGGTTATGGTGCTCAGGTGCTACACCTAAGAACCTGACCACGGTGGTCGCATCTCAATGGAGCCGAAGTAGTAGAGGCCCGAGTAGTGTGCCACGTCAGTGCACGTTCAAAAACATCAGTTGGTCAGAATTTCCGGAGCCTTCCACTGCGGCGTCTCTCATGATCCTAACGTAGTTTTGGGAGGATAAACCCAGCACAATACTATTATTACTTGTAGGGTAGCATACCAGTCACTCTAGACTGGTTAGAATTCTTGCCTTTCCTTTCCCTACTGTTCCTGTTCATGTTCACGTGAGCAGACCACCGAAATTGCAAGGACACAGGAGCCGATTCACGTCACACACTAAGTCGCTAAAAAACTGTCAAGCCTTCTTTACACGCACGCTTGTGCTGACGTGCCGGCTGCTGTAAAAAAAACGGAGAACACTGATGGACGGGTGGCTTCGCACCAACCCATACAAATACCACGATCATCCGGATGATGCATGGTAGAGAAACGTGCGTGGCCATCAGCGATTAGCGGTAGAAGCTAGCGCGACGTTGCAATGCACTTCGTCGCCGACGCAAAAGAATGCGTGCAGCGGTAATGACCGGTGTTGAGCGCAGCCGTTCTTCCCTAAATGCGCACCACCTTTGTTCCCCACAAACCTCCCTCGAACTAATTTAGAGAAGCAACCGTATGCACATCTACAAACTGAGAGTCGACATTTGGAACCTATTACGAAATCTTTTAATGCGTTTTTCTCACGATACACTAGTGTGTTGAACCTGAATTCGAAATGAAGCTCTTACAGCCTTGCGAAGAGAGCAAGTATAACTGCGATGACGTCATGGTTTGAAAGGGAGACTGGTGGCTGGACTTTATTCCGTGACAGCTTCATCAAGGATGAATTGCAGCAGTCAACTGTTTTTGCTTGCCAAAACTTGACGCCGACATCTGTAGACAAGCCACTATGACTAACCGCGATATCACAAGGCGTTGTTGTATGAAGTGATGTTCTCTGTGTTCTTTCATGTAATTGATTTCTCCAACTGCTATTTTTTTTGTGCAGGGTTGCAAAGAAGGCGTGCGTCTGGTTGACATTTCTCTCTTGCCCATTCGTAGTTCTCTGTCTCTGTGAAAGTGTGGTGGTTTTGGAACTGAAAACCCCAACAACTGTATATTAGCTACCGGGCAAACGTGGAGTGATTGCCATGTTTTTTTTTTTTTGCCTTTTAAGGATGCACCCAACGTAATAGTGCGGTGACACATATCTCGTGGAGCTCTACAGAATACGTAGTTCCCCGTCGTCAGCCACACTCGCAGGCAGCGCTGTCGCTAATGTCTCTTGTCTCCGCTCTCACAGGTTCCTGGTAGAATAACGTTGGGTACAACAGCTTTAGCACTGCTCCTGACCAGCCCCAGAACTAACGCGAATTCTGAGCTACCGCGCTAATGCCATCTGCTTCGCTGCATGAGAGCTGCGAAAAAAAAAACTGCCGTGACGTTACGCCTCTCTAGAAAAGTGCTAATGGCGGCCGACGCAGTAGACAGCATGAGTGATATGCCATCGTCTGTTTCGCGCAGTCTCATCAGATGAGCGCGCGCGGGTGAAGTTGGCAGTTGTTGCTTTCTCGAGCGTACCTAATTAATGACACCGGTGATGATGCTTTTTTGTATGTTGCTCCTGTGGCCGTGATAGATACGCCTCACGTTATATAGCCTCCGTGTATGCGTGCGTGAACATTTGGCGAGCACTGACTGAAAAAGTGCAGTGCGCCAGACAGGTGGACTCTGATATCACCGCTGGCAGTTGGCAGCCTGTGCGTACGATGTAATAGCGATCTCCCTCTCTCTCTCTCTCTCTCTCTCTCTCTGTGTGTATGCACTCAAAGAGAAATAAAGTTTACCAAGCACGCATATGATCTGAATTTCTCGTTTGATCACTTGAGCTTATCTATGCCGACATATTTTTTTTCGCTAGATCTATATGCTGTCTCTAAACAAATTTGGAGGTGTTAGTTTCAATGTTGAGGCTGACGTGTACGCAAGGTACTCTACACTCTATGGGAAACAAGAAGTCATACACACGTGTACCAAGAACTAAGCAATAGTGCACCATATTTCACACAATGTGCAGCAAACCTCGAATGCCGACAGCTTGCTGTGTGAGAAGGCTACGCCAGAGCGCTAGGAAATGAAACTGGTACCACATAGTTACGCTGTCTCAACAGATGTAGGTGATTTGTAGTCGCGAAAGACTTTCGGATTAGCATTCAATCACCTCATCCACTGTACTGCCGCATCTATATTTGCAGCAGGCACTGCGCACAAAATAGTGCAGGTCTTGCGCGAATATTTTCGACGCAAAAGAACTGCAAACAGGAGACCCCTTGGGCTAACTGTGTAAGAAAAAAAGATAGACAAATTCTATTCGATAAGCTCCCCAACGCGCAGTTGTTAAACGCAGAAGCCCGGTGCATACCGCGTAATTCCGAGATAACAGCTTCAGCCAAGTTTTGCCGACGGGAACTCTTTTTTTTTTCATTTATGTGCTACGTTCGCTTAATACGGAAAGGAAAATTAAATCCGCCACGTGCCGCATGAAAGAGCTCGGTTTCATTTTTCACTGCGAGTGATGGCGTAGCCGTGTGCATCTCCTGGTGCCCTCTGCCTCTTTCTCCCCCCCCCCTCCCCCCACACAACCCCGCTAAATGCTCGTGTTTACTCTGCTTCCTTCGCGGAACGAATTAAAAGATGTGTTTTTATGTGCTTTTTTTATTTGACAGCTCGGCACTGTTCCTCATTTACAACGGGGTAGAATAGGAAATATTCTCGGAAATTCGATGAAGAACGCGTAATCGGCAGAGCGGATGACCGGAACATTGGAAAAGAAAAAGTAGTTTTTCGCGGGTAAAGTTTAGCATAATTTTCATTTTTCTAACAAGATCTCTGACTAGGTCGTCGTTGCTGCAGGAACAGGCGGGCGTGACTACCATCGGTGATTAATGCGCTAAGCGGAGCAGCCGCGCAATGAATGATTTCCAGGCCAGGCCACGCAGTGCGACGAGATTTTTTCCAACTTTCACGTAATGCGTGCGCGTAATTCACGACATGACAGCGTGAAGCGTACACGTGTTCGCGAAATGAACCAACTCGAAGCTGGATTGAAGAGGCCGAAGGAGTTGTGCTGCCAGGGGCGGGCGCTCTACTTGAATGTAATTAAGGAAACACAGCGCGGGTCAAGGCTGCGCGGGAAGAGAAGATATAAGCGCGCGGAAAACGTTGCTAGAGCTCTCGAATATGCGTCAGCTTAACTTTTCGCAAAAAGAAACGTTTTTGCGAAATATGGTCCAAGAAATACGTATCTTGATAAAATAATAAAATTAGCCAATCTGGGTGGTAGATGGCGGCGAGTTGAAAACCAATTTTGGAAATAGCAAACTATAGCAGTGTATGAGCGCTGGAAAGTACCAAGATAAGGATCATATTATTGTGCGAAATCTGAGTCCACTTATCAAATGAAAAATCTGAGTTATTAAAGTGGTGCCTGGTTTAGAGAGGCCACGTCTAGCACTGCTTCTCATATATTCATCGCGATGGTCTAACATATAGCTCATAACGAAGCCTTGTCTGCTAGGACGTTAAAACGTGTTCTCGCATGATTTGGTTTTGCTTTGGTTCCTAATTTTACCTCTAAACCCAAATAACGAAAAATGTATATACGTATAGTTAAAATAAGATTAATTTCCCGACTGCGAAAACTGAATTCTAGTGGGCAGGCTTAAACTCGAAGCACACATCAATAAACACGAGCGATGAACACGAGGCACCTATATAATTACGAAAAAAAAAATCACAGCACATCCACGAAATGAATGATGATGAGTGGGGCGAAGCGTCCATCAGTCGGTCCGTGCTTCCATCCGTCCGTTCGTTCTTTTATTCGTTCGCGCGTGCGTCCATCCGTCCGTCTGTGCAACCATCCGTCCATCCATGCTTCCGGCTGTGTGTTCGTCCGTCCGCACGTCCGTACATCTGCTTGTCTATCTGTCCATCGTGTGTCCATCCGTCCGTCCATCTGGTGAATACTCCAAGTACCTGCCATTTCGAATCTTTTCATCGCGATCGTAGTCACGCGATCGTTTATTTTCTTCCCCTGTGGCACATACTCGTCTATTCTCTGTGGCACATACCCGCTTTCTCAGGTATGTGCCACCGGTGGTTAGGCAAAACGACAACGGGGGACGCACAAGTCACGCCGTAAGCTTGCTTCGCTTCTAAAACAACATGTCAGCTTAGTGCCAGATCACCATAGGAAATGAACATATATTTGTGACGTAACATGATGCAGCATGTTGGCACGAGATTCTTAGTGCCTTTCTATCTTTATAACCTTTTTTACTAGTACTCTAGTTAGTGTTTTAATATAACTCTTCCGAACGCAATTATTTTCTTCCAAGTGGCCCAACCGCGATTCGCACAAACAATACACGCATGAATGTTCCATATTCTGAGATTGTCTCGGTTTTGGTGTTGTCCGTCAGCAGTCATCACCTCTGCCGCTGCCTCAAGCCAGAAATTGTAACTCGAAAAGAAGCAAAAAGCAGCGTGTAAAGAGCTCATTAAACTGACCTCGGTGCATTGGAATGGCCTACTTGAGTGGCAAACTTAGGGATCACACCATTACGCAAGCTGCAAAGGCAAGCACTGTCACGCACGTGTGATGAGATTTTGATAATGAGCGAACACCGCCATTCCTCAATTCACGTCTACGGTAGCGTTCTGACGTTCAGCTTAGCAGCCGTTGCATTCACTGCCGCCTGCTAATCGCATAACTGCTCGAGCCCGATTCGACATTTTACAAGAGACTCCTAAAGCTGAACGCTGTCACTGACAGCACTATCACATTGAAATTCAAGGCCGCAGTTCATGCTTGCAGTGTTTTTCTTGTCAATGCAGTGAATACCAGTAAAGACTAATCAGCAGCTAATTAGGTGGCTTTTTTGGGGGGGGGGGCGGTAGTGATATTGTGCAAACGAGCCAGTTATCAACTAGAAGAAAAAGATTTACGTCGAGAAAGGTGCGCGTTGTTTTCGAGTCTCCGGCGAAGTCTGCAGCAAGTTCAAGCTTTCGTACGGACGAATTGGGATGTCATGTTCAATTTTAACGTGACAGCGTTGTAGAGCTTTTTTCACCGGAATTCCAGCGTCGGCGTCATTGGTTGTGAGCGAATAATTTTCATCTTGTGCGTGACTGAAAATAGAAAAAAATGCAAACAAAATAAATCGAAAATTTTGGGTGCGAGTGGGGATTGAACCCAGGTCCTCAGCGTGACAAGCGGGTCTTCTACCACACAGACACGCGTCTATACTTGTGAATAAAGTGAAAGTCGCTTCTTCTGCTTCGAGATGCACTGAAAGTAACCTTCATGCTTTACGAACACACGCATCCTGTGCTAATGCTTCGCACTACAACATGAAATAATGCAATAATAATGCTTGTTAGAAGCGTCCATTGCCGTTGGGTGTCAGAATTGTGATTATCCTATTGACTTCACGGTATAAAGCTGGTCACACACTACAGAAGGCACACACGTTAGTGCAGTGTTCCCTTAAGTCCACGTAGTGGGTGTGTATTTGATATGTGGCGTTTAACGTCCCAAAACCAGCATACGATAATGAGAGACGCCGTAGTGGAGGGCTCCGGAAATTTCGATCACCTATGGTTCTTTAACTTGCACCCAAATCTGAGCACACGGGCCTACAACATTTCCGCCTCCATCCGAAATGCAGCTGCCGCAGCCGTGATTCGATCCCGCTACCTGCGGATCAGCAGCCGAGTACCTTAGCCACTAGACCGCCACGACGGGGCGTAGTGGGTGTGTAGATAATTTGAAAACATTTCATGCAATAAGCGTTTAAAGTACACACCAGGGACAGGACCTCGCTATCGCGTTCAATTCTAAAGGCAAGGCTTAAGTATCCCCCCATTTTCTATGCGACATTTGAATAAATCAATTGATGAATGAACCAATGAATAAATCAATCTTAAGGACGTGGAACTAATTGGAAAACGCTCTTAAGAATCATTAGGCTTCGCAATATCTTGATATAAAATATCTTAATATTTTCATTCCATTTCAAATTTTGACGCAACACAGCTTCATACGGCGCGCATTGATGGAATTTACCTCGATGCAACATGCCCTGATGCAATGCTAAAGTTGAATACAACGTACATTTATGCAATATAAAAACATTGATGCGTCACACTTTTGATGTGATTTGAAAGAAATACCTTTTAGTACTATTTGATAGTGCTACCAGTCATGTGTCATTGAATGTGCGTGCTAATGCTGTAGGGGAGAGTGGCCTGAGATTGGAAAGGGGAGAAGCAAAACAGCGTGTCTTGGCGTATAAAAAGAAAACAAACACAGCCGTGCTAACGGCATACGCTAGGGAAAATTGAATCACAGAGGGGCCATGGCTCCCAAGGCGAACAAAATTGGCACGTACACAGACAGGAAAACGCAGGCTCGAGAACACTAAATGCTTTTTCTTTCTGTCTTTCGTGCCTCGTGACACGGAGCAACGCAATTAAACGCTTCCGTGCCCAATGTGGGGATTGCCTCTAGCATTTCTTGATTTTAGCTCACCTTCCTAGTGGATAAACTCGTGTGAAGAAGAAAAAGGAAGGTCAAACGGGATGAAGATTACCTTTTATTTCTTCCGTTTCTCTCTTTTGTCTGCTACGCGCATCGCCTCTCCGTAGCAGACGATATCTGCCAGAGACAACAGGCGATAAATCAAGAATGGAAACTAGTGGGTTCGCGCCGGACATATGGGGCGAAGTTAGTAAGCCATAGGTGAAGGCGATAAAGAAAAGAAAGGTCTGTATGAGAAGCAAAACGCGTAGCCGGAAAGGCCGAACGATTGCTCGACGACAAAAGAAACACAAAACAAAAGGGCTGATATTGCGTCGTGGCTATAGAGAACCTAATAAGAAGGTAACAAAGAAAACATTTACGAGAAAGAAAGTCATGCAGCGTAGATACCACAGGTTTGTCGAAAAGTATAAGAAAATAAAGAGTTAAATTAAGACAGCACTAGGAATGAGACGTGAGCTGAAAGTTCGAAGCGCCGTCACCGAATGCTAAGCAACCCGCCCGCTTTTTAGGAAACAAACAAACCGACACTCACGCGAACAAAAAAATATTCCTGCCAGAGCAGTACGTCTGATGCTCCACCACCACGACTGAGTAAAGCACATCAAAACAGCTTCTCCTTGCCTTTATTTATTTTTGCTCCCTGCGTCAGCTAATGGGAAAAAAGGTTCCCAGTTCCCTATCACGCTCCTCTTTCCCTCCCATGGTTGCCTATGGCTTGTGCTTCTTTCTTCAGTGATCCTCTCTTTACTTCTCACATTTTTTTCGTCTGATTAGCTGTAGTTCGGCCACCTCCCCCTAGTCGGAGAAGCTGTGTATTACGTCGCGTTTATTTCTTACGGCCTTTTTACCTCGGCATATTTTTTCCTACCCTGTCACGTTCCGACCCCCCGCGGTTCGAGGTCTCCCCGGAAAAACGTGATTTTTTTTCCTTTTTTTTCTTCCTCCGCATAGGCTTTCCTGAAGTTTTCTTTTACACCTTCCTTGCTTTCCTCTGTTCGTTGTACGCTATACAAAATGACCTTGTCACCTTTCGGCCAAATTTTTGTGTTTCTACATCTGCAGCGTTCACCTGACACAAATTTGTCTCCCCTGAACTTTCTTGTTGTCTCTTTCTCTCTCTCTCTCTTTATATATATATATATATATATATATATATATATATATATATATATATATATATATATGTGTGTGTGTGTGTGTGTGTGTGTGTGTGTGTGTGTGTGCTCCTCACCGCAAACCCAGAGTGGGGGGGGGGGAGGAAGGCGTATAGGCTCCGACAGTCATTGATGTCTTTTCTAGGTTTTGCTTCAACTTGAGCAAGAAGAGTACGTCTGCGCGCAGCAGAACCTTTGCCGTCGTCTGTGCTGACAGAATTAATGTGGTTACACGTCGCCGAGCAGACGACGCCCCCTCCTCTCTTTCCGGCCCCGAGAGGGAAGCGGCTGTCAAGCCACGACAGAAAGACAGTGAGAAAAGCCACAGCCCTCGGAGTGAGGTGGCGATCAATCAAAATGGCGCATAGCTTTGACAGCTACTCCTTTTTTCCTGTCACGCATTAGCTTTAAACAAGGCCCACAGAGGATGGTTGGTTGGTTTAAACCTGGTTATTTTTATTACTTTTCGTTTTTGTGGTCGGGTTACGTACGTTTGACGTGACCTGTGGTGGGGAGCTCGATAGCGAGTTCAGTGAGTTTAACGGTGAACCGTGGTTTCGTAATCGCAGACGAGCGCTGAGTGACATGGGTACTTGTTTTCTTAGTCTTACTTATCTTCCTTTGATTTTGAAAAAAAAATGTGTAAAGCAGGTGGAAGGAAAATATGCATTTGTGATGAATGTCCGTCGTTATTAACATTGGTGCATACTATAAGAATTTATTTCAATCGGTTAATACATTTTATTTTTTATGCTGTGTACTTTATGTTATTAAAGCACGGAGACGGAAAGAAAAAACATCATTCCGTTATTTAACAAACACAGTAAAAAAAGAGATTATAAAATGAAAAGTAAGAGAGACAATAGTTATCAGGTCGTGGAAATTCAAGCTGAACATTTCAATTCTTCAATTCGGTTCTGTAGAAATAACCGAATATGATCTAGAATGTAATTAATGATATAGTTCGAAGTCGGCGTATTCGTATTTATGTGACAGTGATTACAAACATGGCAGGCAAGTGGCTTGGTCACCGGTATGTAGCCCGCACGACCTTAGTTTAATAGCCTTAAAACTTAGAGTATAGTCGAATTTAAGCATACCTGCATGTACGCCCGCGTATGCACAGCAATAAGGTCAACAGTGTTACATTCGTTAACACCGGTATTATTTGTCTAACGAAACCAATGACATTCGGAATATATTTGCGCAGGTGAGATGGATGAGACCAAAATTTAGCAAAAAAAAGCACTTCAAATAAATTAAACTGTCTTGGTTAGGTGTAGAACTCCAAAAGTTATGCAGTTCAGCATTTGATGGTAACTAAACAGTCGGTAACTACTAAATTATTCATTATTAGGTGACCTATAAACCTAAGAAACCAGCTAAGCGTAGAGAAAGGGCATTGAGGAGTCGCCATGACAACATTCGAAGATTCTCCTTGAATAAAGTTTATTGCAGCTTTCATTTTGATACTACTTTACTATAAAACTTACACGATGGCTTTTCTCGAAAACAAAAAAACTCAAAAACATGATCATACTTGTTTTCTTCATGAGTTTTAATACCTTACAGTTTACCTGCACGCCCCGTTAGCTTGAGGAACTAAATAAGAAACCTTTCTTGCGATGGTAATAATTGACTTGCACACCAGTCAGTGCACCGTTAGGTTTAGTCGGCTTGAACAAGGATGATGTGTAACCCTTTAAGACCCTGTGTACACATTTGTGTACACCACTCATTTTCGCAATTTCTATCAAGTAGTGGCTAAGAAAGCGCAAGATATATACTACGTTGCATGAATTGAGTCCCCTGAATGAAAAAACTCACAGCTTTGCCGCGAAGGCGAAGCAATGAACGCGATAGCAACAAATTGGAAGGTTACACGTAGAATGGCAAGTAGATCGAAACGTGCCCCGTGTTTCTTACGCACGAATGACGCACGAAACGTACTCACAGGTACAAATTAACGCGAATAATCATCCTAATTGTTACTTCGCTGTGTCTGAAAAGCGTACCCTTATCGCAAACCGAGGCCGTGCAACGATTGCAGTGACCTCTGTGCGCCCCGTATCTACAACAGAATCATTCTAGTGCAAGCCGAACACCAACCAAGACGTACGATTCTCCCAACTACAAGTAAGGGCGTGCGATCAAGCGTACACCCCTTTATTCTCTACGTGGGCCAAAGTACGCGTGAAAGATCAGAGCCGCCGCAAGGTAGCCTACATGAGCACCACCGCGCGCTCACTACGGCATATTGCTGATAATGCTGAAAACATGGTAGTCCCCCCCCCCCCCGAGATGCCCGCCAATAGCGGTAAGTGGTAGATATAATTAGCTTAGCCGTTTGAACGGTGAAAGAGGTTTCTTTCGATGGCCCAGTGGTTATCATCTAGCACTCAGGACGCGGAGGCCCCACGGTCGATTCCGCGCCGCGGAGTCTTTTTCTGGATTTTTTTTCCTTTCTTGCGTTTTCATATATACAGGGTGTCCCACTTAACTTGGGTTCAAGAATTTAAGAGTGAAAGACACTTAGGATGCGAATTCAGCCAAACGCGTACTACTCGCACTAGCATGTAGTTACTTAGGCCATTTTTATTTCTACCCATACTAATTAATTAACAATTCTTAATTGCCTAATTTATTTATAGGCTGAAATTTCTGAATACGAACACTGAGATGTAGAGCACTTTCAGAAACCACGGACTAAATCATTTCCTGTGCGGTACGTCTTGCGGTGTTATTTTTTCCACGTTTTGAAGAAAGCTGCAAAATGTGAAAAGAAGCCGTGTGACGGACAATGTTGTGCCACAGACATGTTCCTCGTTCGGGAGCACGTCTCACGAGATCGAGCCCTGTTCCGACGAACTGTCTACCCCCCTCCCAGCGCTGCCTTCCGTGCAGAAGAACCGTGCAGTTCCGGTGATAACGTCGCTTCCTCCGCCGAACCACCTTGCAGTTCTGGGTATGGCTGCATCTCCTCAGCCGAGGCAATGTGCCGTTCCGGGAACTGGTCTCGCAGAAGAGTCCCAAAAACGCTATTTAAGGCCGTGCCGGCCCCGTGTTAGGGGATTTGCCCCAGCCGACGTTGTCGTGCTGGCCGGCTCTGTACAAACGACAACCTGCTACAGTAAACGCTCCTTTTTGTTGCTGCTTTCAAAACAGATTGCCTCCCTGCTTCGCCTTCGGGCTAAGGCTTCAGCGAAGTCTACTCGACTGCTCACCGCTCTTCGCCACCGCTACCATCGTGACAGAGCTAATTCCTAACAACCACGAGCACACACATAGTGCTGCCATAGGCTTTCTTTACAACGCTGAAAAAATAACAGCGCTAGATGTATCGTACCGGGAACAATTTAATCGGTGGTTTCTGAAAGTGCTCTACATCTCAGTGTTCATATGTAGATTTTTGGTCCATGATTAAAATAATTGATAATTATAAATTATATTCAACTAGTATGGGGAGCAATAAAATAGCCTGAGTACCTACAGGCTAGTGCGAGTAGTACGCGTTTGTTTCTACTCGCCCCTGAAGTGTCTTTAATTTTTAAATTCTTGGCTCAATTTATGTGGGACACCCTGTACACATGCGTATACATATACGGTGCATGACGTCGACGCTGACGCCCACGTTGACGCCAACGCCGGCAGCGAGATCCTGCCCAGAGTATCCATATAATTGCTATCGCAATAATAAATTTGTCTTCATTCAACTTCATTTCGCATTTTACTGATACATATGATAACTTTTTCTGAAGGCACTACCGCGTTCGACGAGTCTTGCGACATGGCACTTCCCGCCAGCAATGTGAAAAGCAGAATATTTCTTTGCTCATAATGGACATACCCAAAATTGAATTTGCACTGTACTCCTAGCCTGAGACTTTGTTCTGTTTGTGCCCCAAAGTAAGCATCAATAACTTCAGAGTAAAGAGAGATAGAAAAAAATAACTTTAATCAAAATGGCAATCTTCAGAAGAATCACATTCTCGCTTCTGCATGGCAGCTAGGAGACCTTTTGCCCTAGTGGCATCTTCGGCTTGCCTGATCATTTGTAGCTGGTTCCCGATGTTTGAGAGCAAAAAACATATTTAATTACAACCTAATTATCAAGAGTTACTATAACAACCATAAATGCAACAATTATCACATTCTTGTAGCAATAGAACATTGAGTGCATTGAAGTAACATTCTAGTGATTCGACACATTTACAGTTAGGTCTTGACAGTTGGCGTCTGAAAGGGTTTCCCACGACTCCTCCTGTTCCTCTTGAAATGAGGGGACCATACATAACTCAAACAATCAGCCAAGAAATAGGTGGATCAGGCAAAGATATCGTAAAAGACTACAATTCGTGTGTATAATAAAGGATTTCAAAATTGCTGAGGCACTATAATAATAATAATAATAATAATAATAATAATAATAATAATAATAATAATAATAATAATAATAATAATAATAATAATAATAATAATAATAATAATAATAATAATAATAATAATAATATTATGATAGTAATAATGTGGAGTATTGTCTCCGAGAACCAAGACCCGATTACACGGAACACCGTCATGAAGGGCCGCAAGTTCCAGCCATCTCGTGTTATTTTGAACGTTCGCGGAAATCGGAGAGTACACGGGGTTCTAGCGTTTGGACTCCATCGGAATACGTCCCCAGCTGCCGAGAATAAACCCCACAGCCTTTTGGTCAGCAGCTGAGCAACGTAACTGCTACACCACCACGTCGAAGTAGCTGCAAACGATCAGTAACCAATTGTTCAAAGAAGGTACATTTAGGCACAGCACTTTATACATGTTAAGAAAAAAAGTGCCAGGCCTCGCGCGGAACGCGCAGCACATTCACACGAAAAATGAAAAAGCAGCCTTTATCAGCTTTTTTTAGAACATTCTTTGGGTGACTGCTACTAGCACACTTACAGGGTGCCCACTACGCCACTAATCATCATAATATTTGTGCAATAAAGTGGCATTCCCTACGCTATCCTTCGTAATTTTTCGGAGAGGCGTGGTGCCCGGTACACATTTGCGGAGAACTTTGTGCAATTTTTTTATGCTGTGGCTAACGACGATCGATAATTATGCCTGAAGCTTTTCTAATAGTGCTGGAGCATTCGACGATCCCACTGGCTACGCACTTCACATCGTGTGACGCCTGCTTGTTGCCTTTGCTGCTTTAAAACGCTTTATCACTGATATTAATGTGATTATCTTCCCGACATTAAGCCTGCTTAAAATTAGTTTGTTCCAGAGCTTCAAGCACCGGGGTTGCTCTGTTATAGAAGATAGGGCTGGCACGCAGGGGGCCCGGGTTCGAATGCCACCATGTTCTTGGTGTTATTTTTTTTAGTTTTTTTCCTTGTTGTTTAGGAACCCAGATGCAGCGGCGGACAACCATGGCGCACGCGAGCCTTGCGTTCTCATAAGAGCTTTGCTGTAAAACTTTCCTCACTAGAACAGCAATCATTCATGTTGCTGCATCCAAGAACCATTATAAAAGAATAACAACCCCGCTTATCAACTGCGACGTCCCGGAAAGCGCTGATCTACAAGCGCGTAACAGAGCGTGTGTACGGGCCTGAAAATGATTGATAATGTTTCCACTTATGCTGATAATGAGGTCACTGAATAAGGATGGCATATAAACATGAGGATGCTGCATTGATTGGGAACCGCGGCTGTTTCCGGTGGCGCCACATACGTAAGGCTGAGAACCACGACATTATGGGCACAGTAACGAAAGACCTTGTTATCGACGGCAAATCACTCACGATTTTTCGCCAGGGTGGCTCTTTTTTCTGTGCTCTATACATATAATAGTGCTCTTGAAAGGCAGGGGCCAAAAAAGGCAGGGCTTTATAATAAAATCTTGAATAAATACAATTAACTCACACTTGGCTTCTCGATACAAATATTTTAATAATAGGTGCTATTTATAGCATCAATTCAAACTCTTGCTTCTCTTGCAAGCACTTCTGATCGAGGAACTTCAACCATTTTTTGAATGCCTAAAACGAGCCTTCTCAATATATTCCCGCAAAAAAACTTGTTCTTTTCACTTATATGAAAATTTCTACCTACACATAAAATATCAAAACGTAAGTTTACAAAAAAAAAGGCTGAAAAAATGTAGGGATGATTAGTGGCTATGTAGAAAGTCAACCCAAAAAATACACCAGAGAACATGAACGCCACCGTTCCGACGTACGAGTAACACTACCGAACATATCAGTCAAGGGTTAAGTAGTATCAAATGTTTCATCAATAGCGATCAACAGAAATCTAGCGATTGCTCTCTGATCAGTTCTTCGTCAAAGGTAGAGCCAAGACTGGTCAGTCTAGTGCTGCCTATCTCTGATTTTCTATATATACAGTTACCTTTGGTTATTACGGTGAGAGCTTTGAATGTTTTATAATAACGGTCGTCCGTTCGTCGCTGCCCTGGAACGGTACCAGCTGGGGCCTCTCCCCTCACACTGTCTCAACAATCCCGTGATGGAACAGGGGTGCCGAGCCCCTATCCCATCACGTGATATTGAAGCGATTTCTTTCCCGAAATCAAGCCTGCTTGAGGCAAGTTGCGAACAAGTCCCAAGCACCGGCATGACTCGGTGGTAGAACACTTTGCTGGCACGCAGTGGACCCGGACTCAAGCCCCGCTGTGTCGTTGGTACTAAGTTTTTTTTTATTTCGCGACAGTGGTTACGGACACTAGTGGCGGCGATGGCGGCGGAGAACTACGGCACCCTGCGTGACGCGTGTTTTGATATCATAACAGCTTTTACTGTAAAACGAAGTTCCATTGGAAAGTGTCATTATGTCCGCATTCGTCGAAACGGAGGCACGGCATGAACAGTTTTTAAAGCAAACTCTGCGCGTTAGAACAACTCGAAGAAGCGTGAATATCAAATTATTAATCATTATGCGCAAAAAAGTAAATGTGATTACGTCTAATCGCCCAACTTCGTAAACTGTACAGAACGAAACAAAAGGTAAAAAAGGTACTCCTGTTTCCCCGTTCCTAAATTTTTAAAGAAGCTTCTGAATAATTGCTCTCGTCTGTGATCCAGCGAAAGGGGAGAGGGTTTTGAAGAAAGAAAGAAGTTTTAAAAGAGAGATAGAATGAAACGGACTAAAAGGAATTACTGTGGGGGTCGAGAAAGAGCAAACAAACAAAAAAGAAACTGCCCAATCAATAGCACGAAAACTTCAGCAGAAAAGGTCACTAGCGAATGCATATTCGAAGCAGAGGGGGCTTGCTTTCGGCTCGGACGTATTTGATTAGTGGGTTGAAAGTTAAATTTTGAGTGCAGGGCTGTCCCACCTAATGACGGGAGGTTTAATAACGGATTTCGCAGCAGACCCTTTTAGTCTTTCTTTTTTATGATTGCTTTGTTTTTTCTCTTCCTTTTCGGAAGTCAAAGAACAAATCTGCCGTTTTGCGCAGCTGTAAGTGCCCTTACGTAAACATAGTCGTGTCCGTGCTATTTGTTGGAGAAATTTGATTTTGTTGGAATTTTCCTGCTATCTATCTATCTATCTATCTATATATCTATCTATCTATCTATCTATATCTATCTATATATCTATCTATCTATCTATCTATCTATTATCTATCTATCTCTATCTATCTATCTATTTATCTATCTATCTATCTCTATCTATCTATCTATCTATCTATCTATCTATCTATCTATCTATCTATCTATCTATATCTATCTATCTATCTATCTATCTATCTATCTATCTATCTATCTATCTATCTATCTATCTATCTATCTATCTACCTATCTATCTATCTATCTATCTATCTATCTATCTATCTATCTATATATCTATCTATATATATCTATCTATCTATCTATATCTATCTATCTATCTATATATATCTATCTATCTATCTATCTATCTATATCTATCTATCTATCTATCTATCTATCTATCTGTCTGTCTGTCTGTCTGTCTGTCGTCTGTCTGTCTGTCTGTCTGTCTGTCTGTCTGTCTGTCTGTCTGTCTGTCTGTCTGTCTGTCGTCTGTCTGTCTGTCTGTCTATCTATCTATCTATCTCGCTACAAATATTTTAATAATAGGTGCTATTTTATAGCATCGATTCAAACTCTTGCTTCTCTTGCAAGCACTTCTGATCGAGGCACTTCAACCATTTTTTGAATGCCTGAAACTAGCCTTCTCGATATATTCCCGCAAAAAATTTGTTCTCTTCACCTATATGAAAATTTTTACCTACACATAAAATATCAAAACGTAGGTTTACAAAAAAAAGGCTGAAAAAATGTAAGGATGATTAGTGGCTATGTAAAAAGTCAACCCAAGAAATACACCAGAGAACATGAACGCCGCCGTTCCGACGTACGAGTAACACTACTGAACATATCAGTCAAGGGTTGAGGTAGTCTCAAATGTTTCATCAATAGCGATCAACAGAAATCAAGCGATTGCTCTCTGATCAGTTCTTCGTCAAAGGTAGAGCCAAGACTGGTCAGTCCAGTGCTGCCTATCTCTGATTTTCCAATTATACAGTTACCTTTGGTTATTACGGTGAGAGCTTTGAATGTCTTATACTAACGGTCGTCCGTCCGTCGCTGCCCTGGAACGGTACCAGCTGTGGCCTCTCCCCTCACAGTCTCTCAACAATCCCGTGATGGAACAGGGGTCCCTAGCCCCTGCCCCATCACGTGATATTGATGCGATTTCTTTTCCGACATCAAGCCTGTTTGAGGCAAGTTGCGAACAAGTCCCAAGCACCGGCATGACTCGGTAGTAGAACACTTTGCTGGCACGCAGCGGACCCGGACTCAAGCCCAGCTGTGTCCTTGGTACTAAGTTTTTTTTTATTTCGCGATAGTGGTTACGGACACTAGTGGCGGCGGAGAACTACGGCACCCTGCGTGACGCGTGTTTTGATATCATAACAGCTTTTACTGTAAAACGAAGTTCCTTGGGGAATTGTCATTATGTCCGCATTCGTTGAAACGGAGGTACGGCATGAATAGTTTTTAAAGCAAACTCTGCGCGTTAGAACAACTCGAAGAAGCGTGAATATCAAATTATTAATCATTAGGCGCAAAAAAAAGAAATGTGATTATTTTCAATCGCCCAACTTCGTAAACTGTACAGAATGAAACAAAAGGTAAAAAAGGTACTCCGGTTTCCACGTTCCTAAATTTTTAAGGAAGTTTCTGAATAATTGCTCTCGTCTGTGATCCAGCAAAAGGGAAGAGGGTTTTGAAGAAAGAAAGAAGTTTTAAAAGAGCGATAGAATGAAACGGACTAAAAGGAATTACTGTGGGGTTCTAGAAAGAGCAAACAAACAAAAAAACTGCCCAATTAAGAGCAGAAAACTTCAGCAGGATAGGTCACTAGCGAATGCATATTCGAAGCAGAGGGGGCTTGCTTTCGGCTCGGACGTATTTGATTAGTGGGCTGAAAGTTAAATGTTCAGTGTGGGGCTGGCCCACAAATGACAGGAGGTTTAATAACGGATTTCGCAGCAGACCCTTTTAGTCTTTCTTTTTTATGGTTGCTTTGTTTTTTCTCTTCCTTTTCGAGAAACAAAGAAAAAATCTGCCGTCTTGCGCAGCTGTAAGTGCCTTTACGTAAACATAGTCGTGTCCAGGCTATTTGTTGAAGAAATTTGATTTTGCTAGAATTTTCCTGCCATCTATCTATCTATCTATCTATCTATCTATCTATCTATCTATCTATCTATCTATCTATCTATCTATCTATCTATCTATCTATCTATCTATCTATTTAACTGTCTGTCTGTCTGTCTGTCTGTCTGTCTGTCTGTCTGTCTGTCTGTCTGTCTGTCTGTCTGTCTGTCTGTCTGTCTGTCTGTCTGTCTGTCTGTCTGTCTATCTATCTCTATCTATCTATCTATCTATCTATCTATCTATCTATCTATCTATCTATCTATCTATCTATCTATCTATCTATCTATCTATTTATCTATCTATCTATCTATCTATCTATCTATCTATCTATCTATTTATCTATCTATCTATCTATCTATCTATCTATCTATCTATCTATCTATCTATCTATCTATCTATCTATCTATCTATCTATCTATCTATCTATCTGACTGACTGACTGACTGACTGACTGACTGACTGACTGACTGACTGACTGACTGACTGACCTGACCTGACTGACCTGACTGACCTGACTGACCTGACTGACCTGACTGACCTGACTGACTGACTGACTGACTGACTGACCTGACTGACCTGACTGACCTGACTGACCTGACTGACTGACTGACTGACCGACTGACTCGTCGGTCTTTGCTGCACGGTTGTTGTGATGTGTAGCTTTGACGCTCATTGAGAGGCAGGCTTTGCCTCATCAATAGTCACAATGCAGGTAAGCAGGCTCTACAAAACTTCACTAAGACAATGAATTGACACATGAAGGAGATAAACGATTTTTTGAAAGCACAGTTTCACAATCCTGTTACTTTTTACTTCAAGACCACTTTTGGAAAGAGAGAAAACTCGTGAAATGAAAATGTGAGGGCAGAAGCAGCCTTCGGATTCTCGCACCAAAGATCGTGATTTCAAAGATGTGGAGGCGTCTACTAGGCCCTACATAGTTTCTAATCGGTAAAAATGAAGTACATTGCATCAGAGGCTGCCATACACCTAGCATACAAAGTTTCAAAAAATGCAGCGAATGAATGTTGCAAAAATACATTATGAAATTAGTGACATCACGGACGGAGGTCTCGGCGTGAAATTTACAAATGAATCAGAAACCTCAATTTTCTCCTCTAATATTGAACTTATCATAGTTAAACTTGTGACATTAGAGTTCTCAGAGCTCAATTTATCAATGTAAACCGAGACATTCTTTCACTCTATTGTCATTTCATCGTAAGGTTATCATTCTCAGGGCTAAATAAATTTACCGTCCCTTATCTTTCAAGTCTGCGGGGTCATTATCCGGCCCCCGAGAGCTTTGAAGACGCCGCTGCTACGTGGTCTCCGCAGTCACCCCTGAGGAAGGAAACAAGTCGGTTTCGAAACGTTGGTTTTCTTCAAAACTTTTGGTAGGAGTCTAAATGATCTCCCAGGTTCACACCCAACCAGACAGACTTCTGTCGAATGTTTACCTTCATGCGTTAAACAAGTACCAATCAATTGCAAACTAAACCAAAGTATATAAATTTACCGGTCCCTTATGCTTCAAGTTTGCGTTAAAGAAGTATCAATCAATTGCCAACTAGCCGAAGCACTCGGAGAGTGCCGTTCGCTGCTATGGCGGCGGATGTGAGAAAAAATTGCTTGACGGCAAGAATAGATACATAAATAGATAGATAGATAGATTATTATATAGAAAATTAGATAGATAGATAGATAAATAGACAGATAGATAGATAGATAGATAGATAGATAGATAGACAGACAGACAGACAGACAGATAGATAGATAAATAGATAGATAGATAGATAGATAGATAGATAGATAGATAGATAGATAGATAGATAGATAGATAGATAGATAGATAGATAGATAGATAGATAGATAGATAGATAGATAGATAGATAGATAGATAGATAGATAGATAGATAGTCTGTTACACACGGACATTGAGCAGAATGGACCCCATATCTTAGATACCAGGATTTGGTGGTGTGTGCTTGCATAGTGAAGTGCTACTCTCTATTCCCATTAGTCCGAAGCAAACCACAATCTACTTGTTTTTAGGCCTACAACGATAAGTTTGATTTATTCTTTTTGATCAATGAAGACGAGGTAAACTTTCATCACTGATCTTTTTTTACTCATTCCTTTTTTCATAGTGGTATTTCAATGCCTTAGAGGCTTAAAAAGGAGTATGACTTAAAAATTAGGTTTAAAGACCAAAAGGTCGGTGTGGGTCTGTGCAATATGTAGCTTTGATTTGCTGAAACGTTACCTGGCTTTTCGATTGCGTTAACTTGAGTATAGCTTACACTTTTTTTTTGCAGTATCACACCGCTGTTGGTGATATGTGTAAAAGAAGCACTGTTTTGCTTTCGGCTTCTTTTTCCAAAAGTGTCAGTGAGCTGTCACTATAGTGATAATATTGCAAGTAGAGTACTCACCCGTCTTGGGAGACTAGTAGCTGAGGCACTTGGCTGCTGACCCGCAAGTCGTAGTACCGAATTTTGACAGTGGCAGTAGCATTTTTGATGGAGGCGAGAAAGCTTGAGGCTCATGTGCTTAGATTTAGATGCACGTTAAATAACTCTAATTGTTTAAAATTTTCGAAGCCCTCCACTGTGGCTCTCTCATCATAACATGGTGGTTTTGAGACGTCAAACCCCAACAATATTAATGATAAAGTATTCGAGGATTATATTCGACATCGTTTTTTTTTAAGTATAAGGACTGCTATAAGCTAATGGGCTAATAACCGCGTCACGAAGCAGCATATCTGGCCTCTAAGTATAACACTGACTATGATGTATATGTTTCAGTTTAAATTATGACAATAAGCTTTATAGCGCAAAATTTTCGCTTTTTACTCCATGAGTGCTGTGTCATACTGTCGTAACGCTGAAGATAATACAGTTTTAATAGGATGACCTGCAGCTGCTCCGCAGACAGCGCTGCCGGCTACAACGAATGACATACTCGACCACAGAGCTGCACTAGATTCTCAACTAAATCAGTATTTAATTTGTAGAAGATAGTCAGCTAGTGGACGACAGCATTTACGAATAAGAGGTTTTGAAACTGCGTGCCCCTTCCAGATGAACGCGCTCGCGAAAAGAGGACCACGTCTCTATACAACATTTCAAAGGGTATTAGTTGGGTGGAAGCCATGCGCCTAAGGTAGCGTGCACAAGAAAAAGCGCAATATGTGAGTTCAAGGGCACTTGGAGTAGTATACATACGGTAAAGAAACACTTTACGTACGGAAGGTAAATATGCTGCATTCTTTGGTGCCCCGTCATTACATCGTGAACTTTCTGGCACAATATAATTGGAGAAATCAGGAATCGGTGAGTTTAGGTTAAAAAATAGGCCGAAAAAGTAAGGCCGTATGTGTATTCGGGGCTAAGAAGCATACACTGAACGCATTTTCTTGTCTACTTTTTTTTGGTAATTTAGCTCGAATATAAGCGCCACATTTCGCGTGGAATGGCCTCGCCTACTGCAGTGTTTGAAGAATTCTAAACTTCACATACCATCGTGTGGGTCTTTCTGGTAATGCGAGCGCGTATCTTGGCGTATCTCCCCTCGATTCACGTACTGTGGTCTGCATGGTACACCGTATTCGCTCGCACACAAACAGCATTGGCCAATGTTGCATGGCTATTGTTGTCTAGTCAGGCCTTATGTTGTCTAACGGTGGGCTATATGCATTTCAGTAAGGACTAAACGACTGCCTGATATAATCTACGTGACTGGTACTGTGATATACGGCTGGCTAATGTTAGTAAATTGTATTTATGGGTCCCTATGTTGCCTAACCCTGGCTTAACATTAACAGGCATAGCTTGCGGTGGTTAATTCGTGGTAGATGCTCAGTTAAATTTTTAATGTCGAATAGCTAATGTCATAGCATCAGTATTGCCCTCAATCAGTATTAGTTTATTTGAATTCCCTCATGCAATATTCATCTCATATTAAATGAAGTAGGATGTACACGAACATGTCTAGTTTCTTTACTATTACGAGGGCTTTGCGCCAGCCTTGGTTAAAATAGTATACATATATAAAACTTGAATTAGTAAGTGATGGGTGTTAGACTACGGGCCAGAGCGTTAGGTAAAGCCTCTTCAATAAATTTGTTCAATTACTCATTTAATAGGTTCAATCGCTCTATTAATCAATCGATCAATAACTTATGTGATTGTAACTTCAAAGAGCAATAGGAGTGAATGAGCAATAGGAGCGTACAGCGGTGGACTATAAAAGCTGTGAACGTGAAGAAATACAGCGCATATAGTGCATCGTTGTATGGATCATCACCATTGTCAGTCTTTTTTTTTTACTGCTGCAAGGTGGCCTCTCCTAATGGTCTGCAGTTTACCCTATTGTGTGCGAGCTGATACGCTACTCTCTCTGCGTAATTCGCAATTTTTCATTACACCAGACAGTCTGCCTTCCTCGACTGCATTGCCTACACATGGTAATATTCTTTTGCTTTTACTACCGTGTTGTCAGTACTTCACACCACGTGGCCTACCCAGGCCCATTTAGTCTACTTGACGTAAACAGACGTCCACTACTCTTTGTACCCACGATCGGCGAACAATATAAAAACAAGGAAGTTTGAGAAACTTACTAGAAAACAGAAAGACGCCATTACAAAGGAATTTCGGGAAACCCCACAAATTTTTTTTCCACAGATATGCTTTTTGGAGTTACTATCCGCACAATTTTGACATTTTAGTGACTCCACATGCTTTTAGCGAATATCCAAACTAAGTCGTAAAGAATGGACTGATGATAATCTGTCACTTTATCACTCCAGTGTAAAGAAATAAACTTTCTTGAAATGTGCACGTTGTTGCTTTCAACTTTCTCGTTTTTCTCTAGTATTTTCAGATCCGAGCACAGAAACTGCACAGCCTTTGAATTATGCAATTCAGAAAGCTACTTTAAGATCTTTTAAAATATCTTTTGAACTTGTCTAAAGAAAACAGCATAAAAGAACGGCATCTACAAAAGCTTTTGAACACCGAAGCTTTTGGTTTATGCCACTCAGGAAGCGGTCGCGGCAGCTGTGAAACGTAATCTCCAGCTCCAGCTTTTATGAATACTTTTTTATTTAAACTAACACCATTACGAGCGACAGTATCAGATTAACATTCCCATTTTCAATAATCAAATGGGTGTGCACGTGTTAGTAAAACAAGCAGTAAATTAAAATTTCGATAATTCTATTAGCGCGTCAACACTGTTCTTCTTGAAATAATTCGCTGTCTTCCTAAACTTTCCAGCAGGCTGAGTAAATATGCTAGCAGCGTCATTTTCCTCCTCATTCTTACAGTTCTCAATAGACCGCAGCTGCTGTTTGTAAAGCGGAACACGAACGAAACTAAGAAAAGGAGAGCAAACACTTTAGCCTATAAAGCAGTGGCGCATCGAATAAAAACATGCACTCCATACAGACATCGTGCCAACGAACCTCTTCAACGCCAACCAGGGGAACAAAAAGCAAAAAAGCCTAGACCAGTTAAATCTACACCAGGCAATCAAAACAGTGCGAAGACATACAAAAAAAAAGAGAAGGCATAATAAAGACTAATATTGGGAAATGTCTGAAGACGCCGCAGGTTCTAGGCTGCTCACGTACTTTTATCCACAGAGCGCCAAGAAACCCAGTGTTTGTGTTTGGTGGAGGCGGAGGAAAAGAAACGCCACCAGAAAATGTTCCCTACACCCTGGAGGTGTGTGCTCAAAAGAGGCCCTGTGCAAACCTCAGGCGATGCACGCAAGGTGGGCCCGTCTGCCAGAAGCACACCATATGGTGTGTCTTGATGTTGGTGACAGCGACAGCAACTCCGCCCTCTCTCTTTCCTCTTGTCTTCTTTGCTCAAGAATACAGCTTGCGTTTGATGCTTCTACCACGGTGCAGTGCACCAATCAAGCTGTCGCAGAGTTTTTGCGAAGAATCGTTTTCTTGGTGGAAGTATGCTGCGGCGATTGTGTCGCTTTGTTTTTAGGCAGTGAAAGGTTACCCACCGTGGTAGCCCAACTGGTAACGTGTACGGCTACGAAACTAAAGGATGCGGGTTAGATTCCTAGCTGTGGCAATATCATTTTAATATTTTGGACGCTCAATTAAGTTTAGGCTCATGTAAAAGCGCCCAGGCGGCAAAGCCTAATCATAGCATGTATGTATGTATGTATGTATGTATGTATGTATGTATGTATGTATGTATGTATGTATGTATGTATGTATGTATGTATGTATGTATGTATGTATGTATGTATGTATGTATGTATGTATGTATGTATGTATGTATGTATGTATGTATGTATGTATGTAGGTATGTATGTATGTATGTATGTATGTGGAAGGAAGAAGAAACAGGACGGGGAAGGAAGGAACAAGTGGAAGGATAGGGAGGGTAGCCAGTTGTAACACCGGCTGAATGCCATGTGCAGGGAACGGGGTAAGGAGAATGAAAGATGATGGAAAAGAAGTACCACAAGAATAAAAGCACAGCAGGTGAAGGAAAAAAAAGGAAAAAAAGAATACGACACTGTTTTAGGTTTCTCTCTGAGGCCATTTCTCTGCAAGAAGCGTATGAAACCTCTCAATGTGTTACGCTGTGAGGACGGACTCATCTAGTGTCCCAGACTCGTTTGTTCTAATAAAAAGTGATTATTCACTCTATTTAGAGCATTGAAAAGTTCTTGTTTTGGCGCAAGGAAAGGGGCACACGCATTCCCAGTAATTGGGGACATCTGGACGTCGCGCCATCTCTCGGAGCTAAGAATGGCAGCCTGCCATAACTGGTGGGGAAATTAGCGAGAAAAATGATACCTCTTAAAAAAAAGGTAGTTGCAAAAAACTACCCTGGGCTATATGTAGAAGAGACACACTGGCACATTTTAGTAAAATTGTGGTATCGCACTACAAAGTATGTTGTTACCCAAGACGATTGAACCCCACCATTAGTTTGACCAACTCAATATTGACAGTGCAATGCTGTAGCCACTAAGAGAGAGAGAGAGAGAGAATAAAATTGAGAAAAATGCCAGAAGGTAAACATAAATCAATAAATATAGTTTGCTACGCTACACCTAAGGGAGGGTGCAAGAGAAAGAGATAGAATAAGAGCGGAGGAAAAAGCAGAACTCTTGTTTAAACTGGTTTAAAATTCCGACCAGAACTATCGTCTCACCGAAACTCTCTTGAGTCCCTAGTTGACTTTCTGCGTGGCAGTGGCCTATTCGGCTGACTCGGGTACGCTCGCTCTCACCTTTGCTTTTTTTTTCAATTAAGCTCAACGTGGGGTAGGCGGGTGGGGGGGGGGGGGGTAAAGTTTGCATTAGTGGGGCCGGACTGCACATGATGGAAGCAAACGAGATACCGTACTCTATGAGATGAAACAACGAGTGGGCTTAATGCTATTGGTTTTGCTGCCAGAGTTTAGGCACCGTTATTTTTCCAAGCTTTCTTGCACCGTGCACAGGAAACAAACGCACATGCGCAAAATAGAAGACCGATGCTCTCTCGAAGCGTGACTGAGATTTGAGCATCCCAGTGGTACGTAATGGAGACAGCTGGCCACAACTCGAAACTGCTGTGCGCGCTGGGAGATGGACGCAAAAGTGCTCCGGCACCATTTGAGTGGAAAACTTCTACATGAGGCACGCCAGTCGTAAGCAGCTTAGAGAGGCACAAATCAGGATTTGCTCTGGCATCACGACAAAAAGTAAACAAAATAAAAGTAGTCCACGTCATGTAGTCATGTTTATTTATACATTTCGCTTACTGCGAATGTTTATTCCCGAAATGTGTGTGAATACTTCGCTCAGACGTCCGAGTTGGCTGCTTGTTTTCGCTGATCAATAAGTGTTCTTTTTATTGATTTGCCTTTTGGGCATCACGCAACCCACTAAAAGCTGGAGTGATGTTGTTTGGGTTGCGCAGGGATTATGATGTTCGGTGGTACTTGGATATGGGCGTCACGTTTGGGGCGTCAAAGTGGCGGCAGAGTAACGTATGAATTATTGCTGGGGAACTCAGATTAGAGTAACTCCACATAACGCTTCCAGGCTACGGATGTGTGAGAGTTTGGGTGAGCGAGCGAAAACAGATTGAAGCTGAGCGTAGACATAAAGTGACGTAGACTGCACTTACAGCACAGATTTCCTCATGATGAATTATGTACGCCATCTTCGCAAAAACGAGGGGCATGGTGATATTACAGGTGATCTGACTGATTTGCAGTGCACAAAGGAAGAGGTGATAGGAAAGACCAGCGCTCATTTGCGTATGTGTTATTCCGCACTTGTATTCTAAAACATGGTGCTCAAGCATCTTAGATTTGATTAAAAAATTGCTATCTCTCTCAAACAGTAAGTCTTCCTCCAAAAATACTTTTTTTTTGTGTGTGAAAAACGATCAGTCTGCAGTACCGCAAAAGCTGTGTTGAGCTTTTCAGAATGCTCAAGACTATACGTCTCGTAAAGCGAACTATTGGGTAAAAAAGCTTATACTTCCTAAATTTGGTTTGGATAAAATTATCTTTACAGGACTTCGGTAGGCTTTTCACTTTCAGAGATGAAATGGCATTGGACGTGCAGTCATCCTAGTATGCGATAGCGGACGCTGAGACTTTTGTTTCACATGGTACTTGAATAAATATATCTTTGGAACCTCGTAGCTAAGTCGCATGGTGTTAAGTGACAAGTTTTCAGTTACAGAGTTCAGTGGCATGTCTTGAGTTAGCTGCGTTAGGCTAACAAAACCACCACGAATACTTGGGTGATGCTTTAGCTTCAGGGAAGTCGATAGCGTAACCGGGCTCTCATTACAATGTTTTTCATTCACGGGCCAGAGCTCACTTTACTGTGGGCACCTCAATCATGTCGCGATTGAACCCTTTGATGCCCGAAAGTTCGTTCAATGCAAAGCATGAAGGAAACTTTGGCATGCATTAAGAAAGGCTCAAATCTGCCAAATGTATACAATGTCAGAAAGAATTATGTTCATTTGTAAGTGAGTAATGAGTTGTTACTACTGAGCAACTTTGGAAACATGTGGTACTACTTCACATGGATTCTATTGAAACAGTTTCGGCTAAGAATAATGCGTATATAGATGTTTAATTTGACCCAGTACAGAAATATCTACCTGAACTTGCAGAACTTGCACGGTTTCTTCATTGCGCTGTACTGGGCCAATATTCATTTTATCAAATACGAACAACGTGTTGTGGAAAAGTAAACTAACAAGGTTCCCCACCTATGCTTATACGTAATGAGTGGGTGGTTTAGAACTTCCAATTCATTAGAAAAGTTTCAGCTATAACTCTTCCTCGTCCCGAGGCACACCATCAACAAGCTTAACGCCTACCGATGTGTAGCGGGTACCACACTTCTCCACCAAATGGCAGATAATGGCGTAGTGCGTGACTCCCTACACTGCAAAAGCTACGGTATATGCCTTGGGATGGGCCTTGAAACTCTACTTATAGTAGTCGCCCGAAGAGAGTGTGCAACGCGATCTAGGACGGCATTTTTTCCGGATGTCGCTGCAGCTGTGCTCCGTGTTTCACGCAGACCTAGTGCTATTTTTTTGCTTTTGACTTTGCCCTCTATGAATGACTGAAAATATGGCTTTATGACTAACATCGCATCCCGTAGAATGAAAATATGTACTACTTTAGTTTTCCCATACTGGCCCCGATGCCGTGGTCTAGTGGCTAAGGTACTCGGCTGCTGACCCGAAGGTCGCGGGATCGAATCCCTGGCTGTGGCGGCTGTATTTCCGATGGAGGCGGAAATGCTGTAGGCCCGTGTGCTCAGATTTGGGTGTACGTTAAAGAAGCCGAGGTGATCGAAATTTCCGGAGCCCTACACTACGGCGTCTCTCATAATCATATGGTGGTTTTGGAACGTTAAACCTCACATATCAATCATGGCTTTTCATACTGATCAGCAGAAAATAACTGCAGGCATATCTTTCTAGTAACTGATTTTAGCGCCGCCACCACGTCACTCATTGTGCTCAAGAGTGTTCTACAGCCCCTTTTGAGCCATTTCAAAATAACAGGCTTCGCAGAAGCGTCCCATTCTCCGTCATAAAATAAAATTCCTCCCTTGCGCGGAACTTTCTTAACAGCAACTCAGACGCTCGAACAAAATACTAAGAAAACGGCTTTCTGCCAGCTCTACATAATTTTTCAAAGACCAAAACACTCGGCAGTCTTTGTCTTCTCTCCACAGAAATCACCATCCCTATCATGTAGCAGGTTTCGTTAGTGGAAAACAACTACTTCATGGCTTGTTGCTCCATGACAACAGTAGACATCAATGGGTAAAAGAACTGTTGACCATCGTAGACTATCCCAGACTGCCTAGAGCAAGAAGTACAGCTGCGTAGTGGTGACTACACTGTAATTCACAGTTTTGCGAGTCAGCAAGTACTAGCTAAGGGTCAGCAAGGTGTTACGTGGACTTCGTCTTTGCATGCTTTATCAATACTTAGAAGTACTCGTTGCTGGGCTAGTTGGTAAATCGTTATAAGAAAAAAATACAAGACTCAAAACATCACATGAAGAATGAAGAAGGACAGAAAGGTAGCACTGTTTTCTTGTGCTTATTCGTTAATCTTGTGGTGTTTTAGCAGTGTAATATTCCGCTCTTCCAAACTTTGTCGATATTTTTTTTTGCTGGTGAATAATTCTGCATCTGCTCGTTGTGATGAGCTTGCCTGTAGGCTAACCACTTCTTTTTTTCTTTAAAATTCAAAGCACTTTCGGGCACTGGCGCCGGTCTGTGGTAGTACACTTGCCACGCAGAAGACCTGCACGAAGCTGCATATTTTGGCGAGAAGCACCGAAAGGGCGAGGCTTCTCCATCCACAGTTTTCGTTATGATGGCTACATGTTTGGGTACAACGCTTGGGCATCTTAATGTATAGGTAAACCATATTTGGGGCAGAATGAAAGGTTTCACAATAGACTAATTGTAATTGTGACGGAACTTATAAAGTATGTACGCCACAAGCAAGAACTCAATCATACTATCAGCTACTTCTACATAGACATTACGGACCTTGTGACTTATAACTTTGTCGTAAACTTTGTATGTCACTTTATCAGTTTTTTTTCACTTTATGTCTACAAATTTACATTATATGAGACAACATTTAGGTAACGTCTGGTACAGTCGAAGCATATATGAGACACATAAAACAAAAGGTTTTACTAATATACTAATATTGATCATACATGCGAAGGCACAATATCAAACACCTCCAAGGCCTAACCCTCTCTGCTAGCCTGCGACTTCCACATAGAGAATATGGACCTTTGCACTTAGCTTTGGCATTCACTCTGTATGTCACTTCATATGACTTTGTCTCTCAGTGTACATTATCCGGGGAAATACTTGGGTAACGTACGGCTACTCACTTATACGATACCCAGAGTTTCAGCCATACGATACCCATACAATACCAATACGATACCCATACAATACCCATATGAAACCCCTACGATACCCATATGATGCCCAGAGATGCGTGTTGATTCACATTTTTCGTGATTATTTGTACACGAACAGCACCGATTCTTCCCTAACAACCAATGACACCGACACCGAACGTCGATGCCAGAATTGCTAGGGAATAGAGCCTCTTAACGTTATCGTGCCAAGATGGTCGTCCCTAGCTCTATTCAACACCCTGGAAAAGGTGCCTGTCTCTAAAGTCTGCACCCTAATGCAAAACCTATTTTACTTTCCTCTCGACGCAGTGCCGCAAAAGACAGTGTAATCATTATTATTAGAGAACATTATGTGCCTCGGTTGAAGCTCCGGGAACAATGGAGGCCGTGTCCTCTCCTAATGATAACACGGCCCCGCGGGGAACCCAGCTGCTCAGAAAGCGGCTGGCCGCGTTTGTTACGCGAACATTTATCCTCAGCTCGAGGCGTTAGATTCCTCTAGGCGTGAGAACAAAAGGGCCGGAAAATCGGTAAACTGGAAAAAAAAAAGAAAAGAGGAATACCGTGCAGTGTCGTCGACGCAAGGAAAGAAAAAATATTGCAAACTTCGAAAAGGGGTCGACGGAGAGCTATTATCAAGCCAACTGGTCGGCCTAACTTCGCGAAGCCACTCTTTTGTCCTCCCGTGCTAAGCTCGTCGGTTTGGCGTGAGAAGGAAGGTAAAAAAGGGGGAGGAACAGTAGGTGGTCGAGGGAGATATTTAATCACTCGGGCTCCATTTGCATATATTAGTATGCCTCTTCGTGCTGTAGCGATCCTAAGAACGGAAGGGGCAGAGAAAGGTGAGGATAGGCTCGTAGGGTGCTTTCTTCTCAGTTTCGTGCAGCGAAAGAAATGCTATGCAGGGGTCAAGCAAAAACCGGTGAGTAATCAGAGCAGGCGCCGTGCCCCAAGGAGTGAAGTGGTCGGTTCACCCGTTGACCCCTACTGGACCCTTCGTTAATACTTAGTAGCGCGGAGAGGCAACACAGACGCAAAACGAAAAAAGACAATACGAATGGTTACATCTTCTCCTTAAAAAAAAAACAGCCATTTCAAAGACGTTTGTTTGCGGTCATTGCCTCTTGTTCTTCCTTATGTGTTTTGTTGGTATTCACCCTCTCCAGTTACTTAATGCGAATTTCACGTACAAGCAACGAAGCATGCTCAGCACATGGTCCTGCTTTGAGCCTTACTACCGGTAGAATTCAAAATGCAGCTCTATTATCCTCAGACTTGAGAGAAACATTACGTGTTAAGCCTGTGAGTGAATCGTCGGCATATCGCCTTTTTAAGGAAGCTAAACATAACCGCATGTTATTCCAGGGTGCTTCTAGATGTCTGGTACTGTGACAGAGACACCAAGTTTATCGGCTATTGTCAAAACAAGGTACCAATGTCACTGTACAGGGGCATGGTTCTAAAGAAACTATCACAAGGTGGGCAGAAGGCGCCCTTTCGTAGCTACCTTCCTGGTCGCTGATTAGGCACGTCTAACGTTGAGATTATTTGTACACTCACTCACTCACTTATTCACTTATCTAATTTTGGGATTTTTGGACCAAAATTGGCTGCCGTGAAACATAACTTGCACGGAACTAGTAAGAAGGAAGTGTGTATAGGTAACCGACGAAACAAACAAGGAAGCAAACGCATATGAAGCTTTTCAAGGGAGACGGGAGGGGAAAAGGGTCTTAAGCAAAATAGCACCCTCGTTAGGTAGACGCGCTAATGCATTGCCAAGCACGCTCGCGTTCAGCTCATGGGCACCCTTGGAAGTCTCGCGGTGCTCTCTTGCCACGGGGTCGAGACAAAAGCCTTCGCCGCACTATTACCTTTTTACTCCCCACCTTCTTTCCCCCACGGATACGCCTTACTCCCATGCACCTACCCGACCCCGGCTTCATAAGAGGGATGAAAAGTGGGAGATGGGGAAAGAGGCTTTGTGACGGGCTAAGCGAAACATATGTTTCCCGCGGTCCCTAGAGTGGCTGTACTACCATAACGGTGGGATCACGTGTGGCTTTTCTCTCACGTTCAAATAACTTCTCTTTTTGTGTGTCTAGGCTGGCTGCGTGAGGCGTGAATATTTAATGGCATCGGTGTTGTAAGGTCACCGAGAGTTCGTGCTGTTGCGCGTGAGTGAATTTCTGTACATGTGCATCTGTGCTCATTTATTCGTATCCGGCCACCCTTTTGCCTTCTCTTTTATGGTAACCATTGTTCATAAGGCATGGTTGAGTACAGATTTGCCCAAGACGGCGATGCTTCAGTGTTCGAACGGTTAAAAAAATTAATCGGCAGATCCCGCACATTGCGGGAGTCAGTTTCTTGCGAAGGAGTAGGCAAGTAATTTTCTATGCTGCATTCTTTTTTTTTTAGCCAAGAGTTACGTGTTGGATTATTGTGTGTGTTTTTGTTAGTGTATAGCTGTGTGCACATCGTGGACTTACCATGAACGTTGACTACACTGGCGTTTAAAGAGTAAAATTTGGTCTGACCTAATGTCAGCGCTGCTGTTAGCGAAATTGCATCAGTATTATCAAAATGAAGAGAACTTTACGGCGTCATGATGTGAATATTAGGTTAAAATTTCATTGGCGTAGTCTAACTCTACACCAACAATTTAGAGTCTACGTTGGCGTAGACTCTAAATCGTTAAACACGTTTTCTAAACGCAATGTCCGCATGTCTTTTCGCAGCAGCTGCCGGGAAGTACTGACCTGGGACGGCTCTATGCTTTTCCATAGTGGGGTATCAAGTACTCTATATTGTTAAGCACTTTGTTTAGAAACTATGTCAACATGCCTTTTCGTAGCAGCTGCAGATAAGACTTGTCCTGGGACGGCTCTATGCTCTGCCTCAGTAGAGTACCAAGTACTCTAAATCGTTGAACACTTTTTCTAAACACAATGTCCACATGTCCTTTCGGAGCAGGTGGTGGTAAGAACTCTCCTGGGATAATTATATGCTCTCCAATAGTAGGGTTCTATGTACTCTAAATCGTTAAACACTGTTTCTAAACACACAATGACCAGCAGTGCAACAACACTCTAATCCGTGAGGAGCTTTACACAGGGATGGCTTTATGCTGTCCCATAGTAGAGTACCAAGTACTCTAAATTGTTAACCGTTTCTTTCTATAAACACAATCGGCATTTCATCGACATTACGCCTGCATAGAGTCCTCTCCAAAAGCAATTTCAAGAGCCGAAGTGCCTCTCCGGTAGAATACCTGACTGTCACCCAGAGATAAATTCCAGCTCTGATCTTCATTGTTATTCTTTGCATTCCTGAGGTCCCCTCCGCCGATGCCAATTTTTCTTAACGCTCTTGCTTATGAATAAAGAAATATACATTTTCGTCGTTATCTTATGATCGAACAGCCACATTTGTCTTACCCTCTTTGCCTTCCATACAAACTTTCGTCTGGGCCAACTTGAGGCGATCATGACTGCACCCAGGCGTGGATGACTCGACAGACGAGACAGACAGACAGACAGACAGACAGGACAGGACGGACAGGACAGACAGACGGACAGACAGACAGACAGACAGACAGACAGACGGACGGACGGAAGGACGAATGGACGGACGGACGAACGGACGGACGAACGGACGGACGGACGAACGGACAGACAGACAGACAGACAGACAGACAGACAGACGGACGGATAGATAGATAGATAGATAGATAGATAGATAGATAGATAGATAGATAGATAGATAGATAGATAGATAGATAGATAGATAGATAGATAGATAGATAGATAGATAGATAGATAGATTGAAGGAAACGCTCCAATGGCATTTGGTTCACGAAAGGAATCTCAGTAGTTTGAAAAGTGTTCGGGAGTGCTTCAGCCGCCGTAGTTCAATTGGTGGAGCATCGGATGAGTTATCCACTAGTGAAAAGTTCGACACCTTTCACCACGAGTTGTCTTTTCTTCCGCTTTAATTTCTTCGCATTCATAATAAATTTACTACACTAAAGCAAGGAAAATTAACAAATAATGTCCTTTCTGGTTTCGTCAGCCCCATTTCGTATCCGCTTTAGTTGGTAGTACCTAGATATCCTGGCGACCTCTTTCAATGTTCGCAGAAGCACCCACTAAGATTCATTCACACGCACAGACTTGGCTACATGAAAACAGTTTCGCAGTTAGTTTGCTAAGTGCATGGGCCACATTCGTAGCAATGAGTTGGACACGCTGCGTTACTCGGAAGGTGTCCATTGAACGGATGGATAAAAAATCTTATTCAATCGGAGTATATGATAAATATTTTATTTTTATGAAATATTTCAATTTTGCGAAACTGCAAAGAAAAGCGCGAAATAAATGTAGGCGAGGTTTTGAAAAAAAAAAGGCAGTTTGCATGTGATTGCCGTTCAGGCACTTTATTTCTTGAATATGTGGCTTCAACGGTTGGCTACAGGCGTAGGCTACCGCTACAATCGATATGTCGGGCCTCGACTATAACACGCATTTATTAATTCCTGCACCGGTAGAAAACTGCGCAATTATTGAATACTCGCATGTATTTACACTCTCGAGAATGAGAAGTTACATGGTGCGCATCCAGTTTACGCTATTACAGCAGCTAGAACTGTGGAAAGCCAAGTGAAAGAACAAAAGGGGAGAAGTCTCGAATGGAGGATCCGCGCCTTCCCACGTCTGAACGACGAAATGAAGTTCGGGAGCTTTTTCCTGCGCACACTAGGTAGCGCCACCATTCCTGTTCAAATTGGTTTCTAGTAAAAGAACTCCGCATTTTTTTTTCGTACGTTTTCGCTTATTTCAATAGAACTCCGTTCTGTCTAGTAGGACGATCTTAAACTGGATCGAACCTTTTTATTCTATTCACTCATAACGACGCGCATGTGGCAGAGAAGAGAGAAGAAATGAGAAGAAAAGGTAGATCTGATAACCAGTCCTGGATAACCGGTTTGGTACCTTACGCGTGGAAACAAAATGGGGGAGGGGAGATTGAAAGAGGGAAGGCATAGGTGTGTGCAGATATTCCCTTCGGGAGGGGGTGCGAAAGGTCATCGCAAGCTCTTCTTCCCTAATATGTCAACGTATGGGGCTAGAAGATGGTGAAGTATGAGTATGCAGAGACCAGCTCCTCTTAGTACAACGATCTAACCAAACACTTCTACCTAGGACATAGGGACCCCCCCCCCCCCCCTTCCACACCATAATCTAAACAGAACTCAGATCATTACGCTAAGGCTACTGCAAACGTGAACTTACCCTAAGCCGCTGTTAATTATCAAGATTTATTCGGAGTTATTTGTTCTTGTAACGTGCCATGCATTCGATGCCATCGTATGTCTCGTTCATATGCTCTGGCGTAGCTCCGCGTTACGCAGGAATAAGGAAAATGCTGAAGAACGGTGGGACGTAGTTCTAAGCAATTCTACTTTAGAGTTATAATTATGGGCAGTCCAGTGGGCTCGCGAAGCGGCTGAAAGGAAAAGTGTTTCGGCCCCAACGTAGGAGCGAAGTGCTTCAGGGCTAGGACAATAGCGCGGCCTATTGGACATTAAAAAAAGTTCTTTCATCCACCCATCCTTATGGTTGCATTTGCGCCCCCACCCTGCCCTTTTAGATAATTCGGGGGAGGCCACCCCCATGCCTCCCCTCCATGTACGTGCCCATAGGGAGATAAACTTTTCTGTGATGCCTCTGGAAATTCCTGTTCGTGCTAAAGTACAGTCACAGCGGGAGAACATTAGCACGAACAAGTTTTGGCCGAAACGGCCCATGTGGCCGTCTTATGCGGTGAGAACTATATATGGGTGTGTGTTATTTTTAGTCAGCTCTTTTCGTTAGAAGTCAGGCTGTAGATTATTCTCGAGCCTGGCTGGCATCGCAGTTGTGACAAGACAAGTGTTTAAATATCATTACTTGCTGTCACTAATGACATTAGTCTTCACCTCGACTGGTACCAATATGCATAAAGTTTCCTAAAATCAACTAGCGGGGACTCTGGCGCGGCGATCGTTCAGAAACCCTGGGAATGATGTGTAGTACATGGATTTTCCTAGTCTTCGTACTTGACGGTGGCGAATCACACTTCTGGCTTTGTTTATTGTTGTGTTTTGGTTTTGTTTCAAAGGAAAGGACGAACCCTTTTATACTTATTGACCCGACTTGTAATGGTAAGCATAAAAGAATATGGTGGTGAAAGGCAACCGCCGAATATTTGTTGATTTTGTGTCGTGAGAAAACCGCCCAAAGCCACACGGAACACATGCGGAGCCAGAAGTACGAAGATTAGACAAATCCGTGTACTACCCATCATTCCTATGCTCACATAAGCGCCGTGCGTTGCAGCTCTCATAGGCACTAGCGCCAAGAGTTCCCTTTCTGTATATTTATGAAACTCCATGCCGATATGGAACCACATTGTAGGTACGAGAACAGAAATGAAAGTTTCCGGCATTTTCTAGTTTGTTTGTAATATAGTTTGCGTTGAGCAATATTTGTATTTCTGGTCGACACTGTTTCGATATTGTCCACGAAACGCGTGAACACTGGCAGATGATTCTTCGGGGGTCATTTTAGCATCGATCTTGATCGTACTCGTCGATTTCTATCAGTAGCGAAGTCGTCGTCCAATCAGTCAGCATAACCTCTAAGTCTCGGATCACGATGGGATGTCCATCGCAGAAGCAGTTGGATAGGTTTGTTTTTAATCACTCGACTCTTTTTAACTCACCATTGATGTTTTCGTGACATGCAGGATGTCAGCATTATCGACGCCCTTTGTGATGACGGGCAATGAAACGGCTTGTCACCTACCTGCGAAGAAAAGGAAAAACGAATGAACACAAGTAAACAAAAAAGGGAAACTGTAATGTTCTTTGAAACGTGAGACGCAATGCATACAGGACTAACAGAGCACTGTTACAGAGTGTCCTCTACCACGACAAGAAATATTCAAATGCTCAGCTCTAACAATACAGATGCATTTTTTTGGAATTCATATATTCAAACATATTCAGATGCTGCACCTTATATTGTATGACAAAAAAAAAAAAAAACACCGAATTTTCAGAGATCTCATCGTAATTTTCTACAATAGCTTTGCCGACCCTGGTTCAGGTTTCCTTTGCATTGGGCATATACATTTTGGAAGTAATAGTGGGGAAACTGTGTTAAAATAATCAGCATGGTAAATTGTTTCCGTCACCTGATCTAGGCCTGTCCATTCCCTTTAACAATACAACTGAACGCTTAAATCGATTTCCGGGAATAGCATGGGGGGCTAGTTGTTATTGCATCTTAGGAAGGTTACAGCCAACACAGATAGAAACAGATTGAGGAATAGGCGAGATGCAGTGCTGTGTCTTGTTTATTCTTCAATCTGTTCTCTTGTCCGCCATGGTGTACTATATATAGGTTACGGTGCTAAGCTGCTGACACGAAGGTTGCGAGTTCAATGCCGGCCACAGTGGTTCCATTTCGGTGGATTTCGGTGGACGCTCCTCGCTCTTAGTAACATTTATATATGTTTTTTTCCCTGAAGCGTTTCCAAGTATGGGTATGGCTCATTGGTGAAACACCTGATTGCCGCTCAGAAGTTCTTTGTTCAGTTTTTTTTCCATCTGTATTGGGTTTTACATCAATCACGATTTTTCTTTTTGCTTTCGACCAATGATTCCAATGCGAACACCAGAATTTCTGCAAAATAATCTCTTCCACGCTACCCTGGTAAAAAGCTGTGCTATTCAGACAACCCAAAAGCGATGTTTTTTTTTTTTTGCATTAGTCTTTGTGTGCACCTGTTGTTATGTGTAAGTTAAAACAAAGTTCATGACGCCATACCAGCGAGTATGCATGTATAACTCCATGCTCTTTTCTCGCATTCATTCGAACGGATACTGACTTTTAGACAAAGCGATCAACCCTGGAGAAACACTCAGCCTGCAGCAAAGTTTGCAATAACAAATAAAAGAAACAATTGGTTAGAGATGTTCATGATGAGTTATGTAGTGGCCTGGTGCTTTCACACTTGTTGATGCCAAATTTTTGTTCTCTTCACGATGTGGCTGAGTCTGTACCTATTACTTACTCTGCAATACTTCAACACCGTAGGCGAGCACGTAGAGAGTATCCACCACTACACACGGAGATCAACAAAGAGGACATTATCATATTGAGAAGACTTAAAGCGACACTTACACACACGTTATAATAATGCGCAAACTTCATCCAATACAACACGAGTATCTTTGCCCATTTTGCTGCGTTTCTGACACGTTGGCCTACATGATCCTCGAGTGTCCATGCGGTATGCATACAGACCTATCGCCGCTGTCGAATACATTTGACGCTCGTCAGCAAATCGAACTCCTTCTCGAAACGTGGGAGGCCAAGCTCACCTAAAAAGACCTGGACCAACAATATGACGTCTCGTCGCAAGCGAAGGAGGCAGCAAATGCTAGAGAGTTTCTAGAATGATTAATCCTGCCACCTAGGTAGAAGCGGAACTCGCGCCGTCCTGCCGTTTCCAACAATAAACGTTTATTCCTGCTACTTTTTCACGATGTCAGTTACATTTCCCATGTACTGCGTTAGGCTCGGACTTACAACTTGTCAATCCTTTCATTTCATCATCTTTTCTATAAACTTTCTTTCGATATCCATGTCCACCGCTTCCCGAGGGTTACAAAGAAATATGAAGCTTACTGACTTTGGGGTTTGTCACTTGGCGGTGAGTTACCCACGCATAATTTCGCTTGCGACGCACCATCATGGCTCAGATTTCTTTCAGTATATAAAGATCGTTTGCACAGCACACGCGCGAAGGCCTCCAGACATAGCGGTTTTTGTACATTTAGTTTTTTTTTTCTTGCTGCGTGGTTTCACCAGCACGATAACACGCGACACGCATTTCTAAAGTACAGCAGTTCTCGTCAGCTTCACACTAGTCGGCATGTCTCCAGATTTTCTCTTTTTCGTATAGAAAAAATTTTGTTTATCAGTGTGGGCACACTTTATCGACAAGTTATGGAAGTATGATGACTCTGCAAGCACGCAGAACGCAATACAACGAGGTTCCGTTTAGCTGTATATATATATATATATATATATATATATATATATATATATATATATATATATATATATATATATATATATATAAATATACTTTTTTTCTGCGTCGCAAGAAATCAACCACGCAGCTTACAACCATCAGCCAGTGGGTGGGCCGATTCGTAGAGATTCCACATCCATCATGGTTTTGTCGCTATTTCTAGCCGTGGGGCAAACAACTTTCTGTAGAAATCTGTTTTTCTTCCGCTACTCAACTGTCACTTTTTCTTGTTCTATTCATACCAACGTTCACCTTTAATGATGCCCCTCCGCAAGATTCCCCAAACCCGAAGTTACGAAGCTAGTAAATCAACTTTCGTCTGAAAATCTGGTGTTGAATTTCCTGTACTGAATTTTACGTTTCTCTCGCTATCGTAATGCATTTTTCGTGAAGCTACACCCACCTGCATCTGCTTGCAATCACTTCCTTCCTTTGTGAGTTTTTTATGGTAGCGTAGGCTCAAGACGCGTAATATCGCGTACGGTGGCTTGAAGCGCCCGGGGTGTATCACGAGTAACGGCTCGCCCGAAATCACGTTGAGCTTATGTTGCGCGGCCCTACGCAAGCACTCTGAAATTAAATCAGAGCCCGAACAGCGCATTGACAAATCGCTCTGATTCGATATCGTCACCTGGAGGTGGTAGGGTGGGGGCATCAAACTCCGGCGAGAAACTCAACGACATGCAAACCAATAGCTGTAACTTCGGTTTAACGGATGTACTTACAATGCATATATGATATGTTTTTTTCTTCTTTTGAATCTTTACGAACGCTCAAAAGACACTTTACCGTACAAAATACGAAGGAATGACCACCCTTCACACTGGTGATTTTTTTTTCAATTCTGACAGAAGTTTTAAGTACAGTGCGTAAAACACAAACAAAATATACAGACTATGCCAGTTTGCTTGATGAGACACATGTCAGTTAGAATATGGCACAAAAATGAATGAATTAATAGTTACGAGGATCTTAAAACTCATGCTTTTATTGATTAATTATAGTATACACTTACAAAAGCAAACGAGTAAGTTAACTTGGTATATTGAATTGATATAATGTTAAATATAGACCCCGTCTCCCTATAACTGCTGTAACGTCATTTGAAGTATTGAACCTTTCTGTTTCCTCTATACAAACATGTTTTTATGAATTCACTGAAAAATTGCTGGAACATCGATGTGTTTTGCCGCGATGTTCCGTAAAGCATATAACAATAAACTGTTTCAAATGATTTTTATGAAGCGGAAGACTACGTGCCACATCTTCCTTCATAATTCTGTAAAAACAAGTACACAATGTGGACTTGCTGTCACACTCCCATGTGGAAAACAGTTTCAGTTTCGGCACCGAAAAAAGAAGATGCGGCATAACGTAATACGATGTACAGCTTTCTTTTGATACTGCAATCGCTGCCTCATACGCGAAGCCGTAGTCATTACGAATCAGAGTAAAACATTAAGTGTTTCAATGGGAACATCCGTTTCAGTAGTCTTCTTATGGTGTGACGTCAGTTGAATTTACTCTACCAATACTTCATTATACAGTGGCTTACTTAGATAATTGAAAGATAACAGCTACATATTCACTTCAGATATTTATACGCCTTGAATACTTTTGGAACACCCACCCACCCACACACCACGCACCACGCACCCACACACACATCCATCCCCAATCCCCCCCCACCAACACACACACAAAAGGTTACTGGTTGTGAGAGGAAGTCTTCTTGCTATGTGGCATCAGGGGTATTCGCTTGGTCCTGAGATCTACACTCAGGCCACCTAGAAGCAGGCAACATTTATTCATCGAGTCTAGACAACCTCCATGTTTGTTTAACTCCGAAAAAAGATAGAAATGTAACAGATTGTGCACGAAGTGCTTTCCGAGCTTTGACTAAGCGACATGTGTCAACGGCAACAGACTCAGACAGAAACCCGCTTTGCTTCAAGTTAACCAAGTACTGCAGACGGGACGAGTTGGTGCAAGATAAATTGATATTGCGTCAGTGCAGCTTAGTTTGGGCGTAAAGGAAAGATGCTACACAGTGAAAAAGAGAATAGAACAGTCGACGGTCGACTGTTTTACATTTTACTTCAAGCTAAACTTTGTTCGGGATGTCGTCACTTTTGTATCACCGGTGCTAACGAAGGATGCAAGAACACACCATTACAAAAACCAGGCCACGAACGCGCGTTACAATAAAACCGAAGTGGCACGACAGTTTGCTCTATTTGTTTGTGCGCTAGATTTTCGTGACGCAATAGCACCATCACACCCCGCTAAATGCGCTCTGCTCTTGGGGCCTTTTGAGGATTAGCCAAGCAGTGCTTCGGACACTACGAGTACTTGGCTTCAATGGGAGTGCATGGAGCGTAACGATTCAGTGGACTAGAATTTAGTTCACGCACTTTGTACTTGAGAAGCGTATTTAGTTTTCCTATCCTATACAACCCTGAGCTTGTGCGAAGCGTTTTTTAGTGACGTCAAATGCCATGGAGTCATGTAATCTTCACACTTCCTTAAATGCGATAGCTTCAGTAACATCCTTTACTGTGATTAAGACCACCGCTCATCACACATCATTACACTGGAACTAGCATTCTGCGTTTCCGTGCGGATAAGTGGAGTACCCTTTCTTGTACAAGACTGTAAGTGATTACGTGCCCCATGTTGTTGCTGCATGTGGCTGACGACGAATTAGGCTCAGTATTTTGCATGGAATGGGAAGCATTAATCCACACCTCCGTTGAGAATTTGTCATTTTTTGATGAATGGCTGTTATGCTACTCTTCCGTCATGCTTTAGTTAATGCTATTCCTTCACCAACATGGCGTCTGTATGGGGCAGTCTTGGAAAGGAGTTTCAAACAGCGAGGCCTGTGTCATATAATTGTCGACTGCCACGCAGAAGGTGCAGGTTTTATTCGCGTTTGATTAGTAACTTTTTTCTCATTTTATTTTTTTATCTCTGTTAGTTACGCCAATTATTATGTCTGTTGGTTACGCCATTGGTTACGCCAATGACCAACGGCGGTGGTGTAGGGACATGCAACATCCCAGCACTGAATTCAGGTGCTAGCGGCATGGAATGCTGGCCGCGCCGGCTACATTTTAAATGGAAGCCAAAGTGCTTGAGGCACGTGCACGTGGATTTGGGCAGCTCGTTAAAAATCCCCAGAGGATCGAAAGTTCCAGAGTTCTATACAATGGCGTGACTCGTTATCATATAGTAGTTTTGGAACATTAAACCCCACAAATGTTTTGCTGTTTTGTACGGGCATTTCACCTGTAGAAACAGCTCCTTTTAAATTTTACACTGATCATTACGTGCGCTCAGTGTACGCACTTCAGCATTGGCAAAAGCGAAGAGGCCTTCTCTGAGGAACTGCTGGTCTCAGTGGAACCCAAAAATGCGCCAAATTCAAGGAACTCATGAAATCTAGGCTCTTGTGTGCCTTCGTTTCTCCACTGCGCCCGACTTGCCTTTCAGCCGATACCCACCAGCATTACCACGGTGCTATTCATGCCCATTGCATACACCGACCAATCTTGTTTCTATTGTAGACCCGCATCTATTACATGGCGGTGGTAGGACAGAATTCGCTATTGACCAACCGTATTGTCAGTGTGAACAAAATGTGCCTTCCCTGATGGCTGTTACCAAGGTTTTATTTTTGAAACAAAATTGCGTCAATGCAAAAGAAAACGAAAGAGAGGAAAGGCAGGGATGTTAACCAGTTTACCATAACCGGGGTGCTACCCTGCACAGGGTGGAAGGAGTAGGAGGTGACGACAGCCTAACGCTTGGATTTGTACTTTTCTCTCTTTTTCCACAAAAACCTCACTGACTGAAAATTCAGAGAGTGGGTACTGTAAAACGCCAAACAGGCGTTCTGAAAGTAAGCTTTGCATTTGCACTTGAGTACTGACCTTGCTGTTAGTGGACTCTTGCCACCTAATGTTCATCAGTGTTTCTTGTGCAAGCTTTGCAAAAAAAACAAAACAAAAAACTGAAGACTGTAATGAAAGGCGCAGAAAACATGTCACCGTCAAGTGTGTTTTGTACGTCTTCTGTCACTGTGCTTGCTCTTTTTTTGTAAAATATGTGCAAGAAACATTGATAATGTCTATCTAACTATCCCTTTGTGAAGTTCTTTTATCTCTTGTTGACTGACCCCTGCTCAAATGCCCACAATTTTCGCCCCCCCCCCCCGATCGTCGGAACTTTTGAACAATCTGAAAACAAATATAGTTCTTCAAATGTGCGTGCATAAGAAAACCGACGCGAACACTCTAGCTTTATGAGTGTGCAAAGATTCCCTCTTAAGCTTGTGAGGATATCGAAACAGGGCGTAGAAAAAGTTACTACTGCCCGTGTCTTTCCCAAAAAGACTTGGGATAATCTTTCTCAAGTGAGGTGCACGAAAATATTCAATGAAAAAAAAAGACACCTAGACCCAGTGCTCTTTTTTTGATTCAAAATTTTAGCGCACGTCACTTCAGGTAAACTACCGGCTCACCCAGTGGCCCGTGCTTCTCATGGATAATCTAGTAGTTAGGCTAACATAACTTATTGCTAATTTTCATGGTCGGTTTTGTTCGGCAACCGAGACAAACCACAGATGACTTACTAGCGAAAACGCGTTGTAAGTTAAGCACCAGATTTCCAGACAGCTGTTGACAAAATCGGAGTTGGGCGTCCTTCTAAAACGTGACACGAATATCCCAATTTACATAATTAATCAGTGACTTTCACTTTCGTTTATAATATGCAGCGACATACTTAGAGAGTTTTCGACGCTCGTTGATGAAACGACGCCGTGGGTTTCTGTGGCGCATAGGCGCTAATTAATTAGAACCAAGCTGGCCCCAGAGGTTTACAAACGTATGCCACGAAGATTGATCAAAAAATAAAAATAAGGTATTACTGAAGAGATTGGTGTATGTGAGAAAGGCCCCTACGGTAATGTCGACAGGTTCACATTATTTATGAAGTAAAGAGAACAGTGCGGCCACACCAAGTCAGCGGCCATGCACGGATCTATAAGACAGCGTATCCGGTGTGCCACGCTGTCACAGAACGAGCGCTAAAAAAAGAGCGCGCCGCCAAATCCTTGCGACAACGGACGGCAGAAACGCCGCGAGGTAAAAAGAAAAAAAAGAAAGCAAACATTCAGGGCTCCCGGGCGCGCGCTCTCCCCGCAGAAGCACGGCTTCGCAGACGATCCTCCTCACCCCACATCGGCGGCCCAGCAAGGCCGCGATTTTTCTAGAACGAAGGAGGCGGGGTCAGACCGAGTGAATCATCCTCCGGAGAGGGCAGTCGAACCGTCTCGTGCCTCTCCCCAGCCTTCGCTGCGCGTTGCGCCGACGAAATGAGGAGAACGTTCTGGAAGGTGACGCGGAACGTATTCAATCGAGCAGCCGAGACGAGAGAACAGGAGAAGACGGAAAGTTAGCGCCGGAGCGCGTAGGGATTCCGCCGTGGAGTCGGCGAAGGTTCTGCCCGTAGTGACAGAACAGGAGGAGACGGAAGTGAGCGCCAGAGTGCGTAGAGATTCCGCCGTGTAGTCGGCGAAGTTTTGGTCCGTAGGGACGGCTCGAGCTACAGGCAAGAGCGTGGGTTTACCGCTATTGAGCGAGGACGCGTGGCAACAGCTGCGTGTGTGAAGCCGACGTGTTCGGGCGAAGAAGTTGAAGTTTGAAGAGTGGCCAATTGAAGACGGGAAGTTTCCTGGAAGAGAAACTTCGAGGGCTGCGGAACGACAACAACGCTGGACTTTGAGTGAGTGATTCTCGGAAGAGTTTCATTCAGACCTTTGTTCCAAGGACTTTGGACTGAATAGGTTTTCTATCGCTTTAGTCCTTAAGTGTCTTGGTTGTTCAATGCATGCGACTGCATTGTAGTGCGTATTGTTGTCCGTGTCCGTTATTTCAAGTGTGGCTGATTGTATTGTGTAGTACGTTGATTGATTGGTTTGATTGGTGACATATTGTATGTAACTAGTGTGGAGTGTGCATTTTTGTGTATTATTTTCGATCTGCCATTATTGAGAATATAATTTGTTTGTTTATCAACTCTCGGCTCTGACTTGTTCTTTGGGCCACAGCCGGCGTCCGCTGGCGCACCAATAAGGACCACTTCTAAATTGTCCACGCTTTCGTGGTGCGGTTCGGGGGGCCGATACTTCGGCTCTTGGAATTAGCCCGGCGATTGCCTCCCTAATAAACGGGACATGTGTGACAATTAATCTGGCGTCCGCGACATAGGACCTTTTGGTGCACAGTGTGTCCAAGGTAGTGAGAAAGAGCCTCGAGTTGTCGATAGTGCTATCGGAACGATTTTGTGTGTTGTTCAGTGTTCTCGTTAACGAGTGCAGGGGAGTGCTCCGATAGACTGATCTAGGCAGATACTTTTTGCACGCGGCAAAGTTTTATTTGCGAGACACCATGGATCTCGAAAAGTTAGTTGCTCTTGGTGAAAAGATGGGTCTTTCTGGCGCCGAACTACGGAAGTGGGTCACCCAGAGGGAAAAAGAAGAAAAAGCAGCCGAGCTGGAAAAAGAGAGGTTGGTGGTCGAAAGAGTCAAAGCGGAAAAAGAAGCTGAGTTGGAGAGAGAGAGGTTGGCAGCTGAAAGGGCGAGAGAAGAAAGAGAAGCAAAAGAGCGACAGCTGAAAGAAGAAAGAGAAGCGGAGATGGCTGAAAGGGAACGGCAGCGGCAGCACGAAATTGAACTCGAGCGGCTCCGTTTGCAACAGCGAAACGAAACTCCCGTCCAAGCTAGAGTTGAAAGCAGCGAACGGGAAGACCATGGCTTCCGCTTGAACCCAAGCAAGCTGCTCGTAGCGTTTGATGAAAGGAAGGACGACCTTGACGCGTACCTTCACCGATTTGAGACGATTGCGAAGAGCCAGAATTGGCCGGAACATCAATGGGCAACTGCTTTGAGTACTTGCTTGAGTGGTGAAGCGCTCAGTGTGTACGGTAGGCTGACGCCGACCGATGCAGCCAACTATGCAAAGGTGAAAGCTGCTTTGCTGAAGCGATTTAGATTTACCGTGGAAGGATTCCGGGATAGATTTCGGACAGGAAAGCCAGCTGACGGTGATACAGCTACGCAGTATGCCGCCCGACTTTGCCATTATTTCGACAGATGGATTGAACTTTCAGGGACAGCACAGGAGTACGATGAGCTTAGAGAGCTGCTAATTAAAGAGCAATTTCTTACTAGTTGCCACCCAAGCCTGTCGCTGTATTTGAAAGAGAGGAAGGCGGAGTCATTTGAAGGAATGCTTGAATTGGCTGATCAATTCTTAGAAGCGCAAGGAGGAACTAATTTGGCCAAGGTCAAGAAGGATTGTCCCGATGATTCGAAGAAATTGGCTCCTGAAGAAAAGAAGCGTGCACCAGAGAGCATGCAGCGATGTTTTCTGTGTAACCGAGTGGGTCATCGCGCGAAAAACTGTCGAACGATCTTTACGAGCCCTACGGTAGTGAAATGTTTTAAGTGTGGTCAGACTGGGCACAAAGCAGATGCATGTCGAAACGGAGCGAGTCAAACTCACCAGGTATCCTGTGTGCAAGTGGCACCGAAATCCGATAATAATGCCGTCACCGACGGATTCGTAGAATTGAAAAATGGGGAGAAAATTCCTATTGTCGGTGCTGTAATGTCAAAACAGCCAACCGGTGTTACGAAAGGAATACCAGCGCGGCCTGGAAAAGTTGCGGGCAAAAAAGTTACGGTGTTAAGAGATACCGGCAGCTCCACTGTTATCGTTCGGAGAAATTTGGTACGGGAAAGTGAGTTGACAGGCAGAACGAAACCGGTTTGCCTAATTGACCGTACGGTTCGGATGCTTCCCGAAGCAGAAATTGAGGTTGAAACCCCGTACTTCAGCGGGAAGGTTACTGCTTTATGCATGACGACCCCCCTGTATGACCTTGTCATCGGAAACATCGACGGGGCGCGAGGGCCAAGTGATCCAGAATGTTTGGGGGAAGACCCGAAGATAGAGCCCTCGCCAACACAGCGGCCGCGAGATACAAGGGAGGAGCGTCCCGTGACGGGTCTCACTAGAGCCCAAGGTGAAGCTGCGGCGCAAGAGACAGCGAAGGAGAAGACGATCGTGTCGAATAAGTTCACAGGCCGAGCAACTGGACGTACGTCGGCACGACCTCAACCGACTGACAGTGTAAAGGAGACGGAGTTGGCCAGCCGGGCAAAATGTAGAGGCATGATCAAACGGGAAAATAAACAGACAGGACCCGTCGAATGTAATGACGCGTTAACGGTGTCGGAAGAGACAACGATGGCTGAGACGACGCCTCAGATATCGTCGTTGGAAAGGGCTCGCCGAAAAAGAACGTGGAAACACAAGAAGAGATCGAGCGAGCACCGCAAAAGGGGGTGCAAGCGCTGCTCGAAGTACACAGGATAAGTGTTTAAGTCGAATCAGAATGTGTTGGGCAGTGCTGAGTGACATATGTTGTGTTAATGTTCTTGTTATCCTGTGTCTCAAGTGTATGTCGAGCGAGTCAGTGTTCTGTGCGATGATGTGATGTATAGTGTTGTATAATTGTTGTATAGACAGAACTTTGTACGTTTGTATTGCTTGAAATGTGTGATGAAGTGTTGTAGGCATGTACCTGTGGCTAAATTTCATGTGTTGTGGAATTGAACAACAATGTACGATTGTATTAAGTGATATATTGTGAATGTGAAGTGTCATGAGCGACGGATTGTGTTACAGTCTGTGAGAATGTGTGGTGACTGTTCGCGCTCGTTTGTGTGGTTTTGAATATTATGAGATAATATTCTTAAAGTGGGGGGCAGTGTCACAGAACGAGCGCTAAAAAAAGAGCGCGCCGCCAAATCCTCGCGACAACGGACGGCAGAAACGCCGCGAGGTAAAAAGAAAAAAAAAGAAAGCAAACATCCAGGGCTCCCGGGCGCGCGCTCTCCCCGCAGAAGCACGGCTTCGCAGGCGATCCTCCTCACCCCACATCGGCGGCCCAGCAAGGCCGCGATTTTTCTAGAACGAAGGAGGCGGGGTCAGACCGAGTGAATCATCCTCCGGAGAGGGCAGTCGAACCGTCTCGTGCCTCTCCCTAGCCTTCGCTGCGCGTTGCGCCGACGAAATGAGGAGAACGTTCTGGAAGGTGACGCGGAACGTATTCAATCGAGCAGCCGAGACGAGAGAACAGGAGAAGACGGAAAGTTAGCGCCGGAGCGCGTAGGGATTCCGCCGTGGAGTCGGCGAAGGTTCTGCCCGTAGTGACAGAACAGGAGGAGACGGAAGTGAGCGCCAGAGTGCGTAGAGATTCCGCCGTGTAGTCGGCGAAGTTTTGGTCCGTAGGGACGGCTCGAGCTACAGGCAAGAGCGTGGGTTTACCGCTATTGAGCGAGGACGCGTGGCAACAGCTGCGTGTGTGAAGCCGACGTGTTCGGGCGAAGAAGTTGAAGTTTGAAGAGTGGCCAATTGAAGACGGGAAGTTTCCTGGAAGAGAAACTTCGAGGGCTGCGGAACGACAACAACGCTGGACTTTGAGTGAGTGATTCTCGGAAGAGTTTCATTCAGACCTTTGTTCCAAGGACTTTGGACTGAATAGGTTTTCTATCGCTTTAGTCTTTAAGTGTCTTGGTTGTTCAATGCATGCGACTGCATTGTAGTGCGTATTGTTGTCCGTGTCCGTTATTTCAAGTGTGGCTGATTGTATTGTGTAGTACGTTGATTGATTGGTTTGATTGGTGACATATTGTATGTAACTAGTGTGGAGTGTGCATTTTTGTGTATTATTTTCGATCTGCCATTATTGAGAATATAATTTGTTTGTTTATCAACTCTCGGCTCTGACTTGTTCTTTGGGGCACAGCCGGCGTCCGCTGGCGCACCAATAAGGACCACTTCTAAATTGTCCACGCTTTCGTGGTGCGGTTCGGGGGGCCGATACTTCGGCTCTTGGAATTAGCCCGGCGATTGCCTCCCTAATAAACGGGACATGTGTGACACACGCCCAAGTGTGAACGTCGTTTGGATCGAATGGCTGATGGAGAGACAGCAATTTCTTGGGGCCCTAGATAGGCCTAGATATAACGGTGACACTGAAAGTACATTTGTCACGATATCTCGCACAGTAAGTTACGTCTCCTTCAAGTACAAAAAAGTGCCGATAACGTTGTTTTCCTAAAGGGCCAAGCTTCTTAATTAGGAACGAGGCTTGTCCGTTAGCATTGATTGATTTGTGGGGTTTAACGTCCCAAAACCACCATATGATTATGAGAGACGCCGTAGTGGAGGGCTCCGGAAATTTTGACCACCTGGGGTTCTTTAACGTGCACCCAAATCTGAGCACACGGGCCTACGACATTTCCGCCTCCATCGGAAATGCAGCCGCCGCAGCCGGGATTTGAACCCGCGACCTGCGGGTCAGCAGCCGAGTACCTTAGCCACTAGACCACCATGGCGGGGCTTGTCCGTTAGCATTGGCGTTGTGCGCCGTAGCCACCGCTGACGATGACGGTGATGTTGCTGACGATGAAGAACAAGTGCGTTCTATACAACAAATTCTCTCTCTATCATGACAGCAGAAAACATGCAAGGTACCCACTATACTTCATGACGATGACGCTGATGATGCTGAAGAAGAGCATGATTTTCACGGAAAACGGCTGGTTTTTGCAGTAGATGGCCTCTCGATATACTCTAAGATGCATTTCGTATGAGTGGAAACTACCAACAACCACCAGAGGAACGTGCCCAGACCTCGTTTTATCCAACTAGGGGGATAAATCCGGTACCACAAAGTAGCAACAATGAAGGCCAAATGAAAGTCACGACTCAGCACAACATGCAAGTTATGACCAACGAACATTGTATATAACTGTAAACCGCTTGACACTAATTTACATGCGTGAGTCGTCAATGTTACGCGGGTGATTTGCAGCAACACGGAAGGATCACACTGCTTCGCCCACTCATCATCATTCCCCTCATGGATAGGCCGTGACCTTTTGTTGGATAGTTTGTAAAGTAGAACTGAGTCTTAAAGAGTAGAACATGGAAAGATATATAGAAAGGTAAGCATAGCAAATAAGGGTTTTTCGACCATGTTAACACTGTAGCTTTCGTTGTGCTGGGCGTGATGACAAATAAGTGTAGGCATATCACACTTCGTGAGGAACTAAGCGGTAACCACGCAACGAAACGAGGAAGGTGTCCCGCCAAAATCGATTTTATGATACACGCACAGATAGCATAACTGCCTTGGCTGCGAACGCAGTGGTTGCCTTAAGGCGACGACAAAAAATCACAAGGCAAACCACAATAAAAGCCGCAAATCTGTTGTTTCAGCTGATTTCACACTTGGTTTACCCAGGGAAATTTTCGTGTAAACATGTAATTTGTTTTATAGCTTTGGAGAAGTGATTTGTCTTTTCATGAAGGTTTGAGCACATGCGCTTAAAAATGTCTGTGTACCACCTCTTGTTGTTTTAATCAAACTGGTGGAAGAGGTGCACTTTTTTGGCCACCGACTGCCAAACGTACGCGAATTGTAGTCCATACCTCGACCGGAAGCTCGCCTACTAGAGATTAACGATTTGCGAGTCTGTATACACCCCACTTCAACGAAAGTTCCTTATCATTTCCCCGTTGAAGACGATGCCCACTGGGCGAGTCAGTCAGTGTCGCGCGTGGTATGGCTTCAACCGGGCGACATGTACGACGTCAGTTTTGCTGGAGCGATTGCCAGAAGATCCGAAGCGCGATATCACGTACGTTACGTCACTAGGGCACGACAAAACGACGAAGCGACCTGTATAGCACGCCAGAAACTTTTGATACAAGCCACTCTTGCGGTATGGAGTCCACAGCCACACCATATCACCTTCGCTGCACGACAAAGTGTCGATGTCGCTTATCGTAGCGAACCTTTGAGCGGTCTTGGGCTGTGAAAGTCTCTGGAGACGCGCGATGCGCTGTACCTCCTGTGCACGATATAGTGCCTCTGCAAGGGATGGGTCTTCTTGCTCTGAAAAAGGGAATATTGTGTCGAGGGTAGAACGTGGCTCACGGATGCAGAGAAGGCAAAACGGGCTAAAGCCGGTGGTCTCTTGTAGCGCAGTGTTGTATGCGTAGGTCATAAACGGTAAAACTTCGTCCCAGTTTTTTATGCTTGGAATCAACGTACATAGCGAGCATGTTAATGGTCGTCCTGTTGACACGCTCAGCCAAACCGTTGATCTGTGGATGATATGAAGCGCCTTGACGAAACTGGGAAGCAGACCGGCGAATCAACTCTTCCACGACGTCGGCTACAAACTGCCGGCCGCGCTCGCTGATGATGGCGCGAGGGGGCCCATGCCGGAGGATGATGTAGCGCTGCAGGAAGTCACAAACGTGATCGGCTTTTGCGGCAGAGATCGCTGTGGTTTCAGCATACCAGGTGAGGTGGTGTACACAGACTACAATCCAGTGGTTCCCAGTGACAGATCGTGTAGAAGGGCCCATCAAGTCAATGCCGACGACCTCAAAGGGAAAACATGGAGGCGGTACGGGATGGAGAAATTCTGGCGGCGCACTTGTTGGACTCTTGTACCGCTGACAATGCTCACAGCTGGTCACGTATTTAGCTGTAGCCTGACGCATGCGAGGCCAGTAGAAACGTTTCAGTGTGCGGTGATAGGTCTTGGAAAACCCCATATGCCCACATGTTGGATCGTAGTGTATAGCTTGCAGCACGTTGGGTCGTAAAGATTTCGGGAAAATCAAAACTAGGCGGGCCCCCTTTGCAGCGAAATTTCGCTTGTAAAGACTGTCATCCTGCATGACGAATGAACTATAATGCGGCTTATCGACCGCAGATGAAAACAAAAAAGAGCCAGACTACGGTCTTGATGTTGGTCTGTTCGGAAAGCTTCCAAATCTGAAAACCATGAGTCAAGAATGGCCAGACAGTCGTCTAAATTGTCGGCGTCGCATTTACCTTCTTGTACGTTTTAACGAACATTCCTATACGGCGATGCAAACTCCTAGCCCTTGTGAAATTAACGCTTATGTGATGCTTTTTACATACTGCACTTTGTGTCCCATCATGTTTTATCCAATGTTATCCTGGATATTTCCCCCTTCTTTGTTAGAGAGTCCCATAGTAGCTACTGCTGTCTGTGTAACCTTCATCTGCATTCCTCCTTTTTTTTAGTAAATTTTCTAGGAAACGATATCATTTCTTGTCGTCTGTTTAGCATGTGTTCAATATATGCTGCATATTGGAATCTATCAATCATGCAGGTGAAATATTGCAGTGGAGAGCAACCGTGAATGCTCTGGTGCGCACATGGCCGGGACAGCTCTGTAACCCAAACACTGCAGCTCCACGAGGATGCCAGGCGTGCGATTGAGTAAGTCCAGCTAGACGTGAGCGATGACTGCTTGTCTTGTTACAGTACCAGCCGTCCCAATACATGCTCATGCTTGCACAACCAATATCTCTCACCTCGTATTGTTCTCGTCAAATGTAGGTTATGGTTAGGCACGTCATTCCTCAGAGAAGACGTGAACGGAAACACGCAGCGTACGTTGACGGTTGCGAATACAATAGCGAAAGCATCCCAGCCCCGACAGACGCTTGCCGGAAGCCCAGCAAGTGCCATCGATATTTTTCTCTGCATTTTCTCGCGTCGTCGGCTGGAAGTTTCCCATTGTCTGCTGACCTAGAAACATTTCGTCTGCTTTAACTCCACGCTCATCGATGTCTCCTTCGTGATGCGATGAAAGCGCGCTGTGTTATTGTTTGATTTGTTCTTCGCGCGATTCTCTTCTATTTTTTTTCTGATACAAGCGAGAGAAGATAGCGTTGTTTAGGCTCTTGGAGCTTTCTATTTGACCGCTTCTTTGTGAACTTCCGGCTATTCGACAAATGTCTAGCAAAAAAAGAATCCTCCTGTAAGATCTTTCTTCGTAGGACGCAAATACCCTTGTAAACTATTCCAGTGGCCCTTTCCGGAAATTTTATCACAAACAGCAATAAAAAAAAAGGGGGGGGGGAGGGGATGGAGGCGGTGGGGTGGCTGCCTCATTTGCTTACTAGGTATGAAAGTGAACGTCACAGCGATGTTTGTTTCGTTTCCGCCTTTGTTGATATTTTGTTTTTAATTTATATATCTTGTAACTTTTGATCAATTTGTATATTTCTTACCCTTCTATACTTCGTATTTTGATGTGCATTTTTTCTTTCTATTTTCTATTTTACATTCCCGGAGTTGTTTTTTTCAGTCCAGCTTGCCAGGAATAAAACATTCCAAATTAAAGAGTTCTAGAAGAGAGCTCACATGCTCTCGAAAGGTCTTGTCTTAAATGTATTATGTATGACGGTCATCTGTGGGAGGCCATTCAGAAGTAGAAACTGAACGAAGGTCTAGTTTTTAGTTAACTATGAAGTATTACTACCAACTACCACAAATTTATTTCTCCCTTTGACTGTGCAAAGACAAGTACGACGATAGAGCCGCAAGAAAGATCATTTCTTGCAGTTTAGCAAAATTATTGTTATGTAATTATGATTTTTTCATATCTTGCAGAATATTGCGAAAAAGGAGTCAGGTTATTTGACTAGTATTCTCGGGAGCAGAAGGCTAGAAATAAAAATTAAAAAAAAACGAGACACGACAAAATGAACAGAAAGGAAAAACATTTGTGTCCTCCTTCACTTGCAATGCCTGGCTTAATAGCCGAAAAAAAAAGAAACACGACAAAGTCAGGCGCTAAATACACCGTGTTAAGAAACAGCATTACAATACAAAGCAACAAGGAAAGAGGTGTCGCGAAATTCCACGACACATTCTCGTTGCGAGAACAGCCCGGTACCTAAAGAGCAAATAGCAGTGAAACGGCGATTAGGTAAATGATTTTTTTGGAATTTGCTACTTCAGAGCCAGACATGTAGAAAAAACAGAACGAATTGAAAAAAGAAAAAACTAAGACATTGTCGCAGGTGAACTGAAGAAGGCATGAAACCTAAAAGTGTAAGCGAGGAAGACTTTAAAGGAGAATGAAGAAAAATGCCACCCGCATCTTTACACAGGGAGAACTCGAGTGAATGCGTCAAAGAGTGTGGAGGGGGGGGGGGAAGTTTGCATAATTATCGCAGGAAGTTTGCATAATTGGGCATAGTTTTGTGATGCCCCATTTTTATTCCGTCTTTATTATTCTTAATAAGTGAAGGAGAAGCGTTGCTTCAACGAGTGGTGGGACGCTAATGTTGGGTTTTGCCCCACTACTGGTGGAACGTACTCTTGCTTCCATCGCATCTACTCGAATCAAGCTAAGCGTCAAGACAAGCGAAATCCAAGTAATGCCGACTTGACTTAATTCCGAACGCGCGCCCCACAGCCCGTGTTCGAGGGAGAGGAGAACGGGCCGGGAAGAGGTCCACACCCCCAGTCCGCATGCTGGGCTTGCTTAACGCCAAGTGGTGCCTTATCTTTTTATTGGCTCCTGGAGGGACAGTTTTGTGTGTGTCTTCCTGGGCCGGCACGCGACGCGATGATGCGCAATAGGGTTGTGGATGGCACCACCGATGGCGAAGCGCGACATCGTGCGACTAAAAATGCTCTGCAATTAAAAGACAGTCTCCGGAACGATTTGGGGAAAAACAATTACAAAGTCGCCGAGATTTTAGGGGCGAAGCTCCTTAAAGTGGCGCCCGTTCGTCCCTCGTAGTAATAGTAGTAGTCGTAGTGTGTAACGAGTCTTAGATTTTGACCTCAAAGGTGGTGCCGGTGGGAGAGTTCTTCTGTGCGTTGTTGAACAATAAAAAAAATCGCAGCGTGCGCATTAACTAAAAGCCGAAATCTCCTGTCTCTCATTACCTCTTAGCAGCCCTTGGCATGTACATTGAGCACTATCTGACAAGAAAGGGTTGCTACGTTATACTCGCTGGGTGTAACCTCCTTGGACTTAGAAAGGTTTAGCGAGCGTTGGGCCGCAGTGCCATGAATACAGTGAACTAGTATATACCATGAACTGAAGGTGGTTAAAGGTGGGAAGTAGACACGAAACGCAAGCCGTAAGAAAGTGTGCGTTTGCCTCCTCTCGTTCAGTCCTTGGAATGTCCGCTGGATGACGGTTCTTCTATATAAGGAATATATGATGAAAAGATGTGAGATGGTGGTACTTGGAGTGTTGAATACGTGGACGAACGGACACACAGACAGATGCATAGACGGACGCACGAAGGGCTGCATGGACGGATGGACGCATGGACGGACCCAGGAGTGCATACATGGACGAACGCAGGGACGGACGCACAGATGGACGTGCGGACGCACGAACAGATGCACGCACGGACGGGCGGATGGACGCACGGGCGGCCACACAGACGCACGCATGGATGTACAGAAGCAGGAACGAATGGACGGGCGGATGCTTCGCTCCACTCTCCATTATTCACTCCGTGGATAAGCTGCCATTTTTTTCTGCCGAGGAAAAGCGTCAAGTGAAGCGGGGGGGGGGGGGGGTGTAGGGGCTGAACGGAGAAGATTGGCTTCGAAGAAGTATGTTGTCGGCTGTGTTATGGTTAATTAAAAGCACCGCCTCTAAACAAGTGCATATTTCTGAGGGCACGTCAACCTTTCTTTCATTATTTCTTTCTGCCGTTCGATGTTTCTATCCCTGTTAACAAATTTAATGGAATGAGTTCATTGAAGTTTTCATTGGCGTGCCACTGAACTAGCTCGTTCCTTACCTAAAGATCATAAAAAACATGTTAAAAATTATAAAATGAAAATTATCTCAGTAAAAAAAATTGGAAATTCTTTTGGGGTCTTTTGTTTTTTTTTCCAATTTAACTTTGTAGTGTGCCGAAAAATACGGCTTCCACTTTGTGGCGCTATAAAGACTAATAACTTAGCGGGAGCCACAAGCCTCTCGTACCATTTTGTTTTTTTTATGCGTAAGTAGATTTTCGATGGCGTACTTTTACGTCGTCGCAAGCTTGAAAGCGAAAATAAAGTTCCTAAAGACTACTCTGAGGCCTGTGACGTTGTCGTGTTCTGTGCCTGATTCGAAGCGTTCTTGACTAAAACATTTAGAGTAGAGCTTTGAAAAGTTTTGTTATGCAATTCCACGTCAATATTTATCATTAGCATAAACAGGCAAGTTCTGTCGTATTCATCTTCTTGTTTGCTCCCAGAACATTGACTCAGATTCATTCAGTGTGGCATACAGTAAGCTGTTTGGCAAGAGAACGAACAGAAAGGGAGATAAAAAAAGAAAGTTTACTTCTGGTGAAAGTGTTGGTGAGTACTAAGAGAGCGAAATAAATTTTTAAAAAATCTGGGTATGAAGAAAATGAAACAGAGAAATCTTTGGTTAAATTCTATTTTTGAACTTTTGGTTAGTAATATGATAGGGCACACTGAGGCAAACGATATGGAGAAAAAAATTATTCGCTTAAAAAAAGCACGAAGTTGAACTTGAATTCTCGCACCCATGATCCGAAGGCGTCAGAGAGTATACATTTCTCTCAGGTTTTTTTTTCATTCTTGATTCACCTTCTTCTGTAGAATATCAAACTCAGCACAGTCTAGTTGAACTCCTTACTCTTATCCCGCATTCCTTCTCTCTTTTTCAAGGCACCCATGAATGCGCATGAACTTTGGTGCAGAGATACAAGTATTAGGGAAAATTTTAGTGACCGCCTGTAGTCTTGATGTGCTTCCCCATTGACGACAGCCCTTCTCGACATCACTCTCTTGTCGCTCTGCCTGTTCTCTCCACTTTATGCCTTTTCTCAGTGAAGGGTAGTGAACCGGGCGTGCGTCCAGTTGCCTTCCCAGCCTTTTCTTGCATCCTTTACTCTGTCTCTTTCCCTGCGGTGCAGCGCGCTTCACGTGAAGGCTGCGTATGGGCTGAATCAAGTGTTGGCATGAATTGCTTGAACGATAGCAACTATCGCATACAAGGAAACAGCAGATGTAATTTGCCACACAGTTGTTAATGTATACCCGCCATGGTGGTCTAGTGGCTAAAGCACTCGGATGCTGACCCGCAGGTAATTTTAAGTTTCGCGGTGCTTTCTGAAAAACTTAGCTGGGCTGCTCAGATTGAAGTCGTGTTTTTGCATAAGCCTTTATATTTAAATTAGGAATGACATTATTTCCCAGGCAACCAATTAGAAACATAATAATAACATAATATATTTAGAAAAATTATGAGAGCAGTATGCGATTGAGTAAAATGGAAAAAAATGAAAATTGAGTTTGAATTTTACTAATTGAACGTAAAACGCAGAACGTTGGGCGTTCCACCAGGCAAAAAACTGTCGAAAACAGCTCTAAGGGTCTGGAAGCAACACACTCAGCAGGAACGAATATGATCACAATAAAAAAAACCGTAACACTTGCAGCAGTTAATGTTATAAAATATAGTAAATTTTGTACAGAACAAAATAAGCATAGGTGCGGAAAATCGCATACCTTTCCCAGGGGCAGATGTTAGTTTTGCTGATTGTGCCTTTGAAAAACCTTATTAATGATATGGGCATAGTGAAACATAAGAAAAGTGATTCTAAATGCATATGCCAGTTTAAAGAGTCCCAAGTATAAATTTTACTCTCGACAGTAGGCTCTCGTATCGCACGGATGGCTGCACGGGAATGGTCTGCATGGACGGACGCAGGAGTGGATGCAGGATGAACGCAGGGACGGACGCACAGATGGACCTGCGGACGCACGACACGACGCACGCACGGACGGGCGGATGAACGCACGGGCGGCCACACAGACGCATGCATGGATGGACAGAAGCAAGAACGAATGGACGGGCGGATGGTTCGCTCCACTCTCCATTATTCACTTCGTAGATATGCTGCCATTTTTTTCTGCCGAGGAAAAGCGTCAAGTAAAGCGGGGGGGGGGGGGGGTGTAGGGGCTTAACGGAGAAGATTGGCTTCGAAGAAGTGCGTTGTCGGCTGTGTTATGGTTAATTAAAAGCACCGCCTCTAAACAAGTGCATTGTTCTGAGGGCACGTCAACCTTTCTTTCATTATTTCTTTCTGCCGTTTGATGTTGCTATTCCTGTTTACAGATTTAATGGACGAAGTTCATTGAAGTTTTTATTTTCATTGGCGTGCCACTGAACTAGCTGGTTCCTTACCTAGAGATCATAAAAAACATGTTGACTATTTTAAAATGAAAATTATCTCAGTGAAAAAGGAATTGGACGTTTCTTTTGGGGGCTTTTTTTCTTTTCTAATTTAACTTGGTAGTGTGCTGAAAAATACGGCTTCCACTTTGCGGCGCTATGAAGACTCATAACTTAGCGGGAGCCACAAGCCTCTCGTACCATTTTGTTTTTTTTTATGCGTAAGTAGATTTTTGATGGCGTACTTTTACGTCGTAGCAAGCTCGAAAGCGAAAATAAAGTTCCTAAAGACTCCCTCTCAGGCCTGTGACGTTGTCGTTTCTATGCCTGATTCGAAGCGTTCTTGACTAAAACGTTTAGAGCGGAGCTTTGAAAATTTTTGTTATGCCATTCCACGTCAATTATTATGTTTAGCATAAACGGGCAAGTTCTGTCGTCTTCATCTTCTTGTTGGCTCCCAGAACATGGACTCAGATTATTCAGTGTGGCATACAGTAAGCTGTTTGGCAAGAGAATCAAACAGAAAGGGAGATAAAAAAACAAGTAAATTTCTGGTAAAAGTGTTGGTGAGTACACAGAGAGCGAAATAAATTTTAAAAAATCTGGGTATAGAGAAATTGAAACAGAGAAATCTTTGGTTAAATTCTATTTTTGAACTTTTGGTTAGTAATACGAGAGGGCACGCTGAGGCAAACAATATGGAGAAAAAAATTATTCGCTTAAGAAAATCACGAAGTTGAACTTCAATTCTCGCACCCATGATCTGAAGGCGTCAGAGAGTATACATTTCTTTCAGGTGTTTGTGTTTTTGATCCTTGATTCACCTTCTGTGGAATATCAAACTCAGCACAGTCTAGTTGCACTCCTTACCCTTATCCCGCATTGCTTCTCTCTTTTTCAAGGCACCCATGACTGCGCATGAACTTTGGTGCAGAGATACAAGTATTAGGGAAAATTTTAGTGACCGCCTGTAGTCTTGATGTGCTTCCCCATTGACGACAGCCTTCTCGACTTCACTCTCTTGTCACTCTGCCTGTTCTCTCCACTTTATGCCTTTTCTCAGTGAAGGGTAGTGAACCGGGCGTGCGTACAGTTGCCTTCCCGGCCTTTTCTTGCATCCTTCACTCTGTCTCTTTCTCTGCGGTGCAGCGCGCTTCACGTGAAGGCTGCGTATGGGCTGAATCAAGTGTTGGCATGAATTGCTTGAACGATCGCAACTATCGCATACAAGAAAACAGCGGATGTAATTTGCCGCACAGCTGTTAATGTATACCCGCCATGGTGGTCTAGTGGCTAAAGCACTCGGATGCTGACCCACAGGTAATGCGATTGAATTCCGGCCGTGGCGGTCACATTTTCCATGGAGGTGAAAATGCTTAAGCGTGTCTGCTTATGTGATTTAGGTGCTCGTTAGAGAACCTCAGGTGGTCGTAATTTCTGGAGCCTTCCCCTACAAGGTATCTCGCAATCATGTGGTGGTTTGGGGACGTTAAACCCCAACCATTATTATTATTATTATTATTATTAATATTATTATTATTATTATTAGATAATGATGTTTGGTTTCCTTCACGCGCCTTTATTATGTCAGTCATAATTGTCCTGCGTACTCCGGCTCTTGTCACCGATTGCTTCGTCAACATGCTTTGTAGCATCGATAATAATATTTTTTGAGGGAAAGTCAACATCATGCCACTGAGGAGCTTTTTCGTTCATCTTCTCTCTCTTTTTTTTTCCAAAGCCAAGGACTGCTGGGAATATTAATGTTCTATATAGTGTCACGAAGTCCTTTACAGGCCTTTATTATGCCTGGAAAGCGTGGCCAAAAACTGTCACCTCCGAGGCACAGAACCGGCTCAAGAGCCATACCAACTAACGATGAAGATGAAGAACACTAGGAGATCATGGTTTTGTACAGGTGATGAAGTGTGCTTTCAATACCCACAATAGCAGTGAAACACTGAAAAAAAATGGTTCGAACTGTTTGAAAATAAGGAAAAATCTGCTGCCCCAAGAGGTACATGATACAAATGAACTGATACTTTGAAAAAGAAAACTTTGTCAGCGTGTGACTCAATATATAAAATGCCGTGTGGTCTCTTAAAAACTGTTTTTCTTCCTAGACGTCTGGCAACGACTAAATGTTTTTTTTTAGCAAAAATAAAGCATAAGTTTAGGAGGAGCTAAGCGTGGGCCGGCTGGTGCAATAGAGTCTTGATGATAACTCGGCGCACAAAGAACGTGAATATAAGGAAGGAAATACTTACAACAGACCAGCGCGAAAAAGAAACTGCACTCTTTTTTGTATTTCCTTCTAGTTTTGGTGTCTTTTTCAACGCACCTTCAATAGGCGGAAGTTTCGGGTAAGTACAAAAGTTGAGGAAACGAATTCCAGTTACATATTAGACAAATGTTCTCAAAATTTAGCCTTCGTCTTCGGTTTCACTTTCCCGTATAAGTCTTGACAGTTAAGCCAGACAGAGTGTTTCAGATTCAGAATGTGAGTTGCGCTTTTCTCAAAAAAAGTAAGGTGCGTCAGCACTACTTCCGGCGTTTTTTGTTTCTTTCTCTCCCCGCAAAAAAAAGAGAAACAGGTAACGAAGTTCCCACTCATAATTTGTGCCCTGTGACACGTGATATATGAAGGCTCCAGCAAAGTAATACCAAACCTCTGTAGAGATTTTTCAGCGTGAATATGAAGCTGCTGGAAATATTTCAGTGCTCTTCCACTGCAGCATTACCGTGTGCTAAGGATAATATGATAAGCATAAAGGGTCCAATCAATAAAGGAATCCACTTTGTAGGCTGGAAAACAATTCTCTGTGTGCGTAATTTTTCGTTAGTACCCTATATTGATCCAAGGCTTTAATAAAGGTTATAATTTTAATCAATTTCTGTCACGTTTTTTGTCATACGAGCTGTTTACGCTGTTTCGAGTGTCCATTCATCTTCATTATATATTCTATATTCAAGAATAAATAGGCAATGTTTCTCACCAATTATAAAGGCTGCGTTCAATTATTACAGCCGTAGTGTGTGGAGGAGGCAATCCATCAGACATCTTTCTTCATGTAATGCTTTTATTCGGTAAAAATCGATGTTCATCTCCATTAACTGTATGGGCAGAAAAAGACTTGACTGAGTACGCAACGGGATTCAATAAAAATAGTGTGCAATCGAATGCGAAGCGTGCTGGAGCTCAACTTGAAATAAGTGCAAAAATTATTGAGGCTGCGATTTACCTGGCGCATGAAATTGACTTCGTGTGCGAAAAGTCGGAAAAGGGATGCCTGTAGATAAATGATAACCAATGGCTGGTATTTATATATTCGTGCTTATCGAGAACGGAGTTGCTGACATCGCTAATGCATGGAAGCGGAGCTTGGAACTGGAATGCAATCTGCAGTCAAGAACTTTTGTGGTAAAGATGGGAGCTAAGTTTGCGCACGTCGAGGGGGGCTATTTATAAACATTTGAAGAGCAATATTCAAATTGAGGCTAACAGGCGCTCTTTACCAGAGGAGACAAGTTTTGATTTTGTTAGCCCTTGAAATTAAAATACCTTTCGCACGCAAATGCGCTGACAGCTGGCACCTTCGCACTTCTGGATTTGCGTCTTTTGATCAATTTAATTTTTTTCTTGCCACCCACACTTAGTTGCAATATATTGCTTTTCACAAGTGCGAAAGGAAACACGTGAACAAAGTGAGAATTTGAAACTTGAATTATTATAATAAAGCAACTGATTACCATAATCCTCTTCTCGGAGTGGCGCATCTGGACGCAATTTGCATGTCAGTCAGGAAGTGGAGAGCGCTTATTTGCCGCTATCAGCTCATATTTTCGTTACATAATGCGGTCGGCTCATATATAAAAAAAATGAGGTGTGAGCTGTTTGTAAAGGCATGAGCCTTGAATAGTGCTGCGTGGTGAATATGTGACTGTGCCAAATGGCAGAGTACACAATTGAAGCACAAGAATTTTTATTTTTTTAGGCCATGTTCTTGTATTATGCATTATACACTGTTTTTTTTTTCTGAGCAGCTGACAGTGGCAGCAACGCAAAAAGAACCTTTACTCCAGCCAGCTGCGTGATTTTCTAGGTAACGTCGTTTGTTGGGAAAGCCTACGTAATCGATGTTGGCATCTAATCCTAAACGCTGCAACATAAAAAAAAATCACACCATATCCACGGAGTGATTGATGATGAGTGGGGCAAAGCATCCGTCAGCCCGTCCGTTCGTTCTTGCTTCCTTCCGTTCGTGTGACCATCTGTGCGTCCCTCCATGCGTCCATCCTTCTGGGCATGCGTCCATCCTTCTGGGCATGCGTCCATCTGTCTGTCTGTCTGTCTGTCTGTCTGTCTGTCTGTCTGTCTGTCTGTCTGTCTGTCTGTCTGTCTGTCTGTCTGTCTGTCTGTCTGTCTGTCTGTCTGTCTGTCTGTCTGTCTCTGTCTGTCTGTCTGTTCGTGTGTCCATCCGTCTGTACGTCCTGACGTCTATCCACCCGTCCATGCGTCTGCTAGTTTGTTTGTCCGTCAGTCCGCGCGTCCATCTAGTGAACACTCTAAGTACCGCCATCTCCCATCTCACATCCCATGTGGCACATACCCGCTCTAAGCGGGTATGTGCTACCAGTGGCTACGTACTACTACATGCATACAAGGGATGGAGAGACCCATGCCTTAAGAAGCTTCGCCCCTAAAATTGAAAAGCTATATATGGAAAAACTAATGAATTACTTCGTTTACATAAGATTATTTTTTTTTGTGCGAGATTTCAGCCTTTTAAAGTCCAAGCCGACATTGCGAAATAGGCCCTGAACTTGAGCCGCAAAACAACGTAATTAAATGAAAAAGTCGTTAGAGTATGCGCAGAAATGCAGTTGATTTTTTCTCCAAGAACGGGAATGCCGAGCCCTTAGGGAGCCCGTAATACAAGACGTAATATTAAAAAGCAAATAAGAGAGTACTTTATGAAATTCGAGTATATTGCGAGCTTCGAAAGCAGATTTGCCAATTTTAAGTTTCGCGGTGCTTTCTGAAAAACTTAGCTGGGCTGCTGAGATTGAAGTCTGGTTTTTGCATAAGCCTTTATATTTAGATTAAGAACCGACATTATTTTCAGGCAACCTATTAGAAATATAATAGTAACACAATATATTTAGAAAAGAAATGATAGCATTATGCGATTGAGTAAAATGAAAAAAAATGAAAAGTGAAGTTTACTAATTGAACGTAAAACGCAGAACGTTAGGCGTTCCACCAGGCAAAAAACTGTCGAAAACAGCTCTAAGGGTCTGGGAGCAACACACTCAGCAGGAGTGAACATGGTCACAATAAAAACAACCGTAACACTTGCAGCAGTTCATGTTATGAACTATAGTAAATTTTGTACAGAACAAAATAAGCATAGGTGCGAAAAATCGCATACCTTTCACAGGCGCAGATGTTACATTTGCTAATTGTGCCTTTGAAATTCTAAATAATGATATGGGCATAGTGAAACATAAGAAAAGTGGTTCTAAATGTATATGCTAGTTTAATGGGTCACAAGTATAAATTTTACGCTCGACAGTAGGCTCCCGTATCGCACATACCTGTCACGAGCTCATATAAATAATTTGCTGTGTAAATTTTTAATGGCGTACATTTATGTCTGCGACAGTTATTTCTACTGGATTGTCTTGGCAGCGATGCAGCTTTCCTCGCACGTAAATAAGTCTCTAATATGTAGAACGGGGGTCCAAAGACAGTACGTATAAATGGGTTTTTTCTTCATTTTTCCCGTTCTGAAAAAAGAATGAGGAGGCTGTTCTTTTCTGGGAGAAAGAGGACAGGAGCAAATACATTGTACGTGCCTAAGCTACAGATTTTTTTCTATGGAGAGGCGCAATATTTTTCTTCTATTTTTACTTTTACCGTCATCCTCGCTGGGCATCGTTCCTTCAGCCACGTTCTTAACGGCACAACACTCCTGTTGCTGCAGAGAACAAAGACGGCAATGCGTGAAACAATGCAATAAAACAATGAACTGTGTCAATGCAAAACGACGAGTGACTTCGAAAAAATTATTATTGCCGTACGAGAAACGCTTGGTGGCCAGCAAGCCCATTCTCGCATTTATAAACATTTTTCAGGTGTGACTGTGTGATTGTGCTTACGTCTGTATTGTCATTTTTAGTTGCCTATTTTCTTTCCTCCAGTCTATATATTTGTGTTTACCTTCTATCTGCCAGATCTTTCTCCTTTTCCTTGATTCTGTCTTCCTTTCATCTGATAATGCCCACGCACCCAGGCACGCGACCAAAGTAACATTTGGTTCCTGTGTTCGAAAGAGAGAACTGTTTGGCGAATGATTTACGGCGCGAAGGAAGACGCTCTCAAACTCGTGGTTTGAAGGACTCTGGTGAAACCGAAGAAAAACGATCCCTCTACCGAACGCTGACACCGACTTCTTACTATTTTTTTACCGGGTGGAATTGTTCTAAACTTTATAGTTTCATTCATCAAGGCTGCTTTGTGACAAGATGCCAAAGAGGCGTGCTTTGCACAGGGCCTGTTTTAAAGTTTCCAGAGGTATTATAAAGGTATCTTTATGCCTAGCCACGGAAAGGCTCAAGAAATGTTGAAAAATGACGAAGCTTAATTGTTTCGAGAAGATAAAAGACAAACGAGGCTCCTCGAGAGTATCTAGGGTTTCTGAAGAGGACTCTCAGAGATGACAGCTCTTATCGTAACGAAAATTGTCAGAATTCTCTGTGCATTCACAGCAGTTGATTCAAGTGCGAAAAGCCATCTTCTTTTACGGGCGAAGCTTCTTAAGACGTAGGCTTGTCCGCCATTGTGGTGTCCGCCATAGCCAAGCCTAGTACTCGGAGTGCTCACTAGATAGCGCTGTGGCACTTCCTCTCATGACCAGCTCGTTCACCCGGCAGCAACCAGTTCTCCAGGACCAAATAAAGCGCATTTCACTTCTCCCAAGAGCGGCGGGCGCGACTTAATGGACAAAGTGCTCAACCAAGAACCACCTTTTCATGCGGGGCCTACCCATCATGGTGCAATGCTGGCAAGAACGCCGCCAGGAACTATATGCCATGTTTCGCCAGCTGGACAAACCTTATGCGCTTCTCACGCTTTCCGGCGCGGAAGTACACTAGGACAGGCTTCTCAAAACTGTGGAATGGCTGCGAGTGGGATTCACGGTTTACCAATGTACCTCAGAGCTTCGCCCACTCATCATTTTCTGTTTTCAATTGACGAACCTATTTCCACCAACCTTTCGTCTTCCGGAATCTTTCTTAACCTCACCTGGTTTTACATTACCTTCGTGATCGGCACACTTTTGATGAAGCAACAATGTCCGTTCGACGATGTCATGATACGACGCCATGGCATGTGATGTCATAATGACGTCCCCACTTTGGGTGATGCGTGGCTTATTCATGACGTTATTCGGTAATGTCACGCTGTTAGGATGATGGTTGGCAACACAGGCATTGATTTTGACCCTGACGTTCAGTTTTCATGTTTCACGTTAGGCATCTAAGGTTTTCGTCTTCAAAATTGCAGGAAAAGATATCTCCTTCAGGTGCTCGTTATGACTGATTATCTGGAAATGTGTCATGTACACATCATTGCAATGCACTCAATATCTCATTTCAAGAAAAATAGAGCGGTGATACGTCTTTCCGTGAACATCAGTAATTATTCATAATTAGCGTGTAATTGCAGGCGAATTGATATCTCATTTAATCAAGTTCCTATCATTTCATAAAAAATGACATATCTTGATCGTATGAGTGCCTTCTGAGACAGTGGTCAGAACAAATCGCAAAAGCAAGTGGTGTCTACATGGGCACGAGCATCACCTAACTGAAGGACATATGTCTTTTCCACCAAGAAAAAGAACAAGGCAAAAAACTTACTTTCGCCTATAATGAACCGTTTTGGAATTGCCCTAAGGTAACAAACGTTATGAGTTTTATTGCTGGGAAATCAGAACAGCTTGCGAAAATACGTGGCTGGCCAGCATCGTCAAGACGCCTTGGAAACGACGTGCACAATTATGGCCAATCCCCGTGTGCCTGGTAGAGCTAACGCTGTATTTTATGCACCAAGGCTACCCAGTTGTAGCGAAAATCACCAGAAAAGTCAAGCGAGGAATGACATACTCGCGAGGCTATATATGATTGTAGATTGGCTTTTAGAATTAGGTTTCACTATGTGTGAACCCTTTGTGTGCTTTAATGTGCGCATAGTCTACACCGTAAGAGACTCTGAACTGTGGTGTGGTTCAGTTTATATGTTACTACCTTTTGCTTTTTCCGATTTGGCTTAGCAAATATAGCACCATCCAGATCGCTCCACAACGTATCGTTTTTTTTGTGCTTTGTTTCTACAAGACGACTGCAAAAGCAAGACAGCTGATTAATAACACGTGTGCCAGTTTCTGAAGGCTAGATGCTTGGGGGTCGGCGGTTATTAAGTGGCTTCTCATGCATCACTGAAGTCGGCGCGCAACTTTACGGGGAGCATGCAGACAGCGCAACAGTTTGCATTCTCCCTCAACAGCTGACGTGGGACAGTGCACAACAATGGCTGCCAGAATGTGTAAAGTTTTAACGCATGAGAGTTCTACGTATTAAGTTTTTACGCTTAGAAATGGTTCAGACTGAAGGAAAGAAATGATATGAAAATAAAAAAACACAAAACAAAAAAAAAGAACAATCTGGCCTGCGCGGAGCGCGCAGCACAGTCACAGCGAAAGCTGGAAGCTGGGAAAGCTGCTAGAGCGTTTTTAAACATCTTTGGGCAACTGCTGCACGCAATTTCGTCGGTTACCCCCTATATACATCATTAACCATCATCATTTTTATATAATAGAGAGGCGTTCTTGTTCACATTTTCTTGTGGCTCATACCCACTGTGGAGTATCGCACTATGCCATCCTTCGTCATTCTTCGGAGAAGGTTGGTACAGGCTACACACCTCAAGGGACTTTTGTGTAATATTTTAAAGTTGGGGCAGACGACGATTGGGAATCATGGCTAGCGCTGTTGGTAAAATTGTTACAGAGTTTCAAGCACCCGCACAGCTCAGTGGCGGAATACTGGGCTGTTATGAAGGACACCCGCGTTCAAATGCAATTGTGTCCTTCGTGTTTCTTATGCACCTATCTCTTTCTCATTTTGCTCAATATTCGTTACAGAAACCAGCAGTGGCGGTGGACAACTACAGCTCACGCGACCGTTGTTTTGATCTCGTAACAGTACTTGCTGTAAAACTTAGAAGTGGACTTTACTGCTGTTATGAATTTGATGTTAATGAAAGATCGTACTAACCGCCTCCAAGGTAGATATCTACACCTTGCAGTGAAGTTTGAGTTACCGCGTTGGCATTGTGTAGTAGAATTGTGCTGGACGTGGTTTACTAGTACTGTTTGGCTCTTGAACAAACAAAAAACACAGATAGGCAGCACACCGATAACTGCAACTTAAAGATGTACAACGCATGCCTCTATATTCGGGAAAGGGGAAACAGTAAATGTAAATACAATTAAAGAAAACAAAAAAAAATCAAACACAATTTTTCCCCAAAAGAATCCTGAGTAGTGTGTGAAGTGGCAATTAAATACGGAAAAAAGGCCAGAACATCAAACACATTTCTCCAAAAGAAACCTTGAGTAGTGTGCGAAGTGGCAATGAGTCCGATTTCAAAGATTTCTAAATCCAGTATTTTTTTCATCATCACGAACGAACCATTCAGTCTTCATAATTAACTTTAGGCTCTGAATAGCGTTTATCCCTAGGTATAACAGCCTCGGAGTTCGTAAACTCTACCGTTACTTGCTCTTGATGCAAGCAGTTGTAGCTTGCAGTTTGAGAATGCAATGTCTCAAGGCACGTTGCCCTGATGATGTCGATAGTCACTTCCTAATACAACAATCAACATCACCAGGGAAGTGGGCAAAGAACAAGGCATGGCGTGGAAATGACTACACCTTGAAAGAATAAGTCACCAAGAAGAAGGTGAAACTATAGAAAACAAAATATGACAGCATATACACGAACGGAATGATGACGAATGGGTGAAGCTCCGGGGCATAATTCGGGTAACCGCGAATCTCTCGTACTTTACCGACTTGAGAATGCCAATGGGTATATATAATATTATTGGTCGTATATACAATGTTCTTGGTTGTCATAAGAGACAACTCAGCGAGGGCCTTTCGCAGGTCAGAGTGCTTTCACGATTGTTTTTCTCCATGGCAGAAAAAAAAGTGTGGTCAAGAAGGCGCTTGTTCTTAGTGGTCATCAGCATCATCGTCACCGCCAAGGCGTATAATGGTTGCCTTGCATGTGCTATGCAGTGATGGCAGAAAGAGAATGTGTGGTCTGTAACGCGCTTGTTCTTCATCGTCGTCATCGTCATTTGCGTCAGCATCATGGCCTGACGATAGCGGACATGGCTCGACCGTAAGGCACGTAATAAGGCAGAGTGTAAATAACGTGGGTGATACAAGCAACGCCTTCGCTCTGTATCTGCTACCTCCACAATAAAAACGGTGGCAGATATATCGAAGTTGTGTGAGAGTCGCGAAGAAACGTAGGAAGAGTGCTGAGACGGGGGCAAAGCGGTAAATGGCGTGCGATGGAATTTATCGCAATCATGAGTCAAGAGGAACGGAGGGACCAAGAGTTTCGATTAGGAAAGCCCTGATGATAGCTGCTACTTCCATGACCATTTGTCCAACTGGTGGATTGTTCAACGTTGTGGCTAGGCAACACAGCTAGAAGGGGGAGGGGGAGTGCCGCACTCCTATCCCTGTGCGGGAAACGGAGCCACCGCTCTCAAGCTCTTCCAGATGAAACGGCTGTTGCCGTCGCCCGTCTGCCATAGTGTTTCTGCAATCAGAGCAACTGGCTTCACCAGCGGCTTTGGCAAACAACCAATGAAAGTATAGCCACGGGAAAGTGGCTTTCACTTAGAAAAGTGACAGATTCCCACCGGATTGACCGATGGTGACACTTGATCCCCAAAATGAGATTTTTTTCGTTCTTGTTGGTTCGGCACGCCACAGACGCGTATGTTGCTATTTTATATCCCCTCTAGTTCCGTTGCGCGACCGTTTTCCTCTTTAGCTTGTCAAGTTTCCTCATTGCTAATTTTAAAAAACATTGTTTTTTTGTGCTCATTTTTTGGGGGTCTTTTGCATAATTCCACAACTCCCGAAGATGTTCGAAATATCCGGAGATTTCTTTCACGTGCCTTGAAACTAAGAAGTGAACTTACAAGATTACCGGCAAATTTTAATTGAAAAATGTTTTTAAGCTATCACTTTTTGACGATATTTAAATTGAGGTGGAGGTTTTAAGAAAATCAAGAAGATCAAACACAGCCGAAGAGTTCACTAAACACTAATGGCGGGACGATAATCACGATTGCAGCCTTTCAGGGTGATCATTTTTCTATTTCCAACCCATGGTGTCTCGTTTTCAAGTGTACGCTCCCTCCATATTTAATTCTATTCTTTCGCCTGCTTCTGAAACACCCGACGGCATACAGTCTATTTCCAATTGGTTACTTTTACTGTCTACTTGTTTTCACCTTGTTTAAAATCTAGAGTTATTTTAAATTTATAGTTTTTCTCTATGCCATGGCCTTTTATACAGTCACCAGCTGTTGGCTTGCGTCCACCAAGAATTTACACCGCTGCCTTCTTGAATATTAAGAAATACATGGATATGAACGAAGTTGCAAAATCTCTTTGGTGACGCATACCCTGATTCGCCATGTGACGTCACCTCTTGTCACTGCGTGAGTCAAGCAGGAAGGCGTGAACGATGACTGCATCGACGCGCTGCAGTAATCAGCAGCACCATACATGCTATATCTTCCAACTAATATTGTCACGGGGTCGTGACGTGGCCAAAGACAGAAAACTTCGTGTTGGGCTTTAACTGTTTATTTGGGCGAACCTGTGCCCGGTAAAGGGAAAGTCTAATTACAGCAGCAGTCTTGCACAGTTAGCAGTCTCGGACTGATAGCGGCGAACGCAGCGTCGGCCTTCGATCAACTACTGACAAGCGGCGAAGCGCGTCGGAATTTATACCCTTGCCGTCGAATGTTCTAGCGTTATCGCTGGTGGTGGCGTAGGTTCTAGAACAATCTGTACCGTTCGCGCAGTGGGCGTGATCTTATCGAAATGATCTACTACAGTCCGGAACCTTCTCGAAACCTTCAGGCGTGGTTTGCGCGGAGAATCGTGTGGTGTTTCGGAACGATAACAAAAACTTGTGAAATGGAACGTGGCATTGCCGCCCTCTGAAAAAAAGGCATCGTCCCGATGCTTTAACTAAAGATGAAGGTACAATAATAATGCAAGAAAGTACAATGAATAAATTACAATACAACAATAATACAAAAAAACACTGTTTCAGTTTGTTAACGTGCATGAAACGGCTTGAGGCGCGCGACATGGACGACTTCAGGTCGCGATCGGCGTCGTTGAGAGTTCGTGATGCCGTCGGGGACAACCTCGTAATCAAGTGGGCCGAGACGTCGAACCACCTTGTACGGTCCGAAGCACCGTCGCAGAAGCTTTTCACTTAGTCCACGTCGGCGTATCGGCGTCCACACCCAAACACGTTCACCGGGCTGGTATTCCACGAAGCGTCGTCGAAGGTTGTAATGGTGGCTGTCGGTCGTCTGCTGATTCTTGATACGAAGACGCGCAAGTTGTCGGACTTCTTCGGCGCATTGAAGGTACTCGCTCATATCGAGGTTTTCTTCGTCGTTGACGTTGGGTAACATGGCATCGAGCGTCGTTTCCGGGCTCCTTCCGTAGACCAATTTGTATGGAGATATCTGCGTCGTCTCCTGCACAGCCGTGTTGTATGCGAAGGTCACATACGGAAGAATGGTGTCCCACGTCTTGTGTTCGACATCGACGTACATTGACAGCATGTCGGCGATCGTCTTGTTAAGCCGCTCGGTGAGGCCGTTGGTCTGTGGGTGGTACTCTGTCGTCCGGCGGTGGTTTGTTTGGCTGTATGCCAAGATCGCTTGAGTTAAGTCGGCAGTGAATGCCGTTCCTCTGTCGGTAATAAGGACCTCCGGGGCGCCGTGACGTAGGACGATATTTTTGACGAAGAACTCAGCTACCTCGGATGCACTGCCTTTTGGCAGGGCTTTTGTCTCGGCGTAGCGGGTGAGGTAGTCGGTAGCTACCACGATCCACTTGTTTCCGAAAGCCGACGTCGGGAACGGACCCAATAGGTCCATACCAATCTGCTGGAAAGGTCGGCAAGGTGGATCAATTGGCTGCAGAAGTCCCGCTGGCCTTGTCGGCGGTGTCTTGCATCGCTGACAGTCCCGGCATGTCCTCACATAACGAGTGACGTCGGTGGTAAGACGTGGCCAGTAGTACCTTTCTTGTATCCTCGCGAGCGTGCGGGAAACACCGAGGTGCCCTGCCGTCGGATCGTCGTGCAGGGCCTGCAGGAGTTCTGGTCGCAGAGCTGAAGGCACCTCAAGGAGGTACTTAGCTCGAAGCGGTGACAAGTTTTTCTTTTGTAGAAGATCGTTTCGTAGAAAGAACGACGCAAGTGCGCGCTTGAATACCTTCGGGACTTCGGCGGTCCTGCCTTCGAGGTATTCTATTAGGGCTTTAAGTTCCGGGTCGGCCCGCTGTCGTTCAGCGAAGTCGTCAGTAGTTATCGATCCCAAGAAGTAGTCGTCATCCGAGTCGTCGGGTAGCGGTTGGTCGACAGGCGAACGAGAGAGACAGTCAGCGTCGGAGTGTTTTTTGCCGGACTTGTAAATGACAGTAATGTCATATTCTTGAAGTCTCAGGCTCCATCGTGCGAGGCGACCTGAAGGGTCCTTCAAGGTGGCTAGCCAACACAAGGCGTGGTGGTCGCTCACAACTTTGAAGGGCCTGCCGTAGAGGTAGGGGCGAAATTTCGACGTAGCCCAGATGATGGCGAGGCACTCCTTTTCTGTTGTGGAATAATTTGCTTCTGCTTTGGATAGCCATCGGCTGGCGTAACTAATAACCCTTTCAAGTCCGTCAGCCCTCTGCACAAGAACGGCGCCAAGACCTACGCTGCTTGCGTCAGTATGTATTTCTGTCTCGGCGAATTCGTCGAAATGGGCAAGTAACGGAGGCGTCTGGAGGCGATGTTTAAGTTCCTGGAAAGCGTGTTCCTGTGGCGTTTCCCACTTGAACTCCGAGTCGGCCTTGGTAAGGTTAGTGAGAGGATCGGCGATGCGGGCGAAGTTTTTCCCGAACCGCCTATAATAGGCGCACAGGCCCAGAAATCGGCGCACGGCCTTCTTGTCAGTGGGCGGCGGGAAATAGGCGATGGCGGCTGTTTTCCGTGGATCGGGACTAACTCCAGACTTGCTGATAACGTGCCCAAGAAACAAGAGCTCCTCATACGCAAATCTGCACTTTTCTGGCTTCAGTGTGAGTCCGGACGTATTGATGGCTTGAAGTACAGCTTCAAGGCGCTGAAGATGCTCGTCGAAACTCGAGGAAAACACGACGACGTCGTCCAAGTACACAAGGCAAGTCTTCCACTTCAATCCTTCCAGTACTGTATCCATAACACGTTGAAAAGTTGCAGGCGCTGAGCAAAGGCCGAAGGGCATCACCTTAAACTCGAAGAGACCGTCCGGTGTTATAAACGCCGTCTTCTCTCGGTCTCTTTCGTCGACTTCGATTTGCCAATAGCCAGTCTTGAGGTCCATTGACGAGAAGTACTTGGCGTTATGGAGCCGATCAAGGGCGTCGTCTATTCGTGGGAGAGGATACACGTCCTTTCTTGTGATTTTGTTCAGGCGGCGATAATCGACGCAGAAACGTAGGGTCCCATCCTTTTTCTTCACTAACACCACGGGGGATGCCCACAGACTCTTGGACGGCTGGATAATGTCATCTCACAGCATTTCATCAACTTGTCTCTTCATTGCCTCACGTTCTCGCGTCGAAACCCTGTACGGACTCTGACGGAGTGGTCTGGCATTTTCTTCGGTTATGATTCGATGTTTCGTGATTGGGGTCTGCCGAATTTTCGATGACGACGAAAAGCAATCTTCGTATTGCAGGAGCAGGGCCTTGAGCTGTTCTTGCTTATCGTTCGGAAGTCTGGGATTGACGTCGAAAGCTATGGGAAGGGCTTGGTTCTTCTGAGCAGGTTCCACAGAATCGGCGAGGGCGAAAGCACTGGTGGCTTCGACAATTTCTTCGATGTATGCGACCGTTGTTCCTTTGTTCACATGTTTGTACTCATTGCTGAAATTCGTGAGCATAACCGTTGCGTTGCCTCCCCACAACTCTGCAATTCCTCTTGCGACGTAAATATTTCGGGTGACCAACAGATGCTGACTGCCTTCAACGACGCCTTCCAAGTCAGGTGATTTAGGAGCGCCGACTGAAATAATGACGCTTGAGCGAGGCGGAATGGTGACTTGTTCTTCCAGCAGATTCAAGGCATGGTGTCCTGACGGCGTGCGTGGCGGTAGTGCTTCTTCTGTGGATAACGTTATCGACCTTGTTTTTAGGTTGATGACAGCACCATGGAGGCATAAGAAGTCCATGCCAAGGATGACATCTCTCGAGCAACGCTGTAGGACTACGAAGTCTGTAGGATAAATACGGCCGTTAATGGTGACTCTCGCTGTGCAGATTCCTGCAGGCGTTACGAGATGACCTCCAGCTGTGCGGATTTCAGGGCCTTTCGAAGCTGTCCTAACTTTCTTTAACTTCGCGGCGAACGACCCACTGATGACAGAATAGTCGCATCCAGTATCGACGCGAGCAGTCACACTGTGGCGAGCAGTCCGTTTTCCTCGGTGCACTGCGCTGGCCCGCTGGGGAACGGTAGGACGTCGGTTGGGGTGGTGGCGGCGGTGGCGTCTGGCGACGGAAGTGTGACGGGGCGGTGTTTTGGCGTGGACGGGGAGGAGCGTTGTGGCGCAGTGCAGCGGCGTAGCTCATAGTTTCTGGCTCGGGCGGCGGTGTTTCGGGAATTCGAAGCGATTGCCGGACTTCTTCTCGCACAATGTCGGCGATCGAATCCACTTGAGGCTGCGCCGAAAGCAACAGTTTGCGCAGCTCTTCTCGCACGATCGCTCGGATCGTTTCACGCAGGTCGTCGGAGTCACTGGCTTGAGCAGCAGTGCATTCTGGAGTCAGGCGACGATTATACTGTCTGGTGCGCATGTCCAGCGTTTTTTCGATGGTGGTCGCCTCGGATACAAATTCTTGGACGGTGTTTGGTGGATTTCTCATCATTCCTGCGAAGAGCTCCTGTTTGACCCCTCGCATGAGGAAACGAACTTTCTTTTCCTCAGGCATGTCTGGGTCAGCATGACGGAATAGGCGGGTCATCTCCTCTGTGAAAATTTGAACCTTTTCATTTGGTAGCTGAACCCGGGTCTCGAGTAGAGCAGCGGCCCTCTCTTTGCGAGCGACGCTTGCGAACGTTCGAAGAAATGCGCCGCAGAAGACATCCCACGTTCGGAGCGTGGACTCCCGATTCTCTAGCCAGGTCCTTGCGGTGTCTTCCAGGTAGAAGTACACACGACGGAGCTTTTCTTCGTTGTCCCAGTGGTTGAGGGCGGCCACACGGTCGTATGTTTCTAGCCAGGTTTCCGGGTCTTCAAAGGATGAGCCATGGAACGTTGGTGGTTCCCTGGGTTGATGAATGACGATCGCGGGCTGGGACGCTCCGGTTGTCATTGTCGCTGCAGTCGAGGTCATGGTCTTGGTCTTCCGCGCCTTGTCTTGTAGCAGGCCGTACTCCGGTGGGAGACCTTGCTGTCGGCGGCTCGTTCGCTGCTCTTGGTTGGCGTCGGTGTCTTCTCCACGAAGGGGGCTGGGTTCACGGCTCGACGGGGGCGTCCGGTACATGAACGAAGCAGCACCTCCACCAGATGTCACGGGGTCGTGACGTGGCCAAAGACAGAAAACTTCGTGTTGGGCTTTAACTGTTTATTTGGGCGAACCTGTGCCCGGTAAAGGGAAAGTCTAATTACAGCAGCAGTCTTGCACAGATAGCAGTCTCGGACTGATAGCGGCGAACGCAGCGTCGGCCTTCGATCAACTACTGACAAGCGGCGAAGCGCGTCGGAATTTATACCCTTGCCGTCGAATGTTCTAGCGTTATCGCTGGTAGTGGCGTAGGTTCTAGAACAATCTGTACCGTTCGCGCAGTGGGCGTGATCTTATCGAAATGATCTACTACAGTCCGGAACCTTCTCGAAACCTTCAGGCGCGGTTTGCGCGGAGAATCGTGTGGTGTTTCGGAACGATAACAAAAACTTGTGAAATGGAACGTGGCAATATCTCGCACACAGGCTCATTATCTTCATACACAGGTCATGGTTCAACACATGCGGGAGGAGGCGAATCGTGACAGACGTGCTATATACGTTCACGTCAGAGAGAGAGGAGACGAACAACAAGAGAGAAGGCAGGGAGATTAACCAGGCACATGCCCAGATTGCTACCCTACGCTGGGAGAATAGGAAGGGGGTATTAAGATGAGAGAGAGGGGAAAGAGAAGAGAAAGAGAGAGAGAAAAAAAGGAGGATTGTCAGTCAATCGGCTGGCGCGTATGCAGCGGTGGCACTACACAAATGTTAAAGGCTGTCACGTAGGTCTGTAGTCCTCAAAAAGCACAAGACAGCTTTGACTACTTTTTGAGCCGACGAAAGGCGAGGACGGTGTTCCAGTAGCATCTGCATAGAGAGTGGCCGATCGTCCGATTGTCGCAATGCGTCCAAAAGCTTCTGCCTCTCGGAGGCAAATCGAGGGCAATGGCATATCAGATGGTCAATATCTTGTTTAGCGCAGTAGACGTCGCATTCCGCATTGTCGGTCATTCCGATGAGGGTTCTATATGCTTTTGTGAAGACAATCCCTAACCAAAGGCGACAAAGAAGCGAAGATTCACGTCGACGAAGTCCGGATGGAGGTCGAAGTTCCAGTCGAGGGTTTATATGGTAGAGTCTTGTATGTCTTATACTTGGGGTGTTTCACTCCTGCACACACACTATACGTGCCAGGTGACGAAGTTGCTTTGCAGCGTCAGTCCTTGACAAAAGAATCAGAAGGATGTGCTCTTCTTGGTGCGATGTGCGAGCCGCGTTTTCTGCAGAATCATTGTCACTCATCCCACAATGGCCAGGAAGCCACTGAAACTTGACCTCGTGGCCTGTTTCTGAGACGTGGTCAAGAAGCTTGATAACTTCGTAAGTTAACTGTTCATGGCAACCTCGTCGAAGGACTGACTGGATGCTCTGTAAAGCCGGTTTCGCGTCGGAAAACTCAGCCAATTTACTTGGTCTCTGAGATTTGATGTACTCTAGGGCGCCACGCAAAGCCGCAAGTTCTGCCGCCCTAGACGTAGTGACGTGTGACAGCAAACAACACAAAGAAAGCACCCTAGAAAGGCCGTGTGCAGTGTTCCCATTGTTGGAGCGTCAGGAGACAGCATCAAGTTTTGTAGAAGTGTTGACAGGCGGGGTAAATCGGCTTTTAGTTAACGCGCACGCTGCGAATTTTTTATTGTTCAACAACGCACAGGAGAAATCTCCCACCGGCACCACCTTGCAGGTGAAAACGTAAGGCTGGTTACGCTCTACAACGAGGGACGAACAGATGCCGCTTTAAGGAGCTTCTCTCTTAAATAAAGTCACAGTTTTGCCACAAAGACGAAGCAATGAACGCGATGGTGACAAGTTGGAAGGTCACGCGCAGAATGGCATGCAAATCAGAATGTGCCCCACGTTTCTCGCGCACTAATGACGCATGAAACGTACTCACAGGTACAGATTAACGCGAATAAGCGTCTCAGTTGTTATTTTGTTGTGTCTGAAAAGCACGCTCTTTTTCGCAAACGGAGGCTCTGCGACGATTGCAGTGACCTTTGCCCACCCCGTAACCACAACAGAATCAGGGACCACCTCATCAAGACCCACATTAATGTTGAAGTGCTAAGGACACATATACGACACCTTGCTCGAACTCCTCGACATCACCTAGCCTCTCTACCAGTGAACCGACCATGCACATCTTACTGCAAAACAGTGACCGCACATGGCGAGTCGATCCCTACTTCGTTCTCTCCTGCCGCTAGACCTGCGACTCCGCCATGCTGCCTCTCTAAACAAATGATTAATATTAACAAACCTGGCGTCCAAAAAAGGCTAATTTGTCGTCACCGGCTCTTAAACAGCTCGCACTACTTCTCTTGTATGAGAAATACCAAGACTCTACACATATATACACTGACAGATCGGTTCAGCCAGACAGCTCTACAGGAGCAGTAGTGATAGCAAGGTTGGCCACGACAATTAAATTCAAGACATCTCACGCAACATCAACAGCAGCAGAATTGGCAGCACTTCATGCAGCGTTGCAATTTGTTGTTGATCAACCTACACACAAGTGGACTATTTTCTGCGACTCGAAGGCGGCACTGCAGTCTCTACTATCAGTTTTACGCCGTGCACCACACGAGCAGCTGGTACTAGAGATAGCAGAGGTTATACACCACCTGACTGAGAAAGAGTACCAAATTACATTTCAGTGGTTACCCCGTCAATGCGGAATCATCAGCAATGAACGGGCCGATCAAGCTGCCCACTCAGCCCACACAGAAGATCATAAACTACGACTGCCACTTTCTAGGACAGATGCTGCACGAAAGCTCCGCAGGCTTGCTCGCCAGCAAACCACATCACAATGAAATCAGGCACACTTCAAGCATGCCCGACTGTACTCGCTTGACCCCACGCTAAGTCTTCAAATCCCGTCGAGGCTTTGCCGAGCAGACCAGACCCTGTTATGTAGGCTGTGGTTGGGCGTTGCGTTTACCAACGCCTACGCTTACCGCATTGGGATGGCCGACACCACCGCCTGTGTCCACTGTGGCAAAGAAGAAACAATCCAACATATTCTTTTTTACTGCCTAGAGTATAGTAAACAACGACTATACCTTCGCGAGGAATTCAGCAATTTAGATAATCAACTTCTGTCGGAGCAAAGAATTCTACAATATCGACAAGATGCAACTTCGCAGAATAAGGTCCTGAAAGCGCTACTGCACTTTTTGCGATCGACCGGCCTTACTGAATGGTTGTGGCTAGGACGCCTTTCCTGTGCGTGTTTTCGTTTTTACATGAGTGCACGTGCGTTTGTTTATCTACCCCCTCTTTCTTGCCCCTATTTCCCCGCCCTATCTTTCTTGCCCCTATTTCCAAACCAGATGCAAATATCTGGTTAACCTCTCGGCCTTTCCTTTCTCTCTCCCTCTCTCTCTTCAGTGCAAGCCTCACGCCAGCCCACACGTATGATCATCCCAACCGGAAAATGAGGGCGTGCGAGCGTTTCCTCCCTCCTCTCAGCGGGCCAAATTACGCGAGAGAGATCAGAGCCGCCGCGCGCTCTCTGCGCCATCTTGATGATAATGCTGAAAACGCGATAGTTCCTCCCCGAGATGCCCGCTAACAGTGGTAAGTGGTAGACATAAACAGCTTGCCGTTTGAACGTTGAACGCAGTAACCCTCGGTGGCTCAGGGGCTATCACCTTACTTTCACGACGTAGGAGTCCCACGTTCGATTGCTTGCGCTGGGGTCTTTTTTCTGAGTTTTTGTTTTTTGCGTTTTCATATATATAGATACGTATACATATTCGGTGCATGACATCGATACCGATGCCGACTCCAATGCCATCATTTTCAGCATGCAGCATGAAGCATGAAGATTTTCAGGTCTTGGTATGTGACGTGTAACGTCCCATATGAATATGAGATGCCGTAGTGGAAGACTCCGGAAATTTTGACCACCTGGGGTTCTTTACCTTGCACTTAAATCTGAGGACATGAGCCTACAGCACTTTCGCCTCCATTAAAAATGCGCCAGCTGCAGCTGGGATTCGATTCCGCGACTTTTCGACCTTTCGAAGCATCTCCTCAAAGTAGCGGAAAGTTCAAAACGGTCACAGCTGTTCAGTATCGGTATCGGCTCCTGTAAATAAATATGAAAACAACCTTAGTACTTGACTCAGATGTCCGGCAGTGGTACTTTCCCGTTGACGTTTGTGTTCTGCTTTATTCGTTGGTTTAACTGGGCGTTTCACGCTCCCGAAGTGTATCTTATAGACCATGTAGTAAAAAAGAGCATGGATTAGACGTTCTCCGCCAGGTGTCAAAACTATCACGGCCACTCACAAGTTAAGCGTCTATATTTTCAATGAACTAAATTTCACTGATTACCCAAATGGTTCTTTGCCGTTATTCTGGAAGTTAAAAACCTCAGGTGGTCAATATTTCTGGAGCCCTCCACAACGGCCTCTCTCATAACCATATGGTGATTTCGGGCGTTAAACCTAACATATCATTCAATCATTGGCCGTTATCCTGTGTAAACTTATGATGTGATCCGATGTGTGTGCATTGCGATGGGACGCACTCTTATATTTGAACTGGAATCGTTTATTTCGCACCACTTTTGGTCTTGAAAACTCACTGTCTGAGCATTAGAAATAGCGGAAGTGTGGAACTGGAAGTGGTAGGGAGAAAACCAAGACGGTTGCCCGGTGTTTGCGCACCTGAATATTTCCTATTGGTTAAAAGCGGTTGTACTTGTCTTCTTTTGACGACACTATTTTAAAAGCAATGCTCACCCACTCTCCGCTGGAGCTGTCAACAGCATTCAGCTTTGTCCTTCGCTAGTGCCGGAAACAACAAGAAAAACAAGCAATGCACCCCAGTCTAGGGAAAAGCTTCCATGTCTTTCTCGACAACTGAAAGATTTCCCGATACTCCACGAAACATAATGGGCAATGCTCGTATACTTTTTTTTGTTTATCAGCTATGGTCACTACAAGCTCCTCTATTCTTATTGCGAAAAGAGTGAAGAAACAAAGAAAGAGAAATCTTGTTCCTCTGATCAATGCAGGGTTGTCCACTAGAAGGCCGTTGAACAAAGGGTCCCCATCAGAATGGAAGCCGATCGTTATCGGCAATTCTTGGCTTGGAAGAGGCAGCGTGAACACAGTGGCGGCGACCGAAGAAGGCCTAGTCGTAAGTGAGGTCCAGTCTTGCTCGTGTTTTAGTAGCCTTTTGAACCAAGCATGGCCCCGGAAGAAGAAGGCCCTTTATTCCTATCCTTCCTTTCTTTTGAATACACAACGACCATTTACAAGTTCATTACTCTTACTGTCAACAATACCAGAACTAACAAATACGTTTTGGAAGATCAAAGGTCAAGGGGTTGATCGAATTTGTATCAACCAAGGTTTGTGTTTCGGCTAGTTAGTGCTCTGTCTTCAAGATGCGGCGTAGTGCGAACAACAGACGAATAGGAAAACAAGTGCGCGCTCTGAACAAGGAGCGTATCATCCAGTGCAATCTCCACCCTTGCTTTGGAATATTTCCACTTCACAACGCTAGTCTTTCCACCATGGTGGTGTAGCAGTTACGGCCCTCGGCTGATGACCGAGGGTCGTGGGTTCGATCCCAGCCACTGTTGTTGAATTTCGACGGAGGAAAAGTGCTACAAGTTCCTGCACATTGTGCGATGACAGTGCATAATAAACACACCGATTGGTCTATATTTTCTGACTCCATTATAACGGAATTCCTCGTAATCTTATCGGCATTTCGGATGTAAAACCTCAGATGTTATTACTACGCTTCTCTTTGTTTGTTTCATTGGCCATTGCACATCCTGCCTGTTTGTTTAAATATATATAACCCTTGAAGTGAAATGCTCTGACGCATTCATCAAGGAGGTGCTGGTTTCATGGCGGGGCTTGAGCAGATATCGCGAAGTTTGATCAAGTGGGCGTGGTAGAGGCGCTGTTTGGACACACATTAGCAGACAGCTCTTCACCTTGGACGTGCTGAGTGTTGAAGTTACCACCACTATAAGAACAACTTCGCTTGCTGGAGCCGCCGTATTGCGTGGCGCCTGCTCTTCGTACGATTATATAATGCCAGACGGGATCCTGAAGACGTTTGCTGCCGGTCTAATTTCATGTTTTTTCAGATTCGCTGCATTGTTATCATCGTTTCCCTCTTGTATCCAAACTCGTATGGAAATATAGGAATAGCCATAGCGCATACCCATAATGCAGTTTTTTACAGCAGTAGCAAACACTAATGCTCCAAGTGGCCGTTCTTTCCTTGTAATTTTTTATGGAAAAGAAAAGTCACGCAGAAGATGACTTTAACTTAGGAAAATAGAGCTGTCGTATTGAATGACCACCAAAAAATAGCCGCTTATTCTGGAAAGATGAATAGTGCAAAAGAAATTGCCTTAGCTCTACCTACACTCATGAAAAATTATACGGACAATAGCAAAATGGCAAAGACAGTTCTGCGAAACCTACACATCAACAGCACCCAATAAATAGCCACTATTCATCATTTTAAATGCGAAGCACTACTCAGTGAAATTCCATGAGAAATATAAAAAGAAAATATTTTTAAGTTATGTTCAAGATTGTTCGAATTATTAATAGAAATCAGCATGCCTGTATGTTTTTTTTTGCTGTTTGTAACTTTCTGATTTTCTAGCCATTTTACCTTTTCCCTGCCCCTGTAAAGAACGATGGCGTTGCTCGGTTGTAGCAAGTTCACATCGAAGCTTGTGAGTTCATTAGGGTGATCTGTATTCATCGAGCAGAGAGAAACGTAGACAGTGGTACGTCATGAAAGATTTTGTTTCCCACACAAGCAATCACCGAGAACTTCTGTGTTAGTGATATATTCAGCGAAAGTGGGACTCTAAACGATATAACCACTTTGAAAGTGACACCGGCAACCTGCCACTCTTAGCTACACCAGCTGTTCGGAAGAAAAAGTGTGATTGGAAACTGTACGTAAAACCAACGACCCTTTTCCTAAATTGGTCTGCACACGTGGTCGGTATTTGTGCTGCCTAATATTGTTTACACGATAACGCTGAAGATCGCGTACTGTAACACCGCTCCCGTCGACATCTACAGAGGGAGTCGTTCCTTGTGCTTTGCCCGTGAAACAGACGCGCTCATGTACGTTACACTGCTGACTTTGCAAAAACAGCGTTCTTGGCCGAGTAAAGATTGCGTTTCACCTACTTAGATATGTGCCAAAATTTTCTGAGGTAAAGCGATTGCAATAAGTATCGGCGTTCTAAGAGGGGGAAGTCCAAGTGTCGGGCAGCTTTTACATCACACTTGAACAGTATGTACCGCGGATGATCAGATGCTGTCCTGCACAACAGCTGCAGTGAGAATGACGCCCAGTATTGTAAAGTTAATGATTGATTTGTGGGGTTTAACGTCCCAAAACCACCATATGATTATGAGAGACGCCGTAGTGGAGGGCTCCGGAAATTTCGACCACCTGGGGTTCTTTAACGTGCGCCCAAATCTGAGAACACGGGCCTACAACATTTCCGCCTCCATCGGAAATGCAGCCGCCGCAGCCGGGAATCGAACCCGCGACCTGCGGGTCAGCAGCCGAGTACCTTAGCCACTAGACCACTGCGGCGGGGCGGTATTGTAAAGTTAGGAGACCACTGTAAAGGCGACGTGATTCTGATACGACCATTAGGGTTGCCAGTAAAATAATAATGGCTGTTACTAAATTTTAACCTTGCACCAGAGCTAATGCCAAAATTTTAGAAAATATATAGGGTTTCCAGCACACACGTGTTTTGAAAAAGTGGTTAACACTTTAGAGAATGAGGTACTCTACGATGAGAGAGCATAAAGCCGCCCGGTGGGCCTCACTTTTGAAGGTACCACGCCGACAAAAATTACGCTGTGCTCGGCTTCGTGCTTAAAAAAAAGTTGGTGATGATTTAGAGTGCTACGTCCTCTTTATTGGGAGAGCATAAAACCGTCCCATGGCACGGGGTTGTACCAAGAAGGGACGGCGAGCCTTTCGAACTTTAATTGGAGGGTGAAACGTTACTCCTTAAGTACTAGTAATCAGAGGTCTGTATTTCAAAATGACCCCTGCAATAAAAACTGCCAAGCATTTCCCCGAGGGTGAACATGGTTAAGTGCGAATGCACGGGGTGATGCTACGAGGGGGAGTAAAGTTAAAATCCGTTGGCATTCTCCAGTGAGTTAACGTAAACTCTCTCGTGTGATCACATTGCGGTTCCCAGGGACCATTAGACCCTCTCGGGAAATCTTGGTGGGTGTACGCGTATATGTGTGAGTAAGTTCGCACTATAATGATGTTTATGTCCGCGGCCCGCTTCGCCCGCTTGCACTCGGCATCACGAACCCTTCACCGCGCTGCCTTGTCTTCAACCGGCGCGACATCTTCAACGACGCGTGCAATGCTCGCATTCGATTGCGTTGTACTCGTTGTCGGAGGTATCGCAGTCGAGGTTGATGCCTTGCCTACGATGGATCTATACCTTTGACGACTTGGCGTTCTCGAGCAAGTCATGGCTGCGTGGGCGCGAAGCCACGGAGCGAAAGGCAGAGCGCGCGCAATCACGTGGTGTGTGACGTCGCTGCGCCGTTGCTACAGATGCTCTTCTCTGCTCCTCGCGCCGTTGCTAGGTTAGAGGAGGAGGCGCACCGTGGACGGCGGATTCAGGGTCGCTTATAAAGTGCATTCTAACCTAAAATTTCGCTAAATCCCATGCAATGTAAGGCTCAATTTCATGCGAAGCGATCAGCGAGTGTCAATCTACGCCCCAGCTTTGTTTTTTTCTTTCAGTCTTATTCCCATATTCACAAACGCTCCTTCACTCAAATGCTCCCTTCGACTTGATGAAGTCAAGACAGAGCGTGCTTCTCCGCTCAAGGAGCCGTTGCGTTTCATACACGCTCCTCCACACTTCCTTTGCCAAGGGAGGCCTTGGAAATGCTCCCTTCACTTGAACGGACGGCATGGGCTGAGAAAAGCGCCTGATAACGAGTGTATTTGTAAATGTGGTTAAGATATGTTCATCTCTGTACAATAAACTATTCTTTTTTATCAATTGACGTAACAGAAAAAGGCATGCATTTAGATTGGTAACATAGTTTCCGTAAGCCTTGAGCCGGTAGAGTTAGCGATATCTTCCCTTCAAGTCTGGCAGCAGTCACACCCAGGCAGCTGAACAAACAGCTGATGGCGTTTTGTCAGCTGCTGAACGTTTCTACGTGCTTAGTTTATTTCGTCTAGTAGGCGTCTGTTACTAAAGTTTATATTTACGGTAGTGTCTGCGTGTGTGTTTTTCAGACCCTAGTTTCACCGGGGTGACGAACTATGTGAGTGATAACAGGAAGTACAACAGACGGTTTGTTGCTTTGTTTCTTTTCGCTTTACTGGGAGCCTTCTGATCTCTAGTATAGCCATCGAACAGATAACGCGGTGGAGTGATTAGTTTCATTTATCACATTACATCGGCGTTTGGTTTTTTATTGTAGACTATGATATCTGGAAATATATCTTGAAAATGATCGTAGTGTATGTGCTGCATTCGAAAGCCTTGGCAATACATAATTTATATGACATGTTTAATTTTTTTGGAAATTATAAATTTAAAGCCACTTCTGACTTTTAGCGCTGTTTTCTTGAAAACGACCATGTTGGTTCTCTTAACGTTGGAGAAATTGTTGTCAAGAAGCAGAGTAATTAACTCTGCTGATTTAATGAAGACCAATGCAACAAAGGGGTGAAAAATTCTCAAGAGTATTGCAGTCACCGTGGATACATCTGATCAGAACCCTGTAAATAAAATATCCGTTATTGTTGCAACATTAGCATGTTTGCACGTTGGAACCACGCCATCTAAGTTTCGTGGAAAAGGAGTGGCGCTGCTGTATATAAAGCAAGTTAGATTTTTGTAGAACTGCTTTTCTGTCAAACCAGAGATGTCATTTCTGTGATCCTGTCTCATCCTGAAAAAACAAAGATGACGATAATTAAGTAATAATAAATGAACAAAGCAGAAATTTTGAATCGCAAAATGAACCTTTATTACATGTGGCTGAAGAAGAGCAATGTGGCAAACACAAGTGTGCAACTGCAAAGTGTCCATAAATCTAGCATATCCGGCTGACACACTGTCAAGATTGAGTTCGAGCTCGTAGGACATCATTAATAAGGTCAAGGTAGTAGACACAATAGAGTCTCTTTTGCAAAACGTTTGCGACAAGTGCGCTTTGCCACAGTAAAGATCTTACTGCGGCAAAGCATGCTTTACAAGAAAGTCGAAACTGCTTTTTTTGACATACGTGTTGGAGCGCCTAAGTTCAGCAGCTCAAAAGCTAGCACGGAAATGTCGTGAGAGAAGAGAGAAAAGAATTGATCGAGAAAATACAAAGAGAAAGACAACTTTAACCGTCACGAGTCTCTTAAATTTATTTAGTGAATGTTCAGCGCTCGTCTTTGCTTCTTTCTAGTTTTTTGTCCCTTATTGCACAGTTGTCCGTGAAAAGGAGAAAGGAGAAACCGCAATGTCTATATGAGTGCCCTAATAAGGCCTAGCACTTGATTTGGGAGCGTCGTTTCTTCTTTGGGGCGTGAGATCACTTTCCGGCACGTTAAGGAATACAGTATAGTCTCAATTAAGCCAGACCAATTTTAACAAGGTGCGTCTCGTAATCATATCGCAGTTTTGTTTTGTGAAACCCGAGAATCAATCATCGCCGCTTGCAGACTAGTGACGACAAGAAGGCTCATTTTATATCGTAATTAGTATATGCTGTTGTCATATTATTATTCTCGCCATGCTCCTTTGTCTTGTTTGTCATTGCGTAACACGGGTAATCGTCAGGATTTATCCATCTTTGTGATTGCATCTTGTTCCTCGCTTCTGTATAGTTGTAAATGACCTACGTCACACAACACACTAGTGACTTCGTCATGTTGTTATCATCATGCCCTCACACTCACAGTTTCTCTAATAAAGATGTATGTAGTGGAATGCTTTCTTATAATGTAGTGTTTTTTTCCAGTTTGCTTGTGGTATATGCAGATAGACAAGGTAGGAACACAACAGAAACATCCAGCATCTGTGAGCCAAGAAAGGTGATTAAACTATTCGCAATATGAAACGCTCCGGTAGCTCAATAGTTCCAGTGCCAAGGTGCTGACCCTAAATGCGCAGGATTGAATCAAGCCATGGTGTTCGCATTTAAACTGAGGCGAAATGGTAGAGACCCACGTGTAGTATGATGTCACTGGACGCTAAACAATCTCTCACGTTGGAAGCTACACAGGGTTCTTCAGTATGCAGTGACTTTATTTTCCTTGGGACGTTTAACGTCTCAAGGAAACCAAGAAGCCTTGCTTTAAATATACTTATCATAAAGCCAGGAAATGGCTGAATGACATCGCCTCTAGTGACCGTTATTTTCATAGGCAAATATAAAAAAACACCGGAAGGGTACTTGTCTCAGCGTGAGATATTTGATATGGTATCACATTTTTTTTCGTGAAAGCAGAAAGCAATTATCCTATTCCTTTTTAATTATCGCTCGCTCCTAACACAGAAGTGCGTTCAACCCAAACTGCGCAAAATAGAGTGACTTCATTTGAAGATAGAAGAGCCACATGTTCAAGGCAAAATAAATCACTTTAGTCCTAATAATGCACTCCAATCATGCGAGTGAAAAGAGACGTGCAGTTAGACCATGAGCTGGTTTTGCTCAGACTGCTCTGCTATTAACTACATGTAAAATAATTTTATGCGTGCATAAAAAACAGGGCGAATAGAAAAGTCTGAGTAATTTTAGTTGAAAGATAACTAAAGCGCAAGAAAATCATTTAGCGGTGGTTTCCCTTTGCATAATGGATCTTGGCACCCAGACCAAGGTAACAGTTGAAACGAGAGGAGCTAGCTCAGCCTCGTCGTTAGAATTACTGCATCAGCACAACCTGCACATTCTACATGGTCATCTTGAACAAAAAACAGGAGGGGATAAACAATAATAGCTAACAAATGTTTCTTCTGACGCTCGAATATTGACGACGATTAAACCTAATATTAGGAATCCGGGGTGGTTATTCAACAAGATTGTAAAACGGCCTCCATACATACTTCAGCCTATAGATGGTCCAGCATTACCGCACACTAGGTGAATATGAGGAGTTAAACGAAATATAATGGAGAAAGCTGCTTTAATTTAAAATATCAAAAAGCTTCAGCGCTGTCAAAAATTTGCCGCTATTTTCAAGTACCCTTTTTCTGCTCTACTCAAATATACCTTATTGATCTAAAAAAAGAAATGAAGGGTACGCGCATTTTTACATCTCCATTAATCTTCATCGAATCCCGATATTTGTGAATACCAACAGGCATGTTTTAGTTTATGGCGACATCTTGCCTTCAGACGGTGGTGGACGATGGAGAAAATAATCAATCACAATTTGTTTTCTGTGAAGATTGCTTATTGTTTTTCTGTTTGAAGAGAGAGCGTTTCATCTCTATTCAATGAATAACGCCAAATAAGCTTCGCATAAGCGCAGCGTCGCCTTCGAATTCTGCTCAGAAAACAACGCAAAAATGTTTAAATCGCAGCCAAAGAGCATTTGTTCAGAATGTATTTATATGAAGGAAGCACTTTTGGCGGTGGCAGCAAATTGGGCGTGCGTGGGAAATTAAGCTCGGAAGCCACAAAAAAAAAAAAACTTCTATCCGAGTATGAAACCTTTAAGGTTCTCAAAAACAAATTCGCCGACATTGCTAATGCAGTGAAATAAGGCTTTAAAGTGAAATGCCACGCGAAAGTGACATTATTTTCCACCAGTGATCGCCAAAAGATTTAGAGGCGTTCTTTTGTTCAAGATTATAGTGCCGCATGCTTTTGAAGGCTTTTCAATTTCTGAGATATTAACGGGACTGCCAAATCTGAATCTCAGAAGCGACAGCATTATTTATATTGCGGTGCTCACGTTTGGTTTCTCGTTCCACTGAAGAAACGAAATGAAGCTACGTCGTCACTGCTTACATTCAATAGAAGTGCTGTAATCCTAAGCATGTTCAGGCTACGTGCATAACGTGCTGATGCTCCGCAAGAAGCGCAAGCGTAGGCGCAAGAAAGTCGACTACAACGTTCAGACTGAAGTCGTACCACTCGTTAAAGGGGACCTGCTACACTTTTTCAGCATGGTCATAAAACGCTGCCGATCGGTAGTAGAAGCTCCCGACAACGCGCGATCGAAATATTATAGCGTAGCACGCTGCCTGAAATTCACGCTAAATTATCAAAGTCAGCTAAAAATTGCTTTCTCTTCTCCCACCAAATCAAGTTATACGCCCCAAAAACCACACGTCAATTACCCATCTATCAGCCATTGGCTGATTTGAACATGGCGCGCTCGCTCGTTACAGAGATCCCCGTGGGAGGCCGCTACTTGTCCTCGCGTGCGCGCGCGATCACACTGAAAAAACCATTGCATTCCAAGAAAATAAAATGAAAAGAGTGCTCAAGGTCACGAAGTGTGCGTGACGTTTCTCTGTCGCCCTGCCATCCCTCCGTGTTTAGCTGCCAGCGCTTTCGTCGGGACGAGAGAAGACAGAACGCAATTGCAACATGCGACAAAGCTTTGTAACTCCGTTCACACTGGACGGATTCCTAAAATTTTTGCGGCGTTGAATTCGCGAGGCAATAAGCTCTTTCAGTGAATTCGTTTCATTGTTACTTCAAGAAGTGTTTCAGGGCTCCTTTAGGAGTGCAAGAGTCCTCACGTACGGGAGCGTATTTGTTGGAAGGCCCGCTACTTTTGCGTCTTGTATGGTTACGTTAGTTACGACGAGGACAATCAGTGGCATGCTTTCGGTTAGCCTTTCCGGTGATGCAAGCTCCAACCTCCCCGGAGGGAAGCAATGCCTGCCGCAGTGGACTCCATGCATGGTGGTGTTTGGTTGTGTAGAACGTGCGGCTACACTAAAGCACTAGTGCGATGGCGTTATTGTGCGTTCACTATTGTTCGGCAGATTGTGCTCAGAAGTGGTGTGTCTGCGCTCTGCTCGAACTGCGACAGCGCTCGTATGAAGACGCGTTTTGATTGACTTCTGTCGAGAAGCACAACGTGCTCAATGGATGGTTTGAACTATTAGTCCCGTTTACGATCGTAACGCTCGGAACGCGCAGTACGGACGTCACGACAGCTTCACGCCCTGCGCACGTTATGACCAATGTCTGAACATACCGTCACTTTTTAAACGTGTGCTAGAATTTGAACGGTCTCCCAGAAAGAATGAATGACAGTTATGATATTTTTAGTACCCTTGACAACTCCGATATAGAAGTAACCACTATCAATGCTGATTTATATTTGAACCACTTTGCTCTAGGAGTGCCAAGCCTCAAGGAAGCGGAGAGCAAAACAGCTTACGTTGCTTCTCCTCGGTTTTCTCATTCCTTGCTCGCTTTTTATTTGTCTGTTTTCCTGCGTTTCTGCCTATTTTCTGTATTTATTTCTATTGATCGTTTCTTTTTCTTTGATTCGTTTCTGTTCTTTCTCTCTCTTTTTTCAATTTTTTCCCTACATTTTCTTGCAGTTTCACATTTGCATCATTTCTTCTAATTTATTACGTGGTTCTGCTTGTGTTACTCCAAATGACTGCAACCTATGATAGCGTACGAGAGCGTATGGCCTAGTGTTCCGCACTTATATTCACCAGGACGCTCTAAGAACAAGAGGAAGAAGAGTCAATCTCGGCGGTAGCGCGCAGTCAACATGCTAGAGATGGCTTCGCTATTCGTTGTTTTGCTTTTGTTGCGCCTAGCTTGTACAGCACGCGAGGACAGCATATGATGGCCCGGGCCTGAAAAGTGCTCCGCTCTTGGAAAAAAAAGACCTGAAAAATGAAACAGGAACTCACCGTGGAATGTAAAGTTCACTCATCTCTGATTTTCTATCATTTTTTTTATTTCCTATATCACCATGGCGTCACCTACAAGTCTTTTTTAGAACGAATGAAACCATGAAAAAAGAAAATGAGTGAGAATAGAAATAAGTAAAACAAAAGATGAAAAGCAACCAAAATTGCTTTCAGCCAACCCGTCTAGATATCCGAGTGCTATGCGTTGCGCACGTAGAAATTCTGCTCGTGTGCCACGCTTCAACGACGCAGTGTCACCTTCAATGTGCCCTCTGCTGCGAATTTCCATCCGGATCTCGGGGACATCGAGAAAGCGATGGAGTCGTGCCCATATATAGGCGTTAGTGCGCATAGTTCGAAGATATGCCTTCTTGCCCCCGATATTTTTTCATTGGCGTTTTCGCTTTCTCTTCCTTTTCCGCCCGTCTCTTTCATATTCATTTGTTGCTTCCAATGCTCCAACAGCTCGTTCAGTGAGCAGAATATTGGGCTTAGTGAAGTCTGAAAAATAATCTTGGCGGATTGGTCTTAAACAAGCAATAAAAAAGTTACATGCAAAAAAAACCCAGTTTTCGATGCTTGATGTGCTACTATACTTGCTGCAATAGCTACTGGCAGCGTTGACTGACACTTCCATGTTCAACTGCACAAATATTCCTCGTAGAGTACACGGTGAGATGAACGCCGTGGTAGCTCAGTTGGTAAAGCATCGGAAGCGTTATTCGAAGGTAGCAGGTTCGGTCTTTGCCCACAGTAATTTATTTTTTCGTCCACTGTTGCTTTTTCATATTTACATTACTTACACTACTAATAACATCTACTATACTTTTAAGGCATTATTGTCTCTTAGTTCTCAGTATTATAATATTGAAAAAGTATTTTCACGTTGAAGCTATGTTTCCTTAGTTCCACCTTATCTATTGTTGCGGCCCCTACATGGACGCACCACACTCATTTTCTCTTTGTCGTATCTGTGGTATTAAGTCTGCTTACACTCTATTTTACAGTTGCTTCTGTAGTGTTATACACGGTCTGTCGATATATACTGTCGTGCTTTTCACTCCGTAAGGTATCACTGCACGCTGGACCGTCTCAGAATTTTTATACTATTTCTGTGACCTCGAACATCCTTTTAACTACACATACCATCATATTTCCTACCATATATTGAATATTGACGTACATGTGTATATATTTTGTTGTGAACAAAGCAAGCATAGAAATAGTTGGTACTCGAATGGGCCGATAATAAAGACTTTAAGTTAGACGCTTCTGTGGTCCGCTCCACTCCGAGTTGGCCCGCTCAGCCACGGCGGAGCGGCGGGTATTTTTCTAATTTAGTTATGGGTTTAAGTTCCGAGGGCTACATTCCCAGCTGCAGTGCCTTCTGGTAAGTTCAGTTCACCCTCAATAAATAATATTACAGACCACTTTTACAAAGTAAGACAAGCATATCTAACTGAATCGCTCTCAAATTATTCAGACCTGTTCTTATAATGCGTTACCAGTACGTTTCATGGAAGGGAAGGAAAATAAAGCGTCGACTTGGTGATAGCCACGCGATCGTCAGTAAGGTTGCATTCAGAGCTAGTTTTATCTGTTTGGACGCTAACGTATTAGCTATGTTTGCTTCGGCTGTGCCTGTTCTTTACTACGAGTCAATTTCTTTCATTCGAACGTTTTAATGTAAGCACAAATGCCTGTTTATGCGACAAGGCTTTCGCGGCTTGCGCTGCGTAGACGAACTTGAAGCCACCATGGAAGTGGAAAGGTTGTTGAGCAATATGTCTGTACAGTATACTTTGTATTGTCTTGCGCTATGTATGGCCTGCGTGCTGAACTGTCGTAGGAGCAGAAGCCTTTGTCAGGCTACATGGCCTTTAGCTCCTTTCCGCTTACGAAAATGGCAGGGACGCTCCGCTTAGCCAACCCGTAAGCGGAACGTCGGCCTCGCTTTGCTAACCCGCTTATGGCCGTAGCGCAGGACGCATGCGCACACATGTTTCGCCTCCGCTTAGCTGCTGAGCGTAATGTAAAAACGCCAAACTAACGCTCTCTTATGTTATTACTAATGACGATGTGCATGTAGTGCAAGACCTTTCCGTCCATCACACTATGACAGTGATCTGTCAATCGCTAACTCACCATTAACTTCTGAGCAGAGGGTGGGAGACCAGATTGATCCAAGTGTTTTTTGATGACAGGCTTTGAGGTGGATTGTTACATACCTGTAAGAAAGAAACAAAATACCAAAAGTTATTTCTTAGCAAAACACTCATTGTTTCACTAAATGCAATGAGTAAGACATACATATTAAAAGTTTGTTGTTAAAGAGCTTTCCATGCGTTGCAATTTATAGTTAATATTATTACAAAAACGTTTATCTTTACGAATACAGGAGCCATAATTAGAAATTTATATTACAACTCTGGTTGAACGAACATAATGAGTACCTCTAGTATTTTAGGAGTGTTGTCGTAGGTATAAACACCGGCGTTGAACACCTTTATCGGTATCGTGGTATCTGGTAATGCATCAAGTATATTTTTGACACTGCTACCTAAAAAAATGTTGCTCCAGTTTCAATATCAAGGGAGCGCTTCACAGGGATGTGTACACCCAGTCTGACGTCTCAAGTAGATGTAAAGACGCGACGTACTACAGTGTGCTCTTCTTTTTATGTTAATTTCATATGGTGAGCTACAACCATGGTGAGAAAAACGTTACCCAGGGTGTCCCACAACAAGTACTGGGGATACAGTGAAGTGCAAGATTAAGAGCTTGGCAACATTGTGAGCTGTGTTAACTCTTCATCATAATGCCCATAGCTTGGGACTGCCTTGCATATGATGGGCAACAAAATCTTCAAAATCAATTTAAAATGTTTTACACAAGTTATCGAGCTCCCGAGGGTGGAGAGATTTGATAGTAGATTCCATAAAAATGGGAAATATCATTTTTTTAGCTACAAAACCGTGTTGCTCAGTTCCTGTTCCTTTAAAGTCCTGAAGTTTATGTTACATAGACGGAGCCGAAGCCTCCGAAAAATCTCCGAAAAACGCAGCTCAACATTTGGCCGAACGTTTCGCCTGGAAACGGAAAGTTAAACGGCAAGCGATCAAGGCCTGCTGTTCATACACTAATAGCGGCAAAGAGATCGTCAGCTATTGATAAATATGGGCCGTGGCAAGACGTGTCAGTTCTTATACACGGAGCGTCAAAGCTGGCAGCTTCATTTCTAGCAATTGCGAAATCCTCAAAAAAACTTGATTGTTCGCGTCCTGCGCGTAGACTTGACAGAATGGCCTTAAGAACATCGCGAAGAGCAGTGTATAGAGCTCTGTGCCGAGTGTTGCTAAAAGCATTTTTGGGTACACTTGAATACATAAAAGTAGGTCGAGAAGCAGACGTGGCACAATGACAAAAAAGAGTGAGGCTGTCAGTGTTTTCCCCGTAATTTCCTGGTGTAGCTTTTTTTTTACGATCTCACTTTTTTTTTTAATTTGCATGAAACGTGAACTTCTTGAAAGCAATGGCAAACACGAATATGCGTCTGCGGGGTCACAGAGTAAAATTGGTTCAGTGATTGTTATAGACTACTACTTTTTCCTTAATGTTTAACTCCAAATGGCAGATCCAGACCAACTTTTCCTGCTCTGAGCGGAGCAGACATATTCTAATGGCAGATTGAGAGCAGCCGCAGATTACAGATTTCTCCATGAAGTAAGAATAATTGCCCCGCCAAAATTAGCGAATTTTAGCGGAAGTTCACGTGACGTAGTAGGTGCATAGAGTTATATATATAAAAAGTTAACAGACGAGGATGACGAGTCAGAGGAAGGAAAGCCAAGAAGGTCAAACAGGTGAGCGTTTGGTTTGCTATCGTACACCAGGGGAAGGGGATTGAGGAATGAAAAGTTAGAGATAGAAAGAAGCAAACATAAAAAAGACAGGTGAGCTTAAATTAGACTGCTGCGTTCGATAGTAGTGAACGCAGGACTTCGGCCATGTCACGTTCCACCGTAGGTCGTTGGTTCATGGTGCCCACTGAAGACTTGAAAACACTGGACGTAGAACGTTCAGTGCCTGTGTTACAGCCTCAGCGAGTGGTGATTTCAGCGTGCCGACAAACACTTGAAGGGTGTCGAGCAGTGATTGAAGAACTATTGGGATAGGTCTGTCTTCTGGCAATGCTGAGGTGCGCTGTGAATCAACATGTCACTGCGAGTTCGTCAACGGAGGCCAAACTGTGTCAGTTGTGTCCATGGTGGTCTTTTGGAATCAACCATCGCTGATCCATGTGACCGTGGTTTTCGCAATGTAGGCCAAGTGGAATCGGTGAAAACCATACATTTCATTGCGTTCTGCTTCACATCAGCCGAGTACAATCCGGTTGGAGATGGAGATGAAGCAAGGCGCAGAATGTGCGCTGCGGATGCACAGGCATTGGATTTTTCTGGCAACCTTCGGCGCCGATGGCGCCGCTTTCTGACGATTGCAGCGGCCTCGCGATGCGATGCATGATCTCTCACCCTTTGACTCACGGCAGCTATCTTTCTTTCTCTTTGGGCAATCTTTTGATGAATCTTCGTAAGGTTCATTGCAATTTGAGCACTTGAAAACAGTAGCCTTAAAGTGGCTGGGGAATGGACATTGCAGTCATTGGAACCAATGTATCGCACACACTTTTTATTTCTCTCGCAGCCTACTGAGAGAAATGTTGTGAGTATGGGCTGCTTACTCAGTGTTTTCTCTGCGTTTACTATTATTGGTATTGCGTAACCAAATATATAATTCCATATTGACGAACATGTACATATACTTTACCAGCCTTCTGTTTGTTTAGTCACTGACATTTGTTTCCACCGAATGAGCCAACCTTGCGAAAACCCACTGTGTGGAAGGAAGTTTTTTTAAGGGAGGAAATACAAGAAAGAAGACTGAGTTGACCAAAAAAGCGCTGCACTCTTTCTGTCTACTTTATCCTATATTTATATATTTGCGCGCTGAAAAACGTACCAGTAAAGCACCACCTAGCTAAGGATTACACTGAGCGCGCTGGAAACAACTGAGCGTGCTTAGATGCTAGGAAGCATTCATTTATGCCTAGAAAACTTGCACGGCCATTAAATGTAACAAAAAAATGAGAGAAGTGCAACAAGTTCTGAAACAATTTCTTTTTAAAGTTCTACTGAGTGACTTGAGTCACTTTAGCGGTCATTCTAGATTTTGTAATTTCAGCTTCTCGTTTGCTAACGAAGGGTACAAGGACATGCTTAAAAAATACCGGCAAACAAACTCGCGGAACGAGAAAAAAAAAGGTGATGTGACAGTCCGTATGTTTGTGCGCTCGCTTGACGCTATCGGGCTAAGCCACCGAGCTAACTTCGTTTCTATGAATACAAAAGCAACTACGTCTAGTTGTGTCCTCTCTTCGCCTTTTCAGGGTCAGTCAAGCGATGCCTCGAGTACTCCTTTGAGAACTTGGCTTGCATGGCGCTCATCAGAATTTTACGCTTCGGTGGCTAAAAAAGAGAACGCAAACTCTGGACACAGCACGTGTTAACCTGCACAACACATACTGCACACCTCCGCGTTTTTCTGACGTGACACACCACGTCGACTATCGCGTCCCCTCCACCCTTCTCCACCGAAATGGCTCTAATCCTTCTGACGCTCACCATGGCTTCTTCGCTGAGCGTTGCAGCAGAGATAGTTAAAAGATGCCCTTTCACTTGGAAAAGCAGTTCTTTCAAAAATTTTACACCGAATAATAAGTGCACATATCACAAGCTGATGGGTGTTTAGCGTCGAAAAACGAGTGAAGATAGAAAGGAGCACTTAGGAACACTGCACACACAGGACCTTGTGTGCATTCGTTTCAGAGACCGAGTTACTGCTTCCTATCTATCTTACGGCCAAAGCACATCAAAGTGCACATGATGCCACATCTGATCCTTGTATCTCCTCAGTGTAAATCCATATTTTATCCACAGCAGTGGCAGGACTACCTTTGCTGTCGACCTCACAAAGCATCAGTGAGCAAAATAGGCATGGCGGGATGGCACATACCGAGGTTTTATTTTTCAAATAAAATACATAGCTGCAAGACAAACATAGCGCACAGATAAGAACACTTCACACTTGTTAAGTGTGCATTGAAGATTAAGTACTGCACAATTGTTTACTGTGATTTATCCATCAACAACAGCGTTTAATGCTACATTAAGAATGTATCTTTAGAATGTTTTGTAATGTGTTCCGAAATTCTGCTCTGTGTGCTTACAGCATGTCTATTTTACTAACTATAACTTGTAGGAAGAAGGAACACAACCAGGGAGAAGGAGAGGGAGGATAACAAGGCACATGCCCGGTCGGCTACCCTATGCTGAGAGAATAGGAAATATGAAGCTAGGAGAGAAAGTAAATACAAGGCAAAGAGAGGGGGAAAATTCTTAGTACATGGGCTGACGCGTATGAAGTGGCCCTATGCTCCACGAAAAAGTCAGAGGTGCTCACATAAGCGCTAAAGGGCTTTGGCTTCCTCCTTCTCTGCTGCTTCAACGATGTAAAAGCATAGTAAAGACGTCAAGTGCTCCTTCCGCCATATTTATAGGACGAGCCATGTAAATGTGATGCCTGAATAAAACCTTATTACCAACTCGGACTATCGTAGCTAAACAGGTGATGCCTAAATGCTCGAACGTGGTTTTCAGCAGCACTGGCTCCTTACGATGCGCTTTTGATGTATATAGGCCCCAACAAATTTTTGCCTTTAGTCATGTGATGCCGAACGACCACTGTTGAATTACCTATACTTCCCCACCATACTATTCATGTGATCTTCTGACAGAGACAAACTCAAAAGTAGCTCTCTAAATGCGTGAAAAATATCTTACGTGACCATACATATAATTAGTATACTCATTTTACCAAAATACCGTGTGTTAACTTCGAGAGTCTGTGAGAGGTCACACAGAAAAAACTGGGATAGTGTTAAAAAACGACTATTACTGTGCAAATATTCACACCAAGATATACAAGCTAGCCAGGCTGCATGACTACTAATAATGACTGTTGGTGTTTTACGTCACAAAACACGACATGTTGATAAGATGCCATAGTAAAGTGCTCCGGAAATTAAGACTACCCGGGGTTCTTTAACGTGCACCTAAATCTAATTTCACGGGCCTCAAGCATTGTCGCCTCCTTCGAAAATGCAACCGCCACAGCTGGCATTTGATGCCCGAACCCAGTAAGTAGTGGAGAACCATAACCATAAGACCACTGCGGTTGGTAGTTGCAAAACTATATGCTAACTTGGGTGTTAGGTTTTGCACTGTTACCACGAGAAGTTGGAGTTTGCTAGCGAAAAGCAAATCATTTCCGAACTGCAGAGTAACAGCTGACGTCAACGAAGTTTGGCTTCCTTCGGAAATATGACGTGAGTATTCCGATTTCCATAACTAACCAGTGGCGCTCGAGTTAGCAAACAATATATGGCGACATCGCTTGAGAATTCTCGAGGCTCATTCACGGCCCTACAACGTTGTTTGTGCGGGACAAATAACCTAATTATTCTGTGCCAAGCTGTCTCCAGCCGTGTGGCGTGGGTACCACGACAACAAAAAAAAAGCAAGAAACTGAGATATTACCCTGCGAGGACAAAAGAGATAAAGTGTCACAAGAGCTACTTAGAAGGGCAGTAATTATTCATGAAGTGAGGAGAACGCTCCAGCTAAACCAAGTCAGCGTGCAGTCAACATTTTACCATGATCCAATATATAAGCACTCAAGTCTGTCGCATGGAATGGTTGGGGGAGAGAGACAGAGAGACAGACAGAGAGAGAGAGATTTCATTGAACAACAGACCAGCCCAGAAAGGCAGACGACACAAAAAGCAGATTTTTCATGCAATCACAGCCAATGCATTGATGCAACTCTATATAAAAAATAGAGGCATCAGACGCGCATTTCGATTCCATAGTTTTGAGGTAGAGTGGGACTAGGTTTTTGAAGAGAAAAAAGACAGTGACATTTCATAAATTAGGTTTTTACAATATCTTAACAGCACAGCATTTCAAGGGCTGTGCTAGAGGAAAGAAGAGTGTCCACATGTCACACTTTACTTTTAAGTGTTACACCTATATATCTCGTTAACTGCCTTCATCGCGAACGAAATGATAGCCTCACAGGAATAATGAAAACTCGCGAAGAAAACACGGGAACATCACGGTTTCACAGTCTCTGCAGAGTTCACTCTGTCAAGCGGCATAGCGTTGCAGCATAACTGCTACGGTCAATTCTTGTCTTGCGTCCTGAATATAAAAGTATCGTCATCATGAACCATCACGTGCTCAACACCCACCTGAGCACTAGGTGAAGTTGGGTAACAAGAGAAGCCTGAACGTCAGGTCTCTAATCGGTGTTTGCAGCCCATGTGTGTCCTTGATTTTAGTGGGTCACAGCGGAGATTCGTGAAACTTGCTGAATTTTCATGGAACATGCATGCTATAGGAAAGAGAAAACACAGCAATGTGTATAAGAATGTAGCAACTGGTGGCAAAGAGGAAGACGAAAGGTTAGAAGTCTAGCCATGCCAGGACACGCGACGTGTCCAACAGTTCTGATGCGACAAAGCATCGCGAGACGTAGCGTGAGCTGCGCAAATATGAATATGTAAACATGGCATCTTACTTATTATCTTGCAGAATGAATTTGTCTCCTCCTGTTAAGTGGCGCACATGAGTGATAAATTGTTTATGTGCCTCTGTTGCTTCCTATCAGTTAGGTGGCAATGATGCATCTTCGTGTTCACTGGCTGCCAAATATTTAGGATTCGCAGAACCAACTCTAAGAGAGAGAGGGAAGATAAAGGACGGGAGGTTAACCATATATTGGCATCTGGTTTGCAACCCAGAACTGGGGGCTGAAAAATAGGGGCGAGATTGGGGGTCGTGTTCATGTTTGTCTGAACAACCACTTCAATATGATGTCGCAAATCACTGAACATGCACTAGGCATCCATAGTTGCCGGGCGCAACTCCCACAAATAGTGGAGATGTGTACAATCCGGTATAATGCAGTATCTTGCAGCACAAAGATTTCGTGTGCGGAAAAGCTACTCAACAGAGGCTACTGATCGAAGGAATCGCATTAATTTTTTTCTCAGGGCTGGGCGGTACGGCCAAGTGCAGCACGCAAGCGTGATCGCCTGAGAATTTATCATTCCCATTGTGCTTTCACATGGCGTACCTAGAACCACCCATGATGATTAATGTTATGTATTGTTTCTTTCTTCTGTGTCACAATGTAGCAAATCGCGTTAGCTTCTTCATCTACCAGTCCTAATTCGCCAAAGTTTCGCGCATCTATCATTTTTTCTGTATCCCGTTTTAACGTCAGAACTATGCGAAAAATGCAGGGAAATAATTACACTGGCTAGCCTCCTAGGGTACTCGGATATAAATGTGACTGGACAGTTCTGGAATCCAAACACTGCAGCTACAGAAGGACGTCAGCCCAGTGATCGAGTAAGTTGTCCAGCCGGACGTGAGTGAAGATTGGCTCTCCTGTTGTAGTAGCAGGCAGATCAATACACGCCATACTTCTGCACCTCCCACCTTGCATTGTCCTCGTCAAACACAGGTTGTGGTTAGGAAAACCCTATATCACAAGAGACGGGAACGGAAACACGCAACGTACGCCCACTATTGCGAACACAATAAACGACGCGTCCCAGGAAGCAGCCAGGAGCTCTGTCCGTGGCTCCTTTGATATTTGTTTGGTTGCTTGTTTATTGTATTGTAACTTTAGAGGAACCCCTATATGATTGGGTCAACAATCTGATAACATTGAACAACAAACAATCAAGCGACAGAAATGTGGACATAACTTCATCAGTACCGTTTGCATCATAGATAAGCGAATAGTAGAAAAAACAAATAAAAACCTAACGCTGGCAATAAATTATTATGTTTCGTTTGCTTTCACGGCGTAGAAATAGCCATGACAGCAATTCCAGACCACCACCAATGTGAGGGTCTATGTACGAGTCATTAGTATCAATTTTTGCACGTTTTTTTTCACTATGCCTAATATTTCAGAACGTTATGCTTTGATTGCTACTCCAATCCGCGCGAGATTCATTGTTGCGCTAGCCTGTAAATGAAATGTTTAGCGAGAATATAAAGAGAGAGAAACGAGAGAAAGGAAGGCAGGGAGGTTAACCAGATGCTAGTATCCGGTATGCTACTCTACACTGGGGTTGGGAAATAGGGGTTGAAAGAGAAAGAGAGAGCTTAAAAATAAATAATCGAAAAACACCGACACACACACATACACAAAACCAGTCCACTCAGAGGCATTACGACAGGCCAGTAGTTCGCAAGAAGCCCAGTAGCACTTGCACGGCTTTCTTCTGTCACGATGGGTCATGACGACGGCGCAGTATACTTTCTTCTGACAGCGGCTGGTCATCTAACCTGTTTAGTGTATTAGAAAGATGTTGTCTTTCCAGGTTATATTCCTGGCAATCACACAGGATATGTCGAATTGTTTCTTCATCTCCGCAGTGTGCACAGTCGGCGGTGTCGGCCATCCCTATGCGGAACGCGTACGCACGGGTAAACGCGACTCCCAACCATAGTCTGCACAGAGCAGTAGCGTCACCTCGTCGAATTTTGTTTGGAAGCCGTAAGCTTAACGTTGGATCAAGGGATCGTAATCTTGCATGCGTAAAGAGAGGCTCATTCCAAAGAGCCATGGAGCGTTGGCGAGCAAGCTTGCGGAGCCTCCTAGCAGCGTCCGTCCTAGCGAGAATATAAAGATGCAGATTTGTTTGAAGGACATTGTAGATAAGCAAATATAATTTTTGTGTAACACTTATGACCTGTTGTGTGGTTCGGTCGCACCCCATAGAACCTTCGCCTGCAACGCCAACGGCCAGTTCATAACTTTTTTGAGTGTTTCAAGCTGGCCGGCACCTTTCAAGGCCCTAGAGATATTCTGAAATATGCGACAGCGTGTCGCAAACGGTATCAGATACATGTATATCCTTCTGCATGGCTGAAGAAAAAAATTTGTTTGTGATAACAGTGTGTGTACTTGACATTTTGCAAAAAGTCCACTGCAAAATAAATGTTTATTCAACACAGTCGGAGCTCCCACTAACGCTGCTAATGTTTTACTCCTACGTTCTCATAGAGCAGTAAAGAGAAAAGGTTTCTTGAGGAACAGGTTTTCATTCAGCTGTCGGTTGCTAAAAGGTTTCCTGATGCTCCGCTGCGCACACTCGGCATGCATTACTCATTACTCTTTGTGAGCCCTGTTACAAACGTTAGTCTGGGAAAGTGAATAAATGAAAAGAAGTTTGTACCCACGACCTTGCCGGGCCGAACCGTCCACTAGAAGCCATCTGAACAAAAGGGCAGCCCGGTCAAGACGGAGGGTGATTGTTATCGGTCATTCTCGAGTCGAAAGAGGCACAGAAAAAGCATTGCAATTCACAGAGGCTGCCCAGCCAGCCCTGAACTTCCGTTGGTCTTTACGTGCTGTTTTACAAACAGGCTGCAAGCCTAGATGAAATAGGCTTCTTTTCCTTTCTACTTTCTTGCTTAGAGTGTCACGTGCCATCGATCCATTATTCTTACCGTCAACGAAGAGGTAGAGTTAGGAGACACACTTGGGGCACTGAAGGTCAAGAGTTGCGTTACGAGACGGTAAAGAACATGTTTCCTGTTATGTTTCGGCTTTGTGTGAAAGTAACAGGTAGGCGTACGCACAGAAACTGTGATTGTTATCTTGCCAATATGTCGTCGAAACTGATCTACCCCTTATTAGACAACGTACAATCTCCCCGTCTTTGTCTGCAGGCGGTGCGTGGTTTGTATGTGGTTGGATATTTGCGACAAGCAAAAAAAAGTAAAACGACGAATGTGCGCGTGTACTCTAGAAGAGTAATAATGGGGATGACAAAGTGCAATTTTGCATCTCACTATAAATCAATCATCATCCACTGGTGCGCTTTCACGTGATTAGAAAATCAGTGAGCTGATACTTACACCTGTATCACGAAATATTTGTATCAGGAAAGAAAGGTGATTTACATAGCTATCACCCCATATCGCTAACTAGCTTTTCTTGACACATGTTTGAGCACATACTGGCATGTATTATTACCAGAAGTCGAATAAGCAACCATTTCTTTCCTCAACAGTATAATTGCAGGAAGCGTTCCTCCTTCGCAACCCAGCTAATAGAATTCACCTGGGTTATGATTTTAATTATAGACAGACTTGTTTAATGTTGGTTTTTAGGCATTTATTAGCTTCGCACATGGTAGTTTAATTACTGAACTGTCTTCTCTTAGTCTCGAATATATAACCCTATCTTGGCTCCGGAATTTTTCTTTTCACGCGAGCTGTTTTAGTGGTCAATAATCTCTCATCTCTATATTCTAGCGCTATTTCTGGTGTTACCTAGGCCAGCATCGCAGGACATTTGTTATGTATATTTACATTATTGACTTTTATTTTCATATCCAGTGACGCGGCCAAAAACTTGCATAACATTGCATCAAGTTTCAACCCCCGCAAATCATCTGGTACTAGAAGAGAGTCTTGACATAATCACATTCATGGGCTCAAAGTGGCAGAATAGAGTTAACACTCAGAGACTGCAAACTAATGCCGTCCAGCGCAAAGCAGTCAAACTCAATAATAACTTCACCTGCCATATATCCTGGTCAACAGAGATTGAAAAAATTTACTACCGCAGCATCGTGCCCACTAATTTACATATTGGGTCCCCCATAGCACGGAAACTATCAAATCATGTATTTGTTCATCCACGACTCAAATATGCATCCTCGGTCTGGTGAGTTCATTAAGCATATATAATCGACTAACTAGAATCGATATCAAAACTTTCTCATCTATTTTTTTATTATTTTCTTTTTTTGTTTTTGTCTGACATCCGTTTCTTTATCTCTTCACTTTTCTTTGATAGTATCCGTGTGAACAAAAGCAATTCAAATTATAGAATGCTCAGAAAGAGCTGACGCACTTTGAGAAGGCCACGTTTAAAAGTTTTCTGTACTACCACCTGTTAGTCATAGGCTATTTAGAGGAAGAAGCAAAATAAGGTTATGACGTATAAACAACAGTAGGTTTATATTAGTCATTGCTTTAAATCGTTTCTTTTTTGTCCGACTGCATCAAACTGATGAGAGAATAAAAGATACGAGTAAGTGAAGTTGTGTAACATTTCTATGCATATAATCATGCTCTGATATTGTACTTTTGTTGTTAAACGTCGATTTGAAGCATGTAAAGAAAATTCATCTGAATTGAGGCTGTATAACACTAGAAATATAAATTGAAAAAACAGAACAAATAAACGCCGTAAAAACATTTCCGGAAGCAGTTTGTCAGAATGTAAGATGAAATACAAAAATAAAGCTAAAAATTCACTTGAGCTGTCTCAAAATTCCCCGACACATTGTCCTTTCAAGAAGAGCACGCTGCCGACTCAGCAAATAGCGTTGAAACGGCAATTAGGGAAATTATTTCTGGAATGCGCTCGTGTAAAGCCACATAGATGCTAAAAACGAAAGGCAATATACAATGAAAAAAAGTTAAGCATAGTCACGAAGGGGATGAAGGAAAGGTAATATGGAAGTAGAAGTTAAGACAAATTTAAATAAAAAAGAACGAGAGATTATGTCCAGTGATTTCTAAAAAGCAATTACGAACTCAGCATGACTGTCCTGCGAAAAAAAAACTCAACAAAAAATCACGTGTTTGGATTCAACAGGGCGAGTACGGGGTGCGTTCTCGGCTGTGTTATGATTCATTAAGAGTATTGCTGTAAACAAGTGCCATATCCCCCAGCGAGTGTTCGGTTCTTTTTTCTACTTATTTATATTTCTTTATTTCTTTTCTTTTTTGTTTTTTGTTATTGTTTCTGTCACTGTTTTCAGACTCAATTATGTTGCACAGAGCAAGTTTATGCGCGAGTTTCTACTGGCGTGCCTCTTAACTCGCACAATCTGCACCCGAAGACTAGAAAAAAACACTATAACTCAATAAAAATGTAATCACATATATAATACAGCAAGCGCTCTTTTTTTGTTTCTACTGCAGTTTTTTTTCATGACTTTCATTTCTTGGCATTTCAGACAAGAATTTTCAGTTTTGGCGCGCTAGAGAATATGACTAAGCAAGAGCCTCTCACGCTACTTTTTTTTTGCTGTATTTACGTAAGCTTTGAGTGCCCGAATTTTCAGTATGAAGCGTTTGAACGCAAAAAGCACATTTTTAAACTTTGCCTCTTCATTCTTAAGTGAGTGATTCTAATCATTCTGGTTATCTTCATCTTTTTCTGTGCCGCTACAAGCAAACCGTTCGTAAAAAATTCCCAAGCATTTCCCCGAGGGTGAACATGGTTAAGTGCGAATGCACGGGGTGATGCTATGAGGGGTATTTATTAATTCGCACTATTATCATTATTAATCACACTATGGTGCCTTTATGGTGTAATGGTTCCTGGGAATCGCAATTTGATCACACGGGGGAGTTTACGTTAACTCACTGGCGAATGCCAACGGATTTTAGCTTTACTCCCCCTCATAGCATCACCCCGTGCATTCGCACTTAACCATGTTCACCCTCGGGGAAATGCTTGGGAGTTTTATTACTGATGATGATGATTAAAGTGTAATTACTGAATTTAAGTGTTGTTTGTCATGAAGCATTTGTACACAGATACATTATATACGAAGTATTATTTATTTACACTTCACGACGCGTCCGGACGAGCAAAGTCCAGGGCTCGTACCCTCTCCCGCGCGGCACGTTCACTGGCTCGAACGGCTTCGGGAACGTCCACTCGCCGTTGACGATTGCGAGCGGCGTCTTGACGCCGGCCTTCATCGCTCTTCTCCGCCTGACGCTTGCGTTGTCGTTCCGCTTCTTGGGCCGCGTTCACGGCTCGATGCTGACGCCTCATCTCGGCCTCGCGAGCGCGCAGTCCACCATCCGCTGCACGCTTCGCCCGCTGGTCCTCGGCCTCGCGAGCGCGCAGTTCGGCATCCGCTGCACGCTTCGCCCGCTTGCACTCGGCCTCGCGAGCATGCAGTTCGGCATCCGCTGCACGCTTCGCCCGCTTACGTTCGGTCTCACGAGCCCTTCGCAGCGCCGCCTTGTCTTCCAACGTCGGCGAAACCACCGCTGTACCGTCACCTCCAACGACGGGTGCAGTGCTGGCATTCGGTTGTACTGCATTCGTTGTTGATGGTAGCGTTGCCTCCGGGACATCCATCGCATGACCGGCTCTCGACGGGAGACTCAGAGAGAAGGCGGGCGCGCGAGAGAGAGGGGTGCGCGCGCAGCTGCAGCGAGCGAGGAGAGCGGAGGAGCGAGCGAAGGGGGAGGGGGTATAAGGCGCGTTACTGACACCGATATCAGCGTCGCGTCCGTGGCTTATTCGGTAGAGCATCGCGCTGCGGCCCGCCAAGTCCTCTTTCTTTTAAAGATAGAGAGAAGACTGCGGACGCCGCCTACGGCGGTGAATAATTTGGGGTCGCTTATAAAATGTATTCACACTTAAAGAACTATATATTGGCATATTTTTTATGAAAATACACCGCCTCTCTTTTGTGAAATTACATTGGTTAAGGGCATGCAAGTGCAAGTGTTTGACACGTACAGTATATGTATGTATGTATGTATGTATTTATGTATGTATGTATGTATGTATGTATGTATGTATGTATGTATGTATGTATGTATGTATGTATGTATAAATGTATGTATGTATGTATGTATGTATGTATGTATGTATTTATGTATGTATGTATGTATGTATGTATGTATGTATGTATGTATGTATGTATGTATGTATGTATGTATGTATGTATGTGTTTGTATGTATGTATGTTTTGGTTTCCTATGCAAATATGCACCAGTTTACTTGTCCGCCTAATTTCAGAAGGTTGTCTGGTTAAAATGACACCCAGCAACACCATTCATATTCATTGCCGAAATCATACGTGACACCTTACTTACGCTGATAGTAGGATGATAGTAGAAGTTGGTTAAACTGCTCCAACCATACAATATGCATTTTTTGAAATGGTCACGTTGGTTTCAGAAAGCCACCAGCACTCTTTCGGAAGCATATGATCAGGTATGTACGTAGGCTTCGCCATCATTCATACTATGTTACTGAAGAAAAAATGGCAGGCGTGCTTGGCGGCACAACTCCTAAAATAAAAATCAATTTTAAAAAAATTGGCCCCAATTAGCCCCTTATCTGCATGTTTCACTGCAAATTTCGTCGAACGACTGTATTTTTGCATGTGGAGAGAGTGAACAAAACATTTATTTGATGTTCTGCGCAAGAAAATTGAAATGTATTCTGATAGCGCTGCATTAAAGAGTCTCGATCCGTGCAGCGAAGGCTGGTGAGCACATTATGGCACGATAAGACACGAGCGCCATCTGGCAGTTATCTTTAAAAACGATGAAAGGCGTGCGCGAACGCGGAGAAAGATGCGTGCCTGTCTCGGAGGCGACAAGTTGTAGAACGCGAAAGGACAGTCAGATTCCACCACTGTGTCGTCTTAGCAAAGCGTTGGAAACACTTGCCTTTCTGAGCATGGCGTTGCACTGTCAGCGCAGCGTGATAAACGCTACGGACCTTAGAATTACTTGTATTTCTCCACTAGTATTAGGGCACACATACAAAACATTGACGTGTTGTAATGGCGCCTCAGATATGCCCAATATTTGCTTTTGAATGGACAGTCGCACAAGTATGAACGCTGAAACTCGGGCAATATTGGTGGGTGCTGCGGATGAGTCTGGCCGTTTGAGGTAATGTTTGGTTACTTTAATGCCATAAGAGGGATTGCTACCGCGGGCAAACTGACACATGTACAGACAGACAGACCAAAACTTTGGCGTCGAAGGTCTCCAAGAAATACTATAGTCTTTAAATGTATGCTTTGCCGTATGCTTTAAAGTTACACAAGAAACACACTCTACAGGTGAGGTAAACTGCACTTTTCGCAATAGCAAGTTATGAACAAGCTTGGTGAGAGTGGACGAGAGGTGGGACTTTTCAAGTTATTAATGCACTCAGCAGCCCGCGTTTGCTGGTGGGCAATTGTAGTTATTGGGCAAGAGTTATTCCGCATTAAAACCTGTTTCTCGTCCCTACATCTTACTGATTTATTTTGGCACACTATTCATCATCATGTTGCTTCACGTATGACCTGAATATACTTGTCATCAGCATACGTTTTGGTGACCTCCAATTATAATCTTTGTGAAATCAATTTTATTATAATGCTGCTGACGAGCTATTTGGCTCACTAGACTTTATTTTTCCTAAGAATAATGATTGCTAAGTTATTCTGTTTTGTTATAAAGAAGTCGCAAGCCTACAACAAAAGGATCGACCACTTCCTTGCGTATAAGAAAAAGTAAGCTTTAATTACAATATATGAGGTCTGTAACCTGAAAAAGTACTTAAAAGCTGTTTAAATAAGTCAATAAATGATCATGCGGTTTCTTGACAACTGTGTTCTTTTCGTAGAAACATCTCCACAACTAACAAAGTCATATATTAGTATTTTTCGCACAAAAAAAGCAGGAACATGAGGTAATAACAAAATATATGAGAAGGGTTGCAACTCCACACTAGGTAAACGCCTTAAAGGTACGTTTTGATTTAAGTTTGCTTTGCCTTATAAATCTTGACAGTGCAGACCAACAGAATGGTCTATATAAAAAAAGTTTGAGGTGAGCGCTATAGACGGCAAATGCTTTATCAAGGTTACTTGCGGAAGGTATTCGCCTTTCACCTCTTACATTTGAACAAGCTAAAAAGTTGAAATACTTTCAGTGTCCTATGACGCGTGATTTATGAAGACCCACCAGTATATTACCAAACGTCTGGAGAAACGTACTAGGAAGTTCATAAAACGCCATACGAAATTCAGCGTTTTTCCACATCTGCATTATTACGTTTCAAGAGAATACTAAAGACAAACGGCCCATTAGTCGATGGACCTAGTTTTGTAGAAAAAGAACTTTATCGGCACATATTTCATTATGAACGAACTCAAAGTTCAATCTAAGTTACTTAAAAAAAAACATAAGTTTCGTTTTCAAAAAGAGTGGTGCATATGCTTGTCCGTCCGCACTATTCTTTCTAAAAATGTGATATTCAAGAACAGCATGAAATGTTTATCAGCGTTATAACGGCTTTCCAGCATTATTATAACAGTTTTCTGTGATGATAATTGATTAGAATTTATTTCATACAAAGCTTCTTTTGTTATGACCGTGGTTCAACTCCTTTGATGGTATGATTGAAAAAGTTTCATGCGATTACGTCACTCGACAACATAAAATATTTCCACCACATCCACGAAGTGAAGGATGTTAGAGGAGCTTGCTCGGAGAAAATTGGGTAAACCGTGAATTCTTCGTACAATCCTTTTACTGTCATATAAACCCCTGACGCGTTCTTATAGGTATATACACATAATATAGACAATGTTTAGAGCTTTACATTTGATTCCCTATATGCAACATTTGTCGAACATGTGGTCGAAGAAATCGCGCTTCATGCGTGCGTCTGCGGCTAGATGGATGGATGTGGCTGTACCCTTTAGATCGGGCGGTGGCTAGCGCCACCAAGCCGTAATACCTAATGAACGAAAAACTATATTTATTTTTTTTCTTAAAAAGTGAGTTTGAGGATTCGTACTTTGCAGTAAAGAGTTTAATTTTCACTTGTGCCTTGATATTATCCACCAATCAGATAACCTCCTTCTAGTTAAGTCTACCCGCTTAAAGTTTAGTTTGTCATCCCGGTCCCTAAACCCCAGTGGTTTGAAAAACTCTGCGCCCTCATCATGAACTATAGGGTGAAGCCCTTTACAGAACATTATCAAGTGTTCGGCAGTTTCTTCTTCCTCTCCACACGCACTGCATACTGTGTCTACCCCTTCGTATTGGGCCCGATATGTCTTGGTTCGCAGTACTCCCGTCCTGGCCTCAAACAGTAGAGAACTACCCCGAGTATTATCATAGATCCTTTCCTTGGCAATTTCCTGCTTAAAAGTTCGATAGATCTCTAGTGCGGACTTCTTAATCATGCCCATTCTCCACATGTCAGTCTCCGTTTCCTTCACTTTCTTCTTAACCGATAGTTCTTTTTGGTTTGGCCACCTACTGTTTTCTAAGTATCTACCAGTCAACTTTCTGGTTCGCTTCCTCCATTTTGTATCGACATTCTTCATGTACAAGTAGCTGAAAACGTTCCTAGCCCAACGCTCTTCCCCCATTTCTCTCAATCGCTTCTCAAATTTTATCTTGCTGCTTGCTTCCCTGCCCTCAAATGATGTCCATCCCATATCACCTTGTACTCCTTGATTTGGTGCATTCCCGTGAGCTCCTAAAGCAAGCCTACCTATTCCACGTTGCTTAATTTATAATCTTGCTTGAACTTCTGATCTCATGCACAAGACCGCATTGCCGAACGTCAGCCCAGGAACCATGACCTCTTTCCATATTCCTCTCACAACATCATACCTATTGTAATTCCACAGTGCCCTATTTTTCATGACTGCTGCATTCCTGTTACCTTTAGTCGTCACGTATATTTCGTGTTCCCTCAGATACTCGGTCCAATTGCTTATCGATACGCCCAAATATTTGTATTTATCTGTTATCTCTAGCGTGACCTCCTGTATTCTAAGCTCACTACCTTCGTTGTCATTGAAAATCATGACTGCTGAGTTTTCCTTAGTCAATCTAAAATCTAACCTATCTCCCTCATTACCGCAGATGTCCATCAATCTCTGCAAATCTTCCTTGTTGTTGGCCATTAGCACTATATCATCTGCGTACATTAATGCTGGTAGTGCCTGATCAATACGTTTTTCTTGTTTGCCTAAAGAGAGGTTGAAGCCCAGTCCACTTCCCTCTAATTTTGCCTCTAATCCTTGTAGGTACATCATGGCACCAAGTTCTCGTAGCGACCTCTTTCGGCACTTGGCTGCTGCATCCCACTCCCGTACCTCATTGAAGTCTCTTGCCACCATTTCCACGCTGCTTCGGCTTCGCGGATATTTATCTCAGGTTTTGTGCGACGCTGACGTCTCTCTTACATCTCGCAAGCTCCCACCGCATTGCTTTGGCGGTGAGCCTGCGCTGCTGCTGTCTTGCGAACTCTTACCACCACTGCCTTGGCTTCCTGGGTGTCCATGACTAGTAGTGGTAAAGAAGCACAATGAATGAGCTCCCGGCGAAGTGAAAAGAAACATGCCATGAGCGAACGCTGCCCGAGGGACGCTGTACGATATAGTGAGCACTCTTAAAATCAAAGTAACAGCTGCGCTTCTATCGGGAGAAGTGTGAGCTAGCGGCTACGGTGTCGGAGGAGCTCCTAGTATGAGAGGTTTGCGAACAAGCTCTTAAGGGATTAAAATAATTAGGGGCCCAGAGTATTTGTCATTTATTTGTCTGACGCTCGAAATTGGCTTCGCGAGCAGAGATTCATTGGGAAAGCGTGCATAAAAGTTCTGACTGCACGCATGAACCTATGTGCTCCTTGAAAACAAAGTTCCTGATATCACTAATACAGTGAAGCAGAGTTCGGATTTCGGAGGTGACGTCAAATTGAGATTGGTTAAGCCAGTGATTCTGGGACGCTCTTTCGGTGGGGAGTACATTTATACAACTTACAGAGGCTGTAGTAAAATTGAGGGAGTATGTCTAGCTTACCGGGGAAAAAAAAATCTCTTTCTTTATTACTGAGGATAGATACATTTCTGTAGAAATAGGTTGACTTGGACATCTATAAAAAGCACATCTTGATCAGTTAAATTTTTTATCACCAGTCCGTATAGAAAGTTATCGCTATACTACTCGCGTGCAAAAAGAGGAATTAATTATAAGTGTGTAACACCAAATAGTATCAAAAGACCAGTTAGTTTTGAAAATAACAGTCTGGATTTTGTGCAACCCAGTGCCATTTGCATGTGTTAGAACTATAGAGTACCTAATTGCTAGCACCGGATTCTATCTTTAGCCAAATGGCGACAGTGCATAAGACGACAAGTGAAAGAACACAGTTGTCCAGCAACCGCGTGGTCATTTATTGACCTGATGAAACAGGTGTAAAGGAGTTTTTCAGGTGACTCAACTTCTATACTTGTAAATAAAGCTTAGTTTTAAACGCGACGCACTTCTTAGAGAACTTCAGCGACTTTGGGCATATCTATCTATCTATCTATCTATCTATCTATCTATCTATCTATCTATCTATCTATCTATCTATCTATCTATCTATCTATCTATCTATCTATCTATCTATCTATCTATCTATCTATCTATCTATCTATCTATCTATCTATCTATCTATCTATCTATCTATCTATCTATCTATCTATCTATCTATCTATCTATCTATCTATCTATCTATCTATCTATCTATGTATCTATCTATCTATCTATCTATCTATGTATCTATCTATCTATCTATCTATCTATCTATCTATCTATCTATCTATCTATCTATCTATCTATCTATCTATCTATCTATCTATCTATCTATCTGTCTATCTATCTGTCTGTCTGTCTGTCTGTCTGTCTGTCTGTCTGTCTGTCTGTCTGTCTGTCTGTCGTCCAGGCACTGATGAAGCCTGATGATGACCCACCGCCGTCGTCGCAATATGACTTACCGCTGTCGCAAATATCTTATAGTCAACGTTAAGGAGCTTGATGGGCCTGTGATCATTGGGACAAACGGAGGAAGCGTCGCCTTTTGGGATAGGTATAAAGCGGCCGTCTCGAAAACTGCATGGAAGAACAGCGTCCTCGAATACATCACCTGATAATCGCAGTGCTAGGTACTCTACTATGTGAAAGCATACAGCCGTTCCATGGGCTTCCCAATTGATGAAGCCATGAGTGTGTTTAGAACAAGTGGTGAACAGTTTTCAGTACTTGGCACACTATTACGGGAGAGCATAAAGCCTTCCCGTGCGCCTCACTCCTGATGAGGCCGCGTCCACAAAAATTACGCCATGAATGTGTGTTTAGAAAGAGGTGTTGACAATTTAGACTACGCAGCACTCTACTATGGGAGAGGACAAAGCCGTCCCGTAGGCCTCAAACGCTATGGGGGGGGGGGGGGGAGGTTAGAAAATGTGGGTAACAAGATTTAGAGTACAGAGAACTCTACTATGGGAGAGCTTAAAGCCGTCCCAATGAACAATGAATGTTCGACACCGCAACATGCAACTGATTCCGAAACGACATTGTTGGTGTGAAAAGCTACAGCTTATTTTTACAGACATCCGCGAGGGTCCTATAAATTTTCTCGGTTTCTTATAAATGCTTCATTTACAGTCTGGCCTTCAACTTCAACAACTGCACCATAACAAGTCATATTAGTGGCAACAGAACGCCTTTAGTTCAAGCCACCTATTTTGTGTCACTGGGACGTTCTCGTCTTGTGATTATCAGTTTTCAGGGGCGCTGGCAGCGAGTACGAGAGAACGGCCTTTTAAAAGCGAAGCATTTCTTAGCGAACTTCGGAGACTTTGAGCGTATCTATCTATCTATCTATCTATCTATCTATCTATCTATCTATCTATCTATCTATCTATCTATCTATCTATCTATCTATCTATCTATCTATCTATCTATCTATCTATCTATCTATCTATCTATCTATCTATCTATCTATCTATCTATCTATCTATCTATCTATCTATCTATCTATCTAGCCGCTTACGACATTTAGCTTTTCTGTCCGTTACAATAACGGAATCGATACCAAACATCGTGTGGCATACCACGACTGTATGTAGAACATATTTGACTAGTCATAATATGAAAATCATGACATGCATGTCATGAATGTCATGATTTACATTTCATGGTCCTGCAGTTCTTGCGGTGGTTTCGTTCACATGGCATGTTGCAAAACTGGTACAGCATGGCATGAATACAAGGCGAGCACAAGTGACAGGCCCTAACATGAAAATCATGACATGCGTGTCGTGTAACAACATGACTACATACCACACTTATGATGCACTGGCGGCCGTCTCGCTAGCTTCACGTATACCAAATTTGGTATTACGGGACGTCAATGGATGACGAAAGTATGATACTGGTGCAATTACGATAAATATGAGATGCGCGTTATGTAACAACATGACTACATGCTACGCTCTTGATGCGCTCGCGGCCGTTTCGCTAGCTTCACATGTACCGAACTTGGTATTACCTGGCGTGAACGGACGACACAGGTAAATGACACGTCCAAACATGATAATAACGACGTGCATGCCATGTAACATGACTACATGCCACACTGATGATGCACTCGCGGCCGTTTCGCTAGCTTCGCGTATACCGAAATTGGTAATATAACGCGGCGCCAACGAATGACGAAGGTGTGTGACTGATGCAAACATGATAATGATGAGATGCGTGTCATGTGACAACAAGGCTACATGTCACAGTCGAGGCGCTAATACATTTTGACGTGACGCGGTGCGCATTCTCGTTGGCGTTCATTTCGTCGCGTCACGCCGGCGTTGCCACGCCAGGCGCCGGTCCTGCCATATACTCAGAGGCACCCGCCGCGCTGCGTTGCTTTGACGCATGCGCGTTATAGTGAGTCCGGCGTCCCTCCGTCACGAAAAGAGGGAGACGCAGTGTTGTCTGGGTAACGCACTGGCGCCAAATGCAGCATGTAGCCTTTCGCGCCGGTTGCCATCGGGCCGCGCCGACGGACGCTGGTCGCGCCTGGTGTCAGAATATAGAGTGCTCGCGTTTTGCTAACGTAGCGTCACTGTGCCCAGCGTGCGTGCGCGTCCACGCTACAGTGAAGTATAATGGGCCCGTCTTGATGCGCTCGCGGCCGTTTTGCTAGCTCCTCATATACCACATTTGGTGTTACGTACGTGACGTCAATGAATGACGAAATATATGACTGGTAGAAACATGATAATCCTGACATGCGTGTCATGTAAGAACATGACAACCTACCACGCTCATAGCATGCTCTCGCCCGTTTCGCTAGCTCCACATATACAAAATTCGGTACCCCACGACGTGAATAGGTGACGAAGGTAAATGGCACATCCAAACATGATAATCATGACACGGAACTCAAGTACGGCATCATTCTCCTCCACCTCGTAACATTGTGCTGATTTTAAAGTGACATACAAACCTTTCTCATTCGTGCTTCACATATCATCGATTCCCACTGTACGTGGGATCTGTTAATTTTTTTATTGCAGAGCTTTTCCCAGTGGATTCAACAATTTATTTTAAATCTTCTCTAAATAGAACAATTTCTATCTATCTATCTATCTATCTATCTATCTATCTATCTATCTATCTATCTATCTATCTATCTATCTATCTATCTATCTATCTATCTATCTATCTATCTATCTATCTATCTATCTATCTATCTATCTATCTATCTATCTATCTATCTATCTATCTATCTATCTATCTATCTATCTATCTATCTATCTATCTATCTCTGTCTGTCTGTCTGTCTGTCTGTCTGTCTGTCTGTAGTGGACAGTGACTGATGTGACAATGCCGTTAGTAGTCATTGCATATATGAGTCACTAAGGTGGTCTCATAAAGCTTATTGACTGAGGCGATTCAAGTGATAATAAGAAATATGGAAGGCTCTGCAGATCAGAGCTACTACTCTTAGATATGAAACTTCAAATCCTGTATTTTCTATCATCTATTGTACCTTGTATTTTATCTTATATTTTTGTATCATACATTGAGGACATCAAGGTCTATCAGACCTGCTGGTACCATCAGGACTCCTGCATAGACAACTATGTGGTGAGGTATTCTACCATTTTGGAGAACCATAGCATGCGTTTTAAACATGATGACTTAAGTTGCTTATGCACCATAAAAAGAACACTACACAAACCGAAGGTTATTGCTTTGAAAACTTAAGGTGTAAAACATAAATATGGCTTCGCAGACAAATCTCCGAACGCAATACCAAAATGAGGAATCGACTGCGTATGCAAATGAGCATGGTTTGCAGTTTTATATAGGACTGAAGGAATGAGTTTTTATCGAGTCCAAAATAGGCTTGGATGTTAGCCCAAAAGGCAAACAAGGGAGAGCCTTACAAATTCCAGTAAGGTATAAGCACCTTCCGAAGCTTCTGCATTTGCTTTTAGTTTAGATTCGTGTGTACGAAAGGAAATTTACTTGGTTTTCTGGGCCTAAATTTGCATTCAGGAATAAATTCTTTTAATTGAAATACACTTTCGAAGAAAACATGGGCTCTTGGTAAGAAAGTAGACATACGTAGGCTATTTCGTAATATACTACAGAAAAAAAATCTTCGCTGATCCTTCTTTGCTATAATCCGTATAACACAAAACAAAAAAAGTGTCCTAACAAAAGTTGTGCTTATCGTCCAGAAATTATGAACCCCAGATGGCATGGAATTTTCTTTTAGGCACGTTAATAACTTACGTCATCCCAACTGATGAGCAGTAGGGGATTAGTCCGACTCATTATTTACCAGTGCAACTCGAAAATATTCACTTTATAGGAAAACTAGAGGCAAACAATAGTTTGATGTGGACTGGAAAAATTGCTTTTTTAATAAATCATACACTCTAAAAAATATTGAGTATAAAGGGTGTCTTTTTGTTCCACAACAATAAACGTCACCAGGCTTGCGTGCGTTTTCTTTCTTGAAAACTCGGCGCTGGATACTTTCCTATCGAGGGTGCAATGTAACCCTGATAATGGCCATGTTGATCGTGACCGGAATGTACCGGGCGCGGGGCGATAGTGCAAGGATGGAACGCAAAATAGATGACGATTATTGTTGTGGGACAAAAAGACACCCTATTTACTTGCTCTTTTTTTAGAGTGTAAGCCCGGTTTCTTGCTACATAAACACTTAGTTCAAAAGAATATCACAATTGACTGGTCTTCTATTAGTAGCTGCAATTCGAATCACCCGCCTCCGAGAACGACCTGTCCGACTTGGCCTTCATAAGGTCGGCCATTTCCTGCTGGACAGCGAGGGCTGGGTCGCGCCGCAATACAGTACACTCAAAGCGGAAATGGCGTTGTATTCGAGGGTAATGTAAAGAACTTGTTATTTCTCCGAAATAAATAAAAACGGAAAACTTGCCTTTTAAGTACGGTGCACTTCAGGGCACCGTCTTGTCGTTCATCCAAGAATCTATTGTGCCATGACCACGCTCACAGTAATGGCTGGTAAAGCGCTCCCTACAGGACATAACATTCCTAGTAGTGGCTCAGACTCGAATTGCAAATAACGAACGAGGTATATAGAAACATAGTTAAAATAGGTGGCCAAGAAGTAATCACCTAAAATAACTTGAAATCTCTAAGCGTTTCGAAGTCATAGGGCTGATTTCAACGGGGCACAAGAGAGGATGCCACGCTCTTGTGAAGCGAATGAATGCCCCTCCCCCTGTGCCACCTTCGGATTGGCGCTCCGATTCTTGGTGCTGCGTCGCTAGGTCATATATGAAGGGGGAAACGATTCGACGGAAGTCGATAAAGTACAATGAAATGTAGCGCCTAGTTCGCACACCGAGTGTGTAAATCTGGCTTGCAAGGTTGCACTGGATCACAGAAACAGTATACATGATTACGTCACACATGAACGTCATCGACGGTTTGGTAGATGGAGCTGTGGGAACCCCAGGAATTGGAATCACTGGGCGCCCATGCAGCGATGCACTTCCTAGGATTTTTCAAGAGCGGACATTCAATGTGTTCTTTTTTTCGTCTTGTAACACACTTGAATGCTGTTTTTTCTAACTGGTGTTTGACTTCATGTGCTCGGTTGGACTGACGACATTACTATTTATCAGGATCGAGTTTCAGAATGTCCCGCTAGGAAACCAAATTATGTCCCACGTTCTTACCATTTCACTGATTCCTAAATTGCTGCTAGGCATAATATGGGTGTTTTTACGTTCGCTTTCACTCTAACATAGAAGGACACTCAATGGAAATCTATTGCTTAGATAAACTAGCTTTCCAGCCCTATACTGTTTTTTAGCATTTTTTCAGCATGGTAAGATATGCCTAATATTCTTCATTTCGACTGACACCGTGTGGTTTTTTATAAACACCAGTGAGTTTGTATTTTATGTTTTGACTTGACTCTTACGTATTGACTTGGATATACAATCTTTGTCACAGGGTCTAGAGATAGAAAGATGATCATGAAGACTCACTCTCTCACCCGCTTAAAGTAGGCGTGTCTACTTGTTTTACTGAGATCGTTTAGAAAGTAGACACACAATGCCTGGAATGAAAAGACTAAGAGAAACGTGCTTCTCCCTAACGAAGGACCATCTGCATATACATAGGCTCAAGCTTAGACGTAGAACAATAGCAATATACGCGCACTCTCACAAGTATCGCATTTGAAGTAGCTTACCAAATATCGGACAGTCAAAGAGCGACTACAGAGCGGAATGATTTTTCACGCATTAGTAGCTTATAATGTCGCAGTATTGAAAACACCACTCGTATCGCGACTTGACGCTGGGTAAGCGAGAAAACGCGTGAAAAACAAAATGCGAATAGAGACACCATGTTGAGATTGCCGCATCGATCACCATGACATGATCAATTTCAAAGGCGTCTACCGATTCCAACGTACCTTTTTATTGATGGAATGAATATACATTGTCATCTGTGGGTGCGATGGACCTACAGCATGCAAATTTCTGGGAAAGTTTGCCAAACCAGTGTTGCGAAATTACAACAAAATGTATTTTGACATTTTTCTCTATCACACACAGGATTTGCGGCGCGAAATTCATAAATGAAACTGCAACCTGTATTATACTCGCTAACAATGAACTTAATATTTCCGGAGTCCTCCACTACGGCGTCTCTCATAATAATATGCTGGTTTTGGGACGTACAACCCCACATATCTGTCTAACAATGAACTTAATACAGCGGAACGCATGCCATTAGAGTTATCATAGTGCCGTCTATAAACCTAAAGCAAGTCATGTTGCTCTTTAGTGCTTTTTCGAAAAATTAAGGATTGTGTGATCTTCTAAGATATACGTACGGTACTATATTGAGTAGGAAGAGGGTAATAAAGATGCTTGGAATTAGCAGCTTCTCTAAATCACCAAAATTAAACAATTTAGCTGGCATGACAAAGCAGTGGGCAATAAATTCAACCTAACAGCAGCTGTGTCACATTCTTACCTCCGGCTTTGTTGATCATTTTGTGCATTGAAAGGAGAAAACTCATACCGCAAGTGTAGTTTCATTTCGACAATATTTCATTTCGGCCATCTTGCCTGCTCATCAATTATACAGCCGTAAAAACCATTCCCGAGCCGTTTATCCACCGCCAGCACAAACTACTGCCCACCTTCGCTCCTTTTTTGTTGCAACCACCCGGGACTGGAACAACTTGCCTGCCTTCGCCTTGCACCATTCCGACGCACATGTATTCAAGACCGTGATTGAATCGTTAATATGTTGCTAATTATGCCCATCTCTCATGTAATACCCTGACTGGGGCCTTTGAGGTATACTAAATAAATAAATAAATAAATAAATATTTTATCATTGGTGTGTGAAGCACGTTGTACTGTTAGGACGCTTGTTGTGCAGTATATATTTCAACGAGTTGCCACCTTTAAGCTTAATAAATATAGTCTTAAACAGTAGCACACGGGAAGCTTGCCGGCCTAGCTCCAAATTAATCGTGAATACTTGTGAACGCTATGCCCACTCTCCTATGGAATAGGCGCACGCTGTCGTGGTCACCACAACGTTAAGTTTAGATAAAGTATGTAATAATTTGGAGTAATTGATACCATACTGTGACAGAGCAGAAAGCCGTCACAGTTACACAAGGCGACTACAAAAGTGTGGCTAGTGTGTTTAGAAAAAAGTGCTTAACAATTTAGAGCACTTGGTACTCTATCATTGGAGAGCAAAAGCCGTCCCATGGGCTACAAGTTTAATGAAGCCATGTAGACGAAAATCTCTAGAAACCCTGCACAATCAGAGCAATGACAATGGTTTGTGTGTGAAAAAGTTTTTAATAAATTGCAGTATATTTTACTCTACATTGTAGAACGCAAAGTCGTCCCAAATAATGTATTTAGAAAAACATTTGTTTAGCAAAAATGTGTTTTACGTGGGTGAACGTTAAAGGACCCCAGGTGGTCAAAATTTCGGGAGCTCTCCTCTACGGCGTCTGTCATAACTAAATGGTTGTGTTGTGACGTTGAACCCCACACATTAATCAATCAAAAACTGTTTAACTATTCAAAGTGCATGGTACTGTGTAGATTGTGTAGATAAAGGTGGGTAACGATTTAGAGTACTTTGTGCTTCACTATTGGAGAGCTGAAAATTCTCACCAGAAGAAATCTATGGAGGTGGTTCAGAAATACTTGAAGACATGTTTCAATGCACAACGCACCAGCTTATTCTCCCAAGCTTCCGCAAACGCCCAAGGAACTATGCATAGTTTCCGGAGAACACTCTCTTTGCATTGTGATCTTCGAAATTGAGACATTTTCCTTACCAAATGCAATTACTGTCAACGAAACACCTTTAGTTCAAAATTACCAATGCGCTGAAACTCTGTCAGATTTTTCGCATTCTGAAAAATAATTTCACTTGAAGCAGCCAGTGCGTATATCGGCAGATTAGCCGCTTTTAGGGCGAAGTTCTCTGTTGTCCAGGGCATCTCTCGTCCTTCCGGCGTACCCAGTAGCGTCTTCTTAATTATACAATAGATGCCATGGTTTCTTTACGCTTTATATGCGAAACGTTTCTTAGCGAACTTCGGCGACTTTCAGCGTATCTGTCTATCTATCTAGCCACCTACGACTTCTAGCTCTCCTGGCAGCTTCGATTATGGTATCATTACTAAACTTGGTATGGCATAACGTGACTGTATGACAAATATAATTCACCAGTTATAACATGAAAATTATGACATCTATGTCATGAATGTCATGATTTACATTTCATGGTCCTGCAGCTTTCACAGTGGTTTTGTTCACATGGCATGTTGCAAAACTGGTATGGTATGACATGATTGCATGGCTAACTGAATCGACAGACCATAACGTAAAGATCAAGATATGCGTCTCATGTAACAACATGAATACATTCCACGATCTTGACGCACTCGCGGCCATTTCGCTAGCGTCACATATATTAAATTTGAAATGACGGTACGTGAATAGATGACGAAGTATGATACTGGTGCAACCATGAGAAACATGAGATGCGTGTCCTCTAACAACATGACTACATGTTACGCTCATGATGTGCTTGTGGCCGTTTCGCTAGCTTCACTTGTACCAAACTCGGTACTACGCGATCCTAATGGATGACAAAGGTATGCGACTGCTGCAAACACGATAATAATGAGATGCGAGCCATTTGAGAACATGACTACATGCCACAGTAAAGACGATAATACATTTCGACGTGACGTGGTGCGTGTGCTCGCCGGCGTTCATTTCGTCGCCAGGCACCACGCCAGGCGCCTGTCCTGCTATATACTGGCAGGCGCGCGCAGCAGAGAATGAGAGAGAGAGAGAATAAACATTTATTATTAACAAATGCACACTGAGCCTTCTTTGGGTGGGGCCCTCAGTCCAGGGCTCCATTGCCTTGCGCGACCCTGCGAGCCCGCTGGACCAGCTGCTGTTGTTCCTGCCGGCGTAAGCTGAGCAGTGCAGACTCCCAAGAGGAAGGGGTGGGATTGGGAATGGGAGGCACGCCCTGTGGGGCAGAGCATTCCCACGTGGAGTGGTACTTTGTTGCTTTGACGCATGCGTGTTTCAGCGCGTCCGGCGTCCTTCTGTCACGAAAACAGAGAGACGCAGTGTTCTCAGGGTAAGGAATCGGTGCGAAATGCAGCATTTTGTGGTGGTTGCCGTCAGGCCGCGCTGACGGACGCTGGACGTGCCTGGCGTCAGAATATAAGTGCTCGTGTTTTGCTAGCGTAGCGTCGCTGTATTGAGTAACGCTACATTTGAGTATTTTGGGCCCTTCATGATGCGCTGACGGCGGTTTTGCTAGCCTCACATAAACCAAATTTGGTGTTACGTAACGTCAATAGTTGACAAAATATATAACTGGTGCAAAGATGATAATCCTGACACGCGTTTCATGTAAGAACATGACAACATACCACGCTCATAGCGTGGTCGCGGCCGTTTCACTAGCCCCACATATATGCGAAATTTGGTATCATGTGACGCGAGTAAATGACGAAGGTAAACGACACATCTAAACATAGTAATCATGACACTGAACTCCTGTACGGAATCATTTACCTCCCCCTCGTTACGTTGTGCTGATTTTAAAGTGACATATCAACATTTCTCATTTGTGCTCCGCATATCATTGATTCCCACTGTACGTGGGATCTGCCAATTTTTCGATAATAACATTTTTAGATAACATTAGTGGTTTTCGTGTTGTTGACTATTTGGCATATTTGATGGACGGCCAAACGGCCGGACGGATGGATGGATGGACGGACGGACGGACGAACGGATGGACGGACGAACGGAGAGACAGACAGACAGACAGACAGACAGACAGACAGACAGACAGACAGACAGACAGACAGACAGACAGACAGACAGACAGACAGACAGACAGACAGACAGACGGACAGTCGGCCAGCCAGCCACTCAGACAGATGCATGGACGGGCACACGGATGTAAGCGTGGACGAACTGACACATGGATGGACGGATGGATGTACGCTACGCCCACTCATAATACTTCGCTCACTCGATATGCTGTAAATTATTCAATGCGGAGTGGTCAACTGCGAATAAAATGAGAGCGATAGTTTCTTTCTTTCTTTCTTTCTTTCTTTCTTTCTTTCTTTCTTTCTTTCTTTCTTTCTTTCTTTCTTTCTTTTTTTCTTTCTTTCTTTCTTTCTTCCTTTTTTTCTTTCTTTCTTTCCTTCTTTCTTTCTTTCTTTCTTTCTTTCTATTTATCTTTCTATGGCAGAGGAGAGCTACTAGTAGAGTTCGCAGAACGCAATAATCTATGGATTTTGAATACGTTCTACCGGAAACGAGGTAACCGTAAGTGGACATGGAGGAGCCCTAATGGCGAAAATAAGAACGAAATAGACTTTATAAGGAGTGCAGACCCAGACATCATGCAGGATGCGGAAGTGCTTGGCAAAGTACGATGCAGTGACCATAGAATTTTACTGTCTCGAGTTCGCCTAGACTTGAAAAAGGAACGACAGAAACTGATTCGCAAGAAGCCAATCAATGAGCTTGCACAGAGAGGGAAAGTACAGGAATTCAGTGTCCCGCTTTAGAAGAGGTATTGAGATCTTATCGAAGAAACCAGCCTTAGCATTGACGCAATGAATGAAAATCTATCTATCTATCTATCTATCTATCTATCTATCTATCTATCTATCTATCTATCTATCTATCTATCTATCTATCTATCTATCTATCTATCTATCTATCTATCTATCTATCTATTCTATCTATCTATCTATCTATCTATCTATCTATCTATCTATCTATCTATCTATCTATCTATCTATCTATCTATCTAATAAAACACAGCAGCTCATTGCACTCTCCCGAATCAACGTGTTACTCCTATAATACGTTACGGAAATTTGCGCTTTAATAATCAGTCATCTTTGGTGTCAGCCTGGCTGTCGTGTTCCACAGCTCTTGAAAAACTATTCGGGCATTTCTGAGTGCTATTGGCCCCTAATTGGCTGCCATATGAATCGTTATCAATTCTCAAGAAACAAATGCTGCCACGACAATATTTTTATTCTAAAGGTAACAAAAATATCATCGCCATTTTGCAAAACAAGTTTTGGTAACTTAAGGCGCCCAAGTGCTGCTTATTACATGCTATCACTATAAAACAAACGAATATTGTGCTATCTCTATGTTCTGCTGTATCGCATTTCCTTTCAAGTGGTTTTAACTGGCATAGCGATAAATACCTGTGATAAATAAGTCCTGCCATAAAGAAATACACGATGATCTTTTTATTACCACAACATTCAGAGTGCAATAAAAAGAGCGCCCTGCGATGTTCTTGTTTCTTCAATCGCCCCCCCCCACCCCCTACAATGTGCATTTGAGCACCCGGCGCACCATATCGTACTAAACCATACTGACGCACCTCTGCTATGAGCTCAAATAGCTTTCCATTGAGGGAAAAGATTAGATGCTATCTGGACCAGTAGTGTTATCGAAATAACAACGAGACATTTTCGTCAAGCAGAAATCATCAAAAATGAAGTTCTTAGAGAAATCACTCAAACAGCCATCCCATGTTACTTTCTACGTCGACAAATGAGGAAGCCATTAGAGGTGGGACTTATTTCACCTGCAGCGAGGAATGAGCAGACGACATGACAGCCAGTGCAAAGAAAACACGGACAGAAAAGAAAACGACGTCACAGGCACTGTCTATTACCTATTGTTCAATCAAAATAAGCAAGGATATATACGGGTAGAAAAAATGAGAAACAATGCACGCGTCCAAAAGATGACCAGCAGAGAAAAAGATTCGTTTGTACATTAACGAAACAGCGCACCTTCCAGGAAAGCATGTTCCTCATGAATAAAAGGTATATAAGGGCAGCTCACATACCTGTCTCTCGATCCTCTCATTTCAAACACCTCTGCACTGTCCCGTTTACGCTGGCTTTGTGCCTAGTCACCAGTCTGCACCGGCCATCAGGACCCTTTTCCAACTCGCTAACCTGTCACAATGGACACAGGGAAGTGGCACTTGTCGCATATTGGAAGAATAAATGCGGCCGTAATGCCACGCAATTACTCAGCGCAAAAAAAAAAACGCACGTGCGTATGTTTCAGAGAAGACTTCCACAGGGAATACGGTGTCTTTGCGACGGGAATGGCGATATGCCCGTTTATTCAGTCCGCTCCCTTTCCTTTGTGTCGGGCAGTCATTGTCTTACGGCCGGGTCGGCGAGAAGCTTACCGGTAAAGCGCCGATCAATCAGGGCCGGAAATGCCGGAGGCGGTGTAGAACGAAAGGAGTCGCCGGTCGGCACTTCGGAAATGAAGTCTCACTTCCTGGCACCCGTATTACATGGGAAAGCGCAGAAGGAATGCCTTCGAAGGCACTCGAGCAAATCATTGTCATATGAAGACTGTCCACCCGCATGGTACGTCGTTTGACAAAGTGGCGCCCACATTTTTTTTTGTCGATGGATTGTGCAATCGAAAAGACTGGAAGTGGGAATCAGTAGCTATTCGTTGGATCGAGATTCGATGAGTCCCGCAGGTGTTCACCCACTTGGTCCGCCTTAACGAGATGGAAGTTCATTTACCGAGGGCTCAGTGACCTTCACTATGAAAATCAAGCGATAAATCGCTTCTTTTTTTCCATGATAAGTTCCTATGCGCAATATTTTATGTTGATATTTTTTTCCATAAATTGCGTTTGAAGCTGAAATTATTACATTCAGGCCAGAGACTCAAATTTATTTGGAGTTTCTACATGCACGCGCCTATCTGTCCCCTGCTGCAATGATAAAATTCACTAATGAAATAAATAGATAAGAAATAACCCTCATTGTTTGTTAACAACAACAAGCTGTTTAATCAAGAGACAACTTTCAAATGTTTTGTCTTCTGGCCTAATCGAGGGTCTCGCGGACAACTTAGCCGCCGTAACGACGTATATTTTGAGGTATTACGCATGCGAGCTGTTATGTGACTGTCATTCTACGCCGGACCTAGCGAAAGGTGGCGAGTTTGATTCTTTGCCGCATTTCTACGCAGCAACACCGGAACGCGAAGAACGCAGCCATGTAGTTTTCTCAAGTTTCGTCCTAGAATACCTCATTGTTCATTTGACGAATTACAGTGCTTCATCAGCAGCAGTATGTGGCCCACCATTGAATAACTGTATTATAGCAGCCAGTCGTATGGAAGGAAGAGATTTCGAACAAGAATAGACGTTGCACCAGTTGCAGTTTGATTACCTCATAGTTTGACAAAGAACAAAGAAGCGTTTCTGCTCCTGACTGCTACAATATTTCAGACTTCGTTTCATCCGGTCACAATGTTCAGTTTCACTTTTTTTCAATATTCATTCATTCATTCATTCTTAGTTTTTTTTTCTGAAATGAGAAAAGGAGGGACAGGACAGAAAGTCGCACAACGGCTTCTCAAAGGTACCAGCTTGCTTACTCGTCAGTGCCGAGAACTGTAATAAATTAATGTATTAGAGCAATTAGAACAAAATACAATTATTCAAAAGTGAGTATTGTAAAACACTTAGCAAGAATAAGTAGCCGCACTTCCGCTAATTAACATAACACTACTTTATTACGGATTCACCATGCACATAAAACTTAGTAGACGCATAAGTATACTTGTACATTGCAAAGATATGAATTGCGTTCTCATCTTACAAAAAGCACTGCTAATAATGAAGCGCAACTTTGTCATGTGAATTAACGAACATGACAAACATTTCTCTTTAAACTAAACGAACACGAAGCATTTTTCTCTAACGAACATGAACATTTCTCTTTAAACTAAAGCAGGAGTTTGGGTAACTAGATACTGCCCCTATGACCAGGACTGTATCGATTGTGTCCGCACTGTCCTGAAAGTCGTTCAATGATAAAAAAAAACGACGAGGCCACAACTTGGACGATAGCAAGAAGAATATAAAAAACACAGGAAGTTTTGCCAATATTCAGCTGGAAATTTACACTTCCTCTTAAAGATCTGGCACACGTGTAAATTTGTTCGACAGAATTTCGAGATTTCGCAAGTATGGTAGTCGAAGTCAGGGCGCCGTTTGCTCTCATTTTCACGATTTTGGTCTTTCATTACTTTACACGAAAGTTTCTGCTAGTGAAAAGTGCAAGACAAGGAAAACATTAGAAAAACTTACAAACCTGGCAGCCGAAACATGAAAATTCATCAGAACTTTCTTCGATACTTTCATGCAATTTTACCGGAAGGCTTCGGATTGAAAATGTGTACTTCTTTGCAGTTATTTTACTGCCAGAAGTTCACAGGAAAAGAGACGTCGTTGATGAAATGAAAATGAAAACCAAAAACAAAGTTTCACCAGTTATCACTTCACCGACTCTCCTGATTGCTAGCGACAGAATTTAAAACTTTGTTCGAGCAAGTTCTGTCCTAAGAGGGCGCAGAAATCAGTGGTACGCGAAGTTTCTCATAGAGTTCAACTTTAGAAGGCAAATAAAAGAAACAGCAATACATCTGCAGAAAGATCAAGAAAGAAAAATAAGTAAAATGACACGCTCTTAGCAACAACGTCAGCCCCCCAAGGATATGCTGAGATCCACGCGCCTTGATGAACGTGCCACGGGTTCTAATCTCGACTCGCAGAAAAAAATATAAGAATACCACCGTTACTCATGAAAAAAGCATTACTCGGATGCGTCTTGTGGTTGTATGCTATCTCTGTAGTACTAGCAGATTGGTTTCTATCATAGCAGAATGATTAGGGGCCATTAACTATACCTTGGCGTTGTATATGAAGCCTTCAGTGAGAAAAAAAGAATTGCATCGTGAGTAAGAATTGATGACTTTGAGTCGAAGAACGTAGCTGCACTAGATGAGCGCTCACTCATTCTAATCTATATGCAAGTGGTGTGATACCAATATTGATACTAACGAGTGAAAATCCTAATAAAACCCTAAGACACGCCACACACACACACACACACACACACACACACACACACACGCGCGCGCGCGCACACACACACACACGCGCGCGCGCACACACACACCACACACACACACACACACACACACACACAACACACACACACACACACGCACACGCACACGCACACACACACACACACACACACACACACACACACACACACAAAATCTGCATGTGGAAGTAATCCCATTCCCAAAGGTTTTTCGTGTACTCTATGGGCTCCGTCTCTTAGGAGACAGTCAAACCATGCCGATAGTAGGGAAACGCCTGTGTGTGGAACGTCAGCTGTTTTAAGCTTTCGCAGAAAACCCAATACGTCATAATTCATCATTATGCGATTTAGAGAAGTACCCAGTCAGTGAGCCAGTACGCGGCATATGCAGCTGCACGTTTTAATGTTCTTCTTACTGATAAGAATTACTACGTATTTCTGCGTGTTTTGTAATAATGGGCTTTTAAACAGCGCACTTGTAGCGCAGTTCACATGGTGGAAATCACGGTGCATTGTACGCTTCTATGAACATCTTCATTTTAGCAGCGCACTGTGCGACGAGGACTAGGAAGAATGGATCTTTACATGCGTTCACGCGATTGGTCGCACTGTATAACTCCTGTGTAGCTTTGTTTTAAAAGGTTTAAAACAATGACATGGCTCTTTAACGAAGCAAGTGACTGCCATGCAGACTGCCTGGTTTCGATTACGGCTCGGAGAAATTATTTTTCAGCATTTTTATCTTTCACAATTTCTCGTTCACAAACAACGCCGTTATTTCACCCACAACTAATTACGCGCACGCTGGTGCTGACGCCGTGACACCGACTTGAGAGATAGAAGTTAGGATGAAGAAAGTATATGCTTAGAGAGAGTCGCTAATTTTCGCAGACACATCGTAAAGCAGCACCACTGACTTGAATTTATTGTGAACATAAAACAAATATTACCAACCACAAAATTTGGGAAACAAGTTCAACATTTCTCCAGCATTACGATGCGTCCTGGCATTCCAATTTTAGGCTCTTATCTTGAATGCTCCGACGGGTTCGTACGCAGCTTTGCCTTGTACAGATACTGGCTGCACGGACACTTAACGTTTTTCAAGACTCAGGAATTCATAAACTAATTTCTCGACTGCACACGCACTAACAGGAGAAAATTTCGGTTAGTAACAGCATACGGACGCCTGTTGTGGAATCAGTACTTCGCCATAAAGTGTCTAGTCTACTGAAGCCATTTGAAGTTGGACATCGTCGCAGGTATACCTTGTTCCTTCACATATGAAAAGAAAGCACCGAAGAAACATCCTGAAGATGGCCCCCGCCAAATCGCATTGAACGTCGTTTTCGTAAAAGCTTTCGTGTGTTTTTGGTAGACAGGTGGCATCTTTTGCATACATGTTTCCAGGGCTCTCTACTGACACGCATTCCTCCAGCACGGAGGATTTGTTTTACAGTGGCATGCCCCTGCACATTTCACTTTCTTTCTTTCTTCGGGGAAATAATTGCGATGTTTGTTTTCAAGGTGTAGAGCCTGGGTATCTCTCAGGATATGTACAAGCATAGAAAGGAGTTCGAGACACCACAGAGTAACCGTTATTGTTGGTCTTGTTTCGTGCAGTAGGGAGATTGCGTGAGATAGGGAAAGCACCATGCAGACCGTAATACATACTACACTGGGAGGTTTTTTTGTTTTTATGCACCTTTCTGAATTGTGTTTCATGGCCGACACTCTATTGCTCCATTAGGTTGCCCGATCCTGCCCTTTGAATCATTGTAATTACAATATGTACAGAACTCCCAATAATAAGTAATATATCGATAGTAGCATCGGAGTGTTCCCAAGTCATTGCGTTCCGGTGTTTATTGTAACGCAAAGCCGAAAATGCCGAATTATTAGGTGTGCTTACTCGAGCAATACCGTGAAAGCTTGGTGCGGTGTGCTCAATCGTCTTTTCAAGGGTATCTTGGCACAAAAGTTAATATACCTAAACCTTTCGAATGTTCCTATAATGCTCATTATTATTACTTTTCCCTCTTTTCGTCTACTCGCCTTCCTGAATTGATTGCATACGAAGGCTGTTTTAGGGCGAGTCGAAAATTGAATCTTGGAAGTGTAGCGCTTGTAAACATGAAGAAGGAAAACTTCTGGGTGGCTACTCTTTACCGGATGATTAAAAAAGGGGAAAATATTGAAGACGTGATGGAAGAGAAGAAGCATAAGAAGAGAGGGTTCAGAGAGTAGAAAGGTACAAAAGGGTAAAATCATCGCAGTAAATTACTATTGCCGCCTACTTTCACCGCACAATTCTCATTTCTACCCTAAGAATCATCAGTATGCTCGCAAAATATTTGCGCATGTTTTTTTAGATTCACGCCAACAAAATGTCTGTTATAAGCGAAGAAAGGGGACGAAAAACAGCAAAATTATTAGGAAGAATTTTGTCGGGGAAGCCTCATCGAAGTAAAAAAAAAAAAAGCCCATAATTTCAGTCTATTTTCCATGCGGTCTGTTCGCCTTACGTTTTAATACGATCGATCACTTTGAACTAGCTCTATCTCCTGTCTCTTCAATTTACGCGTGCCACGCAATCAGTTGGAGTGGATACAATTATTTGGGTATCTGAAATGAATAAACTTGTCCCATTATTACGCCTTTCGACTCGCTACCATGGCATCTAACCACATAGATTGAACGAGGTCCGCCTCATTTATCTGAACCAGGTTTCCATCTCATATGATGTGAAGTGGTCTGCACTCAACTTCTGTCTGGACTGAGAAGCCCGCCTGACTGGTGGCTGGTGAATAGCGGCCGTGCTGGGTGTAACGTGAATCGCGCCTCTGGAGATTTATAAGGAAGTCCGAGTGATGAGCCCACACACATAGGCTTGGTAGGCAAAGGGGGTTTAGAGCTCCAGACGGCATAAACATACTGACAACGATGCAGAAGGCCATTACCATGAAAACTATGGAACGCATGTGGAAGGCGAACGACGGCAGCGGTTCCGGAACCCGGGGGTAGAGGAAGTGCAGCCCAGCGGCGCAAAGCTCGTACTGACCAAGGAGACGACAATAAAGAGGGCAGTGGTCACGTACGGCAATGCTGGCGCCTCTGTGGACAGTGTGTCGCCATAGATTTTCGGGCAGGGACGCCAGCTTAAAAAAAAATGCATACGTGACTTAGCCTCAGCACATCATCGCAGTTTCTTTCTTTCTTTCTTTCTTTCTTTCTTTGTTTCTTTCTTTCTTTCTTTCTTTCTTTCTTCATTCATATAAGTTAGTATCTTTATCGCTTGACGTAAAGTGAAAGAGAAGTTAGGACTCCATATTTTTTTATTTACGGGAAGATTTTTGAGCAAATGAGCTTTTTGGAAGAGCAGTAATGTTCAGGCCTGTACTAAAGCATGTTAAACCGTGTCCTTGGCAAATATATCTTCGCAGTCTGAACAGAGGCAGCCGTGGTGATAATAAACAGGAGCTTAGTTTAATCGTTGCATTCACACCAGTTTAAGGTTGCGGTCACACCAGAGCCGTCTCCAGCCATAGAAGATTTGCCTAAAACAGATCGTCAAATGATCTGGGTGCTGCGTTCCCTCTTGAAGCCCTCCGAGCGATATTAGTCGACATGAAGACAGCATCTACTCGAAGCGCACATGGAGTATTGGATGCCATAAGCCCAGTGCTTGATTCTCTCAACTAGGAAGATGGCTACTCACACCTCATCATTTCTTAAAGAAGTCAAGGCTGCATCCGTCATCCAATGAAATGCCAGAAGACTAAAATCACGCCTTTCAGATTTTCGTCAGTTTGTGTATACCAACGTGTTTGCACTCATCCTCATTTGTGAGCCCAATTTGTCGAAACCAATAAAACTTTCAGAGTACGAAGTAGTCATGTCTTCAACAAACGGTGCGTGCAGCAAACTCATCGTCTTTGTTCGTCGTGAACAGAAGTATGTTGTGCAACCAATTGCGCCTCACGATGACAATCAGTATGTCTGCATCACTGTGAAAAAGAACAAACTCATTTTACTCTCATAGGCGTTTATATAACGCCGTCGAATAATCTCGATTACAGGAGATTAGCGGATATTTTGAGAGTGTGTCCTGCACCGTGGGTCATCATAGGTGACTTCAATGTGCACCATCACGCATGGGGAAGTACGCAGACAAATTCAAGAGGACGCAGGTTAGCAAACATCACCTACAACTGTGGCCTTGTTCTCCTGAACGACGGTTGTCCCACTTCGAAGGGTGACATACGGCGGCTGTCTCGACCTTGCTTTTGTCTCCAATTCCCTCGCGAGATACGTAAAGTGGTTTCCAGATGTTGAGACACGAGGAAGTGATCACATTCCGATCTACCTTAACATCAAAGGCTTGTCTAGTTGTGGTCCACGGACGACCATTCAAGCCGTCCAATGGACCAACTTCAAATCTGACATGGAAGATGCTTGCAGCGATGAACTACGATCTGAGTTAAAGCAAACAATTAATAGCACAATGCAAAATTCCACTCGCACGGTGACGATATCTTCCACACGAAACGACTTTGACATAGAGTTGTAGCAACTCCGAGCACTTCGACGCTGGGTGGAGAGCCGGTATTGGCGTACAAAATGAGTTCAAGATCTTAGGGCAGCCAGGGGGATGATAAGAAGATTCGGCGTCGCATGGATAGATTAGCGTCGGAACGATGGACAGCGTTTTGCCAGTCAACAGACCCTCGCAAGCCACTCTCACACATTTGGAAAACGGTGCAAGGTCTGCGTCACCCTACGGAACAGCGTTTTCCATTCAAAGCGCTCGCGCTATTTCAAGGGAGGCAAGACATCGATGTCGCAGAAGATTTCTGTGCGCAGATCGCCAACCAAACCACTCGTTCAGATTCTCCAGTAAGAGGTGACGTCCCCTGTTCCCGTGACTAACACATTGACCTCCCATTTACTATGGAGGAGCTCGAGGCGGCACTAGCTCTCTGCAGGCGTTCAAGTTCTCCGGGCCCAGATGGTACTCCGTTCAGAGCCTTGTGTAACCTTGGGGAAGGTGCAAAGAGAGAACAGTTGAGCCTCTACAACATCTCGTGGCATAATGGCAATGTTCCTGACGACTGGAAAGCAAGCCGCTTGTTACCCGTCTTAAGGCAGGGCAAATTACCACTCGAACTCGCCCCATGCCGCCCAATAGCACTGGCCAGCTGCGTAGGGAAGACAATGGAACAAGTGATACTGGGCTACCTGGAGTGGTATCTTGAATACTACAAGATTTATCCGAATTTTATGGCTGTTTTCTGACGCGACCGCTCTTCCATTGACAATATCGTTGATTTCGTACGTTAAGTACGAAAGATACCGTAAGCGACTATCTACAGTTTTGTTTCTAGATGTGAAAGGCGCGTATGATAAAGTACTACTTAAAGCCTTTTTGGGTGCTCTTGTGGAGGTTGGCCTTGGTGGTCGAGTCTTTTGGTGGATTTCGAGTTACCTGGCTACAAAATCATTCTTTGTGTTAACAGACGGTGGCCCGACTACGCGACGCTATGGGGTGTTCCTCAAGGCGGAGTTCTTAGCCCGACACTATTCAATCTTGCACTAATTGGCCTTGCTGTATACTTGCCAAGTACCATTAAAATCACAATATACGCAGCCGACGTCTGTGTCTGGACTTCGGCAGTCACACGTCCTCAGATACGTTCCTGGCTTCAAAGAGAAGCAACTATGATTATTAACTACTTGTTAAAACAAGGTCTCAGCATATAACCAAAGAATTCGCGCTGGTGGCCTTCACTCGCAAATGAATGACCCGTTATGTCATCTCAATCTGCGGGCGACCGATTTCTTACACCAGAACCCACCGGTTTCTGGGCGTCATTATTGATAAGGACCTCTGTTGGAGTCCGCATGGGGCCTATATGAAGAAGCGCCTGACTGCTATTTTCCAATTGTTCAAGTTCCTGGCAGGAAAGACATGGGGATGTCAGTAGACGCAATGATAGAACTCCACAGAGCCCTGTTTCTCAGTTTCCTGAGATATAGCTTGCCCGTGCTTAGCAATACCTGCAAGACGAATGTTCGTGTTTACAGGCAGTACACGCCCAAGCACTGAGAGTGTGCCTTGGTCTGCCCATATGTACGTCAACAGAGGCAACAATTGCCATTGATGGTGACTATTCGATACACACACGTTGTTGTAGAAGTCCTGAGAACGCACATCAGACGCTTCGCCCGTGCTGCCGTCATCACCTTGCACTGTTGTCTTCAGAGAGGCGCCAAGCATCGTTCACTAAATTGATTGTGAAGTACAACGAGAAACTTCCCTCTGGCTTCACTTCTGCATCTAAACCATCGATACACGCTTGGTGATTTATTCGACCCACAGTGCATCTTTGTGTACCAGGGATTCGGAGGAAATCTGAGCTTTCATTGCCCGTGCTGAAACAACTGTCTCTTTTTTTGCACGAGAAATATTCAGACAGGGTACATATATATACCGATGGCTCCACGAACCGCCAGTGTTCGTCAGGTGCAGTAGTCGTCCAAGCAAGAAGTGTTACCACCAGCTTTAGGACTCACCACTCCACGGCATCTACAGCAGCGGAACTAGCTGCTTTGCGCGCTGCACTTTGTGTGGTCAATCGGGAACGACCGGAACAATGGTCACTTTTCAGCGGCTCAAGGGCGGCCCTACAATCTGTGCTCTCAGCAATGCGTCGTGGACCGTACGAACAGCTTGTTTTCGAAATTTGATGCCTTCTCCACACTTCACACTAGAAAGGGCATCATGTGATGTTTCAGTGGCTGCCAAGTCACTGCAGCGTCATAGGAAATGAACATGCCGATACTGCCACACGGACAGCTCTTGAAGGAACAAAAGAAGAAGCCATACCACTCTCGCGGACCGATGCTGCCAGTAATTTTCGACGACTTGCGCGTGAAATCACGTTTTCAATATGGTGCTCACCAAGCAACGAGACGAATCGTGAACACCACCTGTCCTCTTTGATGGCTCTCCGCATGCCCACTGGGCTCGACCGAAGAGAAGCCACCCTTCTTCATCGCTTATGGCTTTGAGTGGCATTTACAAAATCTTATTCATTTGTCATAGGAATGGCTGACAACGCTCTCTGCGATTCCTGTCGTTGCGAAGAGACGCTACACCACATCCTGTGCGACTGTCCGTTGTATGACATCCCGAGACAGTCACTGGCGTCCGTTTTTGCGGCCATCGACAACAGCCAAATGTCTGTGGACACTATTCTGTCTAGGGCCCGAGAAAAGAGTTTGCAACAGAAGGCGACAAAAGCTCTGTTCAAATTACTACTAGACACGGACTTGAACACGCGGCTGTAACAGTAATGTCACACACAGTGAAAGACAACACTGGACTATGACTGAGTGTGCGCGCGTGTGCTGCCTAATGTGCTGTGTTTACCTCTCTTCCCTCTCTGCTCTCTATTTTTTATCTCCCCGATTTCCCTCCCATGCGCAGGGTAGCAAACCGACTGCCTGTAGGCTTGTTAACCTCCCTGCCGTTCTTTTCCTCCTATTGTCCTTCCTTCCTTGGCATTAAATTATAATGAATGATTTTATTACAACACTTGAAAACAAACATGCTTGCTTTGCCTCGAGAATACGCATTACCTATTGCTGAAAATAACTTATAAGTGTACTTGCTCAAGTGAATCGGAAGCTATTCATTGTTGCGTTATGGCGCACTGCTTAAAAGACGAACACTTGGTATGAAGGACTAGACGGACATGACAGAAGGGCGAACTTTCAACTGAGTGTTTTGTACAAACACAGGATGCTTTTATGTAGTGGCGTTGCATGGTTACAAATTAAAGAAAGAAAAAAGACACAAGATAAGAAAAAACCAGATAACCAAAACGAAATACAAAATTTTTTAAACAGTACAATTCCATTGACCACTAATAGCTGTGACCATTAGGTCTAGTGGCTGAGGTACTCAGCTGCTGAACCGCAGGTCACGGGATCGAATCCCGGCTGCGGCGGCTGCATTTCCGATGGAGGCGGAAATTCTGTAGGCCCTTGTGCTAAGATTTGTGTGCACGTTAAAGAACCTGAGGTGGTTGAAATTTCCGGAGCCCTCCACTACGGCGTCTCTCATAATCATATGGTGGTTTTGGGACGTTAAACCCCACATATCAATCAAATCAAATGATTATTGTGCCTATAGCGACCACCATGGTTTCATGGAAATACGGCTGGCATCCGCAATCTCGACAATTCAAGCAACTTTGCACGTGACCTTGCACTGATTTATGCACATTGTTGTTGTGCTCCCGCAGCCTTTATTTAGACACCTACCGTCTAGCCATCGTGTTTCTTTCCACACGTGCGTGAAATCACTGTACACCACTTTTTCAACATATGTTCAACCCACAAACACGGTGTCTAACTTTAGCGCCTTTTCGTCATGAAAAGCGAGATGGCATGACGAGCTCGCGTTGAGTGAAGTCCCTGGATATTCTCTATTAAGGGACTTTAGCGTTGAATGCTCTCTGAAGGCCGTCGCTTGTCGCGTTTCGGTAAGCACCGCCTCCATAGAGCCTGGTCTCTATTGCGCGCGCCCTTACCAGACTCGTGATTCGTAGGAGCACAAAGGTCAGAAATAGTCAACTTCGAGCGCAAATCACAACCACATGGAAATAAAACTCCCAAGCATTTCCCCGAGGGTGAACATGGTTAAGTGCGAATACACGGGGTGATGCTATGAGGGGTATTTATTAATTCGCACTATTATATTTATTAATCACACTATGGTGTCTTTATGGTGTAATGGTTCCTGGGAATCGCAATTTGATCACACGGGGGAGTTTACGTTAACTCACTGGCGAATGCCAACGGATTTTAACTTTACTCCCCCTCACGACCCGCTCTCGACGGGAGACTGAGAGAGAAGGCGGGCGCGCGAGAGACAGGGGTGCGCGCGCAGCTGCAGCGAGCGAGGAGAGCGGAGGAGCGAGCGAAGGGGGAGGGGGTATATGGCGCGTTACTGACACCGATATCAGCGTCGCGTCCGTGGCTTATTCGGTAGAGCGTCGCGCTGCGGCCCGCCAAGTCCTCTTTCTTTTAAAGATACAGAGAAGACTGCGGACGCCGCCGACGGCGGTGGATGGTTTGGGGTCGCTTACAAAATGTATTCACACTTAAAAGAAAACACATATACAGGACGGTCATTTTGCTGGCTGCCGTGGTCACGCTCAGGAAAGGAGCATACTGCTCACACACGAATTAGTAAGAATATTTACAGTTGTCCGGGCTAGTCTTATGTATACATATGTGCGTTGATTTTGTGCGTCTACTTTATGCTTGAGCAGCGTGCCTAATTTAGGTGTCGAGCTTTGACAGTTGTTTTTCCACGCTCGTCTTGTTTATGCACGTTCGATGCGTTCTTTCTGCCTTGGGTGTGCGCTGCAAGTTTCGAGTTGCTTGCCGTTCATCGCGTGACATTTGAATTGATGTAGTGTTCATTCCTTTGCATTCTTGGCTAAACGATGCACAATAAACGATCAAATATCTCTGGGAGGAAACGTTTCACTTTTGTGTTATACGAATTCATAAAAAAGAGGTATCAACCACGTTTTTTTCTTTCTGATCGGTCATCAGAAAATTGAAGTAAAGTGAGGTCATCGATGGTCAAAATGCGTAGAAGCTGTATTCTCTTGACTTGCGAAACATTCATTAGAAGATGAACGGTGACCCGTTAACTCTGAAGCGCTAAAATAAAATTTTATATTCCTTGACAACAGTAATATAAAGATAGACTGCCACCTTAGCTAATATAAAAAGTAAACTCCGTAAAACGGGAAAGCCAACTTTCCAGTAGTATATGACATTCATACTTCCCTTCAGTTTTATCATGCTTTGGATTTTCCAGATCAAAGTAGCCTCACCTACAAGTCCAAGACTTAGCGTCGAAAGCAAACTGTGTTAAAATAAAAATAAAAATAATCCCCTTGGGGGAAAAAAAACACGAACAACTGTGTTCTAACCCATTGCGTCCACCGATACGAAGGCTATCTGCTCCGTGTAGGGGAATTCGACTCTTGTGCCGCGCTTTAACTCTCCATAGTGGCAGCTTCAATCTGTTCTCTGATGCAAATTTTATTCCGGGCATCATGGACAGCGGGTAAGGGCTGTATTGGCACCTTGCAAGTAATCCTCGTGTGTATAGCTTGACGAACTGCTTTTTTGCCCTCAACCTTTTTTTTTTCTGTGTTTCTTCTTTGCATTCCAATTCCAGCCTATTTCTTTTAACGTAATGTTTTATCGCACGCCATACGCCATGTCCCACAGCTGGATAATCGATGAAACATAAAGAACTGAGTGAAGTAAGGTGAAAAGCTTAGTTGAGCGTGCTTTTTTTTATAAGTTGCGCGAGAGTTCAGCGCAAAAGGTAAGCGCGAATGTATGGGTGAAATAGAAATGCCGCTACACGCAGACTGGCATATATAAGCAATATAAACAAGGACCATTGGTAGAGGGTGTTTGGACCATATTCTGTCGGGAAAGAAGGAAATAGCAGCTGGTATGCCTGAACAGAAGCTGCGTAACATGCTACTCGACTTCTAGTGTAATATGAGAAGATATTAGAAAAATATGAACAATGGCACTCATGCAATACGGTGCAATGAGGAACTGTGAGACATGAAGTGGCTGGTTTGAGTTGGCGCGCTTGTATAAAGCCAATGCACTATGATATCAAGAAAACAGTCAGTACTGCAATTTTTCACACTTAGCTAAAATATATTCTTTGTAGGTGTAACTTGATTCCATATGTTCGAAGTATGAGCGCGATGCTATTTTTGTAAAATTACCGCAGTAAAGGGCTATAGGACAATGGTGGAAATAGGAACAAGGATACGGATGGTACAATCTTACTATAATAATTAAGACTGACGCCCATATGTACAAATACTACTATGTGCGCACACTTAGAAGGTGCAATACGCTCTAAAACTTATAACAGTTCCGAATAGGTGTGAACCAATAGGTAAAATGAAGTCGCAATGTAAGATAAAAGAGAAAGTTCAGCATATCAGAATTCATGACAGCCATATTGAAGTATTATGGTTTCATTGTATTGTGTTCAGGATAGTCCTTTCTTCTGCCTACATTTTTGAGATGTTACAAAGCAGCTCACCCTACTAGTTTTAGTGAGTGATGAGGAATATAGTAAAAATCGTCTTTTTTAAAGCTGGGACCTATTCCTTGACCCTGTACTTTACGCGTGCCCCGCCACGGTGGTCTAGTGACTAAGGTACTCGGCTGCTGACCCGCAGGTCATGGGATCAAATCCCGGCTGTGGCGGCTGCATTTCCGATGGAGGCTGAAATGTTGTAGGCCCGTGTACTCAGATTTGGGTGCACGTTAAAGAACCCCAGGTGATCGAAATTTCCGGAGCCCTCCACTATGGCGTCTCTCAATCATATAGTGGTTTTGTGAACGTTAAACCCCACAAATCAATCAATCAATCAATCAATCAAATCAATTACTTTACGCGCGGCCATGGTTGTCCAAACAGATGTTATCGTACGTTAGCGACACTGGAGCAGCCCCGCCACTGAATGCTTCGCTCACCTTGTGAAATACATGCTTCCGAAGTTCATCGTATGTGTTTTGTGTGCAGAGTTGTGTGAAATTGACACATGCCAAGAATACTGAAGACGCCGTACATACTAAGGTTGCTATCTTATGTGGACAAGGCAACGGTTCATGTACCTTAGGTTATCACAAGATTCACCAACAGAAATGTGCCCAGCCACTAAATAGAGCAAGTAAACTAAGAGGGCATATCTGCCGACCCGATCTTCACATTTTTGGTAATCTAGCTAACATAAAAGTCGATTTAAATGATCACTAACTCTAATACCTAAGCCCATGGCGGTAATACACCAAGCAAGAATTGAAATGAGCGACCATTCGAAACTTGGACAGAGCCTTAATCATCATGGAAACCCGACAGCACGTCGTCGCGTCATAGCCTTAGTGAAAACGTAGCGAGGAAAATGAGAACGCATCTTGCTTCATCAATCCATGTGTGAAATTTCTGCTTCTCCTAGGATATTATGTACAAGAATAGTTGGATTGGCGTTTTTTTTTTTTGATGGACCATGCTTCCCAGCAAGAATGAAAAGCGTTAATGGCATTTCGGCAATAATTCAGAGCTTTGAAGATGGAACTGTCAAATAATAAAAAAAATATCTGTACGGTTCCTTTCGTAATTTTCTTCGACTACTGAAACACGGAAGCTACCTTTTTTCTTCTTAGTTAATTGTACTTATACCTCCGCCCTCGAAGAAAAAGACATACTTTCTGGATTTAATGACGTACTTCAATGTCCTTTGAGATCAGAACCAATGGAACATTCTTGCACTTATTCTGGCACTCCACATGGCAATAACACGTTTACACGCACACCTTTCCATTTCTGCCCAGAATATATGCAGTAAAACCTCATTTCATATTTCACAATACCTAGGCGGATATGAGGAGCGTGTAGCTGAGGTAATATAGACTTGAACTTCTCCACAGCCTGACAGTTATAACAGAATAATGATTTCTTGATGACGTCATGTAACGACACGTTATTTGGCGTCAGTGTCATGTAACAATAAATTCAGCAGTTTTGTCAACTTTTGGAGTCAGGCCTTCGCCTTCGTACAGTACTCTAGAAAGCGGGAGCAAAAAAAAAGTGAGGATACCATTGTCAAGAGCTAATGGGTCCGAGACACATAGATGGGGTCCGAGGGGTGAAGCGAATGGCGTAGTTGTTCGCTAATTGCATTTGTCTTCATTCTTTCCTCTAAGTGGACTCAATCTCGTCCTTGTGTTCTTTCTTTTCGTGCGACGTATCAACAGAGTGAGCAAACAATAGGGACAAGTGCTGTTAATGGCGCAGTCTAAGGAGTGACCCAAGGTACGTGCGATTCTGATTACAGCTTTTGGGCAGCCCCCAGGCGAACCGGACAGGGAGGTCACCTCGACATTTACGGTGCAGCTATGGATGGTCATTTCGAATTTATGAGTCCATTAAGGCGGGACCTGGAGAGAACGCGATGTTCTTGTGGAAAATAGCCAGAGGTACGAAGGAAACAATTCAGCAATAAAAAAAGAAAAAATGCGGAGAGGCTTGAAGCAAAAGAAACGGCTCTGCAATATTACAGATTAATAGAAAACAGCATAAAAACGAAAATGAAGTCGAACTATTTATTATGTGAGACGGCCGGCGCAGAAGAGTATAAATGTGTATAATTGATTTATATGTGGTGTTTAACGTCCCAAAGCCACCATATATTATGAGAGAGGCCGTAGTGGAGGGCTCCGGAAATTTCGACCACCAGGGGTTCTTTAACGTGCACCCAAACCTGAGCACACGGGCCTACAGAATTTCCGCCTCCATCGGAAGTGCAGCCGCCACAGCCGGGATCTGATCCCGGGACCTGCGGGTCAGCAGCCTAGTACCTTAGCCAGTATACCACCGTGGTATGGCATCTAAATGTGTATAGGAGAATTAGTTGAGAAATGTCAGTGGTGGAAATAGATTATCCATGCTACCCTACTTTTTGCCCTTATTAAGTTTATAGCTAGAAAGATGGGCTGCTTTGTTTGCGTCCTGACGCCAAACTTTTACACTGCATTTTCGTGTAGAAACAAGGCGGGACTAATAAAGCTTCTGCTACGTTTTACGAACCCTAAAAAAAGCCGAGCCGGACAACCCTGAAGTCTAGTCTAGTTGCTTTTAGGTTGCGTCTCGGCTTTCAGTTGGTGGTGCTTGGTTGTTCCTGAATTACTTCTGAGTGGTGGCAGGTCGAAGTTAATTGACACACGACGTGGATGTCTATCCCCTTCAGTCATGGCGCCCATAATTGCGTACGCGAACTTCGAAGGTGCGTCACACGCTGCGTAATTCTTCAAATGGCCTGAAACTCGGTGTGTACAATTCTGCGTGCCTCTTGTGTGAATAAATATTAATCAATAAATTTAAATTGACTGCATATTGCTGCAGATGATGATTTAGCTGGAGACACTACCATGTTCGACGATCGTTCGACGTACAGCATTCCTGGACCAAAGTAAACAGTATACATATTTTCTGCGCTCACAATAAATACAACTCAAAATAAACCCTGCATGCATCTCGGGTCAATTACACTCCAGTGAGAGAGACTCGCACTGAAGCCTAATGATGAAATCCCCAAGAGATAGGCCGGCCCGTTGTCGTTCACGTACAACCTCAATATATTAGGGGTCTCCCCGCAGTGTCAAATACTTTTGCCGTTGTCTAATGTTTTCCTCTTGTGTGTTTTCAAAGTTATCGGCTTGCCGCTATCGGTTCGAACCGATTTCTTAGTGTATTATAAAGCTTTGCTGAAAACTGGTTATTTCTGTAGCGAAATCTCGAGTTGTGGTTGGCGCCTATTTGTTCCCTTCATTTTTAGGGGACTCACGATGCTGGTGAGGTTTTCCCAAGTTCTGTTACATATCAGTTTTAGGCATAATGATATTTTTCGTACAAATTCATGCAGACCAATTTCTTTACGACTAGCTTAAGCAGCTGCGGCGTTATAAAAGTGTTTTGTTTGGTTGGTGAATACGTAGTCATGGTCAATTAGTTCACGATGTCAGCAAGAACTGAGCCATGTGCTTAGTGATTGCTAAATTGTTTGTATTTTAACAGCGAACTGGTTCATGGCATCCGCTAAAACTTCGCTGTGTACAATGTGTACAGGAAACTACCGTAATCAAAAGCCGCCATGCACTCTCTTCACTCTACGTAAAGTGGGGCTGCTTAAGCTATCGATAAGTTGTCGTGCAATACGCTGAACTTCTCAAGTGGTCAAGCGCCGCAGGAATCAGGTGAACCCCTCTATCGAGGGCTGAAAGTGCGAGCGTTATAACAAAAACTCTGCTGGGTCAAGAGACTACGTGAAACATGTAAACGAGAAACAGGAAGACTAATAGGATAAAGAAAATGAACAGGCAGATAAACGAAGAGAAAGACATCATAAAGAGAGAAATAAAGATATCAATATATTAAAGAAAAAAGAAATTCGCGAAGCTTGCATTAAAATACGCAACACTTAAAGCAGCGCAGCTGGGCAATTCGGATGTCTAGCAAAGCAGTCAGTAACCGAGAAACAACCTAACAACAGTCATATGGGAGCACAGCTGCTACCTAGAAGCAACCCATAGCACCACCTAGCTAAAAACCTAACTACCGATAAATTATCTATCATATAATTAATTGTACAGCTGGAGCACAAAATAAAGTTGACAGTGGAGGAAGGGGACAACGGGGACAAGTGCTGACTTCCAGCTATAGCAGGACCTGTTTTCTTTTTAGATGATGAGCAGCTTTTTGACCAGTCTGTGTAGCGCTGTCAGTCCGTGTCTCCGTGCCAATGCGCCGCAGTTGCTGGAACGACGCCAAGTAGGTCAAGTCGCTGCTGCGCGTTGACGTCACTCTCTCCCTCACCCGCAGCAGCTGCTGGTTTCTTCGCCAGCTCGTACATACTTCTCTCTCTCTTCACCCTCTCCACCACGTGTAACGCTTGACGGCACGTCGAGTGAAAACACTAGACAGATTCAGTTGCACTTCGCAGCAGTCCGTATACGAACGTGGCCTGCCATTGCAAATGGCTAGCAGGCTGCGTCTGTACGGCTGCTGTAGAGGTGTGACTAAGTCCGTCTACTCTTTCAGCTCGTTTATCTGCGATGAAACTTACACAAAACCCATTCCTCTTCCCGTGTCTTTGCGTTTAAAACAAGCGTTTACTCGAGTAAGTGCTACACTGAGTTCCCCTTCAAAGCGTTCTTCCAGCAGCCGCGTCGATGCCCGTTTCAACGGGGCCAACGCTGTGCGAAGCGCTGATGCTTCGCACCTCATCGGGGTTCTCTTCGGGAAGATGGTCTATTATTTTTGTCCTGTTTCTACGAGCCAGTATGAAGAAACCTCCAAAAACATATAAGACACCAACGACAAGGCTGATGGCTCTTGCGCGTTTTATAAAGCGCTTACGACGAGGACCAACCTGTCATGCTAAGAAATACCGTCTTAACTTTTTGGTCAGATGACTCGCCTTGGAAGAAAAAAATAACAGAGAGAGATGGAGAAAGATTTTTAAGCCCATGCTCAGGCCTGTTTTTCAACGAAAAAAATTTATTTTCATTTTTTTTTTCGGTCGTTTGCGAGTGCCTACTGAACCGACGTGCTTCACCGAGAGCCTCGTTTTCTTTTTTTTTTCGCACTAGTCTCTTTTTTTAGGCATCTTAAGTATAAGCTCGGCAGCCTTAAAAAAATATGACAGAGAACGAAAAACCACGTCAGTTCATGGCTAAGGAAAAGCGAAATACGCTTCTTGAATGTATACAATTCCTCTATAAGATTCCTGAGAGGTGACTTGGGTCGAAGCACAAGAACTTGCATATGTAACAAAGTGTAGATTATATATCCAGTTGCAACAAAGTTGTGCGAAATGGCCGCAGTCTTTCTTGCACTAGAAAAGAACTTTACTATACGGGCACATCCTGACGGGCACGGTTGTAACTTTTATTCACGGCAAGGGGGCGCGCTTGAAAAATAGTCAGCTTACGAAACCAGTGGCGTGGACTGCTTTGAGACATCTAGGAAAGGACGCACATAACGTAGTTAAGCTTTTTTTCTGCCTGGCGGAGGGATACACTGGCACTCAAAGAGACAGGACAGTTGCGAAAAGACCCCCGCCGTCACCTCCAGGAACTGCACGTAGAAATAGCATTTGACCTCGCAAGACAAGAGGAAAGTTAGCAATGATGGAACTTCACTTTCTATTGCTGTAAACGACCTTTTTTTGTGACTTAACACCGGCTGCATAAGACACTGGTTGTTACGCGCAAGCGTTTGCTTTTACAACATGTCTTCGTACACCCTACCGAAGTAAAAGTATTTAAGCTACATCTCCATTGAGTTAATTTGCCAATATACAGTGAAACTGAAGTTTGAAAATAGTGTTAACGTCATGATCACTTATTGGCTGCATGCGGTTATGAGGTATCAGCAAAAAAAAATCTTTTGCAGAAAATTTTGCAGCACACTTCGAGTTTAGGACAGCTTTTTTTTTTCTAGGATAAGTTTTTCTGCCCGGACAGCATGAACAAACGCCACAAGGACATCACGTATCTATTTTTTAGAAAGGGAGGAGTGAAGCGCTTGTTAAAAAGTAACGAAACAGAATATTACCTGATACCACACTTTCCAAAATTTTGTACTTGTACGAACACCTCCACTTTCGCCAGGTGCCCACTCTCGTTTCTTTCTGAGATTGATACAGAGGTTCTGAGCGCTTGCCAACGCGCACTTAATGATTCTCGAGAAAAAGAACAAAGGTCAACAAATTCGTCAGAAGCAGGCAATGTGAACCATCCTGCCCCACAACCCACTGAGTCGAAATCGTCTTCTTTGATGGGTTTGGCAGGGCTGTATAGAGAAGAATGCAGAGCAACTTGATCGATTGTGACAAGACCAGACAGCCAAACCGGCCGTCTGTTTTTACAATGACAGAATAAACACAGACCTTACTTGTTGTTTTTTTAGCTGAATGCATGGCGTTGAGTCTGCCAAGAAGAAGATAGCGAGTCCACAGAGTAGATACCGTGTCCGCGGGGAAAGCCTAGTGGGGCACCCCTTTCCAGCTAGAGACTTCCAGGAAATGTTGTCTTTCCTTTTTTGTTCGATATTTTTTCTACAGCCTCCATTTCTGGTAAATGCTCATAAAGAGGGGTTTTTACCAACGTGTGTGGTGTAGTTTGGCGTGAAAAGCTTCGTTGAGGTCATGCATAGGTTCTCTTATCTCGCAGCAGGCTACTGCCTTGTAGGAACCGCAAGGCCAAGGCGCTCTGGGCCTATCGCGGGCCTTCTCAGCAGCCAGAAAGTGATGTCGCAGGCTAATTTACTGTTCCGCCATGACATATTTTATCATATTGTCAAAGAACAAGAGTATGCCGAGAAAAAAACTTAGGCGAACATTCGCATGCTGTCTCTGTACCCCTACATAAATATTCACGCTTAAGAAGAGAGCGCAACATAAATGCGCAACCTCCTCCTCCATACCTTACTGCAAAATGCTCTAAATCGAGCTTGCTATTGAGACTGCACACCTGAGTTTGCTTTTATTAGTGTGTTCATCGATACATTCACATAAACTTCATAAAGAAAATAACAGATGCGGTCAGGAAGCACTTGCTCGTCAGAAAAGTAGTAGTTTTACAGCAGCTCCTATAAGGAGAATAGCTTCACGTGTGGCCTATGATGACACAACCTACTCCTGGCCGTGGCTGCGCCCATAGAGAAATACCCTACGTCTAGCAATGCTATTTGCTTCTCTGTGCTCTATTACCTCATGAAAATTGCTAAGCGAGGATTAAAAAAAAATAATCGCATGCAGCAATGTTGCCAGTTGAAGTGATCTGCAAATGCCCCGTCAGTATTTATATTTTGTTCTGACTTCGTACAGGCACGTTTACTCAAGAAATTATAAAATATAATTCCCGACCTTTCCTATTGCTCCTACACGTACCTTATGTCTAATTTGTGTAAGTGTAGTTGCTATGTCTAAACTGTATATTATTAACTAATAACTTTGAATTAGATGAAACGTTTCTCCTCGAAGGTTACTCTCGCCTGCACTAGTGTTTCGGTTGTAAATATCAGCATCGAAGCAAGAACGCAATAGATGTATTGTCAAGCAAACATTTGAGTGAACGTATTCCTGTTCGTTGTTAGAGCCTCGAGGAGGTGAAGGTATGAAAGGCCTCATTTGAATTGAATTGCATCTATATATCTATGCTTCATGCTTATAATTAGGTAATAGTGAAACTGCATATACAGTGGTAGGCAAGACTTTAATGTAGATAGCGAAGACATTAAGCGTGCATTAGTATAGTTTTGTGCACTGAATAACTTGTGACATCTAGGCAGCACCAGAGTCGTAGTCATACTAAGTGCATGATCGTGTATAATGGCTTCTGTTCATTATTGGCAAGTACTCAAAGCAACATTAAAAAATGGCTTAATCTCGACTAGTTGATGTCGGGTAAACGAAGTCATTTTAGGCTCAGATTTATGGAGGAGTAATTGAGAAACTGGGGACACGCGTTGGAGATTTCAAAACGCAAACGTTTCTTTCATCTTGTCGTACGTGAGCATCATTTCGTTAATCTAGATAACATAATTCAAAGCTGGTTGAAGTGCTTTTGTACGGGCGAAGTTCACAATTTCTGAGTTGCCTTACCATCATCGAGAGTTTTCCATCAGGCACTGACAAAGGAAACCTATCTGCTCCAATGACGGCTCACATGCGTCTGCTGTGCCTGGTAGGTGCACAGCTGGATAGATAAGCTCGACAACTGGGCTGTATTCTATTTTTGTGTGTGTGTGAGTGAGTTCGAGGCTGTCGACTCTGTGGTTATGGTGGGTTATTCGGGCTAAGCTAAACGAGAACCTATGATAGCTGGGGGTTAGTACGGAGTTTTCAAATGAAATATGCGGGTCCCACTGTTCAGCGACGAAATGAGATTGCATTCCTACCCACCGAGATCAAGAACGACGCATCGAGGACGTATGCCATGTTTTGTCTTGTTTTTTTTGTTTTTCTTCGTGTAGTTCGCTAGACACTCGCGTTTCAACATTTTGAGATGAAGTTCGCTATGGAAAACCACTCTTGCCTGGAGCGTCTACACAAGCACGGTACTGACTACATTCAGAAAGCTGGACAATATAATGAAACATTTAGGAGTCCACGATCCCACAATTCTTCGGAGATGTAAACATGTACAATTGTTTTACATTCGCAAAATGATGTTGCTCGAAATGTGAAAACACTTGACGAAAGCAAGAGCTCGACCAGCCGATTTTGTTTTCGCTGTAAACCAGAAGAAAGAAAAAGAACTAAGCTTTTACTGGCAGTAAGGTGTAAAGTTTTTTTTTAAAGGTCATTTCCCAACGTTTATCTCTAACTCAAGTAAACCTAACGACAAATAAGCAGAAGAAAACTCAAACCTTTTTTTTGTAGGAGTACCGAGAAAAGAGTGATTTCTCTACTCTTGCATTTCTATCTTCTTGACAGTGAGTTGTGCTAGGACATAGGTAGTCATTTGAAAAGACTAGCTGTGCAAAGACAAATACCACCGAAAGATGCCACTCCTCCCCTCTTCAGTTCTTAGTTTGTGTTTCTTGTTTTGTCTTCTGTCTTGTGCCGAGTACTTGCACGTCCACTCTTCTAACGCCACCTGGCGAGTGTGATTTTCATACCCTTCTTCCACGCTTGCTGAAATTGTTTCTTCGTCTAGATAAAATGGTGATCAAGGTTATATGTATTCTTTGTGCATCTTTGTTCAAGCTTGTGTTACCTGTCCTTTTCTTTTTATATCAAGAACAATAAATCCATTTGAACATCTCACAAACAAAGTACGAAATCTAGCGCAGGAGAACTGGTCTTCGTTTTCCTGTTATTCTTCGTATCACTACCTGAAGGAAATTCATATTATGTGATTTTTTTGCCGGCTTGAGTGACTTGCGAGAATGACATCTCGTAGCCATTCTATGCGTAATTAGTATCGCTATGATTTTATAGAAATTCGTAGTTCACGAAAAAAAAAAGCAGCCGAAGCTGTAGAAAAGTGCTAAAATCTTTTGAAATTTGTATGTATTTGTGCATAAAAAAACCATCACTTCAAAACTTGGCCGCCTTGAACCTCGCAGGTCATTTTCTTTTATGTCCTTCCTTTCGAAATGAGAACGCGCATTGCAGTAGACGGTGCGAGGTCTTCTCTTTCTGTCTCTCTTTCAACACTGGTGAGCATATGCCTAAGGCAATTTAAGCAGATTCCTGTACATGCGAAAGCAACAGCAAAAGCAGCAGCATAAACAACAGCAACAACAATAAGGGGCGTCGTGGTGTGTCCTAATGTACCATCCACACTTGCATTGGAAGACCGCATCCTGTCTTGTATAGACACGTGTGGAGAACAACCATATGCAAACCTGTACACGGAACCCAGAAAATTGCGCCTGCCTCGTCGGTGATAGGCGCCCTTTGAATCATGCATAATTCAGGGTTGTAGTTGGCAGTTGTGCTAGGCCCGACGTGCAAGAAACTGTAGAACTTTCCAGCAACAGAGAAGGTACGTTTCTTGCACCTTCTTTTTGCGGAGAACATGCTGTATACCATGCCCGGCCTGCTAATGTTGTTTTCTTTCTTCCCAGTGAGCCTAAATTTTGGCAGATTGCGTCTGTGAATAATGCGACGCATAGTGCATAGGTATACAAAGTGGGTTCAATAGAACCCGGGGGATCCGTAAAGTGCATCTTGTGGTTCTGCCGGTTGGCAGAATGAGTGCAACGCGCTGCCATTTTACTTCCGTTTGAAACGAATTCATTTGTCTAAACGAGTGAACTTGCGTTGCATTTTGCACTCAGTGAAGCTGTGGTACGCCGCATTCACACACCGGGTGTGTTAGGGTAGCGAGAGATCCACGTGGCGGTAGCATAAAATGCTCATCGTTTAGGGCGCGCCGTATAACTACCACTATTCGCGCACCCGTGGTCACAGAGTAGCGCGAGGTTCAATCTCAAGTGTACGTAGAATCCATTGTTCTCCACCGACGATGATCGCCATCAATAATAAAGGAAATAGTACAGCGTCCTTCTCTGTTTCGCTCTCTGTGGACTTTATGTCGTTAACAAAAAGTTAAGGGCTCCACAGCACTCTGGGAGAGCCATTGGGCTTCCCCAAGTGTACAAATTTTGAGAACCGCCTGCGTAGAGGAAGGATTTTCGGAACCCCTAAGATATGTGTCTCGTGCCCTTGCAAATAGCGAACCCTTTATTGCAAATGTCGCGATGCTTGCTGGCGATACTAGCCACTAATATTTCGTGACTTTTTGTCACGGGACGTAGACATGACGGAAGCGCTGTTATCAGCTGTTGACCATTTGACCCGATACAGCATTGATGCGTGTCGTTTCTCCAGAGAGAGAGAGAGAGAGAGAGAGAAACAAAAAGCGGCAATTGCATGAATGCCAACGTGCACGTAACCTCGAATGGGCGCAAAAACGACGTGAATTCACTGTCTGAGATTGCGCGACGCAGTCGCTGGCTCATATTGTCACAACAGTGAAAGAAATCTGAAATTTATGCAGCAATAGTCCTGAATAGGCTGGTCTGCCACGTTATTGGTGAATGTCGTATAACGCATTCTCTACCTGCTGAATTCAGTTACCTTTCGTGTTTTTTGGGGAAAGATAAAACAAACTAGGAGAGCCACATTATGGCCACTAACCAAAGAAAGAAAATCTGTCGAGTCCACGTTAAGCTCACTGATTTTCGCATTGCCATTTGACCGTGAGTTGTTGGCGTACACATCTACTCGCTACGAATGGATACCGACTGACTTCTAAAGAAACACAGAGGTTGTCGATGCATTCGCCTTAGACGATTCGCATACAATAGCCATATTCATCTGTTTATTTTGCCATTTCAGCCTATCAACGCCCTCTTCAGTTCCCCTTGGAAAATGTTCTTCACCGAACATGCTTTCCCACTTGCCCTATAATCACTGGCATGGTACGACTTATGCCTACCATGCCTTCTATATACCAAGCTTTCAACTGCTTCCTAAGCGCAATTTACATCACCACGCTTTACACTGCCATCATCATACCCACGGTTTGTAGTGCCTACGTAATCACTATGTTTTATACGACCTCCGTGACCACCATGAGTTACACTGCCTTGGTAATGGCCAAGGTTTACATGACCATTTTTCACACTACCTTCATGCCAGCACCTATACGTGAAATAGCTGCAGCTGCGAAGGAGCAATTGCCCATCTTCTGGATAGGTGTACCCGTTTCAACGCGCCAGTACAGGAACACACCGCAGCTCTAGATAGACCAAATGCTCACCCATTGTCGGAACGAAGGACTCGGAGTCATCGGTCCAGTAGGTTGAAATCTTTTTTACCTTTTTCGCAGGCAATGGACCTTAGAGGCATAATGAGTGTCGTATTTTCTTTATTTTACTTTTTCAATTTCTACATATTTTGTCTTCTCTCTCTCTTTCTCACTTCCTAAAATAATTTTATATCATATTTTAATTCCCTCACTCCCGTCTCCAGCACACAGTAGCTAGCCGGTCTGATAACTGGCTATCGTCCCGGCATTTAAGCTTATTTCTTTCCTCGTCCTCCTTCATAGTCAACCCCAATTTAGCAAAGTGATTATGCCAAGTGAATACGTCATGATATGACGTAAATTATTACATATCATAATGACGTGGTGATTACTTGGCAGGCCTTGGCGACTTGTGACGCCATGATGACTTTTGTGGTAGTGTCATCACGTTATCATTAATTTTACGTGACGTGGACGTCGGTGACAACGAATAAACCTTGCGTTTCAATTGACAGCAGTCGTTTTCATCACATCAGCATCTTTCATTTCTCGTCGTCTTGTTTTATTTTATTGTTTCAGTTACAGCCAATCTGCAAAAGGGAACCTTTATCTAACAAAAAAAGAAGCCCTTCAATTTCTATTTCTTAAGTATTCTACAAGGCTCCTCGTACGTTCAACACGTAGAACAGTGATTGGTATTGATATGTCAGGTTCAAGTTGTCTAATATTACCTTTTTAAACCAGGCTTGAGTGTTCGAACACCAATTTTATCGACAGGCTCATGAGCTTGATGATGCCGTGAAATGGACGCGTTAACATCGAGGCCTTTTTTTTTTTTTGCTTTCATATGATTTTTTGAGATGCGAGAACGTCTTTAATCAACCACGTGCCGCTGAAAAGCAGCAGTTGTCCTGAGTCGGGAACAGGTGTATATCATATTTCCATTAGGCACGCTTCGTGCATGTTACACACGGGACAAATACAACATCAGGTTCTTGTTTCGGAAGAACTTACTCGCTTAGTACGCGCCTAGAATGGTCATTTCAGCACTTTGCTTTCTTCGGTTTTCGCTTAGTGATGAAGAATCGTGAGAAGGTAGTTTCACACGATGAACTTCAGCGCTTCAGTTTCAGCCGATAGTTAAGCGTTTTCCGTTGTGCACGTGGATTGCTTGCGGCTTTTGCCACAGTGGCTGCGTTTTTGGTGGAGGCCCGTGTACATTGATTTAGGTGCACGTAAAAAAAAAACGGTGGGTAGTCGATATTCCAAGAGCCCTCCCCTACGGTGTCCCTTATAATCATATGGCGGTTTCGAGATGGTAAACCAAAAGAAATATTGTTAATAATTGTTCTTTGCTGCTTCAAGTGTATTCTAGAACAAGCCTGAGAAGCCTCGTCGAACACGGAAATTGAAAGCCGTGTCACATGGGACGCCACAGATTGCGACAGTTTGTGACGCCATTACAACGTTGTTGTTGATTCAAAGGGACGTTACGCGACGTAACTATACATGGTGACCTTATAAAATGACGTCGTAGCTCACTCAAAGGAGGGCCCGTCATGGAAGCAGTGTGAAACCAAGGCAGGAATCTCCGATGTAGGAGGCAATGGAATACCCCGTTAGGTTCAGAGACCTTTCAGAGAGTGGCGGAGCGTGATAAATATAGTCTACTGAGAATGAAAAAAAGAAAGGGAAACACATTTTGCCTGGCAATTAGCTTAGGTAAATGTATAAGGAACATTCTGAGTTTTTATAGTGGCACAAATAACGAGCCAAGCTCCTGTTCTTTCTTCTTTCTAACTTCTGATCGAGTACACACTTACGTTATGCCGAATACCCCCCCCCCCCCCCAAAAAAAAACATATTCTAAAAAAAAAAGCACTGCGAAATTGACTTTTAAGGGTAGTTAGAGTTTAGGTGAGCACTTTATGAACAATCTTCATTTTATTTATGAAGCATCTTCATAAACCGAGGAAAATTAATCACTGACAATTGCAATACTACCACATCCAAATTCTACGCGGAACTTCGTGCTTGAACCAAACATATGGGGCTTGCACTTTGGCTTCCGCATGGTATCGACTGCACCATAAATATTAATTTTCGTGTGTCTGGCAAGCCGAAGATGCAGCCCAGGTCCAAGGTCTTCGAGTGGTCACCTGAGGCTTAACACTACATAGCTTAGCGCCATTAATTGCCCAATATGACGCCACTCTAGAGTCTTTTTTCACCAACGTTTCAAGCACCAAGGTAGCGCTGCCGCACAAATGGTGCGGATTTAAATCCTATTTGATCTTAGATATTTTTGTTTTCTTTAATTTATCGTGTCTGCTGGTTATGCCACCGATTGCGATAACGACAGTGACATCAATGTCGCTCAACGCGGCAACGAACGCCTTAGAGCTGCAGCCATAAATCGCGCACAAAGAATCGCATCCATATTACCGTTCAAGGAAGACCATTACGGGAGGATTTTGAATAAAAATGTTAATCTTTTGACTACTGGACATGCTGTTCACTTAGAAAGAACAAAGGGCGTTTAACGAACAAAATTTTTTTTTAAGTTTCGCCATCACTTGCTCGTCTATGGCTGACAAGAACTGCCATAATTTTCGCAGTCTGTACATTTGAGAAATGTGACGGCACCCAAATTCTCTTCATTTACTAACGATACTTCGTTTCGTAACATATACGCGGCGTCATACGCGTTGCTCTCATCGACCAGCCACCACACGAAAGGGTGCTTTCTGCAGTGCAGAGACGCTAATTAATCAGGGCTGGGCTAGTCATATGGGCGTGTGCGTTGAGGCCAAGAAAGTATACCAAAAATAAGACATGACGTAATAAACTAGTAGGGGGCAAAAAGCTCCGTGAGCAACGATGGCAGCTAGACATTATCCATGAAGTTCAGAGGACATTGCGGCCGAACCGAGTTGGCGGCCAGGCAACAATTTCGGAGTGCTTATCTAGCGATAGTGATATGAGACACCACGTCCACACGAGAAGCGTCCTTGGCACCACAAGGACGCGACAGACATGGGAATTTCTTGGGAGCACGCATCGACCAAAAATAGCTGACGCCATCAAAAGAACATTTTTCACTCACTCGCGCGCTTTGTATTGCTTTTGGTTTCGACAACTTCTGCAGGCCTATTGCGTTTTATTTTTTTTTCACGCAGGCTTGGTCTCTTTAAAGGCGAAATCGCTAGATGCGTACTGAAACCTAGAACTGGACCCCCGGCATCAGTGGCAAGAAAACGAGCAATGCGAAAATTTTACAACCTGTTCACTTCACCGCTCCACCTCAGCATGGCGTAACCGGTTGCCTGATTGCGTGACTTGTCGGAAAATGAGCTGTCGGAGAATGTGTTGTCAGATGATGGGGGGTAAACAAATTAAGGTATGTATGTATTCTCATGCATGAAGCAGAATAATCGAGAGATACAGAAAGTGAAAAGCTTTAAATAAATGATGTAGCAAAATTATCAGAGAAACTCAAGGAGGCACACACCTTGCAGCTCTGTTTCGTGGTTCAGTTGCTGATATAGTTCCAGAAATGTCAGTCCTGATGCACAACGAGTGTAAATATTTAGAGAAGATGACACGCACAACAAAAACAAAACAAACCTCATGCACTCACTGCTTTTGAGAAAGCTGTGAAGTTAGTATTTTGCCATTTACCAGAAGGTGTTAGCTATACGTGCTGTGCGACGCGTTGAAATCAGCAGCTGGTGCGAAATTCAGTTTCTTCTAACTAGGGTCCTTCGAACTTTTGGCCCTTGCTGCCCCAATACATCTGATAAGACCCCCAATTTCGGAAAGAAATATACTTCCTTAGTGCGCATAGAACATTTAAAAAAAGAAGACAGATAGGACAGAGCGTAGTCCTATCTGGAGTGTGGTCTCTCATATCCGTCTTCTTCCTGAAATGTTCCGTGTGCACTAGGAAAGTAAATTTTTGTTAAAAAATGCAATACCAACCAGCCAGCCAAAGTAGCCAGTATTTTGCAAAGACCCCCAAATTTTGTGGCACTTCGCATAACGGGGAATATTTGGAGACCACCCACGTCTATTGATTGATTGATTGATTGATTTGTGGGTTTTAACGTCCCAAAACCACCTTATGATTATGAGAGACGCCGCAGTGGAGGGTTCCGGAAATTTCGACCACCTGGGGTTCTTTAACGTACGCCCAAATCTGAGCACACGGGCCTACAACATTTCCGCCTCCATCGGAAATGCAGCCGCCGCAGCCGGGATTCGATCCCGCGACCTGCGGGTCAGCAGCCGAGTACCTTAGCCACTAGACCACCGCGGCGGGGTCACCCACGTCTAGCAAGGCACGTGGGGACGGAGGAGAGCTCGTTTACGAGTCAAAACGAGGCCCTAAATCATTGACAATTGGCGAGATAAGGAATATTTTATGATACATCAGTCAGCGAATGTCTCATTAGTGGCTATTATGGAATAGTCTGCAGTGAACGTCTCTGTTTTGAACAGCGGATCAATAAATAACTTATTTTCATAACCGACTAGATAAGCCAAGGAAAATACAAAAACTGAGATAGATAGATAGATAGATAGATAGATAGATAGATAGATAGATAGATAGATAGATAGATAGATAGATAGATAGATATCATTTTTAACCAGCGCCCCGGAAGCAGGAGAATCGAATAACTAGGCTAGTAATGGCTATGCCATTAGAACCGACGTACACCGAAACAGACGAGCGTTTCAAGTTTTTTTATGCCAGCAAATCGCCTTGGCCAACTCCTAAAGTTATTTCAAGTTCTTTATGAACAGAGATCCAAGACAGTAAACCATTCTTAGTCGGTAGTGCCACCAGAGCTTTTCACAAAGCAGCTTTTGGAAGAAGCTGCAGCATCTCAAAAGTGGTATCATACAGAAATGTCCGTCTCGGTTGCTGCAAGAAAAGTTTCTTTCGAGAACAACCGAGTGCTTGCCACCCGACGTGACTGCAAATGCAACATTTATCTACGCTCGCACGAAGCATCCCCGAACGGTAAACATCACACTTTTTTTTTGCCGAAGAATACAAGAAGCAACACATGTTTCGCATCTCGAGGGACGGCTCCCCTTGCCTTGACGGCACCCGTAGGATTTCTCAATCCTCCTCAACGTGCAATGGGCAATACGCTCGCTTTCGTTTTGATCATCTCCGTCGAGACTTACAACCCGTATCGGTTTTTCTCAAAGAACGAAAGAGCGAGAAAGTCCTATTCGCAAACGATACTGGGACGTCCACTGAAAGGACATCGAACGAAAGAGATCCGCCGTCCGGACAGAGCCTCATCCTTGTCGGCTCAGCCATTCTTCAGTCCAGATAGTCTGCGTTGAGGTAAAGTAGGCCACAGAGGGATTATTAGCAGCTCCCAGCGTCACCTTTCTGGTCTGTTCTGCTACACTTTGAAGCACAGTGCCATCTTTGGGGGAAAACCGAATACTTGTTGTTTTTTTTTTTGAAATACTTAGCAATAATTGTTGGCGTTCCACGTCCTACAACCACTATGATATTATGAGGCTTGTCATTGTGGAGGGTTGTATAAACTTAGATAAACGAGTTTTTTAACGCTCAGCCAAATCTTAATCCGCGGGCCTGTTATATTTTTTTCTCTGCTGAAAAAAGGCTGCCGCCGTGGAGTGCGAACCCCTGACCTGGCGTTCAGCGGTAGAGCAAAATAATCGCTAGACCACTAAGACCGGTCTTTAAGGTCCTTCAACAACAAGATATACAATCGGGTTCACGAAAAAAGCACAATTAACAAAACAAACAAACTGCAGAAATAGGGTGGTGAAAAGTTGCTTCGCGAAATATCTGAACCAATTCCTGTTTCGTTTTCTTTCGTATTTGTCATTTTACATTTCAGGGAGCTGAAATCTGCGTTCATGCGCTGCAAATTTCTTTGTTATACACAAATCACAATCCATAATTCTGGCTTTCTAGGACACGTGCTGTGAAGATAGCGCGCTTTGTGAGTCATTCAGACGACAAAACTAACTAGACCCGTCTCGCACGCGCTTTTGTACGAGCTTGACATGTATGAAAGACGTTAAAAGCAGTATATTCCGAGTTCTGCAATGAAATGGGTCTTTCTCCCTACAGGACACGTTCCCATAAATAATCTCTTTCTACTCTCCGCGGGCAAATTTGATGACGAGCGTGATTCAGAAACTCAAGACCTCGGAAAGGCTGTAGTGCTAACAGATATCAGGCTCTATCTAACTAACGTTTGGTAATGCCTCCTGTCAATAATGCCCCGAATATAGCCCTCCGTTATCGGTGAGCTGTTGAAAAAAAAAACAGCAAGAACAATAAACAAAAATCGAGATGTGTGAGAATTGTAACTTCTTTGCTTTTTCTGTTTCCAGCATCCCTTGTTTTTTTTTCGTTTGTATCAGGCACGGCGGCTAAACAACAGGCCGTCAGAAAGTGCACAAGATAAAAAATAGCGAAAAAAAACGAATTACCTTTTTTTTGTCTCCTTTCCTGGCATTCCACTCTGATTAGAATGAGTCCGGAAACTAGGCGACAGCTTTGTGGGGAACGAGCGGGAAAAAGGATGTGACGGGGGAGCGTGAAAAGGCCCTAGGAAGAGAAACAGTGAATTATGGACAGTGACGAAGAGGAGGCGGGACTTCCGGAAGTATACACTGCGTGTTGTATCATGGAGAGCAATACTCTGCCGGCAATGAAGTCAAAGAGCAGCCCCATTCGTTGTGCGCAAGTTGTGTGTCCGAGTGCCTTTTTTCGGTCCTTGAGAATAAGCCTATGAGGCTGCTCTCTGTGATGCTGCTCAAAATGAGGCGATGATGTGGATCGTAACAGTGTGCGACTGCACATGAGGCGATGCGTGTCGTCAAGCGTAAGGCAACCGGGATGATAATACCCGTTTGCGGTGGGATCTCATTTTGTTGCCTTATTCTTTTGCTGGCATTTCAGATACGAAGTGGCAATCACGTTCCGCATGCACGCTTTGTTTATGAAATTGTGGCATTATATTTGTTCTTCTAATCGTGTGCTGTCACATTATTTTATGTGTGATAGTGTTTCGTGTTTGATGTTATTGTAATTCGCATTAAAAAAACAAGCGAAATTGACCTTATATATGAATTCCAGGTGAACAATACATTACGTATCTTTAAGCAGAAAGGATTTTTTAGTTATCATTGATATATACTTCACGTATATTTTTTATTTTATTATACATCTGAATCATCTTCATCCGCATGGTTCTACATTTTGATGAAGAAATCTTCATCACACGCTCATCACAGTACTGCTCATTACGCAGAGGCAAGCCTCCCCAATAAAATAACTTGGTCACTTCCAACAGAACAGCCGACGCTAAATTTGATGATAATCGTCACAGAGCTGACATCAAATAGGCTAGAAGGGATTATCTTCGAGCGCTTAACTTTTAGAAGAAAGCTTTTTAAGGAGTTAATCGAAAAACCCTTCTCAGTGGCAGCCCATGTTCACTAATGAAGAAGCCATTAAGGCTAGAACGTGTTTCATTTACAAAAAAAATGAACAAAAAGTGCTTGACACCCTGTTTCGTGTGCACTTGAGCTCGTACGAAAGAACTACGTTTCTTTCGTTTTAAGGAACTACAATTGTACCGCAAGCGTCATCTTCATGAAAAACACTCTTATTTTACCACATCTAGCATATCGACGCCAAGTTTCGCGCTTATCTTTAATAATAAAATGTTTTACCATTGCCCCAACATACGAGATGAAATCATATCTCCTAATTTTTTCATTTAACCCTGGCTAGATCAATCCCCCAAAGTAGGCGTTCCTTCATTTCAGACACAATTCTGTTCAAAGTACTTCGCTTGCCGCACATCCCTAGACTAGAACCACCTTCTTGAATTGGCAGCCGGCATCGAGAATAACGCTTGCTTTCGAAATAACTTAGACAACAATCTATACCAAGGCAAAAAAAAGTCTTCCCTGTTCTGCACTACCCGTGTTACTTTTGTTCGTTAATAGTTACAGCGTTATATATAACGGCTTAATCCTGGAACACAACGCTTGTACCTCGAAGTTTATTTTTTATTGTATTTTTTAACGACCACACCCTCTGTATCGCATTTGCGCCTTCAGGGAATAAATCATTAAATAAATAAATTGACCAGAGAGATACTCTAGACAAGCTACTGATTAGATGTGTGAATTAAAGTAAGACTAAAGCAAGACTTGAGTGAAAGCTTTACATGCCTACTGAAATGCAGAAAGTGTTCGTTGGCGACGGCTTTGTCTACACCGAGTGATGCAAATGCCGTACTAAAATAACATCATTGTGACATCACAGGTCGACAAAATTGTTAACGTGACCATGTAGTCCAAACTAGTCTTCATATGATGAGATCTTCACATTGACATCGTGAAGACGGCGGCGTCTACACGAAGTGATGCAAATGGCCGTACTACAATTACATCATTGTCACATCACAGGTCTGACTAAAATTGGTAACGTGACCATGTCGTCTATAACTTATTTTTATATGAATGGATCTTCACATGACATCGTTGCTTAGTGAAATGTGGGCCGACTCTGGAGCCATAGCACATACAAGTGAAGCACCAAGATCTTTCGGAGAGATGGGAGGAGCATTTATGCATCGAGTGAGAAAGACAAAGATGACATTTTTTTTCGAATAGATTCTCGGCTTTTTGGCTAAGATCAAAGTCGATGATCATCATCATCGACATAGGAAAATACTTAAGCATATTACCATGGAGCTTACGCATCGCCTTGAAAAACACGTTCGCTTAGGCGTGAGAGCGTGCGTGACATGTGGGTGTGTGAAAGTTAAAGTGTGCGAAATTCAGTTTTCTTCTAACTAGGGTCCTTCAACTTTTGGCCCTTGCTGCCCCAATACATCTGATAAGACCTCCAATTTCGGAAAGGAATATACTTCCTTAGTGCGCATAGAACATTTAAAAAAAGAAGACAGATAGGACAGAGCGTAGTCCTATCTGGAGTGTGGTCTCTCATATCCGTCTTCTTCCTTAAATGTTCCGTGTGCACTAGGAAAGTAAATTTTTGTTAAAGAATGCAATACCAACCAGCCAGCCAAAGTAGCCAGTATTTTGCGAAGATCCTCAAATTTTGTGGCACTTCACATAACGGGGAATATTTGGAGACCACCAACGTCTAGTGATTGATTGATTGATTGATTGATTTGTGGGGTTTAACGTCCCAAAACCACCATATGATTATGAGAGACGCCGTCTAGTGGAGGGCTCCGGAAATTTCGACCACCTGGGGTTCTTTAACGTACGCCCAAATCTGAGCACACGGGCCTACAACGTTTCCGCCTCCATCGGAAATGCATCCGCCACAACCGGGACTCGATCCCGCGACCTGCGCGTCAGCAGCCGAGTACCTTGGCCACTAGACTACCACGGCGGGGTCACCCACGTGTAGCAAGGCACGTGGGGACGGAGGAGAGTTCGTTTACGAATCAAAACGAGGCCCTAAATCATTGACAATTGGCGAGATAAGGAAGATTTTATGATACATCAGTCAGCGAATGTCTCATTAGTGGCTATTCTGGAATAGTCTGCAGTGAACGTCTCTGTTTTGAACAGCAGATCAATAAATAACTTAGTTTCATAACCGACTAGATAAGCCAAGAAAAATACAAAAACTGAGATAGATAGATAGATAGATAGATAGATAGATAGATAGATAGATAGATAGATAGATAGATAGATAGATAGATAGATATCATTTTTAACCAGCGCCCCGGAAGCAGGAGAATCGAATAACTAGGCTAGTAATGGCTATGCCATTAGAACCGACGTACACCGAAACAGACGAGCGTTTCAAGTTTTTTTATGCCAGCAAATCGCCTTGGCCAACTCCTAAAGTTATTTCAAGTTCTTTATGAACAGAGATCCAAGACAGTAAACCATTCTTAGTCGGTAGTGCCACCAGAGCTTTTCACAAAGCAGCTTTTGGAAGAAGCTGCAGCATCTCAAAAGTGGTATCATACAGAAATGTCCGTCTCGGTTGCTGCAAGAAAAGTTTCTTTCGAGAACAACCGAGTGCTTGCCACCCGACGTGACTGCCAATGCAACATTTATCTACGCTCGCACGAAGCATCCCCGAACGGTAAACATCACACTTTTTTTTTCCGAAGAATACAAGAAGCAACACATGTTTCGCATCTCGAGGGACGGCTCCCCTTGCCTTGACGGCCCCCGTAGGATTTCTCAATCCTCCTCAACGTGCAATGGGCAATACGCTCGCTTTCGTTTTGATCATCTCCGTCGAGACTTACAACCCGTATCGGTTTTTCTCAAAGAACGAAAGAGCGAGAAAGTCCTATCCGCAAACGATACTGGGACGTCCACTGAAAGGACATCGAACGAAAGAGATCCGCCGTCCGGACAGAGCCTCATCCTTGTCGGCTCAGCCATTCTTCAGTCCAGATAGTCTGCGTTGAGGTAAAGTAGGCCACAGAGGGATTATTAGCAGCTCCCAGCGTCAGCTTTCTGGTCTGTTCTGCTACACTTTGAAGCACAGTGCCATCTTTGGGGGAAAACCGAATACTTGTTGTTTTTTTTTTTGGAATACTTAGCAATGATTGTTGGCGTTCCACGTCCTACAACCACTATGATATTATGAGGCTTGTCATTGTGGAGGGTTGTCTAAACTTAGATAAACGAGTTTTTAACGCTCAGCCAAATCTTAATCCGCGGGCCTGTTATATTTTTTTCTCTGCTGAAAAAAGGCTGCCGCCGTGGAGTGCGAACCCCTGACCTGGCGTTCAGCGGTAGAGCAAAATAATCGCTAGACCACTAAGACCGGTCTTTAAGGTCCTTCAACAACAAGATATACAATCGGGTTCACGAAAAAAGCACAATTAACAAAACAAACAAACTGCAGAAATAGGGTGGTGAAAAGTTGCTTCGCGAAATATCTGAACCAATTCCTGTTTCGTTTTCTTTCGTATTTGTCATTTTACATTTCAGGGAGCTGAAATCTGCGTTCATGCGCTGCAAATTTCTTTGTAATACACAAATCACAATCCATAATTCTGGCTTTCTAGGACACGTGCTGTGAAGATAGCGCGCTTTGTGAGTCATTCAGACGACAAAACTAACTAGACCCGTCTCGCACGCGCTTTTGTACGAGCTCGACATGTATGAAAGACGTTAAAAGCAGTATATTCCGAGTTCTGCAATGAAATTGGTCTTTCTCCCTACAGGGCACGTTCCCATAAATAATCTCTTTCTACTCTCCGCGGGCAATTTTGATGACGAGCGTGATTCGGAAACTCGAGACCTCAGAAGGGCTGTAGTGCTAACAGATATCAGGCTCTATCTAACTAACGTTTGGTAATGCCTCCTGTCAATAATGCCCCGAATATAGCCCTCCGTTATCGGTGAGCTGTTGAAAAAAAAAACAGCAAGAAAATAAACAAAAATCGAGATGTGTGAGAATTGTAACTTCTTTGCTTTTTCTGTTTCCAGCATCCCTTGTTGTTGTTTTTTCGTTTGTATCAGGCACGGCGGCTAAACAACAGGCCGTCAGAAAGTGCACAAGATAAAAAATAGCGAAAAAAACGAATTACCTTTTTTTTTGTCTCCTTTCCTGGCATTCCACTCTCATTCGAATGAGTCCGGAAACTAGGCGACAGCTTTGTGGGGAACGAGCGGGAAAAAGGATGTGACGGGGGAGCGTGAAAAGGCCCCAGGAAGAGAAACAGTGAATTATGGACAGTGAGGAAGAGGAGGCGGGACTTCCGAATGTATACACTGCGTGTTGTATCATGGAGAGCAATACTCTGCCGGCAATGAACTCAAAGAGCAGCCCCCATTCGTTGGGCGCAAGTTGTGTGTCCGAGTGCCTTTTTTCGGTCCTTGAGAATAAGCCTATGAGGCTGCTCTCTGTGATGCTGCTCAAAATGAGGCGATGATGTGGATCGTAACAGCGTGCGACTGCACAGAGGCGATGCCTGTCGTCAAACGTAAGGCAACCGGGATGATAATACCCGTTTGCGGTGGGATCTCATTTTGTTGCCTTATTCTTTTGCTGGCATTTCAGATACGAAGTGGCTATCACGTTCCGCATGCACGCTTTGTTTATGAAAATTGTGGCATTATATTTGTTCTTTTAATAATGTGTGCTGTCACATTATTTTATGTGTGATAGTGTTTCGTGTTTGATGTTATTGTAATTCGCATTAAAAAAACAAGCGAAATTGACCTTATATATGAATTCCAGGTGAACAATACATTACGTATCTTTACGCAGAAAGGATTTTTTTAGTCATCATTCATATATACTTCACGTATATTTTTTTATTTTATTATACATCTGAATCATATTCATACGCATGGTTCTACATTTTGAGGAAGAAATCTTCATCACACACTCATCACAGTACTGCTCATTACGCAGAGGCAAGCCTCCCCAATAAAATAACTTGGTCACTTCCAACAGAACAGCCGACGCTAAATTTGGTGATAATCGTCACAGAGCTGACATCAAATAGGCTAGAAGTCATTATCTTCGAGCGCACATCTTTTGGAAGAAAGCTTTTCAAGGAGTTAATCGAAAAACCCTTCTCAGTGGCAGCCCATGTTCACTAATGAAGAATCCATTAAGGCTAGAACGTGTTTCATCTACAAAAAAAAAGAATGAACAAAAAGTGCTTAACACCCTGTTCCGTGTGCACTTGAGCTCGTACGAAAGAACTACGTTTCTTTCGTTTTAAGGAACTACAATTGTACCGCAAGCGTCATCTTCATGAAAAACACTCTTATTTTACCACATCTAGCATATCGACGCCAAGTTTCGCGCTTATCTTTAATAATAAAATGTTTTACCATTGCCCCAACATACGAGATGAAATCATATCTCCTAATTTTTTCATTTAACCCTAGCTAGATCAATCCCTCAAAGTAGGCGTTCCTTCATTTCAGACACAATTCTGTTCAAAGTACTTCGCTTCCCTAGACTAGAACCACCTTCTTGAATTGGCAGCCGGCATCGAGAATAACGCTTGCTTTCGAAATAACTTAGACAACAATCTATACCAAGGCGAAAAAAGTCATCCCTGTTCTGCACTACCCGTGTTACTTTTGTACGTTAATAGTTACAGCGTTATATATAACGGCTTAATCCTGGAACACAACGCTTGTACCTCGAAGTTTATTTTTCTTGTATTTTTTAACGACCACACCCTCTGTATTGCATTTGCGCTTTGAGGGCATAAATCATTAAATAAATAAATTGACCAGAGAAGATACTCTAGACAAGCTACTGATTATATGTGTGTATTAAAGTAAGACTAAAGCAAGACTTGAGTGAAAGCTTTACATGCCTACACAAATGCAGAAAGTGTTCGTTGGCGACGGTGGTGTCTACGTGAGTGATGCGAATGCCCGCACTAAAATAACATCATTGTGACATCATAGGCCGACAAAATTGGTAACGTGACCATGTAGTCCATAACTAGTCTTCATATGATGAGATCTTCACTTGACTTCGGGAAGACGGCGGCGTCTACACGAGTTATGCAAATGGCCGTAATACAATTACATCATTGTCACATCACAGGTCGACAAAATTGGTAACGTGACCATGTCGTCTATAACTTCTTTTTATATGAATGGATCTTCACATGACATTGTCGCTTAGTGAAATGTGGGCCGACTCTGGAGCCATAGCACATACAAGTCAAGCACCAAGCAAGATCTTTTGGAGAGATGGGAGGAGCATTTATACATCGAGTGAGAAAGAGAAAGATGACATTTTTTTTCCGAATCGACATAGGAAAATACTTAGGCATATTACCATGGAGCTTACGCATCGCCTTGAAAAACACGTTCGCTTAGGCGTCAGAGCGTGCGTGACATGTGTGTGTGTGAAAGTTAAAGCGTGAAAAATCATGTATGTTTTAAAGGAGACCATCACAACTATTACTTCATATATTTGGCGGGATTTTCTGTACCATCAAATAATCGGGCTCAATTATTCTTTTTGTGTCAGCGCCAGTCATTGTCTTCCGCGAATTAGTAGTGAAGCTAAGCGCCATAGCGACGATCAATCAGTGTCGGAGACCCCGGGGTGGTAATAACTGAGAAAAGCTGACCGGGACTTCGGAAATGAGGTCTTGCTCTCTATGGCGGTTTCCGCATTACTCAGAAGAAAGCAGGACTAATTAGAGTGAGAGGTGAACGAGAAAGTAACTGCCGCTTGAGAACTATTGTTTCATGCCGTGTCCCGATTTCCACACCGACGTTAGCATTTATCGTCGCTGAATCGTGTAATTAGGAAGTACGCTATAGCGCTACCCGTATTTGATTCATAGAAAGGCCCGAGGACGACACCGGTGCAGGGTGTCTTCACGAGAGAAAAACTTCATATAGCTTTCGCTGTGCGGCGTTTGGCAGGGTAATTCATTGACGTGATTTTTCCCTTTTATGCAATGTGTAATTTTTCACATTGTTTGTTGAGAATGCGCTCAATAAGATGTATGAGAAGCTACCGAGGACGATTTTGTATGACAGCTCGGTGGATCACAAGAGTACCACTCAAGATTTTAGCACCTAACAATTCGTTTTCTTCCATTGCTGCTACGATGAGTGTACTTGAGCAAATTAAGTATCCGAAAAATAACAGATATCACTGTCACTGTCAGTATAGTGCTTGTTTCTCTCCCGAGCATTATACAAGTTTTCCGTATTTTATCTCTTCCCAACTCCACAAAAAAGGAGGGGGGGGGGGCTTTTTACAGTATCAATAGTCACAGAAGTTGTAAAGCGACGTTGTTTTAAGCCTTCTATAGCCGATAATTGAGATTCTTTCATGTCTCATAATTTTTTTCTTATTTTGCCAATAGTCGCACACATATGGATGGGGAAAAAGCTTTCTGGAGATCAATGGCATTTATGCATCTATTGAAACTTTGATGTGTTTTCAAGTATTTCAAGGCACTACAAATTTACACTGACGTCCTGTAAAGCGTGCTCTGCCCCGTAAATAACCATACTGAGGCAAAGCACGCTGTACAAGAAGAGAAACGACTGGTTGGAAGCGGTAAAGGAAAAACGGACTGAGCAGTCATTATGGTATGTTCTTCCGCACTACCAATGTTTTGACGTCGTTGGAGCAGTTTTGTTAACATCATAATATTTCCTGCAAAGCTACTGTTGATGGCGTAGCGCTGACTGTCTTCATGTGAATGTTAAGTTCAAAAATACTGTGTAGGCGTTACTAGTGTACGGCCGTCTACCCCTCTTCCTATTACGGCAAAACAATTTAGCATGCATTACTTGTTTCTGGCACGAGATATACGATGACCATCCTATGTAATGACACAATTACGAAAGCATTTTACAGCAGAGCTGCTAAGATTGAAGTTCATCATATGTCCTAAACGTAGAAAAAATATCCTTCCAAGAGCCACCACGTGCTCGAGCACCGTACAGGTTGTTAACAAGCTGTAGCGTACCGCTCTAATTGTTGTTCACTGCCTGTGTGTTGCTTTGTTAATACTTTGTGGATCAGTGTTGTAAGTTCCGAGATCTGTCGTATTTCTGCGATACATGCATGGTATAAAAGCTATAGGAGCTAAGGAAAAAAAGCTATTGGAGCTAAGGAAAGCAAGCTTAGTGATGTATAGTAAAGTACAGCAATGGGTTGGAAAGATATAGGTGATAAAGTAAAGCCTAGCCAAGCCAGAGCCAGCAACTTGCCACCAGCTCTGTTGCGACCCAGAATTGTGGTATTTAGTGCAAGCTGTAATATATTTTTACCACAAAAAGTTCTGGTAAGATCACAAGTAGGCTAGGATTCTGGTGACATTGTAGTATGCTGCCACTGCCATCACCTGTTGTAATCACTATACCGTGAAGGAACAAAAACTAAACAAGTAAAATTATTGAGAAGAGAATAAAAATCAAACCCGGCTGCTCTGCGTGGAAGTCCTGCACTATACCACCGGGCTGCATTTCCGCTAATAAACTATGTTAACATGAGTAATGAAGCGTTTTAGAACTATAACCTATTTACCAGACGTCACAGTACGTATTTCGTAACGAGTAAGTCGCTGATTGCTGCAACCCATTACAAAAGCCTCAGGCATAGTTTTTCATTGCATTAAGCCACAACATCAACAAAGCGCACATTATGTCTCAGAAGTGTAAAGCGGGTACCAGGCTTTTCCGAAGAATGACAAACAATGGCATGGCGAGTGATTCGCCACTACACAAAAATGATGGCGAATTACGGTGTAGTGGGTACCATGTACCGCGATAGCTGTAGTTGCTCCAGGAGTGTATAATACTCTAGAAACGCTGCTCTTCTAGCTTTCGCTGTGACATTGCGGCGCGTTACGCACATCCCTGGCGGTTTTTTTCGTATTCAAATGACTAGTATAGTTGTTTCACCCATGATCAGCTCTGTTGAACTTCCCTAACCTAATAAAGTAAAATAAAGTCCATCATGACAGTACGACAGGCTGTAAAAATAGAAGATAGCCCGAGAATATTTATGCTTTGAGTATTTCTTTTCAACTATTTTTGAGGAGCACACGTGTCTATTTATGTATGTTTTCTTATAGCTTATTGTCTTTATGCAATGCTATCATGCTTATTGAATCAGAAGCGCACGCTGCTTCCCCCCCCCCCCCATATTTGCCTTCCTGAGAATCACAAAATTTGAGTATGATTTTTCGAGCTTCTGGGCAGTATACCTTTTTGCATCGCGTTAAAACAGCGAATTTCGTAGAAGATACTTGATTAGATTTTTTAAAAGTATCTTTTATTGGAATCATTGTAATTCAACTAGAATCAAAATACGACCTGCAATATTTTACGAAGCTCCGATGATCTTTAATGTTGAAAGAAAAATAGCGAATGTAGAAGAATAGGGACAATGCCGCGCGTTTCATCATAAATCAAAGATCGCCTATACTTAGGCAGCGTTTTCCTTCCTGCAAAACATTCACGTCGCATGTAAGATTCAGAAGCAAATGGAAGAAATAAACTTAAAAGGGGAAAACGTGCACCCCTCTTCGCAAAAACGAAGTTGCTGACATCACTAACGCAGTGAAGGGGCGTTTGAAAGTGGAAGGGCACGAGAAGTCGAGTGCAGTCGGGCATTTTTTCGCCAGGTAATAGAAAATGAAGCAGCGGCTATCTTTGCCGACGGAGTAGACTTACGCCTGCTTGAGATTACTTTTTCTAGCCGATGAAATACGCCTCTTTTGGCGGATGATATAAACTCGTTTTTGGGAGCACTCGCGAATGAAATCTCAGGTTTAAGGCTGCTACGAAGTTGACAGGCGGTAAAGCTGGCAATTTTCGACTACCCTATCTTGATGCTTCGAGCTAGGTAGCTCAAAGTTTGAGCATTGGCTTCCTCCTGGGTTGTACCTTCATCTGGAGGCGCTTTCTGTGGCAAATGTTCAGTTTGAATGCTCGCTTGCCTGTCAATAGTTTTTGTTTGCGTATCCGGTGAAAATTCACGCGACAATTCAGATCAAATGCTCCCCTCACGCGTTTGTTTTTCTTCTTTCTGCGTGTCGCTTACAGAGATGAATTTCTCGCCTAATACTAACACAATCACACGACTGCGAGCATTTCACGATGTGATAAGCGAGGTCATATATTTGTTCAAATTATGTTCAGCCGTTTCCTGTAGAAAACACTCCTGGGAAATATTTCATAATATTCTGAAAATCAGGTCGATTTGTGGAAGAGGGCTCCGGGGAACATGTGAACGAAATATTAGAGCAGCTACATGGAGTGTTATATACGAATCGATTTCACTGTCAGTTGAAACTCACTCACTCCTGTCTCGGCAAGCGATGTAACGTACTCAAGATCGATTGAGTGACTTACCCGAAAGCACATTGACACTGCCATTGGCTGAGTTGGACATCGTGAGCTGCACATTTCGCCACGGGTGCCGTAGTGCGCCATGACGTGGCAGTGTCTAGCTATAAAGTTGTGCGTTCGTGAGCACACTGATTGGGAGCCACACTTTAAATGTAAACAAAAGAATGTGCTTAAAGTAATGAAGTGTGATCGAACGAATGCAGTTTTTTGCTTCAATGTGAAATCCAGCGGTAACTGTGTTCGCTGGAATGAAAAGAGTGCACCGGTGACAAATTCTTGTCATATATATATATATATATATATATATATATATATATATATATATATATATATATATATATATACTCCTACTCCTAATATCAGATATATATACTCCCACTCCCACTGCTTAATTCACATATAAACCCTACAAAGTGGCTAAGGGGATAGCTGTCGTGGTAGCTCAGTGGTAGAGCATCGAACGCGTCATTCGAAGGCCGCAGGTTCGGATCCTGCCCACGGCAAGTTATCTTTTCTCACACTTTTCTTCATGTTTACATTACAATTTGGTCTAATATCTTCCACTATACTATCCTTGGCATTATTGTCTGTTAGATCTCATTATATTGTGTAAAAACACGAAAAAACGAGCCCTTAGGTGTAAACTTCTTTCCTTAATTCATTAACGAGGGTCTCGTACTGGCAGACTTAGTGCCTTTAGGTTGTATACGAGGGACTATTGGTCAGCTGCCCACTCGTAACAAGTTCACGTGCTACGTGACGCCAAACAGGCTAAAAAGAGTGTGCCACACTCGCCGCCATGGCTACTGGTGGCGCTGACTGACACTCCCACGCTTAATTCACATATAAACCCTATAAAGTGGCTGGGGGGATAGCTGTCGTGGTAGCTCAGTGGTAGAGCATCGAACGCGTCATTCGAAGGTCGCAGGTTCGGATCCTGCCCACGGCAAGTTATCTTTTCACCCACTTTTCTTCATATTTACATTACAATTTGGTCAATATCTTCCTCTATACTTTCCTTGGCATTATTGTCTGTTAGATATCATTATATTGTGTAAAAACACGAAAAAAACGAGCCCCCTTATGTATACACTTCTTTCCTTATATATATATATATATATATATATATATATATATATATATATATATATATATATATATATATACATATATAGGAAGAAGGAATGACAGAGCGGGAGGGAGAGAAGCGAAAATGCACATACATTGGAATGTCCCAATCGTTTGACGAGGCGGATCGCTCGCCGAACCCTAAAGAGGGCCTTCGGTGGCTCTTCAGCGTGAAGCTCGATTTTTCCGGCATTCCAAAATTGATTTTTTTAAGCGGCTGGTTGATAAATTGCCACTGGGTGCCTTGGGAGGCAAGCGACTTTATGACAATTAGGGACTTCGGGCGTTCCAGAGAAAACAATGTTGCCTGTAGGTACACAAAAAGAGACTGACAGAGATACCGCCGGACAAATGTTTTCGCGGAAAGGGAATGATTCGGCAAGAAAAAAAAAGGAACAGTCCCATAATCTATAGTCTCTGCCACATATACACTAGTGATGAGCCTAAGTGCAAGCCGAACTGGCTGCGTTTGAAAATTCATTTCTTTTGTACATCTTTCCGCTACATCCACCAAACTTCGTCCTTGCCCTGTTGTGTTCTCCGCTGACCAAGTTTGGCATTAATGGAACGCGTGAACTGGGCAGAACGTGTTCCGGACTAGCTCTACCTAGATATAGTACCTGACATTGATGTCTTTCCGGTCACACCCTCGGGGCTCAGCACATTCGCGCAAGAAGAGAGTTAGCTTCGACTTTTACGGCGATGTTGCTGGATGGCTATCTAGAATTTTATGGGTCACTAAGAGGGAACAAATAAAAGACGACGTCTTTTTTTAAGGGAATGAAAAAAAATAAACAGCTAGGATAAAAGGTCAACAGGAGGGGACAGAGCTGCTGGGATTGTGCAGCTGTTCGCTCTATGTGCTTTGAGTGTAGTGTCGAAGTATGTGAGGGAAATATAGAAGAAAGTAAACGGGTAATAAGCAATGCAATGACAAAGCAGTCAAACGGGGATGATGATGAAGATAGACATTTAAAGGAGCTTTTTGGCAAATGTCACTGGTCAAAGGAAATTGCCAATGTAATTGGCATCGCCCCTTTAAATCATTTCGAATTTGACGAAATGAGGCCCTCTGTAAATGTTGATATGTCGTATAACGTTACTGCACTTTCGGGTAGAAATGGGATGAGGCAATAAAGTGTGCTGATTGGACGGTTAAATGCAAATATAAGAGATACATAGATGAGTTCGAGTGAAAATGTCAGTGGTGAAAGAAGGTTGTCAATGTCATTTGCTAGGTCCATTCAAATGGTCACGCACATTAGGAAATGAAACACTCTGTAGGTAACGATGTATTGTGTGTTTTACGGCCCTTGCGCGTGTAATTGGAATGAGGCACCGTCATCTGTTGATCGGTTGTGCATATGTAGTCGAGTTTCGTGTTCTTCATGTTCATTGCATGTAATGGGTAACAGTTTTTGCTAGTTTAAGAAAGTCGAATGGGGCACACTGAACAACAACGTAGCAAGCAGGGGGCCAGTGCTGACTGATAAGGCGTATTTTCTTTCCTGCTTTGGCAATATTGAAGTGACGAAATGGGTGTTCAAAGGACAAACATCTCACTTACAGGCTGAACACTTGGAAGTGCATCATAGCATGCCTATTGAAAGAATGAGGAACAAGTAATGCCTTCGATGGGAAGGTGTAGCAATGTGGGTGCAACGTTAAGTAGTCATGCCTGAACCTGATAGAAAGCAACAATTAGTAATAAAAACTAGCGAAAAAACAAAACTTTACGATTGAAGTGTGTCAGATGTCTTGTGAAGCTTTAATGTTTAATGAGTAACCTTTTTCTAACATCGAAGTCGCAAGAAAACTTCGATGATCTGAAAGTTTACTCGGCAAATGAGCGCCAGATCTGCCACAAATCACTGGGCTAATGCAATAAAACCTGCGTTTGTTAATCAGTGCGCTTCTGTGTGTTTCTTCGCTGTGCTACGTTTAATGCGGGCTTTCGTTGCTGAACACAAATGCGTGATGAACTGCCCTAACAAAACACACTGCCGTGAATATTAAACTTCATATGATTGAATGAATTTTTCGTTTAGGCTTTTTATTATCTCAAGAATTCATGTTTCCTGGTTAATTTTTTGCTAAGAGATGGATGAATGTATTGAATAGGCTACGTTAGTGCTGCTCAGGAGAGCAAAAAGTTTACCTAGTTCGAAAGGGTTATTCATAAAAGGACGTAAGTTGTGCGAACGAGGACAATTGAGTAGAAAGACAAACATGAAAACCCGGCAATTGTGTTGTCTTGCCCTCTTGCGTTCTTGAAAGCCTTAGATTCTTCATTGTTTGCTACGGCTCGCATTTTCGTGTCGAAGGAGATTGTAATGAAGATCACTATTGTTATCAGTTTGGCAGTGCATACATTTGAGCCAGTGTGTAACTAGGCAGTTTTATAACTTCTCCGCACTCGTTGACGTAGTTACTAAAGGGCCAGTCAACAGGCTCCAAATTTTATTCACACCCCCAAACAAGCTCCCGCATCTTCCCTACGCGCGACCAACCTCCTTCCACGCGCAGTTACGTCAACTTGGCGACCGGTGACGTGACGCAGCACGCAGCTCGTCGATTGGTCTAAACCAAGTCTCAAAAAACAGTAATGAAGTCAATGTTGCCGATCGTTGAGATGACGTCACTGCGTGTTGAAGGAGGTTGGTCAGGTGTAGGAAAGATACGCGAGCTTGTTGAAGGGGGGTAAAAAATTCGGAAGGAAAGGAAAATAGAGGGAAAAGAAAGGCAAGGAGGTTAACCAGCCTATAGGCAGCCGGTTTGCTACCCTGCACATGGGAGAGGGATAGGGGAGATGAAAGAGAGCAGAGAGGGAAGAGAGAAACTGCACATTTGGCAGCAAACGCACGCACACTCAGTCATAGTCGGAGCCTGTTGACTGGCGCTTTAAGGCCAAAACAGTAAATGCTTCCTGAAACGTGAAATCAAAAAGAAGAAATGGTCAGGGGTCCGGCACGCAGCGCGTAGGCAGTATAACCACTGTTCATTAAGGTAACTGACTGTGTTGCAAGAGAAGGCTAACGCTCAGAGAGAGAAAAAATTAGGTTGGCAGATGGGATTAGAAAGTTTGGAGGTATTACATTGCCGCAGAAAACGCAGGACCGAGTGGATTGGCAGAATATAGGAGACGCTTTTGCTCTGCAGGGGGCGTAGTCAGTATCATGATGATGATGATGATGATGATGATGATGATGAAAGGTGAAAAGTGAGTGTTGAGGGCGTCCACACGAGATGTTACGGCTTCACATCATGACTGTCTATCATCATCATGGAGTCACAGATGCCGGAAATCTCTACATCAGTATGATGTCATCGTGAAGCCAGCATTCGCGAAACACGACGTGAATCAAATGATGATGCCATTTCGTGCAATCGTGGCATGGTCCCATATGGGCTGATCCTGTAGGCAATCAAAGCAGTCGTCTTACAGACAAGTGACAATACCTCCTATCTTGGACTCGGTGCGAAACTACGCCAAGTGCATACAACGCTCGAAGGGTGGGAAGGAAGGAGAGGGTCAGTACATCTATTGAAAAGAAAAATCTGCCGTTGTCAGCGTGTTTTGTTGCTAAAGTCGTGAAAAAGACAATAGTCTTCAGTCTGGAGGCGTGGCGTGAGATTTGGCCGACATCTCGCAGTAATGTCAAGAAACCAAAAGCTTTTGTGGAACGCAGAGCCACTTTTAGGTGGCAGCTCTATGTCGTTTTAGAGAAGCGTAAGAGCAACGCGCTTTTTCGTTAATAGGGTGTAATAAACACAGCGCAGTATATTAAACACAGCGGCTTTCAGACATACGTTGCTATGTGTATTCTAAGTGAAGAAAACGCGCAATTTATACTTAGGTATTGATTTTTCACCTCAAACATGCGTATTATTTGTTTTTGTTTGACAATGTTCACAAGTATGAACGCAGCCACCAGATAAAAACGGCTGGGCGTGGACCAAGGGCTTAAACTTCCATTTGGTGGCTGAATCGTTTGACAGACAGACAAACAGAAAGACAAACAGGCAGAGCAATATTTCTGCGTTGAAGTACCCCAAGAACGACTATCGTCTTTAATATTGGCTTTAAAAACATGGTTTTTGTCTTCTAGTCATCGTAGACGAATGCATCAGGGACCCTGGGAGTTTCGTAATGTACAATGGGCAAAGGTAAAGAGGCCTTTTCTCAGTTGCATTATACTGGAAAACCAAAAAAACTAGAGTCATGCTTACAGAAGAGCAGTCAGAAAATTGTAGACACGTGTTTAAGAATTTGAAACCAAAACTTATCATTACGATTCATCAGGCAGATGTTACGTGAAATCAGCTGGATTTTAGATGTAAGAAGAACTGCTTTTCCTGGTTGTTTTATGAAAATGAGTATGTTTCGTCGAGAAAGCAAGAAAGAAGCCTGCTGGTGCAGTCTAAGAACAGAATCGGCTCTTACGGTTGATTCAAAGATTCAGCAGGAGAAGTGGGGTTTCAGCAGATGTACTGTTTTTGGAAGTCGAGACTTTCAGTCAAGTGGGCTGTCTGCGATTTTGAGCGTTCATCTGGAGGCTACTACAAATGAGAGTAATTGAGAGGATACAAACCACGGACGCTTGCTCCACGTTTGAAGCCGAGAAAGCAGGTTGAAATTCGATCTGACGAGAATAAAAGTAGGGTATTCAGAGTGTGTTTTGGTTTGTTTTTTTTGTGATACTGCACCCAACACATATTTACAACCTTAAGTGCGCGCCTAAATATTCTTAATATTTTTACTAGTGGCTAGCCTCAGATTTCGCATTTGTTTACGCTACTCGAAAGTTTAAAATTCGTGAACCGTCGCACTCGCTGAGCGTGTCTTTAGCGAAATAAACGAACGCTTTCACGACCATAAAATGGTACACATATTCAACAATGCTATTGATAGTTAACGCCTCAACTAAGATCCGCATAAACACAGCACTTTTGAAAGCATGTGACGAAAAAAACAAGGTTGACTCACAGTGAATGTGATAGCGCTAGTACACGTTCTCGCCTTCGTAACGGCAGCACCGGCTGCACTCGGCCCCTTAGTGCAAACATTGTACCAAAACATTTCACCGAAGTCATAGAGAGGCAACGCGCTTGCCGCAAAAGTAACTGTGCTCAAAATGATCCGGGCACGTTCCTTAATCATTATACTGCAAAACTAAGGGAGTTCGGCGAAGCGGTAAATAATGAAGAGCAGCTTAGTTGGCCGTGTCGAGTAAAACGAGCTCGATGTAACAAACGCCATCTTCGAACGTGTCCGCCAAGCTCGTCGCTCGGACAATTTCTCTCATTCTCGACCATATATATGGCGGTGCATGGCTTTGCAAATAACTGTACAAGATGGCTTTGCCAATGCAGATTTTGCAGTGCGGGGCTGACGCTAAGAACGAATACGCAACATATTGCACGCTTTGACTCACGAGAACAGAGATAGTTGGTTGTTAGCGCTACTGCTGAGGTACTCGACTGCTGAAACGCCGGTCGCGGGATTGAATGCCGGCTGCGGCGGCTGCGTTTCCGATGGAGGTGAAAATGCTGCAAGCCCGTGTGTATCAGATTTGGGTGCACGTTAAAGAACCCCAGGTGGTCGAAATTTCCGAACCCTCCACTACAGCATCTCTCATAATCATATGATGGATTTGGTACGTTAAACCCCACATATCAATCAATCAGTTATTGATACTGCAGACAAGAAGTTCGAGAAGTGTGATCATAGTGTACTAGCGAAATTGTGGAGGCGCAGGTACCCCATGAATTTAACGCTTGTATTGTGCTTTTAAATAGCAACCTTTTGATCTCCCGTTATGCTTTATTCTTTTACTTCCTCATTCTATGCTATGTAGCCAATTGGGTACTCATGTCCACGTAACTTCCTCCGCTTTCCTTTCTCATCCGGTACAAACTGTTCAAATCCATAAGACTCGTTTGATTCAGTTTCTGATGCTTTTGCTATACCTGATGCACAACAGAATTTCTATATAATGCAGGTGAATCGATGCATTTGTCCGCAACATCGGATGTTCAGATAACAATACAACCGGAAAGGTGCTGACTCCTAAACACTACTGCTCGACAAGAACATCGGCCCTGCGATTGAGTGAGTCTGGCCGGACGTAAGCTACCACTGCCTTTCCCGCTGCAGTACCCATGAGCTCAATACATGCTTTCGCTCCCATAGCCGACATCTCGCACGTAGCATTGTTCTTGTCACTCACAGGTTATGGTTAGGCACGTCATATCTTATAGCAGACGTGGATGGAAACACGTACCCCATGTTGACGATTGAGAACACAATAGTTAAAGCATTCCAGCCCTTGCTTCGCAAAGGGCAGAAACCATGGCAAGCATCGTGCTTATCTTCTTCAGTTTTTTTTTTGTCTGAGAGGAATCTTGCCGTTGTCCGCTGATCTAGAACATTTAGTGTGGTTTGGTTTCGCGCTGACCGATTTTGCCTCACTATGCGGTGAAAGCGCAGCACAATACGCTATTGCTCGATTTTTCTCACGCGCTAATGTTGCCCTTTCATTTTTTCTCCTGTTTTTTGCCACAATTTCTGTCAGGATAACAATGCCGAGGCCGAGATGTGACGAGCGGAACAGCGTATTTCTTGTGACCGGCTCGTTGAGAACACGAGGCAATTTCAAAAGCATCTTGCAAAGAAGGAACCCTCCAGTAGGGCCCTTCATCATACGACACAAAAGCCTTTGTCAAGCTATTCTAGTGGCTATATATATACGGGACTGCTCTCATAAACAACGATAAAAACAGCCTAGCTTTGCTTTTTAAGTATTAAACTACCCGTGACAGTGATATGAGACTGCCGCTATTGTAAGGTATGCTTAGAGCATTCCTACGGTCATTGGTGCATGATATGTTGGTATAAAAATCATTGTGAGATTTTATGCGTGTAAAGAAGAGAGGGAGAAGGAATGTGCGAAGGACAAGGACGTTAAATAGACTGTGTGCAGTGTGCTATCCTGCATATGAAAAGGAGAATAATTGAGTAAAGAATAGAATATCAAAAAAGGCGCATTTAACAGCACACATACAGTGAGGCACACTACAGGTGGTCGCTCAACTTTGTTTGGAGCATTGCTGTAGAAATCCAGGCGCCATTTCCTGATACGGCAAGTCATGGGAGATTTGTGTAGAAAAACATATACATCCCGTTCTTAGCATGCAGGACATTGTTGCCTTTCTCGTCCTGCTAAACAACAGAATGAGAAAGTGGACACATCGGTGCTAATCATTGGAAACACTTTAGGAGTGTACTACTACAAGGCGTTTCCAGGAGGACACGCTGTAATGACACCGCAGGCGTTCTCTTTTATGCTGCTGAAAAAAGGTACAGCGTATTTTAAACAGTTTCACTTGTATTCTGTCGCATTACTAAAAAAAAATTCGGTTTCTCAGCAGCCCCTGCCCCGGTCATCTTAGACCGGCAACATCACCAAATTTATGCTCATCCAGGCACAATCGAAGAGTCGGCCACTGCAGTAAAACTTTTGCTGCCATGTTGCCAAACAGCGTTCAAGAAGAAAATTTTCCTCCTTCATGAGAAAACCTTCCTTTCAGCTGTTGGCTCTTCAAGTAACTCTCGATACACAGCAATACGCATGACAGGCAACGCCCTTGCTTTCTTCTCTTTCATCAGTCATGTGGCGAGTGCTATTCTCGGAAAGAGAATCAAAGAATGAAAAGAAAGCTTGTATACAGAGACAATCCCGTGCCATCATCGCGAAATCGGCTGAACAAAAGGGTGGTCTCATCAAGATGGACATTGATCGTAATCAATCATGTTTGAGTCAGAACAGGCATAGTGTACAAGCGAAGGCGGCCGCACAGTATTCTTTGCAAGCTCTGGACTTCCATCGGTCATCTTTTTCTGCTGCCTTCTGAATCAGTTATCGGCCCGAATAAAAAACCTCCTCACCCCGTCTGCTCCCGTGTTTAGAGTGTCGCCCACTAGCAATCTATTAGCGTCACTGTGTACACAAAGAAGTCGTTTTGAAAGACGTGGTTGGGACAGCGAAGGTCAAACGTTGTAGTGTGAGGTGGTATACAAAGTGCCTTGTTTTTGACGTTGTTCTACTTTGTGCAAAGTCCTTGTTGGGGCTAGTTGCTCTTTCATTAGACTGCTAAATAGTACTAACTTCAGGTAGCGCAAATTTTTTGTAGAAGCGAAAGTTAAGGATAGGCACAAAAATAGTGACCATTATGTTCCGGACGTCTTCGGAAACTAAAACTTTGCACTTCAACATTCTTGCTTTCAGTAAATAAATCATTTTATCTTAATTTATTTGTTTAGAAATACTGCAGAGTTACTTGAATCCAAGCAAGAGCGTACACAAATAAACTTACATCAAAAGAACGCATCAACAAAAAATTCATCTTGAAACATCTGCGAGAACAAAAATACATGCCTCAAAAGAGAAACGAGTATACGAACTTTCAATCTCTTCATGGCCAGTCATTATATCGAGCGATCAAATTGAAAGTCTTGTTCTCAAGAATTGCTGCCTAAGAAAACTCAAAATAAGACTGATTAGAATGAGTTTTGGCGAGACCAAAACTTAAAATAAAAGGAAGTCAAAAAGAAGACAGTTTTTTGAAACAAAAAGAAAGAAATTGGAGCTCTGAAAAGATAATGTGCCCCCAAGAAAAGCGCTATTTCCCTGAGGCAACTTGCATAACGGGCTGCCTTGCGCGCCTTGATGGGCTTTCCGTTGTTTCTAATGTGAGGCTCGTTGTACGGACTAACTTTAGTAAGCGCCTTTGACAATGAAAAAAGTCTGACGCTGATGTGTCAAGCGGTTGTCGTGCATCAGTTCAGAATGACTAAACGCTTTTAAACCTCAAGAATCTTTAGCGAGCCTTGACGTGGTTTAGTAAACATTCAATGGCCCGATCGGTATGGACGAGTTTTAGTTAGATGAGTAAATTCGAGCCACGACAATTCAGGGACCATGAGGAAGATATAAGAGAGGTACTAAGGCAAAGAGGAATGCTGGAAATAGAGTGATACAAAGTTCAAGTGGTAGGATAAAGGGAGAAATTTAGTTTCTCAGCTACGGTGATTCATTGAGTGGGATATAGAAAAGTTCACTGACGACTTTGACACTCCTTAATACGAATTCAAGGCGTGGCTGTTTAGGTTTTCTGGTTTTGCGATTAGTGCGTCTGTTTCAGGACTGCGCTTCACTGTATTTTGGTGTTGGCGGCGTTGTGCCACTGCTTGGGCAGATCGTGTAGCTGCAGTGGTAGAGGACGTACTTTCGTCACATATGGCGCTCATTTTTCAAAAGGGCTGGGTTGGAATATTTTTACATGGCTGCATGGTTTACGTCAGCAAGGGAACACGGGTTTTCGAGGAAGAACATGCTGTCTCACCACTGTCTTTCAATTTTTCTCACGCTCTGTTCACCCCCCAGTTTTCAATGTTCTGCACTCCGTGTGCGCTCTCATCCGTCTTCGTTTGCTCTACCGATTGCGACGACAGCGGCGCCACTGAACGCCGGAACGAGTGCTTAAGAGCTACCCCCTAAAACTGAAATGTTCTAGAAATACGTCTAGCTCTTTTATGATTTGACCTGCCGTAACACTTGAAAAACACTAGCTCGAAGGAATACAGCTCTTACGTTAGCAAAGTGGTTCTTCTATGGTCTGTCGCTTCAACGGGGAACGGTAAGAACACAACACGTACAATGAAAGGAGCCGCCTACTGTTTTCGTCTGCATAGCACGGGAAACCATGCTTTATTATCAAAAGCTGGCGGTTCCTTTGCAAACCTTGGTGATCTGCCCCCACCTCCCCCTTGCGCAAGAAAGCAGTGGTGGTTCAGGAAAGTGGTGTATTGTCCGAGGTATTTAGCAAACAACGCGAGAATCGAGTGCGAAATGATCGAAGCACCATAAAAAAAAACTAAGTGCTCGCGCCCAGCAGCTTAACATAAGTGCGCGCCTATATAACTATGAAAAACATTACCAAAAGCAGTTTTTGATAATGCGATGCGTGATGGAAAAGAATAAAACAATAACGTCGTGCACTAAACATAGCGTGTTGCGCACGGAAGAACGAATATTACGACACAAAGCGAAGGACGTAACGCTACCTTCAATTTCAACGACACTGCCGCTACACCAATAGCATGGTTCTGCATCAGCCAATTGCGTTGAAAAAGCGTTCAGCTGAACGATTTCTGGAATGTGCTCGTTCAGAACGTCGTCGCAGAGGGTCTGAAGAAAGGAAAAAAACGCAGAAGTATTAGCGGGGACAGTTATAAAGGAGCATAAACGAATCAGGCTGTTGATCAATTTCGGAAAAGCAATTACCAAGTCCCGATGATTCTTCAGCGGAGGAAGAGCATCAAGGAAAGGGGGCGTTAGGAAGGAGAGGAGCATGAAAGGAGTGCGGGGCTGTCTGTGTTATGGTTCATTAAGGGTACCAACCCCAAAACAACACGCCTGTACTGCTGAAAGCATGTGCGACTTTTTTCTTTCTCCATTTCTGTCTTTCTTTCCTTTGTTTCTTTTTTTGTTTTTGCCTTTCTTTTTTTCTTTTTTCCCTTTCTTCCACTATATCTCCTAAGAAAAACAGTCGCGTTAGATTCACTCAGTTTATTTCTAAGTTCCCAGTGGCTTGGCTGAGAATTATTCCATTGCGGACCTGAAGAACGAAAAAGCAGCATGAAAATGGATTACATGGAGGCAATTTCAGTAACAACAAAAGTGAAACCTTTCTGTCTGATTATTTTTTGCAGGTTTTTCTAGTTCATCCTTTCAGATCTGCGCTGACAAACGGGATTAACAGTTTCAGTGACACACAGTAGCTGTTAGCGCTTTTGTGTATAAAGTTATGTTCAGGTTACAGCCTATTAAGGGCTAACTTGACGAAAGAGAAGCGTCTCACGGAATTTTTCTTTCTGTTTAGATGACTGAATTTCGAGAGTCGACCTTTTCCTCTCCAATGTTTCAAAAATAATTGTTGGCGTTGTAAGTCCCAAAACCAGGATAATATACTACTAAAAATAAACAGTTGCGGCACGCTTGTTCTGCAAATATATGTCCCCCCTGTCATCAAAGTCACCGTATTAAAGCGTATACAAGATGAGATGTTTAAAACGTCCAGTATGTATGTATGTATGTATGTATGTATGTATGTATGTATGTATGTATGTATGTATGTATGTATGTATGTATGTATGTATGTATGTATGTATGTATGTATGTATGTATGTATGTATGTATGTATGTATGTATGTATGTATGTATGTATGTATGTATGTATGTATGTATGTATGTATGTATGTATGTATGTATGCTGCAGTTAGAAATATGTGATATTTGAATCAGCAACCCAAATCTTGTTGATTGGAGAATGCGGTGATAACTGATTTCTTTCCAGTTGATTGCCGAATTCGAGAGCACCCCTTTCGTTGCTCATAAACGCTGCCACATAGGTGAGGGCAAAACTCACACTTGCAGCAGATGAGCTTTTATTGATCATTAGCCTTCCTTTTTCAAGAATAATAGCTGCTGAAAGTCTTCCATAAAACAGGGCAAACTTGCACACTGAAGACCAAGTTCTTGGGAATAGGGAGAAATTTGCTTTAGTAAGTGAGTGAGTGACTGAGTAAGTGAGTGATTCAGTTGGAACCTGAATAATGTGCAAAAGAAGTGGAAGTTTCAGTGGAATATACATAGGACCAGTAAGCTGAAAGAAGGAAGGAAAATAACTTTATTTTGGTCCCGCGGAACGCGACTAAGACACGCACCCGGCTTAGTCCCACGTAGGGACCGGCAAGTCGAGCCTGCCGGCCACCCGGCCGGACCACTTGACAGCCGACCAGTTAGCTGATACCTTATTTAAAGACGATAGTCTTACTTGGGGACTTTCGACGAACAAATTTTGGTCTGTCTGTCTGTCTGTCTGTCTGTCTGTCTGTCTGTCTGTCTGTCTGTCTGTCTGTACTTTGGTCTGTTTGTCGGCCCTTACAGATATCTCAAACGGCACCAAACGGCCAACCCCATCCGCAGCGCCCACCAATATTGCTCAAGGTTGAGCGCTCACACTTCTGCGATTGCCAATTAAAAATCAATTATTGGACATATCTGAGGAACCATGACAACACGTCGATGTTTTGTATGTATGGCTTTATTCTAGAAGAGGCACACACAAGTAATTCTAAGGACCATACTGTTTATCCCGCTGCGCTGACAGTGCAACGCGATGCTCAAAAAGGTAAGTGCTTCCACCGTTTTGCTAAGACGACACGGTGGTGGTACCTGCACGTCGCTTTGCGTTCTGCACCTTATCGCCTCCGAGACAAGCGCGCATCTTTCTCCGCAGGCGCGCACGCCTTCCTTCGTTTTCGAACTGCCAGATGGCGCTTGTGTCTAACGTGCCTCAATGCGCTCGTTTGCCTCCGCTACACGCTCGAGGCACTAACGCAGCGCCTCCAGAATACCATTCAGCAATTTTCTTGCGCATAACATCAAATAAAAGTTTTGTTCACTCTCTCCAGACGCAAGACTATCGTTTTTCGACGACATTTGCAGTGTGACATGCAGATTCGGGCCAATTATTTTTTTTCGAATTCGAGAGTGTTCCAATGAATAATATTGCTTTGTCGTGACGTTTCCTTATTCGCCTAAGGTTATTCGAAACTGCAAGCTATCTTTTTATGCTCAGTCGGTTTCATTTGTCCTCACAAGACCTCCGAAAAATCTCTGCACTCGACATCGTTTTGCACTGATTTTCTGATCGGCCCAACGTTTACCGAGCGGTGATATCCTGGGATGAGGGCGTCAGGTGAATTCACGTTGTGTGGCGTCATGAGCACTGAATGATGACCTCACGAGTTTAGGTCTCTTGTGACGTCTAGATAACATCACATGTTTTTTCATCATGTGATAGTGATTTCTGCATCACTCGTGCTGACGCCGGGGCTGCGGGTGAACAATATTAGTTTTTTAAGGGACATCTAAAGATTTAGCGTTTTGATATAAAAGCCCATGTGTTTTCATGGAACTGTGTTCCTATTGTAAGCACCGTTGAGAAATTTACTGGTTCATAAATATAATTTTAACATGAAAAAGTAGGTATTTAAGAAAAAAAACAGACGTAACTGGAACAAATTCTGCTGATTAGCTACAAGCTTCAAAGTATGCTTTGCCTTCGGTTTTTTTCTTTTCCTTATAAATCTGGGCAGCGTTGACTGATGTAGCGATTCAGATTGAAAATTGGACTGAGCTCTATCGTCGACAAAGCTGCGTAAACTCCACTAGTAACCGTACAAGTTTTCTTCATGACAAAAATAAACAAGTAAAAAAGTAGCATTCATTTCAGGGTCTTTGACGCGTGATTGATGAAGGCCCCAAAACATAATACCGAAATTCAGGAGTAATTTTTCAGAGCTATTGTGAAACGCCCTAAATACTTCAAAGTTCTTTCGTTCCAGCCTTACGGCATGCTTAGGTAATGTGATAAGATAAATGGTGCAATTATCGAAAGAAGTCGCTTTGTGAGCCTGAAAATTTTACGGGTGCCTGTTATTTTGTGTTATATGGTGGTATTTTCATTAATCCTCCACCCAATTAAACGCTGTTATTTTTATTAAAAGTCATCTCCTTTCATTAGAATAACCATACACGCAGTTTTCCGTGACCATTCATCTCTATAAATGTGTGACATTCAAGAATAACAGGCAAGGTTTATCAGCGTGTAGGCCGCTTTCGGTTATTACAGCAGTAATATGGAAAGATTGTAATCGATCAGAAGCATTTTCTTGATTTAATACCTGATTCGGTAAGAACGTCACTTAATTTTACTGAAGGTATAACTGAAAAAAGTTCTTGCGTGTCTACGCGAATAGACGGAATAATGCAAAAACAAAAATTAGAAAAGGAATGCTAGACACGCTAGAAGTAAGCTTGAAATCAATGCGGAGCGTTACAGCCTGATACTGCGTTATTCATGCAGCCTGATACTTGAAATCTGGCTCCGCGTGCATATATTGATAAGGAAAGCCTGCATATGCATTCCACTTGAAGGCTAGTATCATACATTTACGCTTCTCGAAAACGCAGTTGCTGACATCGCTAGTACATTAAAGTGGTACTTGCAAAAGGGGATACTCACAAGTAGAGATGTGGCTGTGTGCACATTGGCGCCCACAGCCACACATCTGCTTCTGACTTCGAAGAATTGGTTGGTATGAAAAAAAGATTAATCTCGTGTTGGCCAAAGCCTGGCCAACGCGTTTTATGTATATAAAGTCGGAAATAATGAAAAAAAGAGGTGTTTGAAGTCGCTCCTCTGAAGTGCGGAAAAGGCCACCTGTTTTTTTTTTTTTTTGCTGTGTGGGTAAACCTCACGCATAGCCAGAATTCTTTATTATTTATTATATTTGCAATTTTTTTTCAATTTTTCGGTCAAGCAAGGATGGCTGATTTTTTAGTCACGCAAAGATGATGATTTTTAGCTCACAACAAACGACGCCAACGCTGACGCCGGAATTTTTGTGAAACGAGCTCTTCAATGATATCGCTTTAATGTTAAGGAAATATTGCCGTGTTACGGGAAGATACGGTTCAGATTTTTTTTTGAGCATGAGGATCAACATTTCGCATGCAAATGCGTTGACAGCTGGAAACGTAGTGCTCTTAAACAACCGTTTCAGATTTACTTGAGGTATTTCTTTGCCAGCTCGTATTTCGAATATATTTGTATTTCACTGTTATGCAAGAATACGCTAAAATATGTGAATTTGTAACGCGAAGTAATAATGTCAATATTGGTTTGGGGAAGCAATGAAGGGGCCACTGAAACTTTTTATTTTTATTTAGAAAGAGGTGGGCACACTTCCCCTTTTCCCCCTCCTTGTGCCGCCCCTGTGGCCTGACAACGCTGGCACCAAATTTCTGCTAGAATGAAGAAAGACGGTAAGTTGAGCCAGCTGGTTGGGATCCATCTTGAACTTGTTTACAGCGCAACACAAAAAACACAGTACAGGGAAGGAGCAAAAGAGAAAGAACAGCTGTGAGTTGTGAGTCTGTGCCGTCTTTTCTTTTTTTGCTCCTTCTTTGTCCTGTGCTTCTGTTGCGCTGTAAACAAGTTAATGATTGTTGCTATAAAACTTCTGAATCGTTTATGCGTGGCTACAAAGCCTGATTCCTTCAAAATCACCTATTCTTGGACAAAACTTGGCAAAAACTACATCAAAGATGCCTAGGTATCGTCAGTGTATGCGGGGAAGGAAAAATAAATAAGTATTAAAACAATGACAGAGTACAGTGTTGCATTATGCGTCAAGGTTAGGATACTAAAGGAAAGTCTTTAGGTAAGTTGTTTTTACATAATTAGGACTAACATCACGGAAACGACAAGGAACCTAAATTATTAGTTCCTGTTGTTTTTCTTGTCAATTTCAGCCTCAGTAAAGCTTGTATGAGCACTGTGTAGTAACTGCGATCGGGTAGTGGAGAAACCCACATAGCACATAAACTTATTTTTATTTCCTGTTTTGCGGGAAAAACTACAAAAACGTGTAAATATATGCCGCTTATACTAGAGAAAAGTGCTACGTACTGGTCTTTTTTAAACCAGCCAAGCTGCTAAAACACACTCGTAGTCATCAGACAATCTATCAGGTTTTGCTGCTGCTGATTTACAGCATTCTCATTAAGTCAAACTTCTGATTAGTCAGTTAAGCCCAATGAGAAATAAATCCGAGCATCTGTACCGGCTCAAATAAATTCGGCTCAAGGTATATTGCTCTGCGCATTGAAAGCAAGAGTAACTACATTTTCGGAGTGCATGGTGTCAAGGATGTTCCCTATTCGGCAGATCACGTCATAGAGAGAACAGATTAAACTAGAAGAATAGAGAGAACTCTAGCAGAATGATACAAAAAGCTTAGGTGGGAACGAAATTAGTGGAAAAGTTTTGCAGAAAAAATTTGGACGAGTAAGAAGGTGAGGTGAGAGTACACCTATCAGTACAAACTGTGAAATTCAGAGAGGGCTCATTAGTAGCGTGCTGGCATTTTCCATCAACCCCCTCCCCTTTCAATTCAAATTGATAGCTCCTGAAATCTATCTGTCAGTTCATATAAGTGCTGCTTGAAAGAGGCAAAGCAGGTATCCATCTCTGTTCTAGCTCTTTGTTTATCCATGTGGCGCAAAGAATGTTTAATGGCGACTTTTCTATGAAGCCGGTTAAGATGCAGCCGCGTTCTCCTCGCTTTCAGAGAGAACTTAGGCTCTCAACTGAACGAGTACCAACAAATGTTAAACACGCGAGTCAATTCCATTAGTACGCCTACTCAACTCCCTAATGAGTTTTTGGTATATCTTCAAACGGAAAGGATTTGCTTTTTTGTTTTTTTTGTGCGCCGTGCAAAACGGTTTTGGAAATTCAAGGGATAATATGACTTCACTGAAGTAGGTTGATATCACGGTTATGGTAAAAAAAATACTGAACTAATGAAGTGGCAAACATTCTGATTTAGATTCGTGGTAGCAGCAAAATAAGCATGTATGACAGCAGCCTTCAGCTTTTAAGGGGTATAATCATTCCATTAGGGATGTTTGCTATTGGTTTGCTTTCACAGTTGCTGCGAGCTCTGAAGATAGATTACTATTGGGCTGAAATTTTTTCTGTAGCTGCATTGACGTGTCATTAGCAAGCGTTAGATCACTAGGATCATCATTTCTTTTGCAAATTAGTTTTATTTCATTTACTATATGCGTAAGTGCCGTATTTGTGAAAAGAGCTTCTCCGTTGGTTGGCGAGAATTTCATTTTTTACAAGAGGTAATGCACTCCGCAATTACACGTGGCACGAAATTACCATGCACTTAGCGCTACTTACACAAGCGCCACCTAGTAGTATGTTTTCCTGGGAAAAAATGAAAATAAACATGTGCAAGTGCACTATTTACGTTCGTTTTATTCATTATTCTAGTAAACCAAAAACAAACGTTCATTAGTTAGGTTAGCTTACAATACATTTCAATCATGATAAGTGCCTATTTCAATGCCCATTAGTCAGCTTCCATAGCGCAATAAGCTTGCTTTTTGACACTTATTTCGGATACAAAAGACAATCTGGAGTTTGGGTATACCGCAAACCACGTGATCTAACACTCATGCACACCTTAATGACCCCGTTAAGCATTTCTTGCTAACATCTGGTAAACCTGTGTACAAGTAGAGCCGTATAAAAAAGGTCATGTGTCCCATCAGTGAATTACCCGGGATGAATCAAAGGCGAAACTCCTGTCTTTTTTTTTCCTCTAGAGATCGTATTGCTCGTACCTCTTTCCCCACTCCCCAATCGAAAGCTTTCTGCAATCAATGGCATTTTAATGTTCAACTGACATGGTCTCATCTCTGACCAAGGGATGATGTCATGTTATCGAGTCGCACTACTTCTCACATATGACTTCGTGATGACGTCAAAAGAGGACGTCATTACGTGATGATTGTTGCAACTTTGAAGAATAAGCTGACTTCGCCAATGGTCACGTTTTTGCTTTGATTCCGCCTCTAAAGTGTTTTTCTTAATAAATGCACATCAAGGGTGGCTTAAAAGAGCCCTTGTAATTGAATGAAATAACCGAAATTGAGCGAAGACATCCCGAAAATGTGACGCGACTGGCAATACCAGACATTTATTCGTAAAAGAAATGGGCAATGAACGGGTGCAGCGGTTGCGACGACTAGATCTCCCGGCAAGCAATTCGCTGAACGCAAAGTGAAAACCCAGCGCTAAAGAGAAAAAGCCGTAAAATCAGTGAAAAAAATTGAAGCAGTATATAAGTGATGTAAGTGGTAAAACGTTGAAAAAGAGAAGCGTTGGCTTCCCAGCAGCTGGCTTGACAAGAGAAGCAGCCAGTTTTGGAGGAGTGAGTGTTCAGACGAAGTGGTGCAAGGATGCAGAGACAGGGCTAAAGTGGTAAGGCGGCGTGCGATGAAATAAATTGCAATCATCTGTCAAGACGAAAGAAGCGAGCAAGAGCTTCGATTAAGAGCGCCGTGGCGGTGACGGCTGCCCCTTCCATGACCATTTGTCCAGCAGATTGGACAACGTTGTGGCCAGGCGACTCCGTGTAGTGAGAGGGGTAGGCGGGTACCGCTTTTCTTACTTTTACAGATCAGACGGCTCTCGTCCTTTGCTCTTGTTGAAGAAGCAGTATAGAAGAAAGCTAAACTGGTATCGCGACAGCTGCAGGGAAGTGGCTTTCACGTGAAAAAACGAGAGCTTGACACCGGATTGACCTTCAATGACACTTGACCACAAGCCTTGATGTCTTTGTTCTTGTTGCTTGAGCAAGGCGCCCGTACATGCTTACATTGTTTATTGGCCCCTCACTTTGCTTTAAACAATTGCACGCCATTTCGACAACCATTTTTTTATTTCAATTTATTCATTACAGTTGTTTTTATCTTTATTTTGCTGCTAATTGGTCCCTCGTATAAATAAACGTATGCTTCATTATTCCAAGTACACAAATTCACTTCTAACCTAAGCCATAACCATTGACGTTGTGCCAGTTTTTTGTTGAAAATTCATTTTCTGAGTGTTCAGGAAACCGTTAGTGAGGGCTCTAACAGAAGTGCTTGGAAGATAAACAGTCATTAGTCAAAAAGTCACGGCTTTGCCGCAAAGGCGAAGCAATTAACGCCATAACAACAAATTGGAAGGTCACGTGCAGAATGGCAAGTAGATCGAAACGTGCCCCGCGTTTCTCACACTCAAATGAGGCACAAAACGTACTTACAGGTACAGATGAACGCGAATAAGCGTCTCAGTTGTTACTTCGCTTTGTCTGAAAAGAGCGCCCTATTCGCAAACGGAGGCTGTACAACGGTTGAAGTGACCTTTGTGCGCCCTGTAACTACAACAGAATCGTTACAGTGCAAGCCTTACGCCATTCAACACGTATGGTCGTCCCCACCGAACGATAAGGGTGCATGAGACATCGTCCAATCTCCTCCTTTCCACGGGCTAAATATACGCGTGGGAGATGAGAGCCGCCGCGCGCTCATTGCGCCATCTTGCTGATAATGTTGAAAACACGAAAGCCCCCCCGAGACGCCCACCAACACCGGTAAGTGATGATATTGACGCAAGGTAGGCTGGCAACTATAGCAGCCAGCCTCTGAAGAGGACAACGAAGTAGTTCTGTGTGCGCGTGCTCTGGTGTTCGCGTTTCTGGCCCTTGGTTTATGAAAGTAAACGCCCTATTTTGTACCTGCGTGCATGTGTCTTTGTGACATTTTCTGGTGGAGGTGCTGGGTACGGTAGATGATACGGTCCCCTGAGAGCACCCCTGACGCAAGTCCATCGAGTATCTCAGCCAAGCTTACCCCTGTGCACGTACGTTCCAGCCGTCGTCTCCCGGGACTCGAGCCACAGCACGGTTTGCTGCCTGAACGTCAGAGGACTATGAATCAAACACCGCCTAACGTCACCGCGCCAGCACCAGCGCACCTGGTTATCGACCAGCCCAAGACGCCGAAGACATTTCACGGAGCTGCTTTTGAAGATGCCGACGACTGGCTCGAGCATTCCAACCGGGTCGCCATCATTAACGATTGGACCCCAGAGCGTAAGCTACGCTATGTGTACTGCTTCCTGGACGACTCCGCGAAAACGTGGTTTGAGAACCATGAAGCAGCGCTTACGTCATGGGATGAGTTTCAACGGCAGTTCCTCAAGGCATTTGCCCGAGAGGACAGGAAAGATACAGCGGAGCGTGCTACAGAGTCAAGGGTTCAAGGTCCTAACGAAAGGGTGACGACCTACGTAGAGGACATGGATCGGCTTTTCAAACATGCGGAGCCCTCTATGTCCGAATACAAGAAAGTTCGCCACATAATGCGTGGTGTTAAAGAAGAGATTTTGCCGGCCTGATTTGAAACCCGCCTGCGACACTTGCGGAGTTCCATGAGGAAGCCACTGCCATGGAGAGGGCCCTTCAACAGCGTGCCAGGCAGTATAACCGTGGTGTAAACCCAAGTGAGGTCACTTCTGTCACTCTCGGCAATGACATCAGTGCGTTGCGAGAGCTTATCAGAGCTCTCATTAAGGAAGAGCTACAAAAGATGCAGGTCACTGCTTCACCTGCAGAGCAGCTCTCCATTGCGGAGATGGTACGCGCCGAGCTACGGCAAGCCGTTCACGCTCCCCAACTATCCGAGGCGCCACAACAGAGGCACTGCGTCGAGATGAGCTACGCGGAAGCAGTGCGACGTCCTCCATTGTGCAGTTCAACCAGCGTATTTTACCCCAATAAGCGACACGCTCAGCAAATGGAGGTAGGCTTCCGCCCTCGCAGCTCACCGTTGATCGCCGAAGCAAGACCGAGAAAGAGTGACATCTGGCATACACCCGACCACAGGCCCCTTTGTTTCCACTGCGGGGAAGTCGGACACGTCTACCGAACATGTCCATACCATCGTGTGGGTCTCCGTGGATTTTCGCCTATTGCCCCTCGTCCATGACCTGGCGAGCGACCCCAGGAAATAAGAGAGTTTCATCTCGAATCGTCGCAGTATCGAACATAGGTCACAAGAGCCTCGCTCGTCGTCACCTGCTCGCTACAGGTCACCGAGCCCAGCCTATTCACGCGGCGCTCCAAGACGCCGTTCACCCAGTCCTGCAAGTCGGGAAAACTGAGTTCAGCGACCTCCGGAGGTGAGGCCGCTGACGCTGACTCTACGGAAGATCCTCCACTACGACGACAGCGACAGCAGCAAAAAGATGTACAGACGCCGTCAAATGTGATGCGAAGAGTGGTGACATCAAACATTGCGGTAACTGTGGACGACGAAGAATTAATGGCGCTAATTGACACTGGAGCAGACACTTCCGTTATGAGCATGGGTCTTGCCTGCAGGCTGAAGAAGGTTTCTACCCAGTGGGCTGGGTCGCAGATACGTGCGGCAGGAGGCCATCTTCTAACTCCGGTGGGGCAGTGCACAGCGCGAGTCAGTATTCACGGATTTACGTATCTCGAAGATTTTGTAATACTGCCGAGTGGTTCGAGGGACCTAATTCTCGGACTGGACTTTCTGCGTGATAATGGAGCCGTGATTGATTTGCAACAGTCGCAAGTGACGTTTTCTACGGCACACGCTTTAGCGCGCAACCCTCACGGCAGTTACGTCAATGCTTTGAGAATTGTTGACAATGACGTCACGTTACCGCCGAAGAGTAGCGTGTTCACCTTGGTAGCCTGCGACGTTTTTGACGAATTCAACGACTATGAAGGTATTGCAGAGGCAAATATCCCGCTGCTGCTCAAACGAAACATATGCGTAGCCTGATGCCTTGTTCGTTTAGAGAATAAACGCTCTCGAGTTCTGCTGACCAACTTCAGCAATGAGTTTCAGCACGTTCCTAGAGAGACTACTGTCGCTTTCCTCAGTGAAATCGCCGACTTTTTCGATATCCGCACATTGGATACGACTTCACCGCATGCAAAAGCTTGTGCTGACCTGGGAAGCCGCATTCACGTTAATCCAGACTTGCCAGATTCACGAAAAGAGTGGCTGCTAAACCTTGTGAGGGAATTCTCGGACTGCTTCTCCACAGCATCGAAAGTTCAGCGTACCACCGTTACAAAACACCGCATTGTTACCGAAGAGTCGGCGCGGCCTCTTCGCCAACATCCATACCGTGTGTCCCCGAAGGAAAAAGAGGTGATTAAGCGTCAAGTTCAAGAAATGCTCAATGATGACGTCATCCAACCTTCGACAAGTCCGTGGGCGTCACCTGTTGTCTTAGTAAAGAAAAAAGACAACACACTACGCTTCTGCGTCGACTATCGACGGCTTAACAAAGTCACGAAACGCGACGTTTACCCCCTGCCACGTATTGATGACGCATTAGACCGTCTACGCCACGCCCAGTTCTTTACATCACTAGATCTCAAGTCAGGGTACTGGCAAATTGAAGTTGATGAGGGCGACCGTGAGAAAACCGCGTTCGTGACGCCTGACGGGCTCTACGAATTTAAAGTGCTGCCTTTCGGTCTCTGTTCCGCTCCCGCCACGTTTCAACGCATGATGGATACTGTACTAGCTGGACTAAAGTGGCAGACGTGTCTTGTATACTTGGATGATGTCGTTGTGTTTTCAACCACATTTGACGAGCATCTTTCAAGGCTAAAAAGTGACCTCACTGCAATAAGGAGAGCGAACCTTACTATCAAGCCCGAAAAGTGCTACTTTGGCTATCAGGAACTCAAGTTTCTCGGCCACGTGGTTATCCCAGGGGGTGTTCGACCAGATCCGGAGAAGTTGGCTGCCGTTGCCGATTTCCCTCGTCCTGGAGACCAAAAAGGCTGTTCAGCGATTCCTCGGACTCTGTGCGTACTACCGCCGTTTTGTCGAAGGATTTTCGAAAATTGCGGAACCTCTTACAAGACTGACACGGCCAGATGTACCTTTCGTATGGACGGAAGAACAACAACAAGCCTTCGTAGAGCTGCGCAATCAACTGCAGGCAGCTCCAGTGCTGGCACATTTCGACGACACTGCCGACACCGAGATCCACACAGACGCCAGCAACGTGGGAATCGGAGCCATTCTAGTTCAATGGCAGAACGGCGCAGAGCGTGTGATCGCTTACGCGAGCCGCAGTCTCACAAAAGCAGAGGCTAATTACTCTACCACCGAAAAAGAGTGCCTAGCAGTCGTTGGGGCAATTAGCAAGTTTCGACCCTACCTATACGGCCGGACATTTCGAGCGGTAAGTGACCACCATTCGCTCTGTTGGCTTGCCAATATACGGTATCTATCAGGCCGCCTCGCCCGCTGGAGCCTCCGCCTTCAAGAGTACGACATAACGGTGGTCTACCGATCAGGACCTAAGCATACAGATGCTGACTACCTGTCTCGTGCTCCTATTTCCCCGACGTCATCTGACACTGAACAAGATTTACCGTTTCTTGGCATCGTCGATGTGGTGCGGATGGCTGAGCTTCAACGTGAGGACACTGAGCTACTTCCTGTCATCCAGCATCTTCAAGAAGAAGACGTTATTGTCCCACGCCGACTCTCGCGTGGTTTGACTACGTATTGCCTGCGGAACAATGTTCTCTACAAGAGAAATCTTGAGAGCAGCCAGGAAACTTTCCTCCTCGCCATTCCAATGGCACTGCGTGAGGAAGTTTTGCAGGCGTGCCACGACGATCCTTCGGCCGGTCACTTAGGCTTTGCTAGGACATTAGCGCGCATCCGACAGAAGTACTACTGGCCACAGCTGTATTCGTCCGTTCAGGGCTATGTCCGCACCTGCCGTGACTGTCAGAGGCGTAAAGTTCCACCCGCAAAGCCCGCCGGTTTCCTCCAACCTTTAAATCCACCTCGAGCACCATTTCAGCAAGTAGGAATGGATCTTCTTGGTCCCTTCCCTACGTCATCCTCAGAAAATAAGTGGATAATTGTCGCGACCGACTATCTGACTCGCTATGGAGAAACCAAAGCTGTGCCTAAGGGAACTGCAGTTGAAGTCGCCAGATTCTTTGTCCACGACATTGTTTTGCGCCATGGTGCACCTGCCGTTCTCATAACCGATCGCGGAGCAGCATTTACGGCAGAGTTATTGCAACAAGTCACCAAGCTGACGCACACTAACCACCGGAAAACAACAGCTTATCATCCCCAAACGAACGGCTTGACGGAGAGGTTAAACAAAACATTGGCCGATATGCTATCTATGTATGTTGACGTAGAGCACAAAACGTGGGATGAAATTTTGCCGTACGTCACGTTTGCCTATAACACCGCTGTGCAAGAGACCACAGACCTAACACCATTCGAGCTTGTTTATGGCCGTCGCGTCACAACACCGTTAGACGCTATGCTCCCCGTAGACCAAGACAACAGCGGAAATGACAGCGTTGACGACTTCGTTGAGAAAGCCGAGGAAGCCCGCCAGCTTGCACGGAACCGCATTCGTGCGCAGCAAGATATCGACGCTCGCCGTTACAACCAAGGCCGAAGGAGCGTCCACTATCAACCAGGGGACTATGTATGGGTGTGGACACCAGTTCAACATCGTGGGCTTTCGGAGAAGCTATTGCGGCGCTACTTTGGCCCTTACGAAGTTGTGCGCTGCCTCAGTGACGTGAATTACGAGGTAGTTCCCCAAAGCTCCGACACCAGTTTAAACCGAAGACGTCCACGTCCAGAAGTAGTCCATGTAGTACGGATGAAACCGTACCACGCCCCCAAGTTATGAACCCTTCGAACTTTTTCTTTATTATTCACAACAGTGTGGGCTTTTTTTCATTGACGTGATCATTTTTTTTCTTTCATGGCCACCTCTAGCATCTCAGTCAATCGACCGGGACGGTCGCTCTTGAAAGGGGGGAATTGACGCAAGGTAGGCTAGCAACTATAGTAGCAAGCCTCTGAAGAGGACAACGAAGTAGTTCTGTGTGTGCGTGCTCTGGTGTTCGCGTTTCTGGCCCTTGGTTTACGAAAGTAAACGCCTATTTTGTACCTGCGTGCCTGTGTCTTTGTGACAATATAGATAGCTTGCCGTTCTAACGATGAAGGAGGTGCCCCTCAGCAGCTCAGTGGTTAACGCCTCACATCCACGACGCGGAAGTCCCACGTTCGTTTCAGCGCACCGAAATCGAAACGTGGGATCTTTTTTTCTGGATTGTTTTCTTTCTAGCGTTTTCATATATATAGATACCAATACATATACGTGGCACGACATCGACGCCGACGCCCACGTCGACGCTGGCGGCGAATTCCACCTGAGAGTGTCTATGTTGTTGTTGTCGCAATAATAGTTCATCGTTCCAGTAAAAGTTTGCTACAGCTATGACGATACAAGTGCAAAACCATTATTCAGCCATGCTCTACCACACCATTGTCGAGATTACAACTTCGCACTTTTTTGTGCCGGAAACAATGCGAAGCAAAGTGCTTCTTGCTCATGAAGGAACAGTTCCTGCTGTCGTTACCAGCTCCTAAAAGATTTCCTGATGCTCCACAATATCGCCCCACCGCGGTGGTCTAGTGGCTAAGGTACTCGGCTGCTGACCCGCAGGGCGCGGGTTCGAATCCCGGCTGCGGCGGCTGCATTTCCGATGGAGGCGGAAATGTTGTAGGCCCGTGTGCTCAGATTTGGGTGCACGTTAAAGAACCCCAGGTGGTCTAAATTTCCGGAGCCCTCCACTACGGCGTCTCTCATAATCATATAGTGGTTTTGGGACGTTAAACCCCACATATCAATCAATCAATCAATCAATGCTCCACAATACCCACTATTTATTTTTTTCTCAGCGGCCATTGATACAACGCGCTCCTGCGCTTGCATTGAAGAACACGTGAAGAAAAAAAAAACAATCGATACCAAACTCAAGTTCCTTTAACAATGCCGTGCCATGCACTTGAACGTTGTTGAACAAAAGGAGTGCCCTCTTCAGGATGAAGGCCGATCGTTATAGGCAATTCTCGGCTTGGAAGAGCCAGTCTGAACACAGTGTCTGTTGCCACAGAAGGCCTGATTTCACTATACGGTCAAGTCTCGCTGCCCCTTTAGTTGCTTTCTGAATGAAGTGCAATCACGCGAGAAGAAATATTTCATTTTATACTTATTTTTTATTCTACTTTTACCCATTCCACTATCCCGAATGTAACGAAAGCAGACTAGGAAAATCTAAGATGAAGGGTTGTGGCCTCATGTGTACAGGAAGTAATTATATTATTTATTGGCGTTGAGCGTCCCGAAAACACCGTATGATTATGTGAGACGCCGTAGTGGAGGGCTCCGGAAATTTCGACCAGTCGGAGTTCTTTAACTTGACCATAAATCTAAGCGCACGAGCCTCAAGCCTCTCACCTCCATCACAAACACCACCGCCGCGGCCGGGATTCAATCCCGTGACCTGCCGGCCAAAAGCTAAGTCTCTTAGCCATTAGAAAACCGTGGTGGGTGCGAAGGAAGTGTCGTCTTGGTATTCTTCATACTGTAAGAATTTAGCGCAACCTTTACTCTCGCAAACACTCACACAAACACTCACACATCCACCCTAGTAACACACACGACACTCAGCAGTCAAAATGAACTTTATAGGACTAGGTTCTAGTGTACGTTTCGCTGCTTTGTATGGACGTTAAAATATAAAGCACAATAATTAAGGTGTGAAGTGTCATAGTAAACGCATTCTTGTAACTGCTTCAGTGATTATTCCAAAACTTACAATGAATGCATACTGTTTTTGCTCTCTGCTTGCTGTGCGCCACTGCGAATTTAAGGCGACTATCAGCATCCGCAAGTGAATAACAGGCAAATCTTGTGTTGAGTCACGCATGACTTAACAAGGAATGCTGTTCAACTTGAAGTTTCACCCAATTATGATGGTTTTGTAACGTTTTAGTCGTAAATGCTAGGTTTTGCTAGGGTGTAATAATGCTGAATTAGTGGTACTAGGTCTTACAAGATCTCACATGGTATTGCTTGATGTCCTAAGACCTCACTGCCCTTACTTGTTATCGGTTATTTTTACTGGGCATAACTAAGTTTGCATTGATCATTGTAGGCTATGCTTAGTTTTACTTCGTATCTCTACTGCTTTAAGGTTTTCATAGGCTTGTAAAATTTGCAATCATCCAGCTTCGCTGTGTTAAGACATGCCGTACTTACCGCATGCTTCGCCCAAAATCCTCCCAAACCATCTTATCTTTCGATAAAGGTGCAGCCGTGTGTCGAAGCAAGCAATGTCTTTCTGATCGCTATGACACATAACTATAGATGTTTGTATAGCTCAAGTTATGCGAATCACATTTAGAAAACACCAGATCAGGACTTTTTCCTATTGTCTTAGGTAATCTTCTCCATCTCTTCCTTTGTTTCTTCTTCATCCCTCTATTCGCGCTTTCAGTACCTCGAATATTTTATGTGTTTACCAGCATTGTTTTCTATCTTGCACGAAAGAGGAGCACTCGACAGAATAATCAAAAGAGCAGTGCTGCGAAACGGAAACACCGGCTTTCAGAAGAATAGGATCATATGAATGGTTAATTAATTTATTTATTCAATGCGTGCTCTTGATGGAACTTTCATCGCATATTCCCCTGAAATTGCATAAAAAAGAAAACAATAAATATATGTAAGATGGGGAAAAACAACACAGCAAAAGAATGAGTAACTACATGCTCACTTCAGAACGTTCAGTCGTTCCTCGTCGGAAAATACTGCAACTTCTGCCCCACTTCGCTTCCCAGTATTGCCAAGCTCGATATCCTTCCTGAAGCGAATAATATTTCATGGCTCAGCCTGATCGCGGAATGAGATAAGGCCACACCCTTTTCTAGGGCCACTAAACGCGTTGCCCGGAACAGCTGTCTTCTTTTTTCTGTACTGTGTTTCATTTTTTATAAACTTCGGTAACTGATATATATGCCGATATTATATAGCTGATAGAATATTGTTTTGCCGTTATATAACTCTTCCATAGCCGATATAATCACTTTGAAGCACTGCACCCTAGCGCCTATTTGTTACTCGAGCACACTGAATTTCGCACTTAGCCCACAAGGACATGAGTGTTGGCATGAATGTTCTGAAACCCTGATAGAAATTCAAAAAGACCACGCATCTCTCCGAAGTGCAGAGAGACGGATGGGCGACGCTGGGTCCTAGGGTCCATAATGCGTACATTGAAGTCGCCGAGTAGTGTAAAGGACGGAGCGATGGACGCATGCATGGACACACAGATGGACGACTGGACAGACAGATACATGAATAGACAGACGCATGGATAGAAGGACGGACAGTTGAACGAATAGATAGACGGGCGCACGCATGCACAAACGGAGGTATGAGAATATGTGTGGTTGAAGTAACGATGCGTTATGCTGTCGTATAGACAATTTTCCGCAGCGGCTCCCACACGCTGCCTTGTTTTATCACACGACCGTACACTGGCCTTCTTCCAGCCAGTTTCCCAAGCGAACGCATTAGGTCAGCGAAGCGGCCGTGGCTGTAAGTGCTGATAACTCGCATGTCGTACGGGATTTGAGAGGGCCAGGTGAGCGGTGGTAATGCAAGGAAAGGAACGCAAGATAAATAACAATTATTGTTGTTAGAGTACAAGACTCAATTTCAATCTTTTACTCAATCTTAAAGTGTGTTTTTTTTTCTGTACTCGTTGGCACACCATCTTGTCCTCTTCTATGTGTCTTTCTCACTCTCAATCCTCTTTCTAACCCCCAGCGATACTTTATTGTCCACCATACACTGCTATCATGCCTGGATAGCCGAGTGGTTATGACGCCTACCTTTGCCTTCAGGTAGTAGACGCCTGTTCGATTTTCGCCTCTACCTGAATTTGTGTCTTTCTCTGTCTTCATTTCTCCTTCTTGCACACTCGTTGTCTCTCTATCTGCACTTGTTCTCTCAGTGTTGTTGCATCCCATATCGCAAAAATCGGCGCATTTGTTCTATGAGCAAAATAGACGAGGCATAGGAGTATGGCTATAAAAAAAGAGTAAGGGGGGCAGAAACAGCACGTGTTGGTTCATGGTGATGCTAATTTTTTATCTACAATACACAACGAACCTTGATCATAACAAATGTTGGCATTCGTGATAAGAAAAGGGCCAGGGATTAGTTTTAAAGAAAGGAAGTGCAAGCAAGCCAGATGACGGTTATTATTGTGGAACAAAAATTACGTCATTTTCACTTGATTTTGTATAGAGTAGGTAGAAAGCCAAGGAAGACAAAATCGAAGAAAGAAAAAAGAAAAAGATGTAGACAGTATCGTAGACATAGAGAGAGATGTTTCAGTTTCAGTTTATTTAGCATTCTTTTTCAGCAATCATGTTAAAGTACAGTGATTCAATGTTTTCATACAATGGCAATGGTCAAAACAAAAGAAAATGTAAATCAGAATAAAAAGTGAAAAAGATGCAATGACAGGAATTAAAAGCTGCTAAAAAGCAGCTTGACGGGATTCCTGACCCTGGGCAGATTGGCCGCAGACACGTGGTGATGTAAAAAAAAGAAATATAGTACAAGCAAGTAAAACAAAAAAGTACAAGAACACCTAACACAAGCAAGTAAAATATCAACAAATTTAGCAGCAAACTTCAACTGCAGACATAATGTAAAATCGCAAACACTGAAAGAATGCGGCATATTATGGGAGAACAAAGTGAGAATGAATACAAAAGAACATAATTTATATATATAAGAAACACTACCTTGAAACAGTATGCATAACGAAAACACAAATTCAATGAACAGTTCATGTTTGTACATGTGCATATGAAAGGCAAAAATGCACTTCTATTCAAACGAATTATCAAATTGAATATGATACTATAAATAATACATAGTGAAAACGAACTCGAGATTAATTGATCACATTCCCAAACTCTCTGTCGTTTCTAATTAAATATTCTTTCCACTGCGTGTTTGTCAGCGTATCATGCGTAATGCCTTTGTTGTTTAGGTGATTCAAAAAGTTTGGCATGACATGCTTCAAATCAAATCAAATCAAAGTTTATTTACATCCTGAAGATGTGGGCAAGCTTGGGCGAAAAGCGAAACAATTCGCTTGAAGAAAGCCCAAGCCCCCATATACGAGGCATAACAGTAGAGACACACAAAGATGTGAAAACGCTATCAGAAAACAAACTAGCGCGTTACATACATGAAAAAAAAATACTAACACAGATACTCTCACGGAATCATACCAGCGCGTTACAACAATGATACAGGGTATGTGTAAATGTTCATGCCGATAGTCAATCGATAGAGATAATGATTTGACCCAACAATTTATTCAAAAACAACAGGCAAACATCAAACAAACAAAAGCAATGTAAATATATCTCTCTTCATACAGTACAGCAATTTTTTTTTCGGTGATTGGTTACAGGAAGTGTTTTTTAATATGACTTATACTGCGTTTCTTTACTTCTATTTCGCTTCTGAGGAGAGTATTTAGCAAGTGAGGCAAACAATACTGTAACATTTGTCGTCCGTATTCAGTTCGGCAGAAGGGGATGTTCCAGAAGTCTTGTTTGCGGAGAGAATAGAAAGGAACATTTTCTCTTAGATTAGCAAGATTTAAAAGGTCATGCTGATTTTTATAAACAGCCTTTTTATATCTGATAGCTAGTTTCCAATCATAAAATTTTTCTATGGTTACAACGTTAAAACGATGAAACAAATCCTTTGTGTGCGCATGATATTCAACGTTAGCTATGGACCGAAGAGCCCTTTTTTGTAACATTAATATTCTATGGTTATTTCTCTGTGTGGAATTTCCCCACACGAACAGAAGTCTGAAGACTTTTAAGGCCGTAATTCGTTCGCGAAAACAGTATTTGCCATGTGTCTCTTTTCCTTATGTTGTAAGGTGTTGCGGGTGACTCTTTGAGCTGACACGGTGTCAGAAAATTGGTTTTACTTTTCAAACCATGTTTGTATTTAGCAAAGATTGAAATTGTATAGTTGTTCTACTTGGAGCACGTTATACGTTGTAAATAATGTTGATGTATGAGCGTCGTAAGGAACACCTGCGATATGTCGTATTGCCTTCTTCTGTAGCCTGATATACTTTTCTTTGTTCTTTTGCGTGGTGTTTCCCCAGACGAGGGTACAGTAATTGATGTGCGAGTGAAATAAAGTATTGTAAATGAGGAGTTTAACCTTAGGAGAAACTATATCTCGAAAATTTGAAAGCACTCCACATGCCTTGGCAAGCTTTTTGGCAACATCATACACATGCGAATCCCAGTTTAAGTCTTCACTGAAAGTGACCCTCAATGTTTAACGTCTTGTACAATCCCAATCGTTTTGTCACCGAGGTGTAAGTCTAAGCTAGAATACATTTTTTATTAGTTGGTTTGAATAGAACAGCGTTTGTTTTAGCAGCGTTGATAACAAGAGAATTCACTTCACTCCATTTTTGTAGCTTTTCTAGCGTGTCGTGAGCTAGTGTAATTAGATTAGATACGTCGTCGGATTGGAGGAACGAGCTTGTGTCATCGGCGTAAACTGAGAATTTGACGTTCTCGCTAACTCTTACTATGTCGTATACGTAGATGTTAAATAGCACGAGGCCTAACACACTTCTCCGTGGAACACCGGTGTTTATGTCTAATAGCGAAGAACGTTTATCTTTACTGCTTACACATTGCTTTCTATCCACTAGATAAGATTTGACGAGATTTAGGGCTACTGCCCGGAAACCATAATGTTCTATTTTAGTAAACAGAGTTTGGTGGTGCATTCTGTCAAACGCCTTAGAAAAATCAATATAAATACCCAGTGTTAGCTTCTTTTCCTCAAAATCATTTCAGATGATTTCTTTTTGTGCTAGCAAAGCGTGTTCACTTGATAAACCTTGACGAAAACCGAATCGTTCTGACGCAATCAAAGAATGCTTATCGCACAAAAGATATAATGTAGGGAGAATTGAAGGCGATGCCACGGGTTACGCAAAGAAAATGAGAGGTGTAAAGTTAAGGGACTGGAAGAAAGCAGAGTGGATCAGTGAACAAAGGAGCGTTAAGAACACGACAGTTGAAATTACAAGAAATGGACATAGTCCGGGCACGTAGCGTCCAGTCAGGATAACCGCTGTTCATTAGTTGAACTGAATGGATTCCAGGAGAAGGCAGACGCGTGAGTAGTCTCCCGCTCACGAGTTTGCTTTCTTTCGGGCGGGTCAGATTGAAAAGGTCGCAGACATTACGGGGCAGAAGAAAGAAAAGACACTGTTCATTTGTAGAACATAGGAGGCGTTTGCCCTGCGGCGGACACGGTCAGGAAGGTTATGATGATGATTCAGAGAGAAAGTGACAGAAAGTGATAGAGGTAAAAACATAGAAAAAAAAAGAAGCACATTATAGTATTTCTAAAAATGGGAATGCAAAAGGTGAACGAGTGTAAGCTTCGCCAAGCCATGACAAACGCCAAAAACAAGCAGCGCGTCCCGGCATCTTAGCTTGTGCGAAGACACTGTGCGGCATCTCTCGAAAATCTACAAGAAATTGTCTCCACTACGTCTGAGGGAATGCGTTAATCTTTTTTTAGATGCGGAGCATCTAATACTCGAGGCTTGTAGTGCGGCGCCGTCCGCAAGCTTCCTCCTCCTTCTTCCATCATCTGTGCATCCCTTCCTCCTCTACACACCGCGCGCGCTTCACTCCTCCACCATCTGTGCACCCTTCCTCCTCTACACACCGCGTGCGCTTCTCCTCTTCACGAACATTCGCTAGCTGTATAATGTAGCGCGCATGCGCCGTCACGCTTCGAGAATATCGGCAGCTGACGCGCGCGCATGCGCCGTCGCGCTTCGAGAAAATCGGCAGCTGACGCGCGCGCATGCGCCGTTGCGCTTCTCCCCCTTCTCGAACATTCGACAGCTGACAGTGCATGTGCCGTCGCGCTGTATATATATTCAAGGTCGGCGCTCGCTCGCTCAGTTGCCGCTCGTCGGTTGGTTTGTACGGCGCGTCGACGTCCAAGGTCGCGGTGAAATGAATTCCAACGAATCCACAAACACAATCATCGACGTCCCTTCGACCAGCGCCGCCCTTTCGCATACGTGTGTACGTGTTCATCATTTAACACCCCCCTCCTACAACCACGTTAACCAATTTAGCCATCGACCCAAGTAAGTCGCAATTTAACACCCCATTTCACAACCACGTTAACCAATTCAGCCATCGACCCAAATAAGTCGCACTCTAACACCCCGTTAACCAATTATATGCTCCGCATCCTCCTCAGTGTTCCCCCGAAGGAAGCTGCGGGCAATTTTTTTTGTAAGACTTGTCGGCAAAAGATCACGAGAAAAAAAAACATACAGCAAACATGGAACTCTGCTTAGAAATTTTACGCGACCTTTATCTCCTGAAAATTACAGATTTAGAATTTTAGCTCAGCGTCAGAAACAACTTGAAGGACGCAGAGTGCTGTAGGAAATGGCTGGAAAGCTGCTTACGGAATCTAATGCTTCTTGTATACCGCAAACTCCAGAACACGTGTAATGCAATTGTTTGGCTTCATGATGTACTGAGCGTTATCTACGGTCGTGGTGGTTAGATCACTGTGTTCCCTTCAGCTCAGCAGCATGGTATCACTGGCCCTTCCTTTGCATTGTGTCAAGCTACAAAGCTGCGCACACATATTAAAGTAAACCGTAGGTGGCAGACGTGAAAGCTTGCAAGCAATGCACCCAAGAACGACGTTAGAAGTGCGGACACCAAACGCACTGGTCTGAGGTGTCTGCTAGACCATTAACCTGGCCTTCGAGGTCCCCATGATCGACATGCTCTTGCACGCGATTCACAGAGACCAGGGTGTTATTGGTTCCTAGACTACTTGTGACGTCGGTGGCACTGATGATGATGGACATGATTCATATGTGGGGTCTAATGCTCCAAAACCACCATATGTATATGAGAGACGCCGTAGTGGAGGGCTCCGGAAATTTCGACCACCTGGGGTTCTTTAACCTGCACCCAAATCTGAGCACAAGGGCTTACAGCATTTCTATCTTCATCGGAAATGCAGCCGCCACAGCTGGGATTCGGCTGCTGACGTGCGAGTCAGCAGCCGAGTACCTAAGCCACTAGATCACCGCGGCGGGGCTGGTGGCACTGATGAGTGCTCGAAGAGATATAAACACATATCTTGCATATGACTTTATCTAGTTAAGCGAACAGTATCGTAGTACGATTGCTTCGCTAGCAGCGTACACAACGTATTGTGCACGCAACTTTGCGTATGCCGAACTAAAGGTGTCTAATAGTTTTACGTATGGCAACGCGTGTTCTATTGAATTGGCAAATGCATTCACCTGTTAACTTTACGATGGCAGATCGCTTCACTGAGGTTGCAGCTGGGAACACAGTGTCTTCAAAACGTTGGGGCAGGTTCGCACTATAAGGAAGCGAAGCCTGAAGGAACCGCAAAGCTGGACAGCCTTTGTTTTTCGTCATTTCACCAGCGACGAGCTGACCGACCTGCTTTGGGTCGTCCGGCAAGCTGAAGATGCCACTCGGGTCCAAAAACATCGAGCGTTCACCTGAGACACGGCCATCATGATCGACTGAGAGTGGGAAGAGACAGGGATTAGTCCTCTCTTTCCCAAGCCTGCCCGGTAAAAACTGCCGGAATTCAAATAAACAAATTAATTAAGAATGACTGCCAGTTGTGCGTGTTGGTAATGGTTCATGATGAGACAAGCGCAAAAAATACACACACTCAGAGAGGACGCTCTTTAAGCGCTTGTCTTTAAGCGCTCTTTAAGGTAAGCGCTTGTCTGTGTCCTATCTGAGTGTGTGTATTTTTTGCGCTTGTCTCATCATAGACAAATAATTCATTATTTAATTATACATTAATACACTCATATTTATTTATTGCTGCCTTCTGCTTTTTCCCATTTTTCTTCCTGTTCTTCCCCGTTTCTCTCGTTCTATTTTGCACTTACCACCTCTTTCGTGCTTGAAGGTGCTTGAAGAACAAGAGGAAAAATATTTCTTTCTGGGTCGAGCGTGCGCTCAGAATGCTTCACATGGAGCGTAATGTCAAGGGACGACGAGAGCATACGAAAGTTCACCCCCTAAAGCGCTTTGCCCTTAAAATTGATAGTCATTACCATGTTCAGCTCTTGAAGGTGAAGCCGAAGAGTACCCAATTTTTTTTATGAATGCCACCGAACTTCTTACTCTAATCAGCCCACGTAACTCTTTGCCATATTCCGTGTGCACTTGCGGTTTCTATAAAGACATTCTGCGATTCTGACTGACAAACGGATGCATGAAATGATATGCACAGATCCATTTACTTTAAACTAAACCAGCAAAACGCTTGCTTTTGGTCGGCTGTCATGGGCGAATATTTAATGAAAACCGATTCACTTGAGTTCCAAGTACTTAAATAAAGGCAAGCTCGAAAGAACCCCAGGCCATCGAAATTTTCGGGACTGTGATGTGATTGGGCGCGTTTAAAAAGTGCGCCACTCCATCAGCCAGAAGAAGATGAAGATAACGCTCGGTTGCGGCACGTGGGGGCGTGAACATTTTGGTCCAATGAGGTCTCTCCACGGAGATTTAGGAGAGCCACTGGAGAAGAACAGTGAAGCTATAGGCAGACGTGGCCGAGTCAGGACCAAGTGAAGAAGGTGGCCAGGGCGTGGGAGTGGCGGCCAGCAGAGCTCCTGCATCAAGGTCTCAGCAGGCTCCCACCTGGACACAGAGCTTCTTCTCGTCACCTGACGTGGGCCAGGCTTGTTCTGGTCTTCTGGCGTTGGCCAAGAAACGCCTCCGGCTTCGTGTGCGAGCTGCGGCTGCCGAACGCCGGAAGGTCACTGACTTCAACCAGCCTGACGCTTCCTTCCGTGCAAGTCAGCCTCTTGAGCGTCTCAAGCTAATCGCCAGTCTTTCCCCTGCTGCACGAGTGCGTCTTCACCATTACTCGATCGCATCGGTTGCAAGCCCCGCATCACCATTGTCATCGTTTACGTGAGTGCGTCCATGCCTTCCTTGGTAGCACAGCCTTCGCTGCAAGCACCGCGTCCCGCTATGTTGTGACAAGGCTTATTTTACACTGAACATTTATCTCCATGCACTGCTCACGTCTTTAGCCGTTTGTTCTTCTCGCTAACCTCTTTCTAGTTATGTATGCTGTGTTCTTTGTCTGCTATTTGTTTTTAGGGGTTTCTAAATATATTGAGTGTTGGGAATTAGGGTGGAAGCAAATGGTCTCGTCAGCTCTTTTCCCGATGATGGTTATGTCATCGGTGGTTTTTGCTTTACACGAACCTACACGAGAGCTTGCCCATTAAACAGCCTCGTGACAATTGGCGTCCGCACGACAGGACGAGACCATTTTTACCACTTACCTCTCCAGACTAGAACACGACCATGAGTAGGGCAGACCTAGAGGAGTTGGCAAGACGCATGGGTCTAAAAGGCGATGAAATGGAGGCTTGGTGTGAAGAACGCGAGAGGCGCATTCGCAAAGAGAGGGAGGCGGAGATTGAGTTTGAAAGGAACAGTTGGAACGGGAGACGCAGGCCAAGAAGGAGCAGCTTGGGTTCGAGACGCGCGAGAAAGAAAAACAGCTCGAACTGGAGACATGCACGAAGTAAGACAAGTGACATAGCAAGAAGCGTATGCCTTGTAGACAACTTTGAGGCGGTAGCCGTAGAGTCATCCTGCGTAACACTTCCAGATGTAAGCAGTGGCACAGGCAAGATTGAGGAACATAGTTATCTCGCCTCAGCATGGCGTAATGATTACGTCATGTCAAAGTAAATATTGTAGCGTTCCGTTCAAAGAGCAAGAAACGACGACGAAATCATTGAGTTTGCAAAACTAAAAGAAGTTATATGAAGGAGCATGTGACTTGTTTGCAAGCCAAATAAAAAACTCGGAGGGGTCTGTAGCAGCGTCTGTCTGCATGGCGCCAGCTGTAGTGACAGATGCCGCTGGCAGGACTGATGTCCATGTGGATAAAATTGTGAGGCAGAAGTACAGGCAGATCTCTGATCGGAAATGTGCAAGGTTTTCGTTTTGCATTCATATGAAAGAAACAATCATTCTATTCGTCTGGTGTGGGATGCTATAATCTGAGAGTCGAGTTTAAATAACCGGTCGCTACCTCTAGATTTAGACCATATGGACAAGGACACGCATAGTTTGTATATATTCTGGATTTAAAATACTAACTTCACAAGAGTTGTGATCTTCTTAGTTTTGGGCAGGATGTTGTAGCTTGGCTGTGAATTATCTAGTGGGCTTTAGTAGATTTTGTGTGACTGCGCAAAATGAGTGGATTGATTGTAAGATTGTAGTGAACATTGGGCACGATGTGTGTTGTGTGTGGTGAAACGCACACCAATCTGCACTTTTTTCATGGCGAAAAAACTTTTTGAAAGGGGGGCTTTTGTGATGTGATTGGGCGCGTTTAAAAAGTGCGCCACTCCATCAGCCAGAAGAAGATGAAGATAACGCTCGGTTGCGGCACGTGGGGGCGTGAACATTTTGGTCCAATGAGGTCTCTCCACGGAGATTTAGGAGAGCCACTGGAGAAGAACAGTGAAGCTATAGGCAGACGTGGCCGAGTCAGGACCAAGTGAAGAAGGTGGCCAGGGCGTGGGAGTGGCGGCCAGCAGAGCTCCTGCATCAAGGTCTCAGCAGGCTCCCACCTGGACACAGAGCTTCTTCTCGTCACCTGACGTGGGCCAGGCTTGTTCTGGTCTTCTGGCGTTGGCCAAGAAACGCCTCCGGCTTCGTGTGCGAGCTGCGGCTGCCGAACGCCGGAAGGTCACTGACTTCAACCAGCCTGACGCTTCCTTCCGTGCAAGTCAGCCTCTTGAGCGTCTCAAGCTAATCGCCAGTCTTTCCCCTGCTGCACGAGTGCGTCTTCACCATTACTCGATCGCATCGGTTGCAAGCCCGCATCACCATTGTCATCGTTTACGTGAGTGCGTCCATGCCTTCCTTGGTAGCACAGCCTTCGCTGCAAGCACCGCGTCCCGCTATGTTGTGACAAGGCTTATTTTACACTGAACATTTATCTCCATGCACTGCTCACGTCTTTAGCCGTTTGTTCTTCTCGCTAACCTCTTTCTAGTTATGTATGCTGTGTTCTTTGTCTGCTATTTGTTTTTAGGGGTTTCTAAATATATTGAGTGTTGGGAATTAGGGTGGAAGCAAATGGTCTCGTCAGCTCTTTTCCCGATGATGGTTATGTCATCGGTGGTTTTTGCTTTACACGAACCTACACGAGAGCTTGCCCATTAAACAGCCTCGTGACAGGGACCCCCCTCTATCGCACTTCTCGTAATCACATTTGTGTTTTCGAATCAAGAATCACAACTTGTTGAATATTAAATGCTGAAAAACTTTATCTGCGCATCTGTTGGCAAAGTTTTATATTAAAACAACTAAAATAGTAAGTTTAGTGCGAATTTTACATCAAAAATAGCTTCTTATTTGACTTTGGGGCACCTCGTACGTATACCGCGCATCTCGTAAAGTAGCTGTTTCAAAGGAATCTCACCTTTATATTTAGTTTTTTTTTAAATAATAGCGTATCCACGGAACGAATGATGAGGAGGAGGGCTTAGCGTTCATCCGTTCGTCTGTCTTTCTGTCTTTTGTCCGTCTTTCTGTCCACAGACAAACCTAGGCGTTGAGGAGCTCCGCCCTTAAAACTTTGCATCATGACTTCTAACGCCTTTCAATTTCGTGCACAACCAGAGCGAATCGAGTTTTTTTTTTCTCGCGAAGTGCCTTCGTACGGTAAAAAAAAAGCTTCGCAAGAAATGACTGTATCAATTTTACTTTTGTTTCGCTCATTTATTTGAACTAATAAAAAAAAACAGTGAGCGCTCAGTGCGGTGGAAACATTTCTAAGCTACCACATTTTTTTTGTGCACTCGGTGAAGTGTCTATAGACAGCTCAAAGATGAATGATTTACCGTTCAAAAGAAAGAACGTCTAGGTATATTGTAGAAAATGAAAAAAAAACCAAAAAAATCATTCTGTCTACGCCAAGTACGACTTCTTGCACGGTGGGCTTGATTTATTTTCTCAGCTGTCATTCATCAGAACAGGTTTGCGAGAAGATGCCGAACAGAAGTGATTCAGCGAGGGCCTCGTTTTAAGCCGCTCTGTAGTATTTCGGAGAATGTTGCAGAGAGACGACTCAAGGTACGATGAAAAGAGTAGGAACGCAGTCCTGACTATCGAAAAGAAAAATTGACTCAGACTATAGGAATTCTTCGTGGACCCTTTTGCAGGTCTTTCACTGGAGATGAATTTGTTCTAAACTAAAATACGCTCATAAAAATTTATACTTAGGTTAAGGGAACTATAATAACCTTGTTTGTGCGTTCACTTAAAGCTCACTTTTAAGCTGTCGAGTTATAAGTTGCGAACTAAAAGTTATAAGTTAGTAGCTATGAGCTATGATTGACAACTCTTGTATTAACGATGACATAATTGTGCTATGAAATAAAATCGACGAAAATACGAATTTCTGCTGGCAGGGACCTGAGCTGCAGCCTAAGGAAAATGTGTACAATGCTTTGCCCCGAAAACTAATGCGGCGGTGGTCATTTACCGGTCCGCTTTATCCAGTATTTTTATGCTTTCGAAAAGGCTAAATACTCTGTCAGCCCAAACGGCCCTGACCCTGCTGGATGTTCTCAATCCAGTGTTTTCAGCGCTTCACTAGTCCTCACAGATCGTCCACGACCCTACCCTCTCTGAGGCCGCAATTTTCCTGTCGAATGTCTGAATGCTGAAGTCATGTTGGTTAGAAAAGTTTCCGGGCTGAGTGACAGACAGACTGTACATCTTTGCGCGTGAGGTGCTCGCCTTCTTTCCTCACTTTCTCTTTTTGATCCCCATCCCCATATCCCCAGTGAAGGGTAGCGAACCGGACACTCATCTCGTTAACCTCCCTGCTTTTCCTCTTTTTGTGTCTTCCTTGTGGATTCAAATCTAATTAGTCAGCGGCACTCATAAACGTGATGGCAAGTGTGGAAGACTTTATTTTTGCCTGCTGGCGTTGCGCAACACGTGACCAGCATACTAGGGGACAGTTGACCAATAGTCCCACGCACGTCGACTGATTCTCACAATGCTTGTGTTTAAAAATAAGAGAAAACAATCAACAAAGCCCTCGTTTATCCTTTTTAAGCTATAAGTAAACCATAAGTTATAAGCTAGGGTAAATAGGTATAAGTTTAGCCTGGTAGAAGTTGTAAGACCACAAAGGAGGTCCTTCCAAAAACATTCCCTTATCAAATGCGCCGCAGCGACGTCTCTGAGACATCTTGGAAGTGATGTACACAATGCAGTTTGCTCCAATTTGTCTTGACATCCACTTGGAAGAGCTAACGCTAGCATTAGCCAAGACGAGACAGTTGCAAGGGTCTCGAGAGAAGTGCAACATCTTTTAGCGTCACCAGAGGGTACCAGCGAAGACTATACGAGCGGTGCTTGAGGATTTATTTTCTTACTTCGGATGTCTTGTAGACGTTTTTTTTTTTTACGCAAGCAGCATCCACTGCCTAAGCAGGCGTCTTTAAGCAAGTTCGTTCTTTTGTCTTTTAAAAGTATTTTTGCGGGCATGTTGCTTGTGATTACAATATTCAACTTATAGTTTTCGTCCCTGTATTCTACCGCTATTTGCCGTGGAATTCAATAGCATATATAATATAATGTATTATACATGCGTCACACTGTCTATGAACTGGTATCATAATATATTTAAAGGAACAGTTTTCCTGGGCACTTAGCGATAAATGTCAGGATGATAGTGAACATCGGACGGGATAAGTAAGCGTGTTTGACAGGAGCAGGCCTATAGTTTTTTTTTTCATTTTCCCAATAAAACTATAGGGCTGTGCGCAGTAACATATTATAATAAAGAAGCTAAATATAAACGTAAAACATGGTCTAAAATAGCATTTTTGGTTTGTTTAGGTTAAAATAACAGCACCCCTGTTTCCTTCTTTTCCCGGCATGTCATGATTTCAATGTGATGGGTTTCTGATAAGCTGTAATGCCAACTTCCTGCCTCTTCGTATTTTGAAGACCCATAGTACAGCGTTCTATACACGTCAGTATCATACAAAGTGAACCTCTCAAAGTTGTGTTCTTTTGTTCTGTCTGTATTAGGCCTCATAGAGCGTCATCATGAATAGTTCTTCGTGTATTACTTTCAAATACGATGAGACATGTATTATAGATTTCAATATACCTCCATTTTTATAATAAAAGAAGAAAACTTCATATTTTATTTTTGGTTATAACTAGAATCATAAAATATCAAAAAAGAACAGTAGTGAGTCTATACCATTGACCTCTGCTTGTGCGGCAGGCTACTGTTGCGCTGATACCCAAGCTGAGTACTGCAGCACTTCGGGGTTTCCTTGAGTTTCGCATTGAGACGCAATGTGTTAATCTTTCCTTGACATCTTCTGTGTTAATGTTTTAATATTTCCGTTCGAATGACTATGCCATGTATTGTTTATGTGTGCACCATCTCGTGGTCAAGTTCAATCTGGTGAGTGGCATGACCCCCCCCCCCCCTACAGTGTTTGCGCGGGTCCTCCCCTCTCCTCTTCTACACTTCTCCCCTCTCTTGCCTCTCAACGCCGACGCAGGCAGTGTTTGCTGCTCTGTGTTTTCTCCACACTCTCTCTCCTGTAGGCAACCCTCCCCGTGGTGTTTTTCTTTATTCTTGTTTTTGGCTGCAGTTGCTTTATGCAGCAGTGTCCAGGGCTGCCTTCGTCTTAAGAACCAGCGCTTCATATCAGCTTATCGTTTCTGGAGTTGCTAATGCTTATGTGCCTGTTGGCATCATTGCGCAAGTGCAAACAACTGGTTATTAAACAGCTTCAACTCTTCAGCATATGTCTATGCTTGGAATATTTACACATATATTCATCATCATTTCGTGACAGGTCGCTTAATTTCAAAAATGAACACGGTCACCATCCGTACGCATGGTTCGCATAACGGCGATTCTACGGTACATCGGATCTGCCAATTTTTGGACATTCGACTTGTTCTGCAACGCTTCTGTGATGAGCACACTTGTGACCGAGCAGCGATATCAAGTGATGGTGCGATCATGTGACATATCTTACACTGACGTTAGAAGTTCTGCCGATGCGTGATGAAGTATGACACCGTCATTTGACGATCTTTTGCGTCACTCAGGCTGACGCCTCCTACGCCGAACTGTGATTTCTCGCGTCTCATAATGCATATACCTTTCCCTTGAAAGAAATTCTGTGAAGCTTATGTCATCGCTGTCAGACGGCTGTTTTTTCAAAGATAAGCATCGAACAGGCTCAAACCTACCAAGCTGACGAAGAATACTGTTTTATATAAGCCCAGGACGCAGCCAACTGTACCTTGTACACCATTGGCGCTTAGCCGAACTGGAAGAGATTAAGACAGAACGTTTTTTAAGCAGCCTCCGAGCTACTGACGTGGGTCCCATATTTGAAGCCGGTGAAGAAGATTGAATTTCTTTCTGATGAGAATGAAAGTAGCTAATTTGAAACTAATATTTTCGTGTTTTTGTTGAGTTTGTACCCTTATTTGTAAGTCGCGTTTCTAGCTGAGATGAAACTTGCTATGGGAAGCTCCAAATTCTTTAAAGCGGGCCCACATATGCCTCGTTTTATTGAGCGAAAAGTATGTAGGACGGTACCTAATAGAGTTTAATATGTCATCCTATTTCACTGAAGTAAACACATTTTTCCTACAAAAGCGCTGCTGAGTAAATATACAAGGAGTCTTTCAGAAGCGAAACTTGAGCGGGCCATCTTTATATCTGTATAAACCAAGATAGAAAGAAAAAATTACACCATTTCTCAATAAAGAGACACATGAGTGGCGTGCGAAGCAGCGCATGGGTGAAGTTAAGGTTCTGTTCATCGCGGGCACCTTGCCCGATGTTAACGCGTACTTGCAAGTGGAGCACAGCATGATTTCATTGTAGTTTCTGTTGCTGTTACTCGACCCGAACTCTTGTTAGAGCACGCCACGTTGGCCCATCCTAACACCACGCGGGAGCAAGTGGGCTCATCGCCCGTCTGTGGAATCTCGTTCTCCGACCTCATCTCATGATTGCTGATAGAGTGTAAGCGGTAGAGGCCACAGTCTCTTACACAGGCCATTACGCAGACCGCAATGTTGTATCGCGTGAGAGTGATCTGAAAGTGCTTGGGCTAGCAGTAGCGCCTGTGCAGTAAAGTGGTTACGCGCACCAGATTGAGCTTTGCCGGAAGATGTTTCGCATTTACATACAAGCTTTACAGGCATTAATGATTCTAGATTTTATGAACAGCCAACTATTACAATGTTATTATATGCTGCGCAAGATGTGGACGGCTTTTAAAGAAGATTCATTATTTCTGTAACAATCATTTGCTGCCTGAAGTTGTATGACAAAAAAAAAAAGAAACTGGCAGCTTCGTTGTCACGTGAAAAAAATTGAATATGACGATGCTTACACTAAGTCAAGTTAGGTGTCAAACAGCAACAGTGGACGATTTTGAAGAATAATATGGTTGCTTATAGGTTTCCTATAGGCCTTGGCTAGGTTATGCAGCTTGTTTCTAGGTTGCTTTTTGGTCGTTGCTAGGTTTAGCTAAGCAAAGCTAGGTTTTTTCGACGTTGACTCACTCACTTACTCGCTCGCTCACTCGCTAACTCACTCACTCACTCACTCACTCACTCACTCACTAACTCACACAGCAGCTGTTTAATGAACGCCATTTTCCTCATTCAGAAAGTAAAGCAACTCGCTAACTTAATCAGAAGCCTTCAAAAAAAAAAAAGTCGGGCCCTTCACCTAATATTTGATATTCCAAAACTTAGTGAAGCCTCCCTTCATTACTAGGCTGCTTCACCGGTAGCAGACAAGCGAAGTTATTTTGAAGAATACTCAACCAAAAAGGAAAGACGCGCCGCCAGGAGGCGCAGTGCCTGTCGTGAATCTCGCCAGGGTGGGTTGTTAGCGAGGCGCCAGGAGGGCGCGTCATCTTCTTAGGCTGTTGAGCGAGCGTTACGTGTGCGTGCCCTACTTACGTGACAACAAACTTCGTCGACATAGCGAACAGCCGGCTTGGAATTCGGCTCTCACTCTCGCTCCCTATACCCTCACAATCTTTCGCAGCAGGCAACGCATGCATCGTATGACGACATCCTTGCCTGCTGAGTGTGAGGCCCGTTCCCTAATGACCCGTTCCACGAAAGCAAATTGAGCTCCCTGAGAACGACCACATCTGGTCATCCCATCTCGGTGATGCGTGTCGGTAACGCAGTCGCATTGTCGTATTTTGGGTGCTTGCACTTCATTTCTAGCGCCAGTATTTGACGACCACAGGCACCAGTCACTGACCGGTAGCAATGCAAAGTTTGAAATCTTGATGCGCTAATGTGACAGCGTGGTTGCGGAAAGAACGCTATGTTCTCTAAACTATTTTTGTTTAATCTTGTGAAACGTCTCCTTGCATAGTCGTCTACGAAACCCCATCTTTGCGCACGTGTGTTATGTTCTCAAAGTAAACTTGGGCTGATGCTGTAGATGGTAAGCTAACTCCTATGCTTCAGACGACACAAATTCTTCAATAACGGGGAAAAATGCACTAACTCAATACTGTTGAAGTTTTTGACACACAAAAAAAACAAAAAAAAAACAAGACGAGCTTTTCCAGCTTCATTTTTTTTATTTCTAGGTAAGCTGCGCTAAGGTGTCATGAAACCAAATAATGCGTGAGCCTAAATAGATTTATATTTATGAAATAACAAAGAGCTTATCTAGTTGGTACGTAATAGTTTTATTAAAATGACTTGTTGTACCAACGCGGACATGAGAAAAAGTGAGAACACCAAACGCCCTGTCTATTTATAGCTTATAATCAACCTGCGTCGAACAGTTACTCTTGGTAGAACGTTTGAAAATTTTAGCGGTGCTGACTAACGATATTGGCGTTTACTAAAGATCGTAAATCGCAGTACCTCAGAGTATAATGCGTCCATGCATTACTCTTATTCCGGGAGGAAGGGGCCGCCAAAGCGGAGATGTATACTCAATACACCACGGCGTCATGTGTTGCAAAATATTCTGCTCGAGAAACAAATATGGATGATGAAATGGACGACCCTGTGTAAGAAACTGTGTTCAGTGTGACACGCTTAACGTCGGATTGCCTATTATAAAAAGAGCTCCACTCGGCGTTGCCACACAAGTACTAGTTATATTCTGAAGGCTAGAAAGTCTGTACTTTTAGCACTGTAATTTTGATAGAAGGCGGTATCTTCAACAATAGACCATAAAAGTTATGGGACATCCTCCTCGGATGAAGTAAAAGGCCTGAATTCTATAACGACTTGGTCGGGATAAGTAAGATGAACGTATATGTGCGTCAGATCCCGAAAAAGATGCGTGTGCTCACGCGCTTGTAAAAATATTTTAAAATAATATTGACACAGATGTCTGGCACCGCCTGTGTGCGGTATAGCAATACCATAATATCATAAAAGTGTATTGGGATGAAGCATTTCTGTGTTTCCCTGTGCTTCTTTTTTTTTTCTGAGGCACAATTCCAGCCACAACTATGACTAGCTGTCCGAAATGCAGAAAACAGAAACATTGTAAACACATCCGAAAATCATTCATATACAACGGTAAAGGTAAAGATAACATAAAATACAAAAACTGAACTCTAAAAGAAATCAAATGTCAGTGATCAAAATGAAAAACACTTGCTCATCAAGACTTTGCTGTGTGATTTGGTATCATCGTTTTTTTTTTGTTGTGATACCTTCCAAACAACTTGTCCGTCCAAGAATGCTACACGTTCACCCTGTGTTGAATTTGGTTTATTTCAAGCTGAACTGAAATTATTACAGAAGCTACCAGTGATAAGCCGCATGAAAGATAACCTTTTTTTTTAGAGCTAGAATTGGTATCGAAGTCAGAGATTGACGTTTGCACTTGCTCTGTAATTGGAGAAGTTCCATTATATAGATTTTCTATGGAGGAAATTGCCAGCACATGGTCAACCTAAATCAAAGCAAACGTATGCTGTGAGATTGGATTGATCTGACGAAGGGAACCGTGCTATATATCCAAGGCTGATTTATTTCAAAAGCGCAAAAATGACATCGCGCTCCGACAAATGCATCTATACTTACGAAAAGTGTGTATTTCGGGCGTACCGTATGTATTCACGTTATAACTGCACGCATATCTGCTTTCTCTGATATAGAATGTACCGTTGAGTTAAAGAGGAGGATTCGCGCGTGTGTTAAGTATTGTCTTGTAAATCACTGCAGCCATCAACAGCCGAAGCTGACCTCCCAATCCGGTACAAGCTGTGCTTGAAATAGCCATAGAAACAAACAAACTACAGAAACAACTCGTGTGTAGAGCAACTAGGTGACCAAATGAATTCATGAAAAAACGCAGAGCATCCCAGGCCTTTCAACCTCGCGTGCCGCTGATATGCATAAATGATTTTTTTTTCATTCTTTAGTCTATACTCAAGTAATTGAGAAGTATACAGAAAGGCTGCCTAACACGTCATTAACCGTAGAAGTAATTAAAAACAAGACAATGCAAGCGTTTCTCACAAAAAAAGAGAGGAATCACGGCCTATTGGTGAGAAAGTAGGAAATCATCCATCAAACGCGTGAAAAACACCGCTGCAAAAACAAATATTTTTCGCTCCGTAATTCCCGCCCCCTCGAAACCGTGCATGATGTCACTTTGATGCGCTGTTCTTCATAATGCATCGGAATATATCACTACAATGCTTGCGTTAAAGCTGAGAAGCTGCTGCTAATACGTTTTGAGTCATGTAAGCTCCAACAAAGCCGCATAGTTTTAAAGCTCCTTTAGTCTGGCGATGTCTGGCGCAAAGCCCAGATCGAAAAGGCTGAGCTGTCGACTCATAACGACGAGGCAAAAGAGGCGGGGATTATCATGACGCCGCAGTTATGCGTAGTTTTGTGTGCGATAACATTAAACCCTATTCATAGCTTTCTTTTTGTTCCTTGTTCAGCAGCCAGGATAAATGCTGTTTAGGAGCTGCACGTTAAAAGAGAGCTGACTGCTTCAATTCATTAAAGTTTGAAGACTAAAACAATGCAAACATATTAGCCTAATTATGATCACAAGCGATGTATATACGCGTCGAATTAGCCGTCGGTGCATGCACTTCAGCGCTAATAAGACTCCACGTGTAGAAGCTGACTGAAATTATCTTTTCTTTTTTTTTCGGTCATATGAGGGAAGCGAAAAGATGCCCGTATATATCACCGCACGCAAGACTATGGAGATAAACTTGAAGACATTGTCTCTGCTGTACCAGCCTAATCGCCTAAATGTACGCAAGTTTCCTTCGGGACAACTTGCGCCCGGAAGCTTCAGCGGCTGCTGTCTCTATTCCGGCCTAGCTAATAATCCAGAATCAACTCTATTTACGATTTCGGTTTTTTTGTTGTTGTTCTTGTTATCAGCTGGGCAAATCTTTTTAGGCACTGCATAATGATGCAGAGTGAACCGGCTCACTTATAGTAGGGTTTGAAGACCAGAATAGCTAAATAATGAAAGTGTATTCATTCAAAGTAAAGTACCAAAGCGCAGAAAAAAGGAGGGTGGGGTATACATGTCATAAAGGGCTGTTGTATGCTGCTCGAACCGAATAATGGCGCGTGCAGGAGACGACTTACATTTTCATTTACGTTTTTGTTGAGTATGTGACGGCGGCAAAAAAAAAAAAAACCTATGTACCATCAGACGCTGGAGATAACCCTTAAGGGATTTCTTCTTGCATACCAGGAAAATCTCTATAATATACAAACTGCTTCGTGTGCACCTAGCAGATTTAGTTAGTTCTAGTTCCATACTCGTCATTATACCTAGCTCCTCATCAGTCGGCTGATCCTGGTGATAAGTAAAGCACGTTGCCTAAAAACATCTACTCTATCTGCTGTCGGCTGCAGATGCGCTTTCACTGCTAATTAGTTTGGTTGAGGTAATATTGCTCTTCAGAGTGCTTCGCCTCGAGCTTGAGATGACTAGCGTGGGTCGTTATGCTAATTTATTACTTCACAGGCCCACGCACGTTCCTGCAGCTACGGTCAGACTTGCATCGGTGCACGAAGCAAAAGTTGAATGCAGCAATAATGGTGGCTCCGGTACAGCTACAACAAATAAAATATAAAAAAACAGTATTGGTTTCGCTTACATGCAGCTTTGAAGCGTAGGATCCACAACAAAAGATGTATTCTAAACGAAGTAGTCAGTACCGCAAACCACCGCTCAGCTTAATCAATATGTTTTTGGAAAGATAAAGTGGCGATACCGAACATCTTCCCATTTCTCTATAACAATATACCCACTTCAACGCGCCAAGACAAGAACTGACTGCAGCTCTGGATAGACTAAATGATCGGCCTTTGTCGAAACAAAGGATTCTGGGTCATTGGCCGCGCCCATCCTCAGCCCAGAAGGCTTTGAAAGCTTTGCTGCACTTTTTGCGGACAACTGGCCTCAGAAACAGACCTTAGTGTCTTATACTCTTTGATGTTGCCTTTCCTTTGTCGCTATTTTTTGTCATTTCTCTCTCTCCCTCTTCACAACATTTCTTTTTATCATCTTTTATTCTCCTCACCCCTTTCCCCACCACAGGGTAGCCAGCCGGCCTAAGAACTGGCTAACATCCCTGTCCTTCCACTTAAATTTTCTCCCTCCTTCTCTCCCATTCCCTTTCAGCGCCAAAGAAAATCGCCTCACATTGGAAACTGGCGCTGCTAGTACATAATGAAGCTTTACAGATATGATTTGTGCTTTAGAATTGATTGAATGCGCAATGACGCAAAAAGCTCGTTCGGCAGCATTTTCGGCGTTGGCATTGGCATCCTTCAGTGCAAGAGAAAAACTATCATCTCCTCAGAGATCAAAAAGATGAGAAAAAAAAAAGATGACAATGATCCCCTAATTTAGGAATTAGTTCAACATGAAAGTGAAGCGTGTTTTTACGGATGTAGTTAAGCATTTATTGTGCATTGTTTCAGACAGCAAAAAGTTGCCGAGTTACGTTAAGAACGGTAAGCACCTCAATACCTACAGCGCACACCTCAAGCAGAGAGCACGCAAGAAATTAGCATGCATAGGACGAGAGCGGACTAACAACTGTAACAGCTTGACACCTAAAGTGCGCTGTTCAAACAGAAAGATGCACAAAACGAACGCACAAGTAAACACAGAACCAGCACGAACGACTGTAAGAATTCTTCCTTCAAAGTATGTCAGCAGCGCGCTCCTATTCTAAACGCGGCCATGGTAGCGAGCTAAGTGACCTTCTTTCTTTCCCGAATTACGAGTCTGATAAGCGCGTGCTCAAGGAAGACCACTCTCCATGGCGGCAGCGCTTTGTGGAGGTGACTACCTTTAGAGCGCGCCCGACGTGAGCCCATCTTCCCCTCCTGCTACTAACAACAAAAACGCGCTAAATCTTGAAGCTTTGAAGAACGCAAAGCAGTGTGTAGTGTAAATAATTTAAAATGGCTTGCCGTTATGTTTGCTTGCAACGTACGTTTTCTGGCGTAGTGGTTAGCGCCGCACGCTGAGAATCAGTTAGTTACTGGTTCAGCTTCGTGCAACAGATTCTTGCCTTCTCGTTTGTTTGTTTGTTTTTGAAATCTTGCTAGTATATATTTTAAAACGTCATATCCGTGACGGAAATACATCAGCTGAGCCGTGGTGGACCCCGGCATAACTGCACTGTCGTGTTAATAAAATAAATATTGAAACATTCCGGATCCGAGTGAGGATTGAAAGCAGGTATAGTTTGCGTGGCATCAAGAGTTCTACCACACGGCGATGGGTCTTCTTGGAAGTACAATGAAACTAACTTTCTCTGCTTGAAAATACAGGCAAAATAACTTTCGCGCTTTACAAACACACGCAACCTGTATACAGGCTTCACCATACAACATGTAATATCGCAGGAATATTGCGTGGTACAAGCGTGAATTTTCATATGGAGTCAGATCATGGGACTATCATAATTACTTGGTGATTTGAAGCCAGTAACTCACTACAAAAGGCACATACTTTACTGCACGTACCAAAGACCACGTACTGGGCACAAAGCAAGTTCAAAAACATTTCACGTGCAAAATCGCTCGTGGTTTAAATCATATGCTAACTAATGCACAGAATTCTGCCTAATCGATCAGCTTCACTGACACAAGCCTCTTTCCGCTTTATTTATTACATAGCAGTAATCCACAACATGAACTTTTTGAGCAACATAATAAAATAAAAAAGTGTGCATTATAAGTGGGTGAGTATAGGGACAGGATGTCGCTGTGACGTTCAATTATTTAGGCGACACTTAAGGGAATCAAAGTACTTTTTTCTCATACTTCAAAATGATTGATCGGTATGTGGAGCTTAACGTCCCAAAACCACCATATGATTATGAAAGACACAGTAGTGGAGGGCTCCTGAAACTTTGACCACCTAGGGTTCTTTAACGTGCAACAAAATCTGAGCACACGCGCCTACAGCATTTCCGCCTCCATTGGAAATGCAGCCGCCGCAGCTGAGATTCGATGATGAAAGATGACGAAAGGGCGCTTTGCCATATTGTTGCGATTACTTTGTAGGATTCATGTGCAGCAAACAAATCCGTCAGGTTAAGGTCCAAAATCTGCAACAAGTATTACTTCGAAAGCTCATTAGTGAACGTAAGTCCTGTAGTGTTTGCTTTGAAACATGTCGTTAGATTCACACATAGACGTTATGCCCTTCAAGGTGCGGTAGAGGCGTTCAGTAGTCTGTTAGTTTGAGGATGGTAAGATGCGATGAAGCTCTGTATAATGGCACAAGATCGAAAGAGGTCATCAACCACAAGACACAGGAAGCAGTGACCAGGATCGGTGAGTGGGTCACAAGGAATGGCAGTAATCAATCTATCACTTATTCAATCAATTTGATTTGATCCATAGGTACTAGCCGGGGAGTCAAGGTTTTTTTAGAGGGTGAGGGGAGTCGTGCAGAATTGCAAGATTAGAGGTCGTGGTGTACGGTAAAGACCCTTTCATAACACCCGTTGTCGGTCTCGGTCATAGTATCTGGATACGCCTAAATTTGTGGTACTTGGGGAGTCGTGAAAATGCAGAAAGGTCATCTTTGCTTAGGTGACGTGGCATGACATGCAAGAGCAAACCTTACCTTGAAGCGATTGCATGCTCAGTGAAAAGTAGGTGTTGCTCTATTGAATTCGGTCAGTGCTGTAAAGCAATGATGGATGTCGACGCTGTTGATGCGTCATGTGTAGGAAGTAAGTGACGTCAAATATGCAGGCATCGGCTTTCAACTCGATAGCGTTGGGTGCGTCAACAGCATAGGCATGCACATGGGGGAGGGAGGCGGGTTAAAGGCCAGCTCCATAGATTGATATAGTAATTGATATACGTAGCACTACCAATGCTTCACCCGCACATGACATTTCACATCGTAGATATGCAGTGAATTTCTTTTTACCATCATACATGACTTACTGCCGCGCTTGTTATAAATAATAAAGACCAAGATAACCTCGTCATAAGAGCGAATGGTTTGTCGTAAAACTGACAACGCTTTTGAAGAGTTATGTTTTGAATTCAAAACTTTCCAGTTATACTTAAGCTGCCGGTATTTTGTTATTATGCCAAACCATACCCATACATTTCCGGTCCACACGCCAGCGTGCTCTTCCATTGAGGGACTATACATTAGGCATTATCCAGCTTAGCACTGGGATCTAAGCCATCGGCAGACATTAGCAGTCAAGCAGACATCTTTGATAGCAAACGTTCATAGAAGTCGATCGAAAAGCCTCTTTGCACTACAATTCCCATGCACAAATGAGGAAGCAATCAGAGCTGGAAAATTATTTCCTCGCTTGCAAGGAATGAAAAAAAGAACACCCACGCTAGAGATTTATTTCGACTGAGCAGGCTGCACATAGAAGACCACGAAAGACAGTAATAATAAAAAAGGGCTTAACACCACACACATTACCAAGCACATAAAGAACGTGTGTTTGCTTCAGAGAAGGCTGTCACAGTCATTACTGTGTTCTAACGACAGCAATGTCCATACGTCCGTTCAATCGGGCTGCTTACCTCCCATTGTCTTGGACAGTCATTGTCTTACGGCGGGGTCGACCGGAGGCTTAGAGCTAAAACGCCGTTCAATCAGGGCCGGAAACCCCGGAGGCGGTGTCGGGTGTTAGAAGACGCTGACCAGCACTTCAGTAATGAGGTCTGGCTTCCTGGCACCCCTATTGGGAGGCTGCAGAACGAATGTCTTGAAATGCGCCAAAGGCAATCATTGTCAATATGAGAACTATAGACTCTTGAAGTGTCTCGTTTCACGAAGCGATGTCCTCGTTGCTCATCTGGTCCTTCGCGTGATCAAGAAGACTGATTAGGATGAACTGGCAGTCATTCGTTTGGTGGAAAGTTGATTATTCTCGTGAGTGTTAAATCGGTACCTCCAACTCCACAGGATGAAAGTTCGCATGGCTGTGAGATATTTCTATAAAAATCAAGGAATAAATATTTCTCTCTTTTTTGTAGGCTGAAATGCATGGCGTCTCATGTTCTCTTTGCGAATACATTGGACATGAGGTTGAAAAATCATTTTTGGCCAAGAGGTACAGAAATTGTAAGAGGTCTACACATGGTGGCGTCAATCCCGTTCCAAGCTAGCCTGGTCATTTTAGCTAGGGGGCTCAGTGAGTCGGAAAGTGTTGCTATTGCTAACTGTGAATGACAAGCTTTTGCATAAAGCTGCAATTTTTAAACAATTTGTTTTTTAAATCTGTTCGAGACGCCAACAGACAGGTTACCGGTCATAACGAGAGAGATATCTTCCGATATTACGTTTACGTGTGACGGTTTTTATATGGCTATATGATGACACACGCTTAGTGGGGGGGTCACTAGTTAAGTATCGTGCCACATGACGATGAAAAGCTGTGAAATGCGAAAAGAGCTCGACGCAGCGTACGTGTGTCATATTAAACAACAAGCCACAATGTATAACTTTGCGTGCGTTGACAACAGCCAAATGTGTGTGGACACTATTCTTTCAAGTGCCCGAGAGAAGACATGGCAACAGAAGGTGACAAAAGCTCTGTTGAAATTCCTACGTGACCCGGACATTAACAAGCGGCTGTAACAGCAATGTCACACACCACGAAACACAAGACTGGACTTTGACTGAGTGTGCGTGCGTGTGCTGCCGAATGTGCTGTGTTTATCACTCTTCCCTCTCTGCTCTCTATCTTTCATTTCCTCCACCCCCCCTCCCAAGCGCAGGGGAGCAAACCGGCTGCCTATAGGCTGGTTAACCTCCCTGCCATTCTTTTACTCCTATTTTCCTTCATTCCTTCAGCAGCCAACGCGCTAAGCGATGTGCATGAAACATTATTATTTGGACACAGGATTTAAAAAAAGCAGATATTTGAAATTGGAGGAGGAAGAGCACGAGGATAAGAGATAAACCTTATATTGAGAGTCCGGCGGCCTCGGTGGTATTAATCCTGCGCATATAGATGTCAGCCAGGAGCCTTGTGCCCTGGCATCATTCTCTGACCAACTAAAACTTGCCTTAGTTGTTCCTCGACAGTTCTTTTTTTTTTTTGACAAAAGACGAAAAACGTTTTTAAGTGTTTAATTGTGGTTATGCCAAATGTTTTGTTGTCCTGCAGATAGAACGAATATCATTTCAATAGAGGCCAAATAGTAGAGGTCCGCATACTATGGGATATAAGGGCACGCTGAAAAGCGCAATATTTTCGAAATTCTCGGTCCCGCCACTACAGTGTTTCTATTATTCATATCGGGGTTTTGGAACGAAATACTCTACGTGTTGTTATAATATTATTATATGCCAGACGAATCATCTGGCGTGAGTGACATCTAAGCTGTAACAGGGACCGAGTAAAACAAACTTAGGTTATGAAAACATTGGGCTACAATAGGGTTCATTGTTTTTTGGACGAAACGACGCCTAGGAGGACAACTTTTGGCGCCCCTTCAACACAGACAGCCATCGCCAGTACATATATCTGTTAGGGGCAAAGCTCCTTATTACGTGGGTATGTCGCTCCTCCGTATGTATGTATGTATGTATGTATGTATGTATGTATGTATGTATGTATGTATGTATGTATGTATGTATGTATGTATGTATGTATGTATGTATGTACGTACGTCGTCACCGTTGGCACATACCCGCTCTAGAGCGGGTATGTGCTACATGGTTCGCGAGGCAATGCGAGATGGCGGTACTTGTAGTGTTCACTAGATGGACGCACGGACGGACACATGCATGGATGGACATGTAGACAGACTAGCAGACGGATGGACGGATGGATGGGCATGCGCACGTACGGACGGATCGATGGACAGACGTATGGACGGACTCATGGACGGCCGCATGGACAGATGGACGGATGCATCAATTGGCACACGGATGGTCGCGCGGACGGGCGGAAGAAAGAATGAACGGACAGACGGAAGCACGGACGGGCTCACGGACGTTTGCCCCACTCATTCATCATTCACTCCGTGGATATGCTGTGATTTTTTTTCCAAGACTCGCGATATTCGGTGGTGGCACTTAGAACCAGTCGGTGTGTCCCTTTCCCTCAATACGCACAGACCTCAGGAGTGGTCTGTGAGTATTAGACAGTTAATAGTATACCGAGTTTACCGAGAAACCAGGCGTACAGTGATACCGGAAACGAAGTGCGCATGCGCAGACACGTACGTTACCCGTACCGCTTACCATACGCGCGGTATTTTTCAGATTTGACGTTACCGTGGTGGCGTAGGTGTACGTAGTGTACGTAAACATGGCGGCGCTCTCGGACGCCCGCTTCGAAACTGATTTAGGCGTAGTTGTTGAAAGATTCAACTTGTTCTCAGCAAACGACTGTTCAAAGTGACCTTGTTTGCCTTTAGTTAGCTTCGACGACCGAGTATTACGAATAACTTGGCGTAGTTTTTGAGATAGCTTCCCATTTCGAACGCGTCTAGGCCTAACTGCAAAATTGGTGTAAACAAATCGGCAGCATAATTTTTTTCGCGTTTGGTGCATGGTTCATATTTATTTGCCTTTATTATTAGTAAAAAAAAAAAAAACTTATGAACGATGCTTCGTGCGGTAGCATAGGAAACATTCTCATTTTCTTTTCTTTCACTGTCTTTAACTTATTAACCATCTGATAGGTGGCGCCACCGTCCCAGCTAGGGCACGTAAACCACGTAAACGCTATCCCGCTTAACTATAAGACGCAGTCCACAACGAGTGTTTGCTGCATGGTAACGTCATTCCCTCAACTTCCACTATCACGTTAACCGTATGCTATAACTGTCTATTTAGGGAAAGGACACAACTACTGCCAATCGCGCATGCGCTGTTGGGAGTTGTCTTCCGGAATCGCCATGAGACTGACGCGTGTCGTTCACACGGAGGAAGAACAGCGCCATTTCGAAAGAGTGCCAATGTGTACCTAAGCATGAATGGCCGTGAAAGAACCTGAAGCCGATGCCGCAGGTCATGCAGCCGCGGCCTGTGGTGACTGTTGCTTTTGTGTTCGCAGCAGTGGAACAACTCAAAATTTTCGTTTTGTTGGATTGGTAGCTTTTAATGCAAAAGAAATTATGTTTAATACGTGCTTCTGTGACTTTTACTTTAATCTTTGCGTTTGTTTGCGCTTGTTTTATTCCATCGGGCGAATTCAACGATGCACGTATGCGAATTTTCCCACTACTGTTCGTCGTTTGCACCTACTAAACTCGGCAAGATGCTTCCCCACACTTTCAATTTCATTCGAAGTGAAAAAGTTGTGCTGCCTTGCAATTAGCATAACAATTATTAGAGCACAAGCAAGGCGTCTAAGGCACGAAGTAAATTAAGCTAGAGATGGTGCTTTGTTTTTCAGGCCAATGATTAGAAGATGTGGTAGAGTATGCTGATCAGTCCTACTATTACAACTGTCGAAGTCACAGTTCATTTTCTTTCCATTTTTAAGGTATAGTAAAAAGTTATTTCCAGTGGAAAACTCAAAGACTAGAATTATTAGAAAAGAACAAAAAATTGGTACAAACCAAACGACAAACACTCAAAACAATTTGGTTCTGAACCTATTTAGGTATGCTAAAAGAGAGTTTTTGATCAATATTCGCTTCTCGACTTGCTATGAACTAACTGCCTTTTTAGTGCCAATGTTCACAGAAAAAGGAGACATGTTTAAAAAATCAGAAAAAACTCTTACTTTTTATATCGGCAATTGACAAAGTTGAAAAAAAAAATTATTCACTCAAGTTTTCTCATGGAAGAACCCAGATATCAGCGCTTAGAAAAGTTTTCCGTAGAACTAAACTTAAAGGACCCAACAAAAGCTACGAAAAGGATGACAGCAGGAAAATTAACGTAGCGAAACAGATACAGAAGAGAGAAAAAAAGATAGAATGCACTGTCAGAAACAGCGTTAGGTCCCTGAGGGAATGTTCAGATCCACGTGCCTTGATGAACGTGCCGCGGGTTCTAATCTACGTTCGCGGTAAAGGAACAACGAAAACAGATAGTCTACGCTGGTGGCATGGAAATGCATTACGTTGATGTGCGAAGTCACTGTTTTCTGTCGCTGCGGTATCACGAAACGCCTCTCAACTACACCAGAGCCATCAGCGAACACTAACTACAACCTCACGAGTAAATATTCAGTATAGCGAAAATTGATAGCATGTTCGATAAATGAGCCCAACTTTAGTATACTCAGGAGATCCTAATCACAATCGATGGCGGGCTTGTTTCTTTTATTCGGTATTGCTAGTGGTACGAAAAAATGTTGGCGAAGAGAGGGTAAGGAACCGTGGTTAGTATGTTATAATAATAATAATAATAATAATAATAATAATAATAATAATAATAATAATAATAATAATAATAATAATAATAATAATAATAATAATAATAATAATAATAATATTTATAATAATAATACTAATAATAATAATATGCAAGGTTAAACACACCAAAATAACAATATGATTATGAGAGACGTGATAGTGGAAGTCTCAGAAAATTTCAACTGTCTGGTGTTTTTTTTTAATTCAGCGACATCGCGCAGTACAGATGGGCCTCTACCATTTCTCCTACATTGGAACGCGACCGCCACGGACGGCATCGAATCCCTCGACCTTCGGGTCAGCAGCCGAGCATGCTAGCCACTGATCCACCGAGGGTGGCTACTTCGCAGACGCTACCAATATTTTTGTTTTGCCTTTTTAGGCAGATATTGCGATCGGCTAGCAAGTGGCTTATCATCGTATTTGCAATCAACCATGGAGACCCCTGAACAACTGCTCTTGCATAGTTCACCACTGACATATTCACCGTACTGCGTAGTGAAGGTCTTGCAGGCAGACGCGCCTGTTACGGTTTCTTCGCGGCTTACGTTGGGGCCTTCGGCCCACGCATTGTGATTCAAGGTCCCGTTGAATCGAAGGCCCCCCAGCTCACTTCACCAGTGGACTTGGAAGAGTGTCTGCTATAAGCATAGAATGTTTACTGAAATTTCCTGCAGCTTAGCCCTTGTCAATTTTCGGACATTAGGTATTCTAGTAACGCCCACTCTTCGCTCTTTTTATGCCCCAGTGTTTTCATGAGCAGCATTTGTAAAGGTGTGCAAGTTAAGAAGCTTTTGTTGCTGGGCGCCGAAGTGAATTTGAACGATAGGCCTCGGAAAGAAGACCCTTGTAATCTAACAAGAAATTATGACATTTTGCAAAAGCTTGGGCACTACGATGGAGAAAAAGTTATGCGGGAGTTCCGTGTTCAGTTCACTGAGGTGAAACGAATGCAATGAAATATGAAGCAGCAAGTGAGCAGCAGCAAGCTGAAAGAATTTACAACTGTCCGACAGAAGCTGGCGCGAATACCGCCCGTTCAAAACATGGAAACCATCCGGTTCAGACGCAAGAACTTTCCCAAAACCTCTTCGGTGAACTTGAAGACCTTTAGAGGAGCAATAATTTCATTTTTTGATGACTTCAAGAACAGTCAATTCCCAATGTTGATTCGTATCTGACAAAAATGTGCTTGAGCTTTGTTTTACACGCTTGACATGCAGCTATCTAAAGACGTGATCAATGGGCACATAAAGTGGCAAAACTTCTTCCTGACGAATGTCGTCATCTAAATTCAAAGCGCTCAAGCATTAAGGTAAAGGTACAGTCGTCAGCAAGCTTAACTATAACGCTCCGCAGTGGGCCCTGGACTAGTTTGACTGATGCCAACCGCAAAGCACTTGGTGCTGTTCCCGATATAACACTTCAGTATGCCTGGATAGTATATCGGCATGCATAGATGACATCTCGGCAACAGAACCCAAATTTACGTGGTGTCCGGCGTCAATCAAATCATGTCAGGACATGGTAAGGAGCGTTCGAGTTGAGCTTGCTGACGACTGTACATGGTCTATTCGCTCGCTTGAAGCTAATGTCGCTTTTTCGATATCCGAAGTTCATCGCGTTGCCACGAGCATTTAACATAAGAATTTGCATGAAGATAAAAAGACCAGTGGTCAGATAATTTCGGTTTTATGATAAGTTCTTGATTGTAAAGAAGTTTTTTTGCTTATTTTATGTCATGTGGTATCGTGCGCTAATCAGACGTGGATGGTAACAAAGTTCCTTTTACAAAGGACACTACAGCTTTTTACGCTGAACAGGCCTTTTCTGCGGGCATATTGGCGTGCGAGAAACATAACCTTTCAGTTATTGTTCAAAACGTTTATTGCCATTCGTCATACACAGGCAGCGTAATGAACACAAAGACATACAAGTCATTGATTGATTGATTGATTGATTGAATAATTGAATGATATGTGAGGTTTAACGTCCCAAAACGACCATATGACTATGAGAGACGCCATAGTAGAGGGCTCCGGAAATTTCGTTCACTTGGGGGTCTTTAACAAGCACCCAAATTTGACATCACCGATCTCATCAGAGAATCAGGTAATTATAACGTAATAACATAAAAAAACTTTCCTAGCTATATAAGTACACTGATTTACCACGTTATCGTGCCTTTAGGATCACTACCTTATATTTACGCACCTACAATTAACCAAGTTCATTTGAACTATACATGCTCTGTCCACTGTCAAGGGATGCCAAGCTGGCTGCATGCAGCTCCCATGAATTCTTGCGTTATGAACCCAGTCAGACTACTGCATGGGGGCGTTGGCGCACGCTCGTTTGAATCACACCTCTAGAAATCTCTAAGGAAGTACCAGACAGGAGCAAAAAAAAAAACTGACCCCAGTCCCGGAAGTAATACGAGCCAGAGCTGCAGTTGTCATGAAGAAGGCGAGGCGGACTGAGTGGGATATCACCATAAAAGCCGGAGTTATGGAGGAGGTGCTCGACGGCAGTGGTTCCCATACGTGAGGGAGAGGAAGTGCAGGCCAGCAATGCCAAGTATTCGTAATGACCAAGGCGACGAAGGTAAAGAGTGGAGTTGTCACGTCGGGCAGTGGCGGTGCCATGTGGGCAGCGTGTCGCCATACATCCTCGGCGCCCGTTCTTTCTTCCTTCCTTCCTTTCTTTCTTTCTTTCTTTCTTTCTTTCTTTCTTTCTTCCTTTCTTTCTTTCTTTTTTTCTTCTTTCTTTCTTTCTTTATTCTTCCTTTCTTTCTTTTTTTCTTCTTTCTTTCTTTCTTTCTTTCTTTCTTCCTTTCTTTCTTTCTTCCTTTCTTTCTTCCTTTCTTTCTTTAATTCCTTCCTTCCTTCCCGCTTTCTTCTTTTGCTTCCTTCCTTCCTTTCTTCCTTCCTTCCTTTCTTCCTTCCTTCCTTCCTTCTTTCTTTTTTTCTTTCTTTCCTTCCTTCCTCCCTTCCTTCCTTCTTTCTTTTTTTCTTTCTCTTCCTTTTGTTTTTACAGCGAAATTGGTTATGAGATCAGAACGCAAGTTACGTGCAGCGCTGTAGAGTTGTCCACCGACGCCACCGGTGTCCGTTACTATTATCCCAAGAAATAAAAAAAAGACTCTCTAAATAAACAGCATTAGAGAACAATAGGACTCCAGCCCGGGCCCACTGCGTGCCAGCCCGCTATCCTGCCCATGAGCCGCGCCGGAGGTTGGAGCTCATTTTAAAAGTGACCTTAGGCAAGCTTGATGTCGGCAAACGAATCGTGGTGATATGAGTAATAAAGCGTTTTGAAGCATCGAAGGAACAACCAGGCGTCACACAATGCGAATTGCGTAAAAAGTGGGCCGTCCAATCATCCAACTCATTACAAAGGATTTTACTTGTTCACCTTTGAACTGTGGCGCATACCCACTGTAGGCACAATCCTTAATCGTCGTCACACAATGCATAGAAATATTGCACAATATTCCTAGCAAGATTACAGCGGATACCATGCTTCTCCGAAGAATGATGAACAGTAGCACAGTAAATGCCAGCTTTCTACACAAAATTATATTATTTATGGCCTAGTGGGTAGCCAGCAGGTGTGCTTGCAGCTGTTACTAAACACTGTTTGGGAAAGGCCCTGAAAGGCCGCTCTTCTACAGCTTTCGCTGGGACAGTGCGGCGCGTTCCGTGCAGGCCTGGCGTTTTCTTTTCTTTCTTTCTGTCTTTCATTGTTACTTCGTTTTTTTCGTTTTTTCTTTATTTTCTCTTTTTGCTTCTTTCTTTCGTTTTTCTTTTTATTTTCTATCTTTTTTCTTTATTTATTTATTATTAATTCTTTTCTTTTCTTCTTTCTTTGTTCCTTCTTTTATTTTGTTCGTTCTTGTCATCACTCTTCATTGTTTCTTTCATCTCTCACTTCTTTCTTTCTTTTTTCTTTAGTGATTCAGGTTTACTAAACGATGGGTAATAACCAGCAACCTGAGAAAACCTGGTAATCACTGCATACATCCTAAAGCTTCATCAGAATACTCTGTCAGAGGACGAAGCTGAGTGTGTTGTGTTTTGAATTATTTCCGATGGTATAATACTCGTCATCGTAATCACTCTATCTAGTAGGCTATCCACGCTCTTGTCAATGAAGCTAGACGAAAATATGATCCGACTTCCCAAGCCTTCTCTAATATTCTTGATGATAAGTTCGTGGGCGTCCAGAAAAGAGGCGAGTGACACGTAACGCTCATTTGTGTATACAAAATCTAAAGTTGGCAAAGTTGGTCATATATTACCTAATCTTTACTCTAGGTACCCACTAAAGTAGACATTTTATTAATATTTCACATCTAGAGCTGTAGCACAGGATTTGATGAATGATATTGTTTCAATAATAATTGACACAGGACCAATGTCAATCTCACAGGCACTTGAATCCGAAGAAAAAGTGGCACTAGCAATGTTGTACAAATGTGTTTACCTTTTAAACTTTTACACAAAAATTTGGGGAAACATTTTTTTCCGAACGAGGTAGTCCGTAATCCTATATGTAATAATTTATAACAGGACCACCAGGCCTGCGCGGAACACGCAGCACTGTCACAGCGGAAGCTGGCAGAGCGGCCTTTCAGAGCCTTTTCTAAACGCTCTTTGGGTAACTGCTACAGGCACACTTACTGGGTACCAACTACGCCATAAATAATCATCATTTTTGTGTAGTAGACTGGCAGTCACTATGCTATCCTTCGTCATCCTTCGGAGAAGCGTCGCATCCGCTACACACATGCAAAAAAGTTTGTGCAATTTTTTTTATCAAGTGGCTGACTACGATGAAGAATTAAGCGTGAAGTGGGAATGTCCCACAGTTTACAGGTTATCAAGAACAAGCTTTTGTGATAGGTTCGAGTGTTGGACGACCCATTCATTCCGCAATTTCCACTGTGTGATGCCTGGTTGTTCCTTTGGTGTTATAAAACACTTTATTACTTATACTAACGAGTTCCACGCACTGAATTGGTTCAGTTGTAGAATACTGGGCTTGCACGCAGTGGACTCGGGGTTGAAATTATTTAGTGTTTTCATTTACTAAGCCTTTCTTTTTATTACTTGCGATAATGGTTACGGACACCAGAGGTGAACAAATACGCTGCCGCACGTGACCCGTGTCCTAACAGCTTTTGCGGTAAAATTCGCAAGAACATGTTAGATAAAAAAGTTTCGGTACCTTCCTTTGCGCATCGCTAAACAAATTTTATAGCAAAGCGCAGTTGGCACTTGATATCTAATATATCGTCTTCCTTCTTTACGACGCCCCACCGTGGTGGTCAAGTGGCAAAGGTACTCGGCTGCTGACCCGCAAGTCGAGGGATCGAATCCCGGCTTTGGCGGCTGCATTTGGGATGGTGGCAAAAATGTTGAAGGCCCCGGTTCTACGAATTGTGTGCACGTTGAAGAATTCCAGGTGATGAGGAAGCCATGCTACTTAACTTAAGACAAACTGCGTTGTAGTTTTAAACTGCATTGCCTTCTTATACTGGAAGTCGATTTCGCTGTTTGATTTTGTTGCTATTTTTCGTACGTTGACAGTAACGTGGACAGGTCATTGGAAAGATCATCTTAATATTTATGGTAATGTGGTACCTCTCTTTCTACTCAACAATCCTTGTAATCTATCCAAATAACGTTTCTTCTTTTTTGATAAGTACCACACATATGTTTAGCGAGATGATTTAACTTAGTGCACATTGAACAATTTGAGTTACGGAAATGACAAACTCTCTTCTCTATGCATGTTTATAATTCCATTTTGAATAATTTTTACTACAATAGGGTTTTGCCATCCATGTAAGGGCTCCTTGTACATCAAAACATGCCCCAAGAAAGCTTCACGGGCCTTCTGGGCGCTTTGTTGCAAAATTGATGTACCATCTCCACGAAGGGAACTCGCACTGTTATGCGAAGCATCAGTGGTGCGCGTGGCGTTGAACCGGTTGAAACGGCCGTCAATGCGGGTGCTGTAAGAACGCTTTGAAGCGAAACTCTGTGCTGCATTTACTCGAGTAAACGTTTGTTTGACACGCAGAAACACGGAAGGTGGTTTGGGTTTTGGGTAAGTTTTATCGCAGACAAACGAGCCGAAAGAGTGTTTTTAATAGACTGCAGTCTAGCCTTGCGGGTGCTGGAGAGGGTGAAGAGAGAGAGAGAGAAGTGTGTTGCGAGCAAGTGGAGAAGCCGGCAGCCGCGGGATTTTTGGCGAGCGTGCTGCAGGAGAGGGAGAGGCTGACATCAGCGCACACCTGTGAGGGAAGCGTGCGAATAGAGCGTGACGTTAACGCGCCGGCGCGCCATCACCTACTTGCCACCGATCCAATACCTGCGGTGAAGGAAACGCGTTGCGCTGCGTTCATATGGATGCACGTACGTACTGCGTTACACACCTGAGTCAAAGAGTTGTTTCGCATCTAAAATGTCCTTCGTGCGGCAAAGCATGCCATAAAATGTTTAAATGGCACGTTTTCAGGTTTATCACTTGAATCGTCTTTGTGCGACAAACTAGGCTCTACAAAAAGGTCTAATTGACTTGTTTATTACCTGGTCACACAAACACGCATGAAGTATTTTACGTAAGAGGAATTTTACTGTATTCAAACACTTTTAATGGACAAGTTTTCTCTCGCAGTCACACGGCACTGACGATGTCTTTTTAGAGGTGCCTTGAAAAGGCGCTATCAAAAAAATGACGCTCGCTTTTAAAACAGAACCAACCATGATAAATTTATGTGTCTAGATAGAAGATTCACGAATTTATGGTATGGCATATTTGCTGACATACTTTAAACTCCAGTTGAAGAAAAAATGTTCACGCAGTAGCATCGTTTTTTTTTGCTGATTGCTCACCGGCGTTCGCGTTTCCGCGTTCAATTGCGCCCATGCTCATGTCTACTATACATAACTATACTCATGTTCATGCGGATGGCCATAAACTTGACATGTTCACTCTGTTTGCGAGAATACACAAAAATAAAGTTTAATTTGTTTGTTTACTCCACCTAAAGCTGTTTATTCCCAGTATGCCCAAGTGACATCGAAATAAAGAGTTGCCATTTATTTTCACCACTTCATGAATGCTGGCAGCCCACTGGTTTTGAGGTAACTATTTTTCTGCTTTTAAAGAGTACATTGAACCCTGTTTCCACAAAAGAACGTTTCTGAAAAATAGACCACTCCATCGTGTGTCTGCCAGTGAAACTCTTTTTCTGAAAAGAAAAAGTCTTCTTGTTTAAAAGACTGCTTTGCGACTATGTGAAAAGTGTGTTAGGCTTAGCTACCGCGTGTTTTATCTGCAGCAAGTTACGGTCCACAAAACGTCAAACAGGCTTGTTGCAGGCTTTGCCACAATTATTATCTTGGTGCGGCAAAACAAACTTCAAACACAGACACATAAACGACAAGCTAAGAGCTTTGCCACAACAAGGCAGTCTATGCAACAAAGCACGCTCTACAGGAACCTTAGGTGTTGTTTAGACATATACGTCACACGCTCTCGCAAAAGTGATTGCCAGTGTCGTTTCTCTTACAGCGAAAGGTGTTATGAGATCGCTACAAGGGTTGTTTTGGCGCTATTGTGGTCCACCATTGCCACCGCCGCTGGTGTCCGTTACCACTATTGCGCGAAATAAGAAAAAAATCTAAGAAATTGAAAACACCAAGAACAACGGGATTTGAACCAGGGTTCCCCGCGTGCTAGCCCAGTATTATAACACTGAGCCATGCCGGTACTTGAAGATCTTCTGCCCACTGACCATAGGCTGGATTAATGTGGGAAAGTAATGGCGTTATTATGAGTAATAAAACTTTTTTTCTAAATCGCGAATGAACAACCAATCGTCACACAGAGCGACTTGCGTAACGAGTGGCTCGTCGAACAGTATAACCCATTATGAAACCTTCAGGCATAATTCTTCCTGATCATTGTCAGCCACGTCATAAAAGTATTGGGCGAAATTCTTTGCAAGCGTGTAGTGGGTACCACATTTCTCCGAAAAACGCCAGTCCACTACACAAAAGTTATGATTTACTTCGTAAGGGGTGCCCTGAAAATGTTCTTGTAGCTGGGACACGAAGGAGTGTTTGAAAGAAGCAGAAATAATCAGCTCTTTCAGCTGTCTTGGGGACTGTGCTGCGCGTTCCGTGCAGGCCTAGTGGATTTTTTTCGCCTTTTTTATCTCAATGGCTTTTTGTTAGGATTATTTGAATACATTACCTCATAAAAAAAGCAGTTCATCTCCACTGCAAATGTAACCAGAAATAAGCTTCACAGGTTAACAAACTGCTTCAGTTAAAAAAAAAGAAGTAAAAATATCATACAAAAAAACGCAGCAAAGAAACGTTCAATTGAAATAATACCCTAAGGTGGCCTAATTTTTCAGCAGCAGAAGTTTGGCTCTGCAAGAAAGATTCACATCCAACGAAGGCATGCACCTTTATGCTTCCCTGAAAAAAAAAAAGTTGTTGACACTTATAATTTTCACAAATTTCGTTTGCAGGTGGGAGGTGGCCGGAAGTTGATATTTTCACGTATAACGGGTGAAAAAAGGGAGTGGCACTTTTGATTTTGTTAGAGTACACTTGCATATATTTTAAAATTCGTTTACATTTATAGGAAAAGTTCTTCAACTGGGGAGGAAATAACTCTGATTGTTTGAGCTTCCTACAATGAAACACGTCAGGTGCGTGAATAATATTGCGTACGACAGTTCAATGGTTCACCTCTACGAATAGCGTCTATTGATCCACAAAGGCGGGCGCTGTTTTATAGATTTAAAAAGAGCCAGGACTCCAGCCAAAAGACGACCCTGCCATTTATTTATCGCCAGCTTTGTAGCGAAACATATCAAGGATGCTTTGATAACTTAATATTAATTATTATTTGGTAAGCAATAATGCTATAAATAATGACAAACATTAAAACAGTCTAACTTCTTTTGTCCTATGCTTTGTTTGATGACGTAGGTATAGAGCGCGTGATTATTTTTCTTTAGTGTACATAATATTTCAAATGCTCAGTTTTATTTACACCCAAGCTAAGAAAACAGTGCTTGAAAACACCAGAAATGAAGAAAAGTAATTGTGGGGAAATAAATCGGGAAAATAATTGAGAAGTAACTATCGAAGGTAAGGTTTCAATACGCCGCAGCTTGTAACACACTGATACCGTTTCTTAGATAAGTTGGTATTCTTGAATGATAAAATTTGTTGTGCGAAGCTTCACAAGAAAGACAGGGAGATAGACAGGAGCACTATGATAATTTTCGGGAGTGGGTACAATAAGAGAAGAAATAAACGTTTATTTTTCGAAACTGTATAGCAATGCAGGTCCCGCTTTTATCCTAGGTGGGAGGTGTCCTCATTCAAGGAACCCTGTGGCTTCCGCTGCCTCATTGGCCTTGGAAATGAGACGTTGTTGGTCTAGTTTCTTCGAGGCGAGCTTGGTCTCCCACGTTTTCAAAAATCGTTCGTTTTCTTCACCAGTGTCACAGGTATTTGACAAATGCGATACGTCTATATGTGTATTGCATGGACACTCGAGGATCATATGGGCCAACGTGTCAGGTACGGCGCTAATCGGGCAGAAATATTAGTGTATTGTTGGGTACAATTGGTGGAGAAAAGGACTAAATAACGGGTGCCTGTTTATTGTTAGACACAAATACATGAGGCCGAGGCAACCTCAAGCTAAGGAGAATACTGGCTGTGCTCGGGAATACTCTTGAAGGGAAGTAGTTGAGAGCTAAAAACATTTAAGAAGTAAAAGTAAATATCTGCGCCTTTGCACGAAGTTAATGACGGTGAATGGGCGAAGCTCTGCGTATCGTATAGATGAGTAACCTACGTTAACCGAGCGTTACCCCAAGTAACATACATTGAGTGACATAAATTCACGTAAAAAGTGGACGACAAAGCTCGGCCCTAAAATCAATAATGTATACGTTGAAGTCGCCGACTAGTTTAAAGGATTTGTGCTTGAAGGTGTACTTTCGTTCCAGCATTAGCTCATTGATCTTGTAGATAGTACGCTAAGCCGTTTACAGAAAAAAAGTAAGAGCGACATGTGTCGATGCCACATGTTGACAGTCCAGCGTGATGAACGTGGCACCACGCCTTGATCAACTTTACACGTGCGTTCACCCGTCAATCCTCATAGTGCATGTTGTGCTTCCATATATTTTACTTGTCCACGCACTCCAAAATCAATGTTTTTTTTAGATATTGAAAGAAGCGCAATAGCTCAGTTTCAGAGGTGTCAAGGTCCTTTGTGCTGACAAGCTCGCTTTTGTTTTTGCGTTCTTAAAAAAGATAAGAAATGAAGACACGTCGTCAATCATGACTTCTCTTAGATGTCGTATTCTCATGAAATGAGATACATTCATAAAAGAAGAACGGTGACCCAGGAAAGATGATTAGGGGGAAGAATATTATAACATGCTTGACAACACAAATATAAAGAAAAACCGCACTCGAGGCGAATATAAAAAATAGTCCTAAAAAACGGCAATGCCAACTACTAGCAGAATGTGACATTTGCGCGTCACTTCAACATTTCCGCATTTTTCAGATCCCCATACAGTCATCTCCACAGTCTTCACCAGAGCGTAGAAAGCAAGAAAGAAAGCGAGTAAAAACAAGAACGTATAAAAGGAAGCAAAAGATACAAAAAAGCACCTTCTCACCCGACTGCACCGCATATCAAAAGCTATCCGTTCCATGTGAGCGAATTCTACCTTTTGCCGCACTGCGTCGCTCGGTAGATTCAGCTTCAATCTGCTGTCAGACGCGAATTTTATACCGGGAATTGCAGACCTTAGGGAAAGCTGTTGAATAGCACCCTTCTATAAGCCCCAGTGCACACGGATTTGGGAAGTAGCTTCTTGCCCTCAATAACTTTTTTGTTGTCTGTCTCTTATTTATTTATCATCAAACTTTTTTCTTTTTTTTCTTTATATCTTTTTGTTTGTGTTTCGCATTGTTCAGTAGCTCGATCGTTAATCAAAAGCAAAAGACTGAGTGATGTTCAATGCAAAATTTAACTGAGGTGTTACTTGGCAAATTACCTGAAAGTTAACCGCGGGAAGATTGTATAAGTGAAACGCCATTGTATGTTGAATTACAAAAGACCGGACCATAGCTAAGATGCCTTTGGAGCACAACCTTCTAGAAGAGAGAGAAAGAACGCAGGAAAGTGTTTTAACGTTGCTGCACCGAAGGTGCATGAAATGCGGCCCTAGGCATTGTATAGTAGAAAAGGTAACAAAAAGTATGAAGGGTTGCACGCAAAAAATTCTCAGTAATGTCGAACTTTATACCAAAAAGGCGTAGGTTTCAGTTATTATGGTCATAGAAAGTCAATAGACAATGAAATTAAAAATTGTGTTGGTTAGAAATATAGTATGGCAATTTTGTTTCCGAAACCGCCAGGCATGTGAGGAACGCGCAGCACAGTCCCAGCGATAGCTTGAAGAGCGGCCTTTGTAGCGTCTTTTTAAACACTCTTTGGGTAATTGACACAAGCACACTTGCAAAGTACCCACCCCGCCATAAAATAATACTTTTTTTGTAGTACGGAGGCATTCAGTGTGCCATCCTTCGTCATTCATCGGAGAAGCATGGTAGCCGCTACGCACTTGCAAGTAATTTTGTGCAAATTTTTGATGCTGTGATGAACGACGATGAAGTATCATGCCTGAGGCATACGTAATGACTTGGTGCATTTGAATATACACTTTTTACACACTGTGTGACGCCTGGTTATTCCTTTGCTGTTCTAAAATAATTTATTACTCATATTAACCTGATTTCTTCCCCCACGTGTAGCCTTCCTAAGGTCAGTTTTCAATTAGTTTAGAGCACAGAGGTGTCTCAGTAGTCAATTACTGTACTGGTATTTACGAGTGGGTAGATGGCAACTTAATCAACATGCATTTTTTTGCTTTTGCCTCAAATAAACTTCTGCTTCAACTTCTAAAATATCAAGGACAGAGAAAGAAATAGAAATGATAATAAGAATGGTTTGTATCATTTTAATTAGGAGACGTTTTCTTGCGCACAAATGTCCCCATGTCCACATGTGTTGAAATGATTATATGGCCTGAGAGGTGTCAAGGTTCTGACATCATGCAACAGAAATGGGGCGTTATACGACTTATTACTCTCGTTCTGTTGCTTTCATACCTATAATTCTTGTCAAGCATGGTATTCTCCCGTGCTTACAATTCTTATATATTGTACAGTAGCTCCCACTCGTTCAAGTCAACATGAAAGTGATGTAATCTGGCTCATTTCTTGAAACTTTGAACTCTGCTTCCTGACTAGGTCTTTCAAACAGGGTCATATTTGTCCAAAACACATTTTGTATTACGTTGGGGGCGCCCTGGAACACTACCACAATGGACAGATACCCCCATCGATTGGAATGCTTCCTTCCCAAACCCTTGCTGTTTACCCAGAGATGGGTCGAAATTTACGCTCGCCTAGAATACCAAGGACACTGAAATTGGCTTGACTGGCTGTTAACTACGGTGCACAGGGCTCCAGTTAAAGTGTTGCGAGTTCTCTGCGCATTCATGCATAGAGATGGCACATCCTTTCCGCGATGATGTACCAGTGATTGTGGTGCTCGGCTGCTGACGTAACGGTCACGTGTCAACAGCCGCCAATCCCAGCCGCATGGTCGCATTTCGGTGGAAATGAAATGGTCGAGGTCTCTGTAACGCGCGGTGCTAGTGCATGTTAAAGAACACCAGTTAGTACACATTTTATGAGCTCCTCCTCATCAGGGCGCCCCTCATAATGATATCGTAGTTTTGGGATGTTGAACCCCAAGTGATATAATATGTATAACACCCTCTAAAAGTAGAAGTAAACGCTAGGAAACGTATCGTCTCACTTCACATTTACGTTGTATTCCTCTGGAATACTTCAGCAACAGATAAGGTATGCCTTCTGCTACGCCGAATTCTCCTAATGAGGGTCAGCGATGTAAGACATTCCACAAGAATTCTCGGCCGCGCACGCACGCTTTATTGATAAGATATAAAATATAGCGCAGGAAACGAGAAGGCAAGAGGAGAAAAGCTCTTGACTATTCTTGCTTCATTGGTTCCTTTCTGAAATTTGCACTTTTGTGAGGGTGTTATGCACAAACTAACTCGAGCTGTTTGCCTAGCTTCTCTGAGTTGGTTCGATACGTGCCGATTCTCGCAGGTGGGAGGGCAGGCTTTATCGCCATTATCGCAATGATCCCTGCCGAAAAAGGCAGAAGTCACAAACAACCAGGACTGACGGTAAAATAGCATTTAAAAGAAATGCTAGCATTCACGTGATCCTATATTTCCGTGACGTAGACAGTAGCAATGCGTCTGATAAGTGATGTGAATGGCAGTGTTTTTTGCCTATTACATTCGTCTTCGTTCTTCCCTCTACATTGTCTCAGTCTCGTTTATGTGTGCTTTCTTTCCCCGCTGAACAAGCCGAAGTACTAACGGTGTGAGCGAGCGTTACGACACGTGTTGCTGATGGCAGCCCCCGGAGAATGACCGCACGTACAGGTCATTCCGGTTACGGTATACAGCCCCCCTTCTCCCTTTTCGCCTCCGGACATAGTAGATGGCTTCGACATTTACGATGCAGCGATGAATGGCCATCTCGTTCGAATTTTATGACGTCATTAAAGGGATAGAAAAAAAAAGGTGATATATCCTTGCGGAGAATAGCGATGGGTTCAAATAAAGCTATACGGCGAAAAAAAAAAGATGGGGTATTGGGAGGCTTTCACTGATAAAAGCACCTCCAACATATTCTAGGGAAGGATTAGACGATAAAACAAACAGAGGAAAAAGCAACGAACTGACGACTTGGTAAGGTGGCCGATGGAGACGAACGTAAAGATCTTTATGAGAGAGGGTTGGTGAATGTCAGTGGCCAAAATAAGTCGGTGAAACTGTTTTTTTTTTACTCGCTCTATTGGTAGAAATATTAGACATTTTATTTTGTTTTGTAGCTTTTGCTGTGATTTTGCGTAGAATGAAGGACAGTTCAAGAAAATTGTTCCGAAGAACAGGTGAATGTTGAGTGATGTTTAATTTATATATAACACCCTAAAAAACTGTCGTAGAGAATGATCGCTCACTAATGCTTGATTTTTTTTTCTGGGCAGAGCTTTAATGTCCTATCTTGGCAGTGAAATATCAGGGTATGTCGATCATGCTCTGGAGACTAAGCATTGAAACTTCATGCGACTTAACGGTATTATTAAAGGCCACCATTGCAAAAGGTGGAAATGAAAAGCAAGGAGACTAAAGTGTGTTGTTGGCTAGAAAACCTTACGAAATTAGGGAAGTGAGTAGAAACAGGAAAAGCGAGAACAAGAATATGAGCTACCAAACGAATATAGACAAGAAAACTAAAAATAAAAAGGAGAGTGATCTAGTTATCAGTAAAAATATGTTATTTTACTAGATGAACGTACGAGTGTCTAGGCCTCGTGGGCAAATTTTTAAGAAGAATATAAAAGCAAAAGAAATCTATAACGTGGATTGAGAGAACTCGAGTATTCCTGTGTGCTATATAAACAGCACACAGGGCTTTTTCTGGTCACATAGATGAAAGTGTTCGTTTTATCCTACGAGAAACAGGAAACTGCAACCTATGAATGACTTCTAATTTTTCTTTGATTGCTAGTAGTTGACTACTGTGTGCATCTAAGCACAAGGATTTGAAAACATTTGAATTTGGAAGCCTTTTTTAGGCGGCTGCCTTTTTTCAGGGAAATAATTGTATGTCGTAGGAAATAATCTGAATTATCAAATGCTATTGAAGTTTTGCTAAGTACCCACACATGCATACCAATTTCTTTTGATTATTAGAATCTACAGCTTGCGATACTAGGGAAACCCCCATCTCTATCGGGTAACGTACAGCAAGCACCACTTAGTTAGCCTGAACGCACACGAAGGGAAGATGTAGAACTGCAGAGACCATGGCAAGCTTGGCCTTAGCACAGAAAAAAAACATTAAAGGTACATCATTGACCTTCCATGCAGGTAGGAAAGCTATTACGACACTGAATTAAATATACAGAGTTCCCTTTAAAGGAAACCATTTCGTTGTAAAAGCTAAGCCCATAGAATCTATCATTCATTCATCGATTGCTGCAGTAGGACTACATAACATTTAGCAAAGACGTTACGACGAAGTTTTATTAAGGCTAAGGGCATGCTCTTGTACACCCACTTCTGTTCATTATTGGGGGGAGCTGTAAGCGGTGTTAAGTAGGCCTTCATGTCGACTCGTTTATGTTTGGTAGATGAAGCGATGTCAAGCTCTGGCTTACGAAAGAGCAATCCTGAAATACGGACACGCGTTTTAGATATGGTATTCATAACCCATTTATCTTCACGTACGTGGGGTTAATTTATTCGTCTGTCTGAGATAACCAGAAACCTACCGAAGAAGTTCTTTAGCCTGAGAAACGTTTATGATTTCGGCGTTGCCTTATTAAAATCTCGTGTTTGCCATTGAACACACGCTTTCATAACTCCATTGGTTCCAGTCGTTGCTCACAAGCGTCTGTTGAAGTTTGCCCGCCGCTGTGTACTCGACAGACGCACAGCTGAATAGGCTCTCGAAAAATTGACTGTATTTTTGTTGGTTCGACGTACCGACAGTACACGTCGTGGCCATTGGTGTTAAACTGAACAGGAACCGATTACAATGCAGTGCCATTAGAGACCTTTCAGAATGCGAATGCGGGCCCTTCGTTGAAAGTTAGGGAAGAAGATTGAATTTTTTTCCCATGAGAATGAAATCGACGTACCACAGACGCATAATGTTCTGTTGTCATTTCCAATTTGGTGAGTTTACCTGACAGTCGCATCTCCATTGACCGAGATAAAATTAGTGCGAGAAATTTTACCTGCCTTCAAGTGTTTGAAAACGTCGTATTCATTAGATCGAGCGAGGTAGTGACTACATCACGAAAATCCAGGTGATAGCAAAGGCAAACGTGGTGATGTTCTCTTTCTTACTTTAGAAATTGGTGCTCGAAACTTGAGTGGACTTACCCAAAAGGAAAGTTTGAAGGAACTGTTTATTTAATTTTTGATAAATGAAAGATATGCGCGCAGTAAGAATCGAAGTATTCGCGTAAATCTTATTTTTTGTACCGATCGCACTTCCTTGCTCTGTCGTAATTCATGGTGTTACCTGTCTGGTATTTTACCAGCTGGAACCTTGTGGTGTTGAGCATTGAATATGTAAAGCACACTCATGTATGAAGATTATCCGTGACAAACCTGAAAAAAAAAACTGCATGGCAAGTTGTGCGAGAATTGACCGTGGCGCTGACCTCGAAATTGAATTATCACTCGTGTTTTGATTAAAGCAATTGCCTGTATCTTGGTGTGAAAAAACTAGCCAGTAGGAACAGCACTGATGTACTACTGAAACAGGACGTTATACCAACATGAGGCAGGGGATATTCTGAAAGGATCCAGTAAAATGAAAATGACATTTTTGCTGTTTTATATGCAGACGGGCTGGTTGGCGAGAACACCGATGCTTTCAAAGCTCTAGCAAGTGCGTTTACACATATAAGAGAAGGCAAGTGCATGAAAACGAACGCAATGGAAAAGGTCTAGACAACGTGAACGTTCTTTATATATTTGTATTGTCTTGTTCTCTTTCCTTGTAGCTATATTTGTACGTCTAACTGATTTCGTGATGAATTTTTAATAACTAGCTCAACTGCATGGGATTCTGGGCGTTTGTATTGAACGAACGCTTGTCCACTCAGATATATCATCACCCTATGCTTAGATGCAACAGTCACCTATGTGTGATCAGTTAAGCATGCACTTAACATTCATGTTACAACGATATAATACAGTGAACTAGCAGCATAATTATAAGATGGCAGCAAAAGCAAGTTTAAACATTTAACAGCGGCAACTTATTTCCTCGAAGACTGCGATAAATACAAAAAAAATTAACCATAGCACCGACCCAATCAACATCATGAGCTTCAAGGTGGTGCCACAGAGTCAGCAAAGAACACGTCGGTGAAAAAAAATGAAGAAGAAATGGAGGACCTCTTTCTTAAAGGAGCGCCAACAGTTCGCTTCAATAAAAGTTTCGGAAATTTCACCGGCTATTCAGAGGTGGTGGCTGATAAGTATGCACGAAGGCTTCTGATTATCATGAGAAGAGCAGTACAAAATAGCATTGGTATTACTTAGCGAAAAAACCAAACCATATAAAAACAGGGTGTACCATCTAACGTTTAAAAATCAACCCTTCAGGGCAAGGCATTTCCCTCTGTCACCAAGCCTCCCTTTTATACTTTGCGTTGAAGGGTCGATCATTCTAACCCACTAGAGTGTAGTGCCGCAGTGCTGGCTTCAACGAGCTGCTGCTTCTGCTGCTTTGTAGGCTTTATAACAAGTAAATCATGCAAATATGCATGACAATAAAAGACCCCTTTTCCCTGACCAACCGCGAGACGAAGTCCCTATAAAGGAAGCCGAACTAGTACCCCATACTAGCGAGTATTAAGAAGTAGAGATTAGAACCTATAGACGATAAAGTCGATAGTTTGGTATGGCATTGGCTTCAAGATCATTTTTAGACGATTTCTTTAGTTGTTGGCAGCCTAAGAGAAGCTTTTTCTAAGCACCGCTCAATAATGAAGCCTGAACGTGGACGTGCGATAAAGCTGGGAGAACAAAACATTCCAATAAGTAAGAGCGAGCTTAACGAGCATCGCACGCTGAGGCACAAGCAAACTTGCGAGGACCTAGACAAAAAAGTTTGCCTGCAGTGCTGATAACGAAGTAATTTGTGTAGGGCGAATAGATTGCCACGTGCGGCAAACAGTTTACTTTTTCTGCTCCTGTGATATAAGAAAGGAAACAACCTCTATATACCACGGTACATCAGAGGCCAGAGATAAGCTCAATTTTATTTTACTTTCTACGTTAAGCATAAAATGTCGCCATACACTTCTAAATTTTTACACGGCTTCTCCTTTTCACGCTTTTGCGTCGTCCCTAAGCCAAATTTCTCGATAGTCAGCCAGGTGTGACGTAAATGCTGAGTCATACCTCACTTATAAGTACTGTGGCTGTAGTCACGTAGGTGTGAGTGTTTTATAAGCAAGTCAGCTTCTAAGATTGCATTGTAGTGAGCGTACACCCTAGATCACGGCTCGCGCTACAGCGTATAATTGTGGTTTCACAGATGCAAACAGAGGGTGGCGTCTGCGCAGGTTTCTTCAATAGTGATATATTCAAGATAAGTGTGACCGATTGTGCAAGTGTTGAGATTAGGAATGGCCGATTCTGTATGGCATAATAAAAATCACGGCATATCCACGAAGTGAATGATGATCAGTTGCCGAAACAGTGGGATCGTTAGGTGTTACCGTACATCGATGTGAGATTGACCACTCACACATGTGAATGGGTGTCAATAGGTGTACCGTTATGTGCAATATATAGTGGTCCTAACTGGTATGTTGCATTTGGTTGTCAATTTCGTTTCACCTTCATTATTATTGCTTTGTGGAGTCGGATCTAGCCTGAAGCTGGCAAAGTTGTTTCTATATGAATATTTCCGGGTTTTGTAATTGGAGTTGTATTTGGAGTTGTGTATACTAAGTAGTATCCGCTTATATAACCCCCCTCCTCCGATTTTCGTGTATTAACGTGTGTCGCCTCGAAGTGAACACCCAGCACTGCTAGGAGAATGCAATGGGGCGAGCACGCACAGCATTACAAGGAAGCGTGAAGCTGTGATGGAGAGAAACGGCGAGGAGAAACAAAGTGAAGGCCACGCTCGGCCACCTCCCACACCCCGCCTCCTCCCAGCTTCTCGCGCAAGCGCGAGGACAGTGTATCCTACCTCGTCGACTCACGCGAGGAGACGGCTTAAATTTGTCCATGTGCAGTGGGGGAGCACATGGCCTACGAGGGACGGAAACCGCCTGTTTCTCATTTAAGAATAATTATGTGTATCTAACGGAAAGAATGCTGCCCTATAGTACACGTCAAATAATCAGGAAATTCTGCAAAGTCGATTTACAATGGCCGCGAAAGCGAATTCTTCAGACACTGCCGCAAAGATGCACCTGGACACGCTGGCAACTACAGCGTTATGCGACTGTCCTCTATTTGTTGTAGCCCTTTGGGTCGCTAAATAAATGAAAATTGTGGCATTGAATTTATTTATGGTATACTGCCTATAGTGAACTGTCCCTAGATCTACTATGTGGCGTTTCTTTTTCTTGCCGCGATTTTCAAGTATACTGTTTGTGAAAACGAGTCGCTAGCCATAGTATAAAAACGTTAGCATATCCTAAAACAGTGTAAAAAAACTCGCTCGTAAACATAGCTGCCCTAGGTAAAATTATCATTTTTTCTATGTTCCCGTTTCAGTTCCCCCACACGCCTTTCTCAGAGGGCGCCAGTTTGAGCCGCAACTTTTTTTAAACATGTCGAGTCAGCAGAAGGTACCGCAATCATTTACGTGCACTGCGAAGAAGTAGCAACAGAGGGATGCGGTGTGTATCACAGAAGCGTCTGCAGTCGCATCACGAAGCCACGTCGTGTCTTGACAGCCGCGTTTAGAGAACAACCGTGAGCAGCGTTCTACGCGGTAGCCACGAAAATGAGTTTCTCAGACAGAGACAGGCACCAATTGCATCGTGCATACTTCAGCCTTGTAGTCGGCACTGGTGCTGGAAATTACAAGCAAGAAAGTGTGGAATGCCGGTCCATGTTGTGATGAGATGTGTTTTCTGTATGTTCGTCGTGTGGCGAATCGACTCCACACAGTGCTCGGCATGTCTTCTTTTCTTTTACTTAGTGGTTGGAAGAGGTGTGTCGCGTTGACATGCGATTGGTGAAGGTCATTTAGGCATTTCGAACTTGCTCAATATTTTTTATCTCTGGTAAGTTCATGCAAGGTAGAACAGAAGGAGAAATGCAGATCAGAGCCATCTGAGAAAGAAGTAACTATGTTTGTAGTGGTTTTCATGAAAGTTTCAGGCCCACTGATTTTGGCGTTGCCGTTTGCTGGTGCCGTGTCCTCTAGCACATTTTATACCCGCGCACAGCTAAACGCAACCTAAATTAAATTGCTGGGTCTCTTTTGGGTTCGCCTAAGAGGCCTCGAAAACAAAAGTCATCTTCTTTCACTGCTCAGTCGATGCAGTGATCATCTTCCTCCCGCTCCAAAAGCTTCCTTCACCTAGCGTCGTTTTTTACGGCTCGAAAGATCGGAGGCATGACAATGTTTCTACACCTCACCTCGTTTTGCGCTACCTCCATGACCATCATGATGTAATTAGGTAACGTCACGTTATGAGACGTCATAAAATGACGTCACCTAATGATGACGTCTGGAATGACGTCGTCGTGCGATGTTGACTTTTGCATTCCTCGTGTTGACGTCGTCGAAGTAGATGGTCAAATGTCACGTACGTTTCATTTGATGAGGCATCTAAGCCTTAAGTCCTAATAAATAATTACCAAGTTTTCATTTCTCGTGATAAACACGTCCCGAGACTACAGTCGCGTAGGCACAACTTAGTTCTCGGCTTCTTCCTCTGCTTTTTTTTATTTATTTCAACTACAGGAACTGTAAAACGCTCATCAGAACTTCACAAGAAAGAGCAATGATCTTTAAGAGCAAGCATATTATTACCAAGGTTTTTCGTTTTTTTTCTGTTTTTTTCCATCTTAAGATAAGTTCTAACTTGGATTCGCAAACTCTATTTAGAGGCTTGGAAGCCTGCAGACTGCATTGCATCTGGAATGCGTGGCATCAAGGCCTTATTTTGGCGTTTACTTTATTTTTCTAGATACAAGCGCCCCCGTAATCGACGACGCCGCATAAAAGCCACAGTCACGCTGGGCGGTGAATAGGCGGTGAGTGTATTTGCATCACGCGTGAGTTGAGAATGAAGACCGCGGTGTAAATAGCACTTTTTGATACAAGTTACAAGCTTCATACGCGGCTAAACTTGCACTTTTTGTTATTGCTTGCGTTCGCAGGTTTTATGTTGAATACCACAGCTTGGGGAAAAGCACAGAGAGGCCTGAGTTCGTACCCACTCTCTCAACGATCCAAATACGGTCTCCAAGTAAGTGCTTTCCTTTCTGCACGTGATTTTGAGTTTTGTTTGCGATGAATTTTCGATGTGTTTTGAGTAGCACAAGAGACAAATAACAGTCTTGTTTTTTTAACACTTCTGGTCGTGAACTTATTCCGCTTTTCCTAATATTCCAAAGGCATCCCCCCCCCCCAAAAAAAAGAACTCGTACGAAAAATTATGATTACGCTCTGGCTTAGCATTTTAAGAGCAGATTGCACCTACATACGTTTTGCAACTCCACTTTACAAGGTGGCATAATACTAAAGAAAACTTACACAACGTAGTTGGGCCATACTAACGCGAGAGTACCCTTATGGCATTACTTTTTTTGAAGCAAACTTTGCCTAATTGTAATGGTCTACGTATATGTTTCGCGATGGTGTTTTTTAAACAGCAAGAGACGTTCGCGCATGAAAAGCTGTATGAATGAAGCCTTATGTTTCTCGACAACGAATGACAGAAAGTTTTCTCGTTCTCGGAGTCTTTCAGGGTCGGAAACAAGACGGGGTCTCCGAATTTGCATAATGTATCAGCGAGCCGTCTGTTTTCTAACAGATACATAACGTCATCCTCGAAGTTCTAATCAATGGGTAACAAAACGAAGGCGCGGTTTCTGCTGGACAGAGACGCGAATGTTTGAGTACCAAGGTGGACACATGGGTGTGTGTTATGACAATGGAAAAAGGTGCAAAAAGAATAAGAAATAATCCCGTGGCAAAGAATTGGTTGAAGCGCAGCAAGTTCCGACGGCATCGTCGACAGGTAGGCGTTATTTATGAAGGGAGGAAAACATTCATCGACCCAGCAGCAACTTCAGCGCACAGGACACAGGCGGATCATTGCCCCATTGTCAAAAAGTTGACGTGTTACAGAGAAGCCGTTCTATGGCCTCAAAAGCCCAGTAGCTCTAGGTCAGGATTATTGTTTGCTGCAGAGCTAGCTCATGCTTTCATGACTTTTTATAGTTTTGTGTTATTTACATGTTGGTTGATGTGTTATGTGGAAAGAGAGCATGAGCCCACGCGTGCACGAAGGTGGCATCCTTGTGACAGGGTTTTTGATCGACCGAGCGTAATGTCCTATCAGTGGACAAGCAGCTAATAATTCGATTCGCCAAGATTTGTGTAAGGGCGGCGCACTGAGGGGATAAGAAGAGGCCCGGAAGTTCCGCCAAGTGTTCTGAACCGGGCTTGCGGTGTTGGGCACTATCGACTCCACCAAATCTCGTAGAGTCGCTCTACAAAAGACGGTTAATTTCCAAAGTGTGTGTGTGTGAGTGTGTGTGTGTGTGAGTGTGTGTGTGTGAGTGTGTGTGTGTGTGTGTGTGACTTGGATGTCCGCAGTTATGTAACTTTTGTACAGCCTGTAAATACAAGTTTTTCTCAGCCTATTAGAACTTCTCCGGCGTCTCTGCTTTATTTTCAAGTGACCAGCAAGCCAATTGATGCTATTAGAATAGCGGCAGCATGTTTTGTCTCCCACACTGCTATGCCACCTCGGGTGGTGCTTCTCGGGCGCCGAGTGGTGAGAGTTCGTTTCAACAACATCCAAAAGAACCTAAATATCACTGCACGCCCAGGAAAAAACGTCCTTTTGAGGCGCATGGAAGAGAGATATAGAGATTCCATGGGCCACGCATCGACCGAAAAAGGCCGATGACACCGAAAGTGCATTTTTCACGCAATCGCGTGCTCTCGTTCCTTTCAGCTTTGACAATGGCTTTCGCAGGCGCACTTCTTTTTCTTTTTTTGTATTAAAAATGAGACTCGCTTTAGGTTGGCGTATTATTGGGCGCATCCTATTATGGCAGTGAGATTAGTAAGATAGAAAGAAAAAGGAGATATTAGAACATGCATTTCTCTCCTTAAAGAACATGCGCCCACAGGGCTTATATTTGCCCAAGACAGCTCATTTCACCATGCTAACTGAGAGAATAGGTTGCGGAATGATAACGATTGATTAATTGATTGCTTGATTGATTGATTGAAAGTCGCATCAGAAGACAACTAGCAATGTTTGGCCGCACGTGCACAATACCCAATCTTTCGCCATCAAGCCAATCAATTACTGATCGTACAAGTGGACTCATAGCACGTTGGCTGCCTTTCCCAACACACGTCTTCCACATGTCCCCTTCAAGGTGTATGTTTCTCCTCGATGCCATCTACAGGAACCAACAAAACTTGAAAGACAAATCGACCTGGTTTAGTCGGTATGTCACCAACTGCGACGAGAATTAACTTCATAAAGTTAACTCTCATCTATCTGTCTCACTTTGCGCTAAGCCTTTGGTATAATATTTATAGTTATGACCAACGTCACGTGAGATTGTGGTTTGTATGCTGGAAGTTCTTAGCCACAGCCGCGTTCGGGGTTCCCCTTCAGGGGGGCAAATGTTCATCGCAGCAGTCCCTCGCTCCATTTAGGTCGCCATATTATTTATGCTCCTTTATATACAACGTGGGCACGCTTAGCACCACTTCCCCCTCTCAGGTAACTAGGGGAGCCTGCCACCTATGTGTACGACTAGATTAAGTGGACAAGAAGCAGCCTTCTTGTTCTCTAGGTTCCAAAATGGTAACAAAACTAGAAAATGGTACGAAATTGAAGTACCAGCCTTAACTGCGTCAAAAAAAAAAGTTTCTTTAGAGACCAGCTAAGCACTTTGACGTCTGACGTTATAGCAAAACTATTGCTTATCCACGCATGTCCGAAGCTTCCGCCAAGGCTAAACTTTCGCTACTGTTTCACGCCAAAAACACAACAAGCAGCAGCTGTTGATCTTTTCTGCGCACATCTTTCTTGTTCTTATTGGCTCTCGGAGGATTTTCCGATGTTCTACGAGGCACAATGGGTAATACCCTTGATCTTTATTTTACTGGCTCTGTTCCGAACGAGCTCACGCCTGCTCCCCCCAAATGAAAGCCGGCGGGGCAACAAGGTCCTATCCGCGAATGATGCCATGCGGTTTACTAGAATGACGTTGAACAAAAAGTTGTTCCATCAGAAAGACTGGTTACTTTCCGTTCTAATGAAGATTAGATAAGAAATGTAAAATAATATCCAGTGAGTCAGTACCGAATAGAGGAAGGATATAAGAAGATAAACACCTTAAGCAATGTTATATGCCGCCTAAAAAACTTATTAGTGTACTTACCAATTTATTGGGGCTTCGTGTACCACTAGTCTATTTATCCTTTTTGCTTTTTTTAAACGTTATTACGATTAATAATTGATTGGTATGTACTTTACAAAGTGATATCGTTAATGTCTTCAGTGACCTTCGAACAAAGCCTCGATACTTTGCGCAAGATATCAAAGTTTCTCAAGAAGCTAACCTTTATGCCTGAGACAGCGTTGTCATGTTTAAAGGAGGATAAAATAATGGACAATTATTATTATATTTCGTTCGTATACAAAAAAACACGAGACAAATGAAATAGGGAGGGAACAGGCTGAGAACTGCCACCCATAGGGGCACGACTCCTGCCGGTTCCTTCAGGAAGGAGAGACATAGAGGAAAGGAAGAAAAGATGGGAACAAAACCAGAGAAAATAGGAAGAAAAAAAGAAAACAATAACACATGCAAACAGAAATAAATGGTCACAAGAAAAAATGTCTATAAACGCAAGGCGAAACCGGCTTTCTTTGAGAAAGTTAGCTGGACTCGATGGGTATGGTCCCACCTAGTATACCTTCAGAAGCAAAACCCAAGAAAACAGGAAAGATACACTATGAAAAGGCAAACACTAAGTTCTTAGCACCTGATGCAAGTTGACACAAGGGTTGGTAATGTGGCGCCAGCGCGAAGCGTCATCTTCGTCAGCTGCCGTGTGGGTATTAGGTGTGCGTGCCCTCGTTTAGTGGCAACCAACTTCGTCAACATAAAGAGCAGCTGGCCTAGGATTCGGGCCCCACCCTCTCTCCCAGCCATCTCCATCTCCCGCAGCAAACAACGCGAGCGCCACACAGCGACGTCAGTGCCTCCTCCGTTTGAGACCCTTACGCTAACGACCCGTCCGGAGAAAGCACATTGAGGCAGATGAGAACGACAGCTGCTGGTCATCCCGTCTCGGTGATGGGCGGTGATAACGAATCCGTGGTGTCGTAATTAGGGTGCTCGCACATCAAATGGAGGTGCTATTGCGAAACCGCAGAGCTTCGCTGGAAGCACCGGCCCATTGGTAGATTTATGGTGCACATTCTTACGTTGTCGTCCTATGACCAACAGCAAGGTTATAGTGTACATCCAGAGCAGTACGTTAAGAGTGCCAACGATCATTTCTTTTATTATTGCTCAAGTTGTGTGAAGATGGAATTATTTTAAAGAATACGAACGTTTGCTCCTATCAGAACAGGTAGCACACAATACATAAATATGATGTGCTAATTTTAAAAGCAGAACGGTAGAACAAACTAATCTCTGTAAACTTAATATACAGCCATAGAAGATACAATGGTCCATAGTTTGTACTTAGTATTTTATTTACAATCTATCAATTTAATGATCTAACTGCGAGGGCCAGCCACCGCTTGAACGGAGCTATATTCGCAGCCTGATACTGTCGTAAATCACAATTTTAAGTTCTTGCTCGAAGAGAGAAAAGGATATCGGTGCTAGAAGGGACTAATTTTGAACAGGAATAAGCGCTGAGAGTTGAACACGCCACGCCATCTTACAAATTATGACGAATGCCTCACTTAAGCATCTCTGAACTGGCTCTGGTTAGATTTCGAAAACTGCAAACGTTGAATAGTATTGCTTTACGTGCTATGTACCGTAGCGAGTTCAGCAAACGACGTCAAAAGTTGGTGCGGCAAAAGTTAGAAGGTAAGATTTCGAGAAGAACTCGCCCCTAATAAATGAGACAAGTTTCGACACCATGGGTGCTCGAAACAAGAAGTAACGTCTGTGAAATGAAGTATTGTTTCTATTTCTCTTCCTCTAGTGATCTGTGTTACATTCAAAATCTGAACCGCGAATTGGATATGTTAGATTTGCGATCGCGTTGTATAATATAGATGGTCGCAAATAAAAGGGCGCACCAAGAAAAACGAACGACAACCATGCTGTAATCGGCCTGTGTTTGCACTGTTTTATAGCTCACATTATATTTCATTTAAGTGTGATAGGTACATATTGGAAAGTAAGCTAATGCAGTGTTTTTTTAAGTCTCCCGACTGTCAATTTTAAGGTATGAACAAGTAGACAAGGAAAGGAGCCCTAAATATCACAATGTATCAAAATAAATGTTTTACATAAGAAGAATGTCGGAAATGTATCACAATGCTGCAAAACACACAAAAGTGGGATGCCATGTGGTGCGTATTTTTGTAGCCATGTTGTGTATGTTTGTGCGGGTGACTAGTATATTTCTTTACTGCTTGAAAATGTCACTGCCACGCATTAATTTGAGCTTAAGTCTGGTTTGAAATGAACTGCATCAATTTATACCTTCTATAGGGTGTCGATGAGCTACAAATCAGATTAATGTTCATGTTTCGAATGCATATTTGCTTGTGGTTGTCGGTGTCAAAAACAGTGACAAGTTCAACAAGAAACTCGTGCACAACACGGATGCAGATCCCGATGCTAAACGTAAATACTTTTCTCAGTGCATTCACACAAACCAAACAAACCTCTAGGCCTGCACGCAACGCGCAGCACTGTCCTAGTGAAAGCAGGAAGAATGACCATTCAGAGCCCTTCTTTTTCGCACTCTTTGGGTAGCTGATTCAGAAGAAAATTGCCATCTTGAAGAAGATGGTGCGCGATCACTCATCTCATCAAGAAGCCGCAGCTAAAATCAGAAGGCGTCGTTCACGTCGACGTCGGTCTTCAAGGACGCCCGCTACCTCCTCGACACGTTTGCCAGATCCCTCATCAGTACCACCTCCTTCGCCTCCCAGACCACATGCCGTGGGAAAGGCTGTAAACGACAAAGCCAGTGAGCATACCCTAACTGCGACCGAGTGGCCTGCAATTCAAAGGGAAGCAGCATCAAGCGAACCGAAGAAGGTTCATGACGGCCAGTCCGCGATCCCGGTTCGAGATCTTTCCAACCAAGACAGGCAAGTGACTGCAATCGTGCAATCATTAATTGCCACGATTCGCACGCTACTGAGCAGCATACAATCTCCGTCTGCTAAGAGTGCACTGCAAATACTGGATGCACTGAATCCAGTTCTTGCTAACGTCGTATAAGCACAATGGCTCAACAAAATCTCATCTTCCGCACTGAAGTTAAAAGTGCGTCGATTTTTCGGTGGAATATCAGAGGCATGAAGTCCCGTATCTCGGACTTTCGCCAATTTGTTCGGGCCAATCAATTCCCTATACTTGTCATATGTGAACCAAACGTATCAACGCCTTATAGATTGTCCGGTTATGAAGCTTTTTGTTCAGCCGCTTGCGAAGAACGAAGCAAAGTAATTTTTTACATTCGCACAGACTTGACTTATCTTTCGCACCGAATAAGCTCAAATGACGACAGTCAGTACGTGTGTCTTCGTGTAAAGAAGAATGCAGTTTCGTTCACGCTTATTGGTAGATATATATCTCCGTCATCGCGATTTGACTGCGACAGAATAAAAGACATCCTAATGAGGACCGATGGGCCTTGGATCATCACCGGTGACTTCAACGCCCATCACATGCTTTGGGGGAGCACTAGGATGAATGCCAGGGGCCGGAACATTGTTACATTCGCTTCCAATTACGACCTTTCCATCATGAACGATGGCACCCCCACATATCTGCGGGGTCTCACGTATGGCAGTTGCCTTGACGTGACATTGGTGTCACGGTGCTTCTCTCACAAAGTTAACTGGTTTTGCGATATTGAGACTCATGAGAGTGATCACATACCCACCTACGTGACGATCGATGGTATAAAAAATTTCTCTTCCGGTGTTGTAATTGGCACTGACTGGTCGATGTTTACATCGCGTGTTGAGGACGCTTGCCATGAAGGCTTCGCCTGCAGCCTGGAAAATACCGGAAGCTATGCAAGCGTGCAAATGTAAATTACCATTTTCGTCTAAAATAACACAGTTTGACATCAAACTGGAAAGATTACGAGCTATACGAAGGCGTGCTGAACGACGATACAGACGCACAAGATCAATTTACGATCTGAGGGAAGCAAGGCGGCTCCAGAAAAAGATTGAACGACGCATTTACAAGCTGGAGAGCGAACGCTGGAAAGCATTCTGCGAATATCTAGACCCTCATAAACCACTGTCATATATCTGGAAAACAGTTTGTGGTCTTCGCTCCTCGCCGCAACAACGGCACCCTTTTAAAGCTTTGGCACTCCATCATGGAAAAACAGAACTCGAGGTGGCTGAAGAATTTTGCACGAGAGTTGCCGAGAATATTATGAACGAGAGCATCGACGCCGTGATCGTTCCTGAGACGCGATTACCAGAAATGGGCATTCCATTCACCATGGAAGAACTGGAAGGTGCGTTAGTCGCTTCTAAGCGCATGTCATTGCCAGGTCCTGATGATATTACTTATAGTGCGTTGGGACACCTTGAACAAAAAGCCAGAAAAGAACTTTTAACATGCTTCAACAACTCCTGGCTCAGCGGCAGTGTTCCCCGAGAATGGAAAATAAGTCGATTAATACCACTTTTGAAATCGGGAAAATCACCATTGGACTTGACAGCGTATCGCCCTATTGCCCTCGCAAGCTGCCTCGGAAAAGTGATGGAAAGAATGGTTCTATTTCGTCTCGAGTGGTACTTGGAACGATACACCAAATACCCTTCTCGCATGGCAGGCTTTTATCGGGGCCGCTCCTCCATAGACTGTGTCCTTGACTTATCGACATTTGTGCAACAAGAAAAAAGTCGCAAGCGCATATCAGTGGCACTCTTTCTTGACGTGAAGGGTGCATATGATAATGTAGCTCACGATGCCATCCTCACTTCTCTCGCAGCAATGGGCATTGGTGGACGAATGTTTCAATGGATAAAAGATTATATAACTGACAGGGGCTTCTTTGTGCAAACATATGAGGGTACAACTGCTGAACATTACACCTACTGCGGAGTACCACAGGGAGGTGTTTTAAGCCCCACATTGTTCAATGTGGCCCTCATTGGTCTGGTGAAGGTTCTGCCAAAGTCGGTGTGCCTATCCATATATGCCGATGATATTTGCCTCTGGAGTGCTGCAGTTACTCGCCCTCAGGTGCGTGCATGACTACAGCGGGCAGCAACCCTAACAACAGCCTACCTTCAGAAACAAGGCCTAACTATATCAACTGTGAAGTGCGCGTTGATGGCTTTACACGCAAACCAATGACGCCATACCCTGTTTACATCAATGGGCAGAGTGTCAAATATGCAAGGACGCATCGTTTCCTGGGCATAATAATCGACAGAAGTCTTTCGTGGAGCCCACATTGTGCGTACTTGAAGAAGAGACTGCTCTCAATCGTGCATATAATGAAATTCATGTGCGGGAAAGCATGGGGAACTTCTGTGGCCTCCATGCTACAGCTGTACAGGGCCCTATTTCTGGGTCTATTGCGCTACAGCTTGCCGGTACTGACTAACACTTGCAAATCCAATACTCATTCATTGGAGAGTTTGCAGGGTCAGGCACTGCGTATCTGCCTAGGACTGCCCCGATGTGCTTCTACTTATGCCACAATTATGCTTGCCAAAGACCATCCGGTCAGGACATATAGAGTTGTGGATTGCCTCAGCGCGCACACTCGACATGCTAGCCGTGTCCCCGACCACCACTTGGCCCTTCTACCCTCCGGAAGACCACGTGCTACGTTTTCAGACGTCATAGCCAAGCACCTAAACAGCATTCCATCAGGATATACGCCAGCTGCGAGAATGGCATATCCTTTGTGGTGCCTCGACCAGCCGCAAGTACGTCTAGAAATTCCGGGAATCACAAAGAAAAGCAATCACTCCAGAGTAGCATTAAAGCAAGCAACACTTCTATTATTACATGAGTTGTACTTAGATCGAACGCAGATATACACTGAAGGGTCCGTCTCGTCCAGCAGCTCATCAGGTGCCGCTGTAATTCTGGCTGCAGCAATGACAATCAAGTTTAAGTTGTCGCATATGACTACATCTACGGCATCAGAGCTTGCTGCTATAAGGGCTGCTTTACAATATCTCGTTCAAGAACGTCCAGGAAAATGGGTCATATTCTGTGATTCGAAGGCAGCGCCTCAGAGTTTGCAGTCTGCCATGCGTAGGAGGAGTCATGACCAATTGGTACAAGAAATAAGACATTGCCATCATGAAGCTCTAGCACGAGGGCATGATATTATATATCAATGGCTGCCTGGACATATCGGTATTACCGGAAATCAATTAGTTGATGATGCAGCCCGCTCAGCCCATGAAGGAACCCGTGTCGTCCCGATTCCTCTATCAAGGAATGATGCAGCAAGACAACTTTACCTGCTGGCTCGAGATCTCACACGCACGTTCTGGTCGTCTACCAGCTTCCAAAGGTGTCAATTTTATGAACTGGGTCCTTTGCTCAAGCTAAAGCTACCATCACAACTTTCCCGCTCCGATGCGAGACTGTTATGCCGCCTTTGGTTGGGTGTTGCATTTACAAAGGTGTACTCCTTTCGCATTGGTATGGCAGACACTCCTACATGCGACTACTGCGGAGCTGAAGAGACCATCGAACACGTCCTGTGCAGCTGCGCTTGCTACGACACACAGCGATGCCAGCTCCGGATGGTTTTGAATCAACTTGACCCCGGACCATTTTGTGTGCAGACGATACTAGGACCTTGGGCATCTGCCTCAGTTGCGCAGAAAGCAACTAAAGCACTGCTACTTTACCTAAAGTCAACAAACCTGAGCGACCGCCTGTAGACTGTGTGTGCTCCCCGAGTGTGCTCGTGATTGTGTGTACCTTCTGATCTCTCTGCAACCTCTTTTCTTCCCTTTATCTCTTCCTCAGTGCAGGGTAGCAAACCGGATGTGCGTCTGGTTAACCTCCCTGCCTTTCCTTGCATCTTTATCTTTCGCTCTTGGGTAGCTGTGGCAAGCACACTTGCAAGGTACCCACTACCCATTATTCATTGTGTAGTCGGCCGGCATTCATTATGCCGTCACTCGCCTTTCTTCGAAAAAGCAAGGAACTTTGTGGATTTTTTTGTGTGGTCTGGTCTGGAACGTTCTTGTGTGGTCTGGAACGCGCTTGTTTTCAGCGTCACCAGCAGTATCGTCATCGAAGGACGATGGCGGACATGGCTCGACCTCTAGGAGCTTCACCCCTAATAAGAGACAGAGGCTTATAGCAAGAGCTTTCAAGTGAAAGAACACCTTTTCTGTTTAAGAAGTTGAGCCCTGTACTGACACCTTTGAGATTTCGCTGCTCCTGTGTGCCAGCTGACCAGTATGTTCCCCTACATTTTTTCTCTACTTTGCCGTTCCTTTCCAGAGACCTCTTAGGATGTCACCGTTTTACACGTCATACGTAAAGTGCGTGAATATAGCGCGCGAACTATAAAATTCGTCAAACGTAATATCATAACGAGAGTAAGGCTTCTCGTTTACCTTATTTTTAAGGGGCCCTGAAACACTTTTTCAAGTGACCATTGAATGAATTCACTGGAAAAGCTTATTGCCTCACGAATTCAACGCTGCGAAAATTTTAAGAATCTGTCTTGTACGAGCGGGGTTAAAACAGTTGCACGCTGCCAACACATTTTCTCTTCTCTCGTCCCGACGAAAGCGCTGGAAGCTAAGTAGGGAGGAATAGCACAGCTACAGAAAAACGTCGCGCGCGCATCGTGACCTTGAGGCCTTCTTTTTTTTTCTTTGAATGCCCAGCTTTTTCATCGTTATCACGCGCGCAAACATGGGCAAATAGCGGTCTCCAGCGGCGATCTCTGTAACGACTGAGCGCGCCATGTTCAAATCAGCCAATGGCTGATAGATAGGCTTACTACGTGTGATTTTAGGCATATTCCGTGATATTTCGAGGGAAAAGAAAGCCCTTTTATCTTACTTTGATAATTTTTTTGTGAATTACAGGCCGCGTCCTGCGCTATATTATTTGTTTCGTGTGTTGGCGCGAGCCTGTAATACCGACCGGCAGCGTTTTCTGACCATGTTCAAAAAGTCTTGGTGGTCCCCTTTAAGCACGTATATAGAGTCTCCTGTTCTCGAAAGCTACCTAGAAGCATTGCAGATGCTTTAATCATCATCAACATCATCATTATGAGCCTGGCTACGTCCACTGCAGGACAAAGGCCTCTCCCATGTTCGGCCAGTCAACTCGGTCCTGCGATTGCTGCTGCCAATTTATGCCCGCAAACTTCCTAATCTCATCTGCTTAGCTTGCTTTCTGTTTCCCCCCGAACCACTTGCCTTTTCTGGGGATCCAGTCAGTTACCCTACATGCCGAGCCCATGTCCTGTATTAAGTGACACTTAAATACATCTAAAGGGCAGAGTGATGGGTGAAAACTACCTCACGAACTGGGCACGAAATAAACCGGACACGAGAAGATGGTATAGGACATAGCGCACTTATAGCGCAAACAAGCACATAGACAGCTCGCGAGAAAGATGAAGCGCAGCACTGCATACCGTCTTGATCTTGCTCCATCCATGTCGTTCTTGGAGCTTTTGCGTGAAATACTGAAATAAATCAACCCTAATGCGCTCCCGAAAGAGCACTCGTAATGGAAACAAAAACCAATAACGTTCGGCGATCTAACACATGAAAAATGATGGGCCGCAAGGAACTGGAATAATAGCTAAGGAGTGTCGGCAGAATAAATTGTACTTGTGAGAGAAAAGAACAAAAGGGTTAGTTACGTAACACGGTGTAAAAGACCAGCTAATAAAGAAGCAGGGCGAACACACGTAAGTAAAGGCGACAACAAGAAAACAATAACGGTTCGCTTGTCGAGAAAGCAATCATCTTGGAGGATGGATCGGAGCAAGTAAGGGTGACCAGGGTGAAGGTACAAGGGTCAAGTCGTAAACGACAAAGGATGAAATAAATTGCAGTCATATGTCGAGAGTAACAGATAGACCTAGAGTTTCAATTAGGAGAACCGTGTTGGTGGAGGCTGCTTTCGTCCGTGACCATTTGTTGGTCTGCAGATTGGAAACGCTGCTTCCGCGGCACGGTGTCTTGGGGACGCCACTATCTGACATTTCCAGACGAACAACTCTTATTTGTCTTTGACTCTCAGCTACTGTGTCTTGGTTAAGAGTAGCTCGCTTGGTCAGTGGCTTTGATGAACATCTGCTGGTGAGGCCATTATGAAGTACTGATTTTTATTTGAGGTTGACAAATCTCAAAGGCAGATCGGTCACTGGTGACACCACCGCACAAATGTACTTTGCTTTAGTAGGTCGCATGTATACGGACTTATATTGTTTACCATCCACAGCCTATCCTTTACACAGAATTTGCTATTCGGTTGTTCATGCCAGTAAGTCTCTAGATTTAATAAAGTTTATTTCCTAGTAGTAAAAACCTCAAATAAGGACCTTGTTTCTCATCCAAACACTTCTTGTCAAGCAGAAACTTTCAATTTTTTTACTAATAAAAAGGGGCTTTAGAAAATTAAACTGATATGAAAACCATGGTTCAGGTTCTTGCTAACATATTGGACACATTATGTTACTGGAGAACAAGTTTGCTCAAACTAAGAGCCAGTTAGCTTTAAGATAAGGGCCGGTTAGTTGAAGTATTCACACAAATATCTTTCTTGCTTAAATTTCATTCCTCAATTAGGGTGAGAATATGTAACGTAAGAAGGTAGCGATGGTTGGTAGAACCTGCGGAGGAATAAGTCAGAATGAAATAAACACGGCGTATGAGCCAGGCCACGTCTCCCAGTCATCATAGAGTCACACAAGTCGACAAAATGAGGATCTGGCAGCCACTTTACCAGCCACGCATCATCAAATAAGTCCTAAACATGTCACCTTCACCGTGAGTACTCTGAAGAAGCGGATCCTCACTGTAGTCAGTGAGCACCATGACATAATCACTGGCAGATCTCGATATCTCGAAGTACACAGGATCAGCGGATGATAGGCCCTTAGAAGGCTTCTTCAACCTCTTCGAATTCCATGCTACCGCTGCATCATGGTCTGAACGAGAGATGATCACTTACTTCAGCGACTACGTCACCGCTAAGGCATTCAAATTTTATCTCACCCACGTATTCTCGAACTATGAATCGTGGTGAAAAATCCAAGAGGAAATGATCGGCCGGTTTCATGATTACGATGAAGACTCGATTACAACTTGCCATCTGGAGGCAATCGAGCTCAGTTGACACAAACCCCAGCAGTCTTCACGCATTCGAACAGCCAGGACGAGTCGGTCATTCCCTTTTCGACAAGACAAATTAAAGCATCAACTTCCTGAAAGGCATCCGGATCTGTTTGCTGGAAGAGTCAACCTTCAGCAATGTTTCGCTACTGCTCGAAAATAAACCTTTACATCATTGCTGCACCGTAGCACTCATGTTAGGGAGCCACCTTGTGCAATGTACTCTCCTTCTCGCACACTTGGATCACCTCCTGGCTTTCCGTCGCTTGGTTCTTCAGTTGCTCACAACGCTTGTTCACATGCTCACATGCTCAATACAGTTAGTATAGAGCTGAGGAACCCCGAATATACTCAGCCAAGCCCAGGGCTTTTCATTCATATTTATACAACAGAACTGCTGAGCTCCAAAGTTGAGCAGACAGAGAGACAATCCCAAGTAAAATCTGACTAAACCAAGCCTTTCGCGGTGTCGCCATCGAGTTCCCAGCCATATGAGAGTCCAAGCAACACAGGAGGCTCGGGTGGATCAACTCTCAAGCACTTCCCCATGCCGGAAGCGTCCAATATTAATGGCGTCGCAAGAGCCTTATCAGATCTTTCTGCCAATTCTGGCGCAATACCTTCATTGCCTGACATGAATACCGACACTGAAGCTAGTACCAACTATTTGCTAGTAATATGAACCTTCAAAGAAAAGCAGGCTCATGTTTCCAAAGGAAAGCTGTCTTGCCAGATACTGCAAAATCCGCGATGCCAACAAGGAGCACCCCAACAGCTAAAACGGCCACACCAACAAGGACAAGGAAGGACGAAAGCTACATCGCAAGCATACTTGCGGCTTAAAGAATGTCGTGAACAACGACCACAAAAGGAAAGACTGATTCCACATCTGAACCACCTTTGCAGAAAAAAAAAAAGCCAAGGAACTTTTCTGCACTAGCGTTCAGAATTGCGCCTTCATTCTGAACATCTGCGCCATATCCATAGAAAACTCTCGAAAAGCCACAAAACAACCACTTGTACTCTGCAGGAAACACAAGCAGCGCCAAATCAGCCACAATAAACGGTCACGCAAACTGCATGCACGGCGTTTGTATCAACCACGACGAGAAATGCACGCCTACGAAACTGTCGATCCTGCAAGGCGTTCCAACCTTGTTCATTTCTGGCAAATATTCCGGCTGTGTTTCCATATGTTTCCACGCTCAAAGCATGCTTATGTTTTTCAGAGTGTAACAGCCAGCCTCGCCCACCAGAGCGGTACTTGATAACCCCGGATTTCTGCACTCTACTGTGAAGTCTTTGTGCGATCTTACGGAGCTTCAATGTGATGGGGAACTACAGCCCATTTCAACATTTTTTTTTGTTCTAAGACTGCTTGTTCATCATGCATTGTAATATGCAACGCGCGCATTCTTTTGGGGGGGGGGGGAATCCTGTAACGTTAAAATGTAGCGATAGTTGATAAAGCTGAGGAGGAAGAAGTCAGAATGAAATAAACATGGCATATGAGCCAGGCCACGTCTCCCAGTCATCACAGCGTCACAAATATTATAATAGTGTGGTAACTTCTCTGTAGCATCTGTGTATTGTTTTTTAAGATCTTTGGGTTTATGTTGTTTTGAGAAGTCTCCCGTGAAAATTCTAATTGAAGGTTGTTGACAAGCAGCGTCTCTTGTATAGAGACACGCCCACTATGACAGTCATATTGTATATTTGCAATGAAAGTTTTGTTCGAAAACATTTGTTTGGGTGTTTCGAAAAGTTAATTCGAGCGCAAAAACTTGACACGATCACTCACACACGCACACACCCATGCATCAAACACACACAGATGCATGGGTGTGTGCGTGTGTGAGTGATCGTGTCAAGTTTTCGCGCTCGAATTAACTTTTCGAAATGCTCTACCAACTAGCCCAACAACAAGTTCTTTTGTTTGGGTGGTACACTCACTTAACTCCTAATTACAGCCACTACGTGAGTTCATTACCCTACAAACGTTTGATTCTTTTGCATGGACTCAATGAGAGTGCCATATGTCTGTCATATTTCAAAGTCCCTGCTAGATGAGCAAAGAAACCTATAAGTTCGAAATTAAAAAAAATATTTGAGACTACACATTACTCAGGAACACGATTTTTCGCAAGCAATCAAATCTTGTATGAACTTCGTAGCAAAACTGAATCGCAACTTCAAACTAGCATTGTTATTTTTATTTTTAGCAAGAAAAGGTATGTCATCTTTCAATTCAAGATATATATCTTGTTTTTTCACACGACAGATTCAATAACTCCTGTATAAAATTCTATTGTTTCTTTTTAATTGTGTTTATGTAAAAAAATATATAGGCGATGGCTCAAGTTTTCTTTTTTTTAGACCAGCTTTATCATAAGTAGGGCGTCTGCAGTTGACAAATAAAAGAAAAGAATATCTTACATCCGCGGATTCACGTACTTTTGTAGCATGCTGCCATTCGCCATTAAATCTACTTACGCGCTCAATATACTGAGCCCTCTTCGTGTAGATACGCTTTGGGAGAAACGCAGTCTCCCATATTGAATGCCATCTTGGTCTTTTGAAATACGAGTGTCACGTAAACTCTAAAGCAATATATGATAAAGCATGCTGCGAGCTCGATGTGCTCTATTCGCTATAATAAGAAAGAAATTCAATCTCCTTTCCTATCTTCCAAAGGAGGACACGAATCCGTACTTTCGAAAGTCCTTAATAACTCTCCATTGTAATCGCTTCCACTTCAATACTCGGAACAGCGGGCTTCCCACACAGTCGCTAGTTCTCGACTTATCAAAACGGTTCATTTGTTTGAAGCGCGCCCCTCCACCTGCACACCTGTCGAGAACACTTCATGGCACGAACTATAACGACCGTTTCATCGCGGTGGAGTTGAAAGGTTTCCTATACTGAGGGCTCAATGACGAACGCTGAATTGTCAGGAAACTCGAAAATCCTAGACGTTTCCTGTACAGAAAAATTTCACTCAGCTATTGGTTATCTGAACCAGGCGAATAAATGATGTCGACGTTCGGGAAAAACAAAAAAGTTAGGAGTTTTGAAATCTCGGACGCTCGTGCATAGTTTCTCGACTACTCTTTCATAAACCCTGACGATAACTTCGCGTCATTTACTTACTTTAACCTAACAGACATGGAAGCCGATTTCCCCTACTGTAATTCCTAATAATGAACAGAAAGGAGTTTCTAGATGCATTCCTACGACGTAGTTGTTGCATCGGTGGTAAAAGTTATATACAGCATTATTCAAAGCATGGATTGTTTGATGCTACTGGTGTACCTTTAGCAACAAGACTACTACTCTGGATGAAAGAGCCCCGTCGCGGTGGTATAGTGGCTAAGGTGCTTGGCTACTGGCCCCGCAGGTCACGGGATTGGATTCTGGCGGCGAAGGCTGCAATTTCGATGGAGGCGGAATTGTTGTAGGCCCATGTGCTCATATTAGGGCGCACGTTTAAGAACCCCAGGTGGTCGAAATTTCTGGAGCTCTCCACTACAGCGTCTATTATAATCATACGATGGTTTTGGGACGTTAAACTCCAAATATCAATCACCAATCTTGATGAAAAAATTGGTATTTTATTTACACCTAATGTCTTGCCTACTATCAATAAATGTTGATTAGTGCAATTTATTGCGTTGTCTTCCTGCATTAAAGGCGTGCCAGTGTTCGTGTCTCTTATTTCACTATTACTTTCATGTAATGCTGAAATCTAACCTATAGTCCATTACGAAGGATTACCTGATCGAGATCAGGGCTTCCCTAACAGCGTACCCCGTAGTGTCTGCACATAGACGTAGATGTACTTAGCAATATATCTGTGACGTGCTTGTTTCGACGATGAAACAATGCACGGAAATGCCAGTGGGTGTAACATTCGAAAGAAACTTTTGAAACAGTGATCGGATCATTTTTTTATGACAAGTACTCCTATTGGCGCTATATTCTTCAACAGAAAGCGAAGATATAGCTAGCCGTGGTCATCACACCGAAAAAAGTCATGACAGCAACTTTAATTTAGAAATTTATTTCGAAACCATGTGGACATTATATCCATCCCCGGGATATAGGAGTTCAGAAAGCGCTTTGTCATCGGTGCAATGCGCAACGTCGATGCGTGGTCATTAACTGAAGCGGACGCTAGTTGTGGCTACCGGAAATACAGAGCCTCATTTGTTACCCTTTCCCTCTATATTTTCTCTACTTCACGGCCGAACTGTTTTCGAGGTGGCAAGTGGGAAAGACGCGGAAGTAGAGTTAGCTGAAAAAAGCTCTTCTGTATTAGCGCTACCACTGCTCGGTTACAATGTATGTTCGTTATAAAAAGCATTATCGTTATCATTTACATACAGTAGTAATGTGATCGCTTAGCTAAATACGGGAGTTTCGTTATAATTTGAATATTTTTCAAAGCTGTACAATATGACCATACGAAAGTCTGAAAATACATCAATTCTTTTGTGAGGACATTAGAATCTGCATAGTGTGCAGGCTCTCAATTGCTTTCACTGGATGAGTTAGCAAAGACAGCGAAAGATAGAGAGCCTTCGTGTGCGCGCGTCTCCGTGTTTTAGGGTAGGGTCAGCCTTTGACTCACCACTTGCCGCCGCCTGCTAAAACACAATGTTGCCAGTCCCGGTTTCCATGGCAACAAGCGCCATGTTGGTTCTGACGGCCAGGCGTTCCTGCTCCGCCGCTCTGCACCAGCTGCATGTTGGTGCGGGTGTGCAGGCTGCGGAATGGGCTGCCTTTGACTATACCGCAGACCTAGCTTCCGCTACGACACCATCCTCGCGCTGAGGGAATCTACAAGAACTTCGGAGTGTAGAGTGCTAGGGTGCTGCGTGCCGCAATGCCAAATCATCTGGAGATTATCCCACTTCTTCACTTGCTCTAGACAACGGAAACGCTGGATTACACAAGTGAAGCGAGATTGCTTGGAGCCAACTACTTCTCCTCGTGTTTGTGTGGTGAGTACCCGTTGTGCTGCGTGTGAATTGAGTATAGCGCCGCCTACTTCGTGAAATTATTGACTTATTTATGTGACAAAAAGCAGTTCGGGCAAATCAAACACTACAGCATGCACAGTAAAAAAAAATGCCGCCATATCCACGAAGTGAATGATGATGAGTGGGCGAAGCTCCGGAGGTAAACCTGGTAAACCATGAATCCTCCGTACATTTTGCCCACTCGATTTTATTGCAACGCTCCCCCTAGCGTACGTCGCCGCACTATATCGAACGATGACACGCGCCATATGTGGCATCATTCCTATTTTATAACACCTCGCATCTTTCATAATCAACTACACGTACCGCCGTCTAGTTTATAACATCTTGCATCTTTTGGACGGACGGACGGACGTACGGACGGACGGGCGGACGGATGGACGGATGGACGGACGGACGGACGGACGGACGGATGGACGGATGGATGGACGGACGGACGGACGGACGGACGGACGGACGGATGGACGGATGGATGGACGGACAGACGGATGGACGGATGGATGGATGGACGGACGGACGGACGGACGGACGGACGGACGGACGGACGGATGGATGGATGGATGGATGGACGGACGGACGGACGGACGGATGGACGGACGGACGGACGGACGGATGGATGGACGGATGGACGGATGGATGGACGGATGGACGGATGGATGGATGGACGGACGGACGGACGGACGGACGGACTACGTTGGCATGCGAGCGGTAGCATTTGAAAGACATGGCAGACGGGGCAAAAACACTGCAAAGCAGTCAGCAATGTCAGGCTTCATTCGGCTACGCTGGATTATGCGAGCGAAAGCTGGTTATTTTGAATGTGCATGTTCATTCTCGTAGTCGAAGCGCAGTTCACCAATCTAATGATATGACAAATTGAACAACGGGGTCCAGCATGCATTTACTATCGGCGCTTCATCGATTTCCGAAGCCGTCGCCGTATCCATCGCGGGAAATGGGCTAACCGCCAACAGAAGCTAGCGTTCTCGTCTTCCTTTGCTGGCAGATGTTCACGCTCCTGCACTTTCACCTCGCTCGCTGAGGAAGTGCAATTGGAGAGATACACAGATGAGCCGACGAACGCGCTCCCTGTAGACTCTTGTAGTCTTGCACAGTTGCAACACAACTAAATTTCGTGCGGCTTGCCGTGGGGTATTCGTTCTTCCCTTCAATGACACGCGGAACCACACCGAAACTCGCTCAATAACTGCAAAAAGGATTTCTCTTTATTAACATAGAATGCGACAGATTTACTGTTCGTGTCCGTCCGTCTTTCTGTCTGTCTGTCGGTCCTGACCGGTGCAGTATATGTGCACTAAGCAACTCGGTTGTTGGCCCATAACTTAAATATGCCCCATGTGCTGCATCGTTATTTTGCCTTTTGTTTCATAACCAGCCACACATATGATTCTATATCGCAAACTCAGTTTTCATTTAGTGCACGTAAAGAAAATATCTATGGACTCCACATATGTGGTCAGCGCCGTGTGTGACTTTTCGTCTTATCGCTTCATTGCAAGCCCACTGCGAGGACAGAAGCTTCCAGCAAAGGAGGCGGGAAAGTTTGAAAAAAATTGAGGCCAGATGCAGTTTGGATGCTGTTTGCAATAAAATCTGACCTGGAAAAACTTGGTTTGTTCCCTTGTTGCTCCCCTTTGCTTTTCTTTTAGCCTTATATACAGGCTTGTGGGGCGAGGAAGAGGGTTATTGTAATATGACACAGTGGCCTACTGTTTTCTGGCAATGCTTACAGCTTGGAAGGTTTTTAAGCAGCTTATGATACAGATTTATTCACGGGAACTAAACTTGCAGCAGGAAATTATATTACGGACAAAAGCAATATTCAGGGTATGAGAAACAGGCTAGCAGAGTTATGCGGTTTACAGATAACATCGCGAGCTACCCGGTGATTTGATCGGCCTTCACTGTCGTTATGGTTACCGTCACGTAATACAGCACGGTCTGGAGCCTTGCACTAGGAAGGCGTTTGAGTTGTCTGCAATGATAAAATGGATTTGCTTCAGGAATGCCGCGCAGACAATTAAGCTCGTTCACAGTGACATGGAGGTTCTCCAGCTCGCAAATGTAGCTTCCCTGAAGATTTTCACTCCGCCAATGCGGTGGGTCTACCAGGTAGGATAAAAGAACTGTTTTAACGGCATTTCATACAAACTCAAGTCACGGAACGCGTTTTCGCTGTTCGACAAAACGGCGGCTAACTTCAGTAAACAACAATTTAGCATTCAGAACTTGCTATTAAAAAAATGGCAGCAAATCCACAGAATGAATGATGGAGAGTGGGACGAAGCATTCATCCGTCCATTCGCTCTTCTTTCCGTCCGTCCATGCGTCCGTCTGTGTGACCGACCATACGTCCATCCGCCCGTCCATGCGTGCGTCTGTTCGTGCGTCCGTCCCTGCGTTCGTCCATGCATCCGCCCCTGCGCCCGTTCATGCGTCCATCCATGCATCTGTCTGTGCGTCCGTTCGTGTATCTATTCAACACTCCAAGTACCACCATCTCTTATCTTTTCATCATATATTTTCCACATAGAAGCACCGCCATCCAGCGGACGTTCCAGGGACTAAACGAGATATGGCACACGCACACTTTCTTACGGCTTGTCCTTCGGGTCTATTTCCCACTTTTAACCACCTCGAGTTCATGGTATATACTAATTCACTGTATTCATGGCACTGCGGCCCAACGCTCGCTAAACCTTTCTAAAACCAGGGAGGTTACGCCCAGTGATTATAACGTAGCAACCTTTTCCTGTCAGATAGTGCTCAATGTACAAGGCAATGGCTGTTAATGGGGATTGAGAGACAGGAGAATTCGGCTTTTAGTTAACGCACACGCTGCGAATTTTTTATTGTTCAACAACGCACACGCGAAATCTCCCACCAGCACCACCTTGCAAGTTAAAACGTAAGACTGGTTACGCATTACGACTACGACTACTACGAGGGACGAACGGATGCCGCATGAAGGAGCTTCGCCCCTAAAACGTGGTTAACGACGGGAGAGCGTAGAGCCATCTTAGGTGTTTAGAAGAAGTGGGTAGCAATTTGAGTACTATAGGTCAGATTTGGGTGCACGTTAAAGAACCCCAGGTGGTCTAAATTTCCGGAGCCCTCCACTACGGCGTCTCTCATAATCATGTAGTGGTTTTGGGACGTTAAACCCCACATATCAATCAGTACTATATGTACTCAACTATGGGAGGGCTTAGAGCCGTCCCGATGGTATGAGCATGTAAGCAGTTTCCAGAGCGGAGACTCCCATGGTCGAGAGTGAATATTTTTGTAGAGGTGTCGTTGAAGTTGGTGCGTGCATTAATGAACTTTTCTTCGGGATGCCTTCTAGCAGGAGCTATGCTTTGGCAAGTTCACCTGTCTCAAAACAGGCTGCAACAAAAATATCCCTGTTTAAAAAATTCATCACTTCAAACGTTCACCTTCCCCTGAACATTTTATTTAGTTCAAATATGCCGTTGAGTCACACAATCTCGCTCGCATGCGTTTACTTGAGGCTACCAAGTTGGACGTTTCAGCATAAAAGTATGGTTTGGGAAGCTGAGAAACAAAAATTTTTTATTGTTTAACCACGCACAGAAGATATCTCACCAGGCACTACCTTGGTGGTAAACAATGGCTGCTATTGGGAATGATAGACAGCAGAAGTCGGCTTTTAACACTTCTACTTCTACTAACGTTTCCTATTAGAATATGCCAAGGGCTGCTAATGGGGAATGAGAGACATGAGCATTCGGCTTTTAGTTACCGCGCACGCCGCGAACTTTTTATTGTTCATCAAAGCACTGGAAAAATCTCCCACCGGCACCACCTTGCAGGTCAAAATGTAACACTTGTTACACACTACGACTACGACTACGAGGGATGAACGGGTGCCGCTTTAAGGAGCTTTGCCCCTAAAACAGCATTGTTCTTAGCAATCACTTTACAGACCTGTTTCATTTACTTTTTTTCTGTCAGTGTCAACATGATCAACCTGGTTTGATATTTCAGTCCCACTTAAAGGTCTTTTACTGCCCTCGCTTTGTTTTCACGCAAGGATGTAGTAAATGTTCTACAAGCAAAGGACGCGAACAAAAACAACTTGTCTTTTAATCTATGGACAAGTAGAGAGTCGAAACAAAGCAACCGTGATGGCGTATTATTACCGTTAACATTTCCCGACAAACTCTCACGCACGTATTTACTTTCATCCCCAACGGCCGTCTCACAGAATTGTCATTTCACACCTGTTGCTCCTTCTCTGCTGCGTTATTTTTTCCCAGGCTAGTTCACACGCTTCGCTATAGCTCCAGGCCTATCCTCGGCCCTTGTGTTTTGTTTAACTGTTTTTCGACCTTTTTTGTGCGTCCCAAGGCCATCGCCTGTTTTCTGAATCCCTTTTATTGACGTCATAAAACTCGAAACAGCTATCCGTCTCCCCATCGTAGATGTCAAAACAACCTTATTGTCCTGTGTGTATTTGTACTGTGCCCCAAGGCCATGGCCTTGATAACTTTTATGAGAGGTCCTTGGGCTACGCCGTCAGTAACACGTGCGGCGTGCATGATCGCTCACTTGTTCACTCCTTCAAAACTCATAGGTTTTTATGTGGATTTGCCTAAGACCACTAGAAGGCGGAATCAATATATTTTCTCAAAGTAAATTGTGTTGCTTTCAGTCTCGGAGTGTTTTCGACATCTTGCGCAATTTTGCGTTGCCTCCGAAGCCGTAGTCGGTTGCAAACTATGAATAAATACGCGCTTCGCCCACAGTACTGCAGCGCGCGTGTGCCACAGAATAATGATTGGCTATTTGCGTTAGAACCATGAGTACTTTTTATCTTTTAATGCAAACACTGTCGCGTATTAAGAAATAAAAGCTAGTTGTTTGTTGTTGAAATCTGACACTTGGTTGAGCAGTAATATCAGATGTTTTAATGAAATTTCCTAAGAAGTAAAATTTTCTCACCGAAAACTATCGAAATTAACACGTGCCTGTAGGACCGAGTTACATGCCTCAAATGCGTGAGAGGTGTGACGTCGCATTATTAAGCAATTGCATTAGAAGAAAGATATTACTCTATATGTGCATAATGTACAGTCGCTGCAGCATGCTCTTGATACATTCCATGATTTCGGTATTATCTCCGGTGCAAGGTTAAACTTTTTTAAAAGCCAGTATTTTTTTATTGGCAACCCCAGCGGTCGTATCAACATCACGTCGCCTTTACAGTGGTCTCCTGAGATTTCAATACTCGGAGTTACTTTCACTGCATTTGGTATACAGGATAGCATCTGGTCATCCGTTGTACAAACTCTTCTAAGTGATATCAAAGCAGCCAGGTACTTCGAATTCCCCCTCTTGGAACGCCGATACTTAACTCGAACGGTGTACCTAGGAAAATTTTGGTACCTTTGCCATTCTGTTAAACTACCGCTCCACGTCAATTTTCCAGTTCAAGAACTTATGGAAATGTCCCCCATCGACATGAGCGAATTAATAGCATTTAAAAGCCTATCTGAAGAACAACGCCGGAAATGCCGGGCGAAAAAGACACTGGACTCTTACGAACACGTCTCTCCCCTCCGATGTCCGTGACCTAAACTGGCTCAGGGAATGGGGGGCTTTACCAACGGCCGACCGCCTTGCGGCGTGGGGCGTGGCGCCCTCCGCCACATGCCCGCAATGCGGTCGCGTCGAAACACTAAACCATGTCTTCCATGAATGTATAGTAGCGAGCACCTTTTGGCGCATGGTTACCAGGATGTTCCAAACAAGTATGCAGTGGAAGTCTAGCCACAGGGATAACTTTGTCGTACTCTTAATGGCTATCGGAGCCTTCGTCTTATGGAAACGAAGGGGACTGGCCTGCCTGAGGGGACGTTCCCAGAGAGCCATGTTTCCCCTACTACATCGGCTAAGAAACATAATGCTTATGCATCTTAACGCAGAACTAGTCATGCTGGGAGAGGAGGCTTTCCTCCGACGGTGGTCTACGCGATTTATTATCGTAAAAAACAACAGAGTGTTCATGCCTTTCCTCCCCCATTGAGGAGGTGGGCTAGAGCTTGTACCACTGTGACAGTACAGTGTGTATTTTTTTTCTTCTTTAGAAACGTGTCCTTTTGTGCAATATTGTTCTTGAGCGCGAGAGCAAATTGTCCTCACAGGTGAATGCAAAATATCACGCAACACTGTGAATGACCTCCCCTTGTTTGTTCATATAGCCTTACTGTTTATTTAAGTTTAATCATCTCGATGTCATGAATGTCCTGTCTTTGTTGTACAATTTTTGCATTGTACGTCACTGCATACGCTATAAGTTCTTTTCGCTGTATATAACAGCTTGCATTGTACATACTCATTGTTCACCATTGTCCATTTTTATGTGTGCACATAAGCTGTGTAAGATATATCCAGAAATAAAATTCTCTTAAACGAGAAACTAGTACTATGAATCGTTACCCACTTTTTCTAAACACACTTTGGCAGTTCATTTCGGGACGGCTTTCAGCTCTCTCATAGTAGAGTACCGAGTACTCTAAATCGTTAACCGCTTTTTCTAAGCACAGGATCTAGTCTAGTCGGGAATGTTCATGACTCTCCCATGGTAGAGTGCGTTCATACTGCTCTAAAGCATTCACAATTTATTCTAAGTATTATGAAAGTTCTTCTTGGGTGGGATGGTGATCAGTGTGGGTGGAGCTTACATTTATTTCTAGGCCCGCAAGCTTTCCGCACATCGCGAGCCTTCATGATCGACCAACCTATGACCAAGCGATGGTGCCATGTGATGACATCATGCGATGCCACGTGACGTGACGTCTTTGTGACGTTCTATTGACGTATGATGATGCCACGAACTTTGGAATCTCTCTGTGGCTTCATGGTTATGTCACAAGGTTCCCTAATCACGTGATGATAATTTCTGGATTACTACGGCAGACTTGAAAGATTGGTCTCTCACAAAATCTTGAAGATGCTGACAACGATGGTCACTTTTCAAGTTTAATGAGGAGCCTAACCTTTTTTCCTTATACGCTGTTTGATCAGTGGCTAAAATTGCACAAGAACCAGATGAAGTCGACGTAACGGAAAGAACTGTGACAAAAGGAAGGAGAGAATACTGTCCCTTGCCTTGGCCTCAGGTGTCAATGGTGTTGTCGTTGTCCACAGAAAATATGCTGGCACTACTGATATTCTTCCTTCTGGCTCGCGTTTTCACTTTCACTTTCTCGCCCTTCGTCTGGTTCTGGCTCCTACGTGTGCATCCATTAGAAAGAGCGTGTCAAAATTATCACGTAAATTTGAAAGAAATATAAAGAAACTGATGAAGGTAAGAAAATAGCCGTTAGAGTAAGAGGAGTAGTGGCCCATGTAAGAGCGTGACTCCATCACATTCCACGATATCGCCGATTCCTGGGATAAAATTCGCCTTAGTGAGGAGAGAGAGCGAGACAAAAGTTTGGTGAAAGCAAGAGCGAACGGACGGACGGAAGCACGGACGGGCTGACGGACGCTTCGCCTCACTCATCATTATTCACTCCGTGGATATGCTGTGATTTTTTATGCCGTGGTTCACCAGGACTTCAGTGACGTATTTCTGTCACGGGTGTGACGTTGTAAAATGACGTTACCAAATGAGAAAGAAAACAAAACAGTAAAAAAATAGTCCTCCCTTCGGGCGTCGAACAAAAAGCACCCTGCACTCTACCGACTGATCTATTCACGCCTGTTTTTTTTTCTTTATTAGACTCAGTTATTCAAGCAATTGCTAACCTCTGTACGAACGCGCCATATATTTTTCACCCATTGTTTCTCGCTCCGTGCTCTCTGTCGGCGAAGCGGCGTGGTGCCGCCAGGCGTATTGAGGTAATTGTTTTCGTTTTATTATCTGTTCCTGTGCGTAATGCTCTAATGGAAAGAAATTCGCCAAATTCTAAATGAGAAAACGAAATAAAGAACAGCGACAGCAACAGATGCACTAGCCTTCGCTTTCAAGCTTTCTATATAAAATCATAAAGTGAAAACGTGACAGTTATTTGGTTCCCGAGCTCTGCCAGAACATGATACGAGAGAAAAGTTTTTCTTCGATTTTAAGAACTGTTTCTGAGATATCTTAAAACACAATATGCCATGCATATTCATGGCTTCTTCTTTCTCCCATTGCTTTCGAAAACAAAATCCTGACTTAACGTGGCTCTCTACATATAAACACCGATTCATTGCATTAGCACTCTCAGAAAATTCGTACTTTATAATATTTATGGTGCATGCCTTCAACTGAAATATACTTGCAAATTCTACACCTAAATTTCGCATGCAAAACCAGTTCTCTACATCGGGCCAAAACACTTCCTAGATGTATTTGCCCTTTTATTGAACTGCTGTCTTGCTGCTTGTTTGAATTGTTTTTGTTGTTGTTTCTGTGTTATTTTTACAAGCCGTGCGGGTAGGGTAGACATAAGCTCAATGATTTTCGGCAATGTATGAATCTTGCAGCTTTGGACTTCTTTTTTTTTTACTACTTCACTTATGAACGGCTGTTCTGTTCACAAAACTGTGGTCATAACGAAAATGCTGCTTATATTTGCAACGTAATCTCCTCATCGCTAGGTATTGATTCACTTGTGACACGAGAAACAAAACTTCAGCAAGACAACAAGCCCGTTGATCAATTTTAAACAAGAAATAACATTCTCTGCTTCCACCACGTTGCGAAGGAGGCATGCACGAGTTTTAATCAAAGGAAAAGAAATGTTTCCGGGTCACCAGACCACGACAGCTTCCCGCCAGACGACGTCAAACAAGCACCACTGAAGAATCGACGGTGCTTCTTCTTTCTTATGCCAATGCATGCAAAAACTAGCATGCTATCTCTGTTGATTTGACAGTCGTCGTAGTATGGTACAAATATTAGGACACGTCTCCTTGCGTGTGATGTGTCGAACCATAGCGCCTATTTGACAGGCTTTGAATGACGTTTAAAGCTGTTGTCTCTTTCAGTTTGTAATGCGTTCACAGCATCCTTCGAGCACTACTGCTTCCACGATTTGAAGTTTTGGATGCTTCGTATAGGCTAAGCCAAACATATAGCATTAACATGCATCAGTTTTGTAATTTGCATCATACTTTAGGTTACGACATAAATTCAACGTTTTTAACAATTCTTCTAACCATAACCATCAGTACGTAAGCAAACAAGTGTTGCCGATGAATTTTCAATTCCTATCATGCTGTCGTTTATTTTATTTAAGATCGATTTATATGGGTCAGTTAGTTGGTATTTAGTTAATTAGGTACTTAGCATGTTTGCTTTGTTTGGACATGAATTCAAGCAGGGTGAGTGTGGTATGCTCATTATTAAGCTTCTTCATAAACATCAACAAATGGAATGCACTGCAAAAATAAACAATGTCGCTGACAGAGCGAACCAATGAAATTAATAGACAACGCCTGAAACTACGTTCTATCTTTTAGGGGAGTTGGGTCTGCGAACTTATTTACCCACACAACTTTCATCTGCTTTATGTCACAAGGTTTGCGCACTGCGGTGGATTTTTTACAATATACAGGCAAGAGCCAGGCGTGAAAAACCTACAGCTAAGTGAAAAGATGTATGCCACTGAGTTCTTGTACGATCGAAGCCATCGCAAAGAGCATAAGCACCCGTGACATACTCCTTGGTAACAGTGGCTATATTCATAAATTTAAGAAGCAAGAAGCCATCAATGATGATGAGTGTGCCTTGCCCCTTGAATCCAATTACAAGTTTCTAAAAACGCCAGCTGTCTACAGTGAAATAAAAATAAACTCATCTTTATCGGTCAACCAGGTGACGAGAATATACTATCCTTTTCAACCTGTATTTTGCTTTTCCCTGTCAGCTGATTACAAATTCAACAGCTCAGTGGCATCAATGATCTGATGGAATGATGATTTCGTTATGGAATGCTTCTGAGGCAATATGAGGAAAGACACACGCGGCGAAGAAATAGCGATTGTTCGAACGTACAACATAAATCTCTCCTGTCTAGAGTGACTCTGCACGTGGCTCTGGACACTAATTTCGTTTGCAGCTGCTACCTCACGTTATTTACAAGTTTTAGTGCATGTATGAATATTAGCACCGGGACATGGCGTGCAGTGGAACAATGTTTGTTGCTGTATTTGCATAATTTTACGAAGCACGGCTGCTAAAGGAGCCGTCTCGCCGTTCCAGAGAAGTGTTACTGGGACTGCTGTTGTTTTTGTGTCGAGGAGAAAACAACGTAGCTCTCACCGTTTATCTCAAAGTCAATCATAATTATCTTTCCCGCGTGTCTGATAAAATTTGCGCGTTCTTCAGTCTCATAAAAAATTCATATCCTACTGCATATAGTGCGAGTTGTACTGTATACGTCATGCTACGGAAACGCGCAGTTTTTTCTGTCCATTCATTTTCCGGCAAAGCGTCGAGCATTTCACTGCAAGAACATTTATGCAGGATAAGTATATCCAACGCATTCCTCAAGGTACCGAGCTTTTTCGAACTGCAAGGGATGCCACTGTTGTATACTTCGCTTTGATGCACAGCGAGAGGAGGCACTTACCCAACACGGCCGAGTGTCCGTCGTGGCTTCCTCGTAGTGTTTTGACGCGATGCATGACGCCAATATATAAGGGTGTGCAACCGCTCACATTAGCTTAATATGGTCCGCCGAGCGGGATGCTTATTCATTAATGCCCACAATTGTGAGTCATGGTCTCTGGCTGAGCATATAAAAAGTCTCTTGCTTCGCGGCGCTGTTCTCAAGAGGCCATAAATGAGAGAGTATATGTACTTGAGGTAAGCATCTTGAAACTAAATTTTTATTAACATAAAACTTGTAACTCTTTTGCATGTGTCATTTAGATTGTGTGAGTACATCGCGGTAAGCCTTCATCAATAACCACCACCAAAGATTTCACCGAACGACTTACTAAGTTCATCATTCCCTCCCTCGCTCATCGTTTTTTCGCTTTCTTACTGTACTATTTTCTCACTCACTCACTCACTCACTCACTAACTCACTCATCTAACGTCAACCCACCGCCCTCATACAGAATGCGAAAATTCCTTGACATTTCAGTGATCTTCAAACAAGCTATAGCCCAGTTCACTTCAATGCACACGTTCCTCGTTAAGCTTGCCCTGACTCTTAAGACAGCGTGTCGGCTATTACTGTAGAAAGAAATATTGGCAGTGAGCCCAAGGAAAGAAGAAACACCAAAGGCCCACAATAAGCTCATAGCTTCTCATGGCAGTCGACAGCGAAGCTTGTTAGCCGGCCGTCAGCAGGAGGCGTCATCTCCGTCAGCTGTCGAGCGAGTATTTGGTGTGCGTGCCCCACTTACGTGGTAACAAACTTCGCCGACATAGCAAACAGTTTCCCCGGAATCTCGGCCCTGCCTCCTTTCTTCTTAAGTGAGCATCCTTCGCGGCAGACAACACGACCTTCGCATTGCTTCATCCGTATCTCCTCGGGCTTGGGGCCCTTATGCTAACGACCCATCTGCAGAGAGCAGATTGAGCTGGCTGAGAACGAGAATGTCTGGTTTCACCATAACCATAACAGGCGTTGGTCAGGAGGCCACGGTATCGTAACTGTGATGCTCGCCCATCAAATGAAGGCGTTAATAAAACACCACATTTTTTAGCTAGAAACGTGGATAATTTGTCGATAGCCGGTAACCATCCGTACCTTGTCATCCTGGGAGTTAACTACAGGGTAATATTTTTCTTCTCCGTCAGCGTAGGCCACATTGTTACCTATCTTTTTTTTTTTCAATATTGCGGGGCGTAGTCATAAAAGCGAGCATTGTGGTAACTGCATGAGTGTAAGCACCTAACCAAAGACGTAACGATAGTACGTTGTTCTGATGTTTTTAATGGAAGAGGAGACCATTATAGAAAACTTCAATGAGCAAAAAAAAAACATAGAAGACACTTCTAGTAAACAAGAAGTTATCCTAACCCACCGTTGATTAACAAGAGTTATCCACAGTTATCTCTTTCTAAAACATGCGATAAATACCGCGACACCATAAATCTCGCTCATATGTTCTGGCCTTGTTACGCGTTACCCAGCAACACGCAAAATACCGAAGAATCGCGCGACGCGGCTCTACGCAGTTCTACATTAGAAAAGCAATTATGGGCAGTACATAGGGCCCGCAAAGGGGCTGGAAGGCTAGGTCTTTCTGAACGTGGAAGGAGCCAGATTTTGTCTTGGACACTAGCGTGAAGTACTGAACACTCATAAAGTTCTTTAATCCATCCATTCATTCATCCATCCATAGCGATATACGATACGAAACGCCACATTTTGTTCCTCTCATTTCAAAGTAAAATCCTTAAGTTCCCACTACGAGAGCGAGTTGCAACAAAAGAAAAGACATACTTCCATCTTTAATCTGCCCCTACGTCCATGTCTAGAGTTCGAGCTAAAATAAAGAAGGAAACAGAATAACTGTGGTAGAAAGGACTAGCCCCAGATAGGCATAAGTGCCCAGGGTTGGGTGCGTAGCGCTGACTTACAAATTATGACGAATGACCCATTTCTATTTCTCTGCACCGAAACTGGCTAGTTTTCGCAAACTAGAACCTGGACTTTCATATCTGTTCGTGTCATATACCGGATGATAAGCAAAATGATGGTAAAAGTTAGAGTGTTCTGGCCATTGGTTGGAAGGCTTGATTTTAAGAAAATGTATCCCTGGCCAAGTGAGAAAAAAGGTATCTGCCTTATGCCGAAGTTTAGGAGAAACAAAAAAAAAAGCATGGATGAAATCTTTTTTTTTCTGCAGCAAGCAGTTTCAGAGTTGCAATTGTAACTCCAAATTTAGATTCGCTTTCGTGATGAAGGATTTGAAGCGTCGCAGAAACAGGGACATGAAAAAAAACGAATGATGTTCGTCTTATCTGCTTGTGTTTTTCAGAAGTCTGCTGAGCCGGAAATCACAAAATTGAAAATACTCGAGGAAAATGACAATGCCATACAAAATGGTTTGTGATAAGTTCAAAACGGTACGACAATATTCGAAGAGCTTGAAAAGAACTTCCGAAAACATCATTTTCGCAAACCACAAAAACAGCAGTTTGTGTTTGTGCGCAAGTGCCTAAGAACGTTGTAACTGCACTGAATTAAAAATGACACAATCGCGTCATCGCTGAGCTTAAATTCGGTTTGGTAAAAATTGCGTCAATTTTTAAAGTTTACGTAAAATTTTGGTTCAGGCCTAATGGCACTATATTACTATTTTTGAAATCAACAACGAGCTAAAACTTATATTTATGCTCGAGTTGTGGTTACAGAGGTAGCTTATGCGGCTGCCTACTGACATAATTGACAAACTACCCCAAAGAATGTTCCTCAAACTGAACGAAATATGCTGGACGTGAATACTTCAGTGGTGGCTGCATTCAGAAAGGGAAACAAAAATAATTTGTTCACATCGGCTCAGCTGAATAATGTAACGAAGCATTTGTCTTTTTCAAGCTGAACAAACTCAATAAAGTTCATCAAACGTGCTATCTTCCCCATTTGCTCTCATGCATGCACGCGTTAACCCATACGCACGCTTTAGTAGGCGCATATCTGTTCATAATAGGTATGCATGGGAGCCATCAAAAATCAAATGCCAGGATCTACCACCACACTACACTACGGTCTCAATGGAGATTGCTTAAACGAATGTCCATGTGTCATCATTCACAGTAGTGTCTGATTTCCCTGGCGGCAAGAAATCATGCATAAAATACTCGTGGCAAACAGCCATACCCTTTCCACAAAAATACGAATAGCAGGCGCTCGACGAAACAAGTGCACGGAAAAGCCAGCAGGGAAAACAGGCGTTTCTAATCAACATTGCTTTCCTCGATTGCTTTCGGTATTGTTTTCACTGTGTTGCATGGCACAAGAGTGAGGAAACAAATGCAGTAAAGCGGCCGAATATCTCAAACCTACAAATACAAAAAATGAAATATATATATATATATATATATATATATATATAGAGAGAGAGAGAGAGAGAGAGAGAAAGAGAGAGAAGCAGTTGAAGAATCTAAAGGCGAAAGAACAGGTACACACAGTCCTAACACTAGAGAAACACTACTATGACTGGATATTCCTTTCCTGCTAACCACCTTTCCCTCCAACCTGCTATTCGACGGCTCCTTGAAGTAGGCTTCACGTATAGGCATGCATGAATATGATGTGACAACACATTTGCGTAAGTGCTACAACCAGTGCTGTTTCGTTCGCTCTAAGTTGAGTGCGTATTTACAAAAGCACATCGCATAAAGAGCAGTTTTTTCTTTATTTGACGTACCTCTCGATAAAGACAGCTATAAAGACTAACTCTCTGCGCTGAATCAGCGTAAGAAGCAGAGATTATCGTCGTTTTCAGCCTAGATGGTTGCTGTTATAAAAATTGCTGGTTAATGTTAAGTGAACGCTTGACCCTTGCCAGGGCCGGGAGGCAAAGATGAACGCGAAAGTGCTACCCTAGCGAAGTGGCACGTCAGAACTGCTAAAACGCAAAAAGTATTGCCAAAGTAGTGCCCATAAGTTGGTCGTCTTTGGCGCACCTAAAGACAGTCCATGCAGCCGACACTTTTGTCTTGGATTTTAAGCGATGAGTGAAATACAGGCAATTTCACGCGTTTCATTTTATACGGGAGAAAAGAAACGATAGCTTGAAGTGATTCTTTATTCTTTGCTATAGTTCAAGTACTACATTATGCAGTGTTCGTTCTAGGCGTTTAGGGCTTAGCCGCGCGTAGTTTCAGCGCGTTGATTAGCGCAAACCTTTTGTTAGCGATCTAAACTAGACTATATATAAAGTGCATGGCTTCAAGCTGCATACTGCAGTGCCAGTTGCCTTTCCCTGGGTACTCTTAAAGCGTGTTTCTACTAAGCGTCAACAAAAAGTGTACACTTGAAAAAACACATTCAAGCTAACTAAAATGAAACGCCTAAAATTCAGTAGCAAATAAAAAGAATGACGCCTACATCTTCTTCCGCCTCAACTGTGTTGCATCTTACAACTTTCCTTTTTTCCTTACGTTACCTTTGTCAAGCCGAGCTCATGCCTTTCACGGACGGTGACAGTTCGAAGTCTTCTCGTGTTCCAGTGACATGGAGCTCGTGAAAGAGGTATTTCGAACATTTTTGTGTGTACGCGAAAGCAGCAGTAACGACCACAATGACAAAAC